>VDFB02000017.1:66651620-66739848 GCA_007258455.2 Sequoia sempervirens
CTTCCACTGCCCCTTCCACTTTGAACTCCTCGTCTTTTTTTCTTGCCATCAAATCTTTTGTTCAGCTTCTCTTCCACCTTCAGAGAAAACTGATACACATCCTCAATGGTGGTCATTCTGACTACGCAAGTAACTCCTCCTGAATGCTCGGTCGTAACCCATTAATATATTGGGCTACCTTCTCATGTGGCCTCTAATGTTATTCTGATGATTATCTTGTGAAAATATTTAGTATATTCTTTCACAGATCTACTTCCTTGCTTCAACCCTTGCAATTTCTTCAACAGATCTAACTCGTAGTCCACTGGTATGAACTGCTTCTTCAGTTTCTCTACCATGCGATCCCATCTGGTGATCTTGACTTTCCCTCTTCAATTTCTTTCCAACTGGACCTCTTTCCACCAAATACTGGCATGTCCCTTCAGCTTCATTTTCACAAACTTAACCCAATTTGGGTCCTCTATTTTCTCATACTCAAAATATTCTTCTAGCTTATTGATCCAGTCGATCAACTCTTCTGGGTTCAGACTTCCAGAATATCTGGGGACTTCTACTCTAGGTCTTTTCCCAATCTTTCAAATGGCCCTTATTAGCCGCATCTAGTCTTGATCAATTGCTTCTTCTTCCTCTTCTACATTTGAACCTTCTTCCTCTCCTTCATCCCCACTTTCCTCCCTCAGGTTTAACCCTCTTCTCAATTGCTCTTGTAACGCATCAACCTGTCTCTGGAGGGCTACCAGTGCATCTCTTCCACCAACATCTCTGCCACCTCGACCCCTTCTGGTACCACCACGCCTACCAGGCATCACTCTTGGAGGCATCTTTCTTGACCTCAACCCACAACCATGGTCCTAGTGTGAACTGCCTCATGATCGGTGATTTGTCCACACGCTCAAGAAAAACCCGCTCTGATACCACTTGATGAGGGTACAACCTGAGACACAGAAAATAACCCACAAACAAGAGAATAATTTTATTATTCAGAAAATGGAGCTTCTTACATGCAGAGGATCTCAAATCCCCAAGTTCTACAACACATGTAAGCTACAGATAGCTACAGAATAACCCTTTCGCAATATGCGAACTTGTCCCCAAAAAGTTACCTAAAAATATTAGAAACCCACCCATAAATAGAGCTCCTCTTTAGTTTGGAGCCAAAACAACATTTAAAATTTGAGTTCAGGCAGTTTGGCAATGAAAATTACAACTTGAAGTTCAAATTTCAAAAGAACATTTGCAATTGTATCTTCTAGAAAGTGCGCCAACTTCCTGGAGCCATAACTTTTGATCCGGGGCTCTGATTCATGAACCGTTTGAACCATTGGAAAGGTCTCAAAGTCAACAACGCACTTGAAATTGCTACATCAATTTTGGAAAGTTTTGGGGCCATTCCAGAAGCTCTAAGTGCCTCAAATCCAACTCAGAAGATTTTCAGGTGCATATCTGGGAAACTAAAACTGCAATATCTTTCAACCTAGGAATAGAAAATAAAAACCGTAAATTGAGAATTTCATTATGACGAAAAGGGTATCCAAAAATGTGAAAACATCTAAAAAATGATAAACTTGAAATTTAACTATTTTTTGGTGATGCAAGATTGCCCTTACACCACTGGATGCTCCTGCATCACAACTTGCATGAAATGGCTAAATTGGATGTGGATCTTGATTCTTGAAATTATGCTTTGAATGGTTGACTTGAATCTTAAAACCTACATAACATTGTTAGCTCCAAAAGCATGCATGATTCAAGAAGACATTGACATGATGATTAGATATTGATTGATGAAAGAAATATATGATAAATCTTCTCTTTAATTATCTTGATCATCAACTTTGTTTTATGAATTATTGCATAAAAAATCTAGGTGAAACTTAGAAAATAACCTTGTATTTATAGATATGTATCTTGAGTTTTTTGAAATTTAAATATTGCAAGTTGACATTGAAATATGGATTTATGGACCTTAAAATATTTCCACAAAAATATTTTAAATTTAGTTTCAAAGGCCTAAGGAGGACCTATTCACCCATGGGTGAATAGGTCCCAAGTCCCTATTCTTGGAACAAACATTGCTCAAGGTAAAGTGTTATGAATTGGAATTAATCATTGTTGGGTTTACCTTTTAGAAAATGTAATTTATTAGGCTTGTAGATGTAAAATAGGGATTATTAAGGTCTAATTAAATCTAATTTAATTAGGAGTTCCAAGAAAAAATGTAAAAATGTAATGGAGTACATTTTTCTACACTATATTAAGACCCCACTTTAGTCTCGAGGAAGAGCACAAGTGCAAACTCACACTAAAGTAGACAATCAAGAGAGGTATAATTGTACAACTATTGGAAAGATAAAATGGAAAAGATAAAGGAGTATGATTAATCCACCAAGATCTAAGATCTCATGGAAAGCCAACAAAGGCACAAGGAGACACATACCTTTGTTAAATATATATATACTATAACAATGACAAGATACTCAATCCTACAATGATAAAGACTTAAGGAAAGGAAAGAAAATAAAAAAGGGGTGGATCAAGTCTCGAATGCTTGTATAACTTGATGTGGAATAATCCTTAGTTGTTTTTCCAAAAAAAATTACAAGTGAAACCCATTTTCCACTATGCAAACCAAATACACTCAAGTAGGCTAGTGAAATTTGTTGTCAACTAGGTGAGCCCCCAGAAAGTATCTAATGAGATAATATTATTAGGCTCAAATAACCTTACCAAATTTATACCTCTGATAACTTTGATAAGATACCACACAATATGAAATTTGAGCTTCATAAGGCTTAGCAAGCTATAAACAATTATGAACAAAAATGGCTCCATTGGTAGGCAAGGTGTGTTATTGATGCAGGAGCATCCAATGTGTGAGAGAAATATTTCATCAACCAAAAACATTAGTGTTGTTTCTTTCTGAATAAGGGATAAGTTGGCTAGATTTTGTTGACAAAGATAACAAAGTTATGTCTTGAGGATGTGTAGAAGTTCAGGCTTTAGGAAATGGGTTTCCAACTTGTCACATGCAAAAGAAGAAATGTGAAAAATGTTAGCCATTTTTGAATCAGGCTAGTCAAGTTTAGGGCTTCAAGCTAGTGGCTTACTTTGTGATGTGAATATTTATAAAATTATATTTTAAAGTGATAAATCTTACTTAAATCATGAAGGAATGTATGAAGCATGAAAACACTCTGACACCTGAAAAGAATAGAAATTGACAGGGATGAGTTTTGGGCTTCATGAGACAAAAGGTACAACTTATGATTTACTCAAAGGATGGTATACAATATGAGGGAAGGTCAAACTTCAACTCCTGACAATCTATGTTTCAATTTTTAGTGAATTGGCTCATTTGCAAGATAAGGAGATTTCAAAGAGACATAGTTTAATGTCTCTTTGACATGGCGATAATGGAAAGTGGCAAGGTGGAAGAGTGAACTCCAACTTCTAATGAGTTCTTTGTGCTTTGATGTTTTGAAGGTTTGGATGCTAGTCTATGGTATGGAAATATACAACCTATGAGCACTAACCTGTAAATCTTGCTCAAACAAAGAAAATTTTTAGCATTTGGTCAATTTAAACCAGGAAAATATAATGCTCCCTATAAAATTAATTTGAACACAATAATAATGAAAACAAAGCACAAAAGTAAGCAAAACACAATAGAACATTATTCCAATGATCAAACCAACATCTTATAGGGGGATTGGTGCTATTTTGAAATGGAAAATAGCTCTTTTCCAACCCCTTTAGATAAGCTATGCGATGAAACTATTGTGAAGATGATATAAAAATGCTTATGAGGATGATATGAGGTGGGAAAAATCAGTTCTCAATTGAAGAGAATGACTTTGCATTAGCTTTGTGGATTTGTGGAGATTGTGGAGGATTAGAACAATAGAGGAGCTCTCTATTTATAGAATATAATGATAGAAGGATGCCAAACATGGAGGATGTGGGACTAAAGATAAGCCAATGAGAAGAGGCCACTTGTCAAGTTGTGATAGGTTGAGAAATGTGCAAGTTTTGGTTAATGTACCCAAGAGGGGGAGATTCAAATTTGAATTTGTGAATTAAATGTTGAGTTTGACCTTGTGCAAGAGACATGTAAGGCCTCATAAATGCTTTGTTGGATGTATATGTCCACTTGTTTTTGAATTCAAATTTGAGGGAATATTCCTCAAAGATGCCATGTTGATGAAAAATGGTGAATTTATAAATGAATTAAAATGATTTATTAGTGCAAGTGGGAAAAGCTAAAGGATTTGATGGGTGGTTAGATTAGTTCAATCAGGATTAGATTAGTTTAGAGGATGTTTGGGTGATTTTGACTTATTTGACTTGAATATTTGGATTTAAATTAAATCAAGGGGAGATGAAAGGTGATTTTAGACCTAATTAAATAAAGGTTTAGTTTATTTAATCAAAGAGGGTGATGTTAGGATCAAGTTGATTTATTTAATTTAAATGGATGTCCTTGATTTACTTGATGAATGTGAATGATGCTAATTTCACATGTCTACATTTTTCCCCTCTTTGAAACAATGTACTTGATGCGTTGCTTAAAAGAATAATCTTACCACGATCAAATTTTAACAAAAAATCTGATTTTTTAGATGCCCCAATAGAAATAAGTACACTAGTACATTGCTCTCTCGAGAGATTGATCGAAAATATTCTATTTGAGGCTCGATCTTGTGATAAAGAGGTTCAAAATGGATGGTTATGGATGATGATGCAAATGAGATGGTTTCAAGATGCTTAGAATAACCAATCTATATTATCCTAAACAACTTAAATGATGATATGATGCATGTGAGATGGATTAGATGGATGATGTAATATGCTATGATTATGCAATGGATGTTTTATGCAAATGTATGATTTATGAGATGCTTAGACTAATGGATCTATATTATGATGATGAACATGCATGTTAGATGATATACAACATGTTGATGGTTTGTGGATGCTTGATGGATGCATTGGCAATGTTATGTTAGCACACCAAGAAGAAAGAAGAAATGAGATGATGACAAGAGGATCCAACAAGTCCATGATCTGATGAGACTTTATTAGAGATGTTGATGATGATAGATGATGATTTGCTTAGCAAGGATTGGGATTTTAAAAGGGCTACTTACCTTATGTTTGATTACATATGTAGATATGATGCATCAAGGTATAAAGAACCAGGATGGTGTTGTACCTAGTGCAATAGACTTTGACTTGACAAACAAATAGGAGTATTCTTGTTCACACTTGACATACAAAAACCTTGCTAGGATATACCTAACAAAGCAAGTATTCACCAAATTATTTTACAAGAACATCCAACAAGCACAACAAACAAAAGATAATGATTGTTGCTCCATTCCTATCTCTCTAAATTCTTTTGAGTAGACATCATTGAGAGGTCATTGGAATGAGCGCAATAAGATAAATGAAAAGAAAAGATTAAGTACACAAACAAGTCAATGTTCTTCATATCTCTAGCCAAAGGGATTTGTTTTGATAGGATAAGAATCCACGGTGATATCCAAAATGATGCCCATTGTCGGAACAATATATCCTAGGACATGCATTATATAGGATGATGATATGTTGATAAGTTGATTGATAGGCTATTGATATAAGGTTGACTGACATGTTTGAAAATGATCAAGAGTTTGATTTTGCATTTAATGGTTTGTTGCTTCGATTTTGATTTTACATTTGAACCTTGCTTTTGATGATTGTTGTACTTGTTTCTATTTGTGTTGCCAAAGAATGAAGGTGATGATCAGTTTATTATGGATGATTGATTATTGCGGGTGAAAATAAAATGGTACGGATGGTTTTTTCAAATATTTGGATGTTTTTGACATTTTTGGAATGTTTTGAGGCTCTTTTTGGGTTTTTCAAGATATTACAAATGTTTCAAGTTTTTTGATTTTTTGAATGTTTTGGGATTTTCCAAGATTTTATGAATTTTTTCTGGATTTTTTTTTTTGAATGTTTTTGGATTTTGATGTTTTTTTGAATGTTTTTGGATTTTGATGTCTCCGGGGCTAATCAAATATTAGCCATGCCTATGTTTAAGCTTAGAGACAATGTAGTTTGGATTCTAATGTTTTTGATGTTTTTTGTTTTCGACTTGTTTTTGGATTTTCATATGTTTTGAATGTTTTTGAATTTTTTTGATGTTTTGGATGTTTTTGGATTTTTGTATGATTTTTACAATTTGGATAAGGATATGTGTGAATAAATCAATGATTTGTTTTGGGATTTTGTTGAAAACCAAGCTAAGGTTGACTGATCGAATCAATGAATTGGTAATGATGATAACATTGTTGAGGATACACAACAATGCAAGGATTGATTGATTAGGATTGAGGACGATAACATTGTTGAGGATGAACAACAATGCAAGGATTGATTGATCAGTATTTGATGATGATAACATTGTTGAGGATGCACAACAATGCAATAATAGTGTCAAGCAACACAAGGATTGGGAAAGATATCCACAAAGATGATGATGGATTGATGATGATTTGATCAAGACTGATGATAACATTGTTGAGGATGCACAACAATGCAAGGTTAGTGTTAAGAAACACAAGGATATCCTGATGATTTCTTGATTGGGTTGATTGATCATGATTGATGAAACGATTTGGAGCAAATTTGTTCGAACTGATAAATGTTTGAAATTACAACAGTAAGCGTATCAAGTATTTGAATGGAATTTTTGGTAAAAAAAAATGAAAACTGATAAAGGCTTTATATTCTTATCAAAAAATATACCATGGGCTAGTGATTTGTATTTTTTCTAACAAGTGTTTGGCCCAATTTGATTTTACGTTTTCCAATGTTTGGATCACCACATAAGTTGGAAGATATATATCAAGATTTATTCCCGAAGCAAGATGCAAATATACCCCAGTCAAATAGCAATACAGCAAGCACCATGAATGGATACTTGGATAGGTGTGGCAGATGGATGAATATGGAAAGCATGCAAGGATGCTAGGAGTATCTTGCGAATACAATGTTAGAATAAGGGAATACTTTCATTTGGATAATGCTTCTGGCTCGATAATGTTGAATGAGATGAATCCATGAAAATGACCCATGTCAAGATGTTTTACCATGAAAGCAAGCATAAGTGTGCCCCCAAAATTTCATCAGATCAGAATGTAGACTATGGATACAAATGGATAAAGATGGATTGGATAAATGGCTCATGGATGAATGGATTTATTATGGATGAGATTTATGGAATGTTGGATTTATTATGGATGGGATGAGATGCTTTTACTTGAAGTGGCACACATAGATGCTCAATTCTACACATGATGCCTATTTGCCATGTTTTCATCATGGTCTTTCCCAAAGTGCCGCACATGTGGTTTTCACTAGAGGATGATTTTTTATCTTTATTGTTTTCAATTCCTTTTCTAATTTTTTTGGATTTTCATTTTTTTTTTTTTTTTAAATTTTTGGTTTTTCTGAAAGATTCATGTTGACCCACCTACTTGTGTTGATGTAGATGCTTTTGTCATACTGTTCCATTGGTATCCTACCTAAAGAAGAAATTTTGCTAAGATACTTGCACTTCAATGTAACTTTTGGGATTCTTGATCTGCTTCATTGATATCGAGGTTAACTCTATCTTTGTTTGTACATCGTGATAGAGTGCCTTCAAAATCCTTATGATGAAGGGTTGTTTCCAACACATGGTCAATGTGATAATTGGATATCATGCATGGAGGCGTGGATGGAGTGGGTTTAGGGATAAAAGATGGATTCGTTGATAGCTTGGAAATCTTTGACTCTCCAAACTTGGGAAGATGAGTAATGATGGGTGGATATAAAAGTGTGCATGGAATTAGGACCAACTATTTGATGTACTTTGTATGTCACTTGAAAAGCCTACTTTTGCTTTTGCGGACATCTTTGATGGATACTTTTCCCTTTTTTATTTTTCCCCATAGTTTCTTTGACTAATGGAGTTTGACATAGATAATCTTTCTTTGTATTCTTTGGTATCCACTTTTATTTGATTTGTCCATTATTCTTTCCAGCTTCTTTTTCTTTGATAACGTTCTTTGTACTTTGATTCAATTCTTTATTTTGATGTTGTTCCAAATTCATGGATGGGGTGATGGATGGATGAAGATTGATGATGTGGTTGGTTGTAGTATTAACACTAGTTTCATCATAAGGACTCTTCATGCTCCCTATGTTGATGCTTGCACTAGATAAAGTTTCCCCCAGTATGGTGATAGTAGTACCTTCATGCTTTGACTCTGTCTATTCTGAGAGATTTTGTTCAAAATGCATTCTCTGATAATTGACCACTACAGATGATGTTATTTTGATTGGATGCTCTGTTGACTCTAGAATATCCTGTTCTATCTGACCTATTTCCTTGATTGGATACTTCTAGATATATTTATTCATGATGTCCTCAGTTTGAATTGGGGATATATCCAATCCTGATGTTGACAACTCAATGTGATTGTAGGAATTAGTAACCTACTCTTTTTGTGTAATATTGTTAGGATTAAAGGAATCCTATTATGAAAGAAGATCATCTACGTGTCCATCCATAGAAAGCATCTCATGGGTAGATGGAGGAGAATGTGCTATATGGATGGATTGCTTACAAATGGTGCTTGGATGTCGTCATTAAACATGGTAAGTGGTTCAATAGCTTCAAGTATCAAGTTTAGGGTTCCTTCAGTATCTGTAACCATGAGGTCAAAGGGGATCAACATGTTTTTAAAATTACCATTGCTAGACCTTAGTGAAATATTTTGATCATGCTTTGGAATAAACTTTTGAAATATGTCCTCTAACTCATAAGGCAATGTAGAGACATTTTCAATATGATCATTGGTCAATGGGTCGTGCATTATGTCAATAATACTAAATAATCCTAACACTCCTTGAAATAGATCACTAAAAAGTGGCTCTTGATGTATGGTGAGTTGATCATCATATGGGGTGGAAACATCTTCAAGGTGCTCATCGATCGAGAGATCTTGATCATTGTTTTCCACAATTGTGGTGGGTAGATTGTTAATGTCTTCAACCATAGGGTCAAGTGATGTTGACATTTCTTGAATTGGATCATTGTTAGGTATTGTTGGTGGATTTTGATCACTATTGAAAAGTGACTCTTGAGGTATGTTAATTTGATCATTAGACAAGGTGGAAACATCTTCAAGGTGCTCATTGATGAATATATCTTGATCATTTTCCCCGATAGTGATTATCTTTTGATCAATAAGGTGTTGGATGAGATTTTTGAGTTGAATACAATCTAATGTTGCATGTCCCTTTATTTTGTGGAAGCCACAAAAGTGCTTCTCATTATACCCTAGTGGTTTAACTAGGGGCTCTTGATAATCCTCATAAAAAAGGAGTTTAATGAGATTTTCTTGTACCAATTGTTGCATGATCAATTCGATGATTCCCCCAGGTGGTATGTATTTTTGTTTGTTACCTTGTGAGATTTTCACTTTAAATTGACCTTGTGGTTGTTGATTTTGGAGATGTGGTGATTGATCTTTGAGATGTTGTGATTTATATTCGAGATGTGGGGGTTGAATTTGTTGAAGTGGTTTATCTTGATATCTAACTTCTTGACATTGGAGATATTTTTCTTGATGTGGTTGTGGACATAACTCAATGCTTTGATGAGATGGTTCAACCAATGGAAGAGTGTATTGACTTTGGAGTGAAGATATCTCTTGGCTCAATAATTCAATTAGTTTGGCATGTGAAGCAAGTTGCTCTAGTGAAATTTGATCTTGATTTTGATTTTGATTTTGAATCCCTTGATTTGGCTTTTGTTCAAGAAGATTTGGGATGTTCACTTATGGTGTTTGCATGGGATCATTGAAAATTTGATTTTGGAAATTTTTTTGATTTGGTATGATGTTTAGATTTGGCATGATAGGTTGAAGTTGAACATTGTTGATGTTGGGAATCGCATTGCCTTGATTTGGGTAACTTTGATTTTGCATGGTGTTACCTTGACTTGGAGTCGTTAACATCTTGTTTGGATTTTGAACAATATTTGTATGATTTGCAAACATACTTATCCAAAAGTTTGTCAGATTCATGTTTGGAAAACTCATGCTTGGTACATTCACATTTGGCATGTAGGGATTTGGTGGAATGACATTGTTCATTTGAAGGCTCATGCATTGATTGTTCGATTGGTGGATGTGTAGGTTTAGACTTGGATTTAACTCTACCATTGGGAAAGATGTCCCAAAACTTTGATTTGGGCATACTCACATATGTTGTACTATTGACATTTGTCGAAGGTAATGATCCCATGTATGGTTTGTATAGATGTGAGTGTTGATAATCAATCGACATTGTAAGGCTTTGATAGATTAGTTGACTTGGATTACTCATGATGTATGGATCAAGTTTATATTCCATGTTCCTCTTGTGCTTTGACCTTGTTGCAAAAGTGACCTCTAATGTTCTTAGGACCAATGACGAGATGAAGGATGAAAAGGAAAAATGATATGAGTGTTGAAAATTTAGGAACTTTAGATCAATGCTAGACTTAGGGCTTGATTTTGATTGTTTGATTTGGATAATGAACTTCTAAACCCTAAGATGTTAGATGTTATCTTAGGATGAACTTGTTCAAAATGATTGCTAAATCAATTAAATGTATGAGAAAGGATGCATTCGCCTACACCTAACTAAACATAGTGATTTTGATTTTGATGATTTATCCAAGTCTAGAATGATGCTTCTAAAGCCCTAAAGTTGTTTGTGGGATGGATTTTGATAGATATTTGGATTTTGGATGAAGTGTTTGATTCGTACCTAAATGAACCTAGGAAGGACTTGTTTACAAGACCAAGATAGTGAAGAACATGCCTTTCTCTAAGAGTAATTCAAAATCAAAAGATCAATGTTTGCATGAAAACCATATGACCAAAAGATGCCAAGTATATATGTGGGGTCCAATTGATTCAATCTTTTCTTAATGGATTCTTTTTACCACAAACACACTCTTGATTAGATTTTGAATCTAGATGTCTAATGTCTCAACTTTCCCCTTATCTTGCCAAGTGTATTATGTGGAAACCAAGGATATTTGAGGAAAGAGTTACCTATTGTTGACCTTAGTAGGAGAAAATTGAGATGAAATCCAAATGTTTAGAATCCTCTAAGGATACGAATCCCAAGGGAAAGCAATAACATGTGAATTTGTTCAAGGATATTTTCCTCTCCTAAAGGGTTTGCAATTTTGATGATTTGTTGAATGTTGGTTTCCAAATGTTTTCAATCAAAGCACTGTGTTTTCAAACTGACTCACAAGCAATGCCACATGCTAGCTCAATTGGTACATTTTTCTTGGTGGGCTTGCCTCATGCCCTTCATAGAAGAAGAGATGATTTTACATGAAACCAAGGAAAGAGTATAAAGGTATGTTAAGAATGAAGTATTAACCTCTATACTTTAACCAAGAACAGACATGGCAAGTAACTTCTTGGAATCTAAGTTCCAATGCACCACTTTGATAAACTCAGTGAATGGATTAATAAGCCACTACAAACAAGGGTTTTATTTTGGACTTTCCATTCATGGAGATTGACCTATATGGTGAGAGTCCCCTTTCGGATCCATCTCGTTGGAGCCAACAATGTGATACTATTGGCTTTAGAGTGTTATTGGTTGAGTTGTTCCCTCGGGTGAGTACTTTTTCCCCAAGGCAGGCCCTCTAAGATATACAAAAGTGAATAAACTTATTCATAGTTCGATTGACCCTTGTTTAGAAACAAAAGGAGAACACATGCAATAAGCTCACTCACGCTCGCACAAGATTTTGTTCATTTTTAAACCCAAAATGAAGTGTGGGGTAATTAACTACACAATTTAATTTCACCAAAAGCCTTTTGATTCCCAAGATCATTGTGAAGTGCGAGAGAAGTGCATACATCTTTTGATGATATTACTTTGTGTAAATAATTACAAAACAATAAATATGCACATTCAATTTATCCTTCAAAGCAATTATTTGATTTGTTTTTAGGACCAAAGGAAAGATGAAGGTTTGATTGTTCAATTGTTAATCCAAAATTGCAAAACTAGTGAGTTTGATAAAATTAATTCTAAGATCCTTTGTCATGAAAATTGAAATGTTCCTTTTAAGAGCTCAAAAAGAAGTAAGTTGATTTGAAATAGAAATATAAAGCGTATAATGGAAGCCTTAAGCATTAAAAAATTCTTTGTTAATTTCGAGTGCTAATGTTAAATTTCACTTTATCTCCAAGATTCTTCAAATATCACCCCTTGCAAACTCCTTGTGCAAATGAAAGTCTCTCCTACGAGATAAAAAAGATAATTATGCAAGGATCTAGTTATTTATTAAAAATGTTCTAGGCATTAACTTAAAATAATAGAATGATTTCAAAAGAGAAGATTAATGATTTTGAGATAATATATGAAGAATGAACAAACTTTAAAGAAAATCTTATCTAGAAGTAGATAATTTGCTAAAAAAGTCCAACCGCCTCTCATGTGTATGATGTGATATTGAATTAACCGTGGGGTACTCATAGCTACTGCTTGATTTTAGGTTCACCCTTCGAGGGTCTACTTGCTGTGCTTGTGACTTTAAAAGGCTTCAAGTAGAAAATGTTTGTCATGATGGCATCTTGATTGTCATTGACCGATCTTTTAACCATATTTAAAATGACAGTCGACATCAAATCAACCAATTGCAAGATCACATTTAATATAAATATTTATGTTCCTTGCAAACAACTAGGTTAGAGTTAGAAACAAATTGAATACTCTTCACATAATTATGCTCACAAAGTCAACTAGATTCAGAAATTAATGGAGACCAAATCAACTCAAGTCTATTCAACTTAAATGCACAGAAATAAGTATATTGCATGTGTTGACAAAGAAAATGTGCATCAGACGCAATGGACTATGTTCAAGCATGTGGACTATATGGGAATGGAGCTATAATATCTCTGACTCACACCATTTCCTATTAATTATTTGAAGCTATGGGTAAACATTTCCTATTAAATGCTACCAGCTCCTCCTGTTGTGTGCTTCTTCAAACAACTCATCCCTAGTAGATACGTGTGCAAAAATTCAAAATCATAGACAAGGTGTGTGAATTGCTTGATAGAATTCCTGAAGAAAATGTTATCTCATGGAATACATTCATTGCAGGATATGCACAAAATGAAATTATTGAAGAGGCATTAAAAACTGTCAAGATAATGAAATTGATAGGTGTAAAAAAAAATCTACTATTCTCTCTCAGCACACATTAACTGCAAGAATTTGATATCAAAGGCTTCATTTGCATTAGCTTCAAGTGCTTTTCATTGCCCTTTAGCTTAATTCCCTTTTCCCTAGTATTATTTTTCTAACTCCACCAAATTTATTCCAAAAAGACAATTCTACAAAGAATAAAAGTTATATTTCAAGTCTGCAAATAATAATCATTTCACCAAAAGGTTAGACGGATGGATGCTTATCAAGCAAAAGTTGAGGATATATAATTAGCCAGTACAAGTCTTGAGACAATGTAGACTAAACACCTCATATAAATGTGGTCTCATGGAATGGCATGATTGATCGGTACGCACAAAGACAAGTAGCGCCACAATGATTATTATAGTGACTGTAAGTGAAATTCGACATACTAAATCCAATGCATTCAATGAAAAATAAATGAACAACGATAGCTATTCTACCAATGCCATTGTTCACTCCTCTCGCGAGCTTATCAAAGACCCAGATTTATCATAAAATGTAGAAAGCTATCAGTTTGGTGATGTGATTGTTCCCTTTACATAGGCTATCAGATTTATAATTTCATGTTCGTTTGAACACAAGAATAACAAAAACAAAGCATAAAAGTAAGCAAAACACAATAGAACATTATTCCAATGATCAAAACAACATCTTATAGAGGGATTGGTGCTATTCTCATATGGAAAATAGCCCTTTTCCAACCCCTTTGGATAAGCTATGTGATTAAACTATTGTGAAGATGATATAAAAATGCTTATGAGGATGATATGAGGTGGGCAAAATCAGTTCTCAATTAAAGAGAGTGACTTTGCATTAGCTTTGCGGATTTGTGGAGATTGTGGAGGATTAGAACAATAGAGAAGCTCTCTATTTATATAATATAATGATAGAAGGATGCCAAACATGGAGGATGTGGGAAAAAAGATAAGCCAATGAGAAGAGGCCACTTGTCAAGTTGTGATAGGTTGAGAAATGTGCAAGTTTTGGTCAATGTACCCAAGAGGGGGAGATTCAAATTTAAATTTTTGAATTAAATGCTTAGTTTGACCTTGTGCAAGAGACATGTAAGGCCTCATAAATTCTTTGTTGGATGTACATGTCCACTTGTTTTTGAATTTAAATTTGAGGGAATATTCCTCAAAGATGCCACGTTGATGATAAATGGTGAATTTATAAATGAATTAAAATGATTTATTGGTGCAAGTGGGAAAAGCTAGAGAATGTGATGGGTGGTTAGATTAGTTTAATTAGGATTAGATTAGCTTAAATGATGTTTAGGTGATTTTGACTTATTTCACTTGAATATTTGGATTTAAATTAAATCAAGGGGAGATGAAAGGTGATTTTAGACCTAATTAAATAAAGTTTTGGTTTATTTAATCAAGGAAGGTTATGTTAGGATCAAGTTGATTTATTTAATTTAAATGGATGTCCTTGATTTACCTAATGAATGTGAATGATGCTAATTTCACATGTATACACAACCCGCAACCCCATGACTACCTATGAGGGACGTCTATGGTATAGTGGTAGCCCACAAATATTGCAATGGTCATTTGGATGGAACATAGTGGAGTGATATCGTGTGGTACAATGGTAACTAGTAGAGTGATGGAGGTTAAACATAATACTATGAGTGTTCAAGCTAGTGTTAGCAATATTGCGATGAATGATAAATAATGTTGATCAAAAGATGAAGATCAGATGGTGATCGAGATATCTCCTCACATTATGAGTATGAATTATGAATTCATAAAAAAAGAAGCAATAAGAGATAGTCTTTGAGACAAGTGAGATCAACAATGGGGAAGTGGTGATGATGTGGATAGATAGACGAAGCAATGCAATTGGATGACATGTCAATTCCCATTGTTGTTGCAAATTGTGAATGGTGATCGATGGCATGTTTGAGGAGAAATATAAGCAACAAGCAAACCATTTTGGTTCGTGATTGGAGGAAGTAGCAGTATTAAGGAAAGATGGGTAAAAACAATAAATGAAGATTCTAGATTACATGTGAATGTTGCAAATGGGAATGAAATCCTAGTTTCTAGTTTGATCAAAATAGAATATTCAATGAATCTGGATGGAATTGTGGGAAAAGAAGATTTATTACTGGTGAAGATAGAGAGGCGGATATAGTCTGAGCAGAAATAGGAAGCTTAGTAGTTGGGTTGGCATTGACAAGACTACAGATTTTTCTTGTAAGGCAAGGAAGCCTAGAGAAAATTTATTTCATATTTGTAGACTTGTATATGATTGTTAGGTCAAAGCCTATGTGATGGCTATGCAAACAATGTAATTATAAGGCACATGTAATGTAATTAATAATAGAAGATCTTTGTTTCTTCTAGCATCAACTATGCTATTTTCTATTATTGTTGTGAGTTTTGGTCTGTAAGGTGAGAACCCTTCATCAGTGGTTTAAGAGGAGTTCCTGAGTGTGTAGGAAGAGCATGGAATGTGAGGAAATTTACACCAGGGTCTTAGGTTTGGATTATGTGAAATTTTCTTGTAGATGTATGCAAGAGATGAACTAAAGTTCTTGTGCCTATGAATAGATCATTGAATGTGAGGCAGTTTATGTATTTAAACCCTAAGGGTTTAAGGATTTTTTTCTTGTTAAGGTATTGACAGTGTGCAAATCATGTTTATAGATGTATGTGCAACTTGCAAGGAGATATTTTAGTGGTTTGAGAAACCAAGGCTCCCTTGGTTGTAAACAGATCATTGCTTATGAGGCAGTTTATAGTAATATTGGTGAATGTTGGAAAAGGATTTTGTAAGAAAATTGCCAAAGGAGGAAATTTACATTTGTAAAACCTAAGGGTTGAAGATTTGTATTATTAGGGATTTTAGAGGCCTAAAAAATGGAAAAGAGAAAGAGTAAAAAGACTTTTGTCATTATATAGATTTCAAGGATTCCAAGAATAGAGGAAATTAGAAAAAAATTCAAAAAAGAAAAATGATAGAGTTGCAACAACAAATAAATGAATTAAGGGATGCCATTGAAAGGAGAAAATGAGAGAACATAGGAGCTAAAGGTAATTTTTATTGTCCTTCTAATGATGTTTTGATTGCATAGGAAAGAAAGAGGATGAAACAAAGTGTCATGCATGTGACACCAAGGAAGAGGATGAGTACGAGTAGATTGAGGAACTTGGGCCTAAATTTGAGGGATGTCTTTTGGAAGACATGAAGGATGAATATACAAAGGTGGTAGAAACTGCAAAAATATGGAGAAATGGGGGAACTTGAAGAAGAGGAAACCCAAGTGGTCATAGTTGAAGAAAAGGTAAAAATTGCATCTTGTGAATGTATAGAAAATTCTAGTTTGCATGTGAATTATATGAATGGGATGGCTAAGTATAAGAAGGTTAAAAATTTTTCATATTTTGGTGATGTTAGAATCAAATCTTGTTTGTGTTGGAATGACACGAAGAGTGATAATGAAGGAAGAATGGCAGCAATGAAAGTTGCAATGGAAGGTGATGAGGTTCACCTAATTTTTGGTGTATGTTCTAATGACAATCAACATGTAGCAATGGGAAAAGCCTTTTATGAAATAGATCAACTTCAAGGCATTGAGATTAAGAAATAGGAGGGGAAGTGTGTAACTACAATGTGTCCTTCCAAGGGAATACAAATAGTGACATATCATGTTGAAGACAAGATTGAAGTTGTAGCAAAGGAGAAGACTCAAGTAGATCATCATCTTGATGAATGTTGTTGTAACAAAGAATGTGATAATGATGAAGTTGTAAAAGTGTAGAATACACCGAATACCAGTATAGTGAAGGTTTCGATGGAGAAGAAAGAGGTAAATAATGAACTATGTAAACAAATTTATTTGTGTGAGCATGATAGAGTAATATAGAAGAAGTTGCAACAATGAGTGTCTTTGTGGATGAAAACACTATGGCTGAAAGTAAGGAAGGAAAAGAGGGGAAGAAAGTTGAGTTATTTGGTAATATTCACTTGGTATCAATTGATGACTTCTTATGTGATAAGGAGATTGATATGACCGATAGTTCACTATAGGGAGAAAAGGAATAGTCCTTTGATTATACTACTAAAATTAGTATGGGTGTAGAGGAGGAAGTGATTGAAGCTAAAAGATGTCTTTTACAAGTTATAAAGAAAGAGGAGTATAGTGTTGTACCAAAGGGTGATGATGAACAAGTGGGTGTAGTGTTACTAGAGAAGGAGGTAATGCATAATGTTTTAAATTTTCATGATGAAGATATAACTAGGTTTTGTATAAATGAAAGGATTGTAGTAATGGAAAAATAGTATGATGCATTGGTTATTAGACAAGAAAGTGATACAACTACATGTCTTATCAAAGGCCTAAAGGAAGAGAATGAAGTTGAAGTTACAACAGGTGATGAGAAGGTAAAATATTTTCTTAATTAATTTAAGAAATATGATTTGATGTTGAGATGGTTGAGCTAGTGAATGCATATGAGATGGTTTAGTTAGATAATATTAAGGATGATTGGTATTAAAATAAGGATTTGTATGGTGTTGTAGAGTTAAGTGTAGATGCAAATTGGTGGAGGTGGACAGACTATGGTGGGATGAATCCCACAAGATTAGAGGTGAATGAGAGATACATTTTTAGGAGGTGGTCAGGTTATGGTGCAGTTTATTCCACATTAAGGAAGATGAGAAAAGAATAGAGTTTTCAGAGAAGGATATTTCTTGTTTTACCTAAGCATTGGAAGATGAGAAAGAAGAATCAATTGTAGGTATCGATTTTAGCAATTAGGTTTGTTGAGGATCACATGTAGTCTAAAAGGGTGGTAGTACTACTCAACTCACTTTTGTGAATCTATATTTGTAAAATTCTTCCTACCTCAAGTGTCTGAAGTAAGAGAATCTAGGGTGTGAGAGGAATATTGCATCAACCAAAAATAACAGTGTTATTTCTTTCAAAATAAGGGCTAAGCTGGCTAGAGTTTTTTGAGTAGGAGAACAAAGTTGTGTCTTGAAGATGTGTAGAAGTTCAAGCTTTGAGAAATGGGTTTGTGGCTTATCCCATACCAAAGAAGAAATGAAAAAAGAGTTAGTCATTATCGATCAAGATATTCTAGTTTTGGGCTTCGAGTTGGTAGCTTATTCTGTTATGTGAATAGGTGGACAGCAACATTCAATTATAAGGCTTACTTAAATCATGAAGGAATGTATGAGGCATGGCATAACTTCAACATCTAAAAATAATAGAATTTGGAAAGGATGAGTTCTAGGCTTTTCAAGTTAGAGGTAGAGCTTATTCTTTAGTTAGAAGATGGTAGACAATCCAATGGAAGGTAAAAATTTCACTCTTGATGATATGTGTTTTGATGTTCTGTGAATTGGCTCATTGATGGCATATGGAGATCTTGAAGAGAGATTGTTTTTTGTCTCTTCAACATGGTGATAATGGAATGTGGCAATGTGGAAGAGTGAACTCTAACTTTCAATGATTTCTTTGTTCTTTAGTGTTTTAGATTTTTGGATACTAGTTTGTATGGTATGGAAATAGAGAACCTACAACCCCACAATAGTCTATGAGAGAAATTTGTGGTATAGCGATAACCCAATAACACCACAATGGTAATTTGGATGGACCACAATGGAGAGGTATCATGCAATACAGTGGTAACTGAAGAGTGACGAAGGTTAAATACAAAATCGTGACTATTCAAGATTGTGTTGGTTGTATTATGATGAATTATCGATGGTGCAGATCAAATGATAATGATCAGATGGTGATCAAGATATCTCCTCATATTCTAAGTATGAATGATGAACTCATAAACAAAGAAGAAATAACCTATAGTCTTTGAGACAAGTGAGATTGATGATGGGGGAGTGGAAATTACATGGATAGACAAATGGTGAAATATGATCGGATGATAGGTTGAATCACATCATTGTTACAAATTGTGAATGGTGATAAATGACATGTTTGAGAAGAAAGAGTAGGAAACGAGGAAAAATTTCTAGTTGGTGATTGGAGGAAGTAGTGGTAGTAAGGAAAGATGGGTAAAAGCTTTAAATAAATATTAGATTGCAGGTAAACACAAAAAATGGGAATGAAACCCTACTTGCTAGTTTGATAAAATAGAATATGCAATGAATCTAGATGGCATTGTGGGAAAAGAAGATAACTTGTTAGTGAAGACAAAGAGGATGATATAATCTATGAAAAAAGAGGAAGCCTAGTAGTTGGGTTGGATCAGAAAGACTAGAGGTCGACAATAGGAAGACCATATATTTTTGCTGTAAGGCAAAGAAGCCTAGAGTGAATTTGTTTTAGATTTGTAGACTTGTAGATGATTGTAACCAAAATCCCATGTGATGGCTATACAAACAATATAATTAGAAGGACCATGTAATGAAGTTAATAGTATAAGATCTTTGCTTCTTGTAGCATCGACTATGCTATTTTTTGTTATTATTGTGATTTTTGGTCTGTAAGGGGAGCACCCTTCATTAGTTATGCTCATTGGCCATTAAAAGGTTGTAACTTTGAGCTTTGAAATGTTAGCAAGTTGTGTTACTCTAAGCACTCATGAATGAAATGAAAATAGGAGAAGACATGTTCATTGGGATTTTTCTAACTACGTGTAAGGTCTCCTCTTAGGGAACATTGTGCCTAATGTCTCCAAGAGAGGAAAATTCAAGGATAAAAGATTAAAAAATTAGTGAATGCAATGCATAACATCACCACTAAGAGGAATGTCATATTCCAAGAAAGGTCAAACTCTTGAAGGATGTATAACCCAATGACACCACCAAGAAGAGCACACAATGCATGAAGTAAGAAGACCACACTAAGAAGCATAACATATAGTCAAAATCTTCAAAACTAATAATGTACATGTATGCCACCACTTAAAAGAAATTGATGACAACATGCTATGATAAATTACTTTAAAGTATCAAATTATAAATGCTAAAAATAAATAAGACATGAGCACTTATTTGGAAAGCCCTAATTCAATAATTTTTTTTCCAAATTAAGTTGCATCATAAAGAAGGGGTTGTCCACAAGTGAAATCCCAAAAGAACACATAAGGGATCCATAGATTTAGGGTCAATGTATTTCTTTGCTACAATACTATTATAGAGATCAGAAATGTCATCATTCCCTAAATCCTCACAAAACATGAAGAATCAAACATAGAGAGTGAAAAAAAAGAAAATATTTTGGGTCAACATGGAAGATACCTAAATGTCTCAACACCTTGCATTTTCCCTAAATGGAAAACACAAGACAAAAGAAAAGATAGAGGTTTATGACATATAAAAGAATACATATAGAAATAGGGGAATGAATATAAAGCAAACATAACGATACAATCGATAACATTATGCACATGTAATCACACAAAGAACATGAAAATAAAACTAGTAAGAGGACCAATAAGGCACATGTGAGTCAATGTATAACAGTCTATTCGTATCCCAATCTTGTTTAGTATATGTGAAAGGAAGATAACTAGCCAAAGGGACAACGACAAGCACCATACTAGGACAAGGTTGTCTAACCCCTTTCCCTAACCAAGTGAAGGACAAGGATGAGTTGAGCTGAGTGATGATAATGAGATCCTTGCAATATGGAAATGATTTTCAATAAATGTACATGTAATAAAGAGCATGTGATGATCTTAGAACTACCAGATGACATGAAGCAAAGCTCATTTAAGTGCTATCCAATTATGAATAAATAACAATTGTAAATAAGAATATATAAACTTAATATCTTCCTTAAGGCACAACACTCATTAGTACTATGTCCAAGTGTTCTATGATATCCATAATAATTCATGTTTGTACTCTTAACTTTTTTTTTTGCATTGATAGATGGCAATTTATTCCATCCTAGATGGAGACTTTCCATTTTTTTTTCAATCTCTATTTTTGTATGTAAGAATGGAAATTCTTTGAACTTATAAGGTTTGAATTTCTTACTTGTTTGATCTACTTGTGGTGGATTTTGAGGAGGATTCCCTGAGATGATCCTATCATCCTTGTGATACATTATTTTATCATTATGAAGGAGGGAATTTGTTATGTTAGAAGTTGTGGAGGGAGGAGGATCTTGATATCCTAATCCTTTAGTATCTTTAATTCAGATTTTTTCTAAAACTTTGTGAATTTCATGCTCATTTGCTGTCACATACTTGCTTAGTTAAGATCTTGAAGCCTTGTTCATAAGTATCTTCTAAGTTGATGGTTGTCTTGTTGACTATATGGGTATTTGCAAGATCATGATGGGAAAAAAAGTGGTGATAAGATGGGTGTTTGTAGGGTATGTGGCTGAAAACTTTTTTTTTACTCAAAATTGATGAAATTAAAAAGGTTTTTAAAGGAGATTCTCATCTTTCCACCAATATAAATTATGCTTTACTTTGAATTTAATAAATAATTATTATTCATTTTCTATTTGAATTATCACTAAAGTCTTGATTGATAGGTTGATTGAAAAATATCTATAGCTTTCAAATGATATCACATTTTTTGAATCCAAAATATGCATCACATTCTATGACTCACCTACTATAGTATTAAATAAAGAAAAATTGAATTTCATGAAGTTTTGACCAAGTTAAGGTGGTCAAACATACATGTTTTTATATTTTTTTAAATTTGTAATAAAAACTTCATAATTAATTATTTACTTGGAAGCAAATTACAAAAAAATATGCATCACATCCAAACGTGAGTCCTCTACTTATGTCTAAAATATTATAAAAAAATATTATCATTTTATTGTGGTTAGGGTGGTTAGACAGACACCTACTTCTTATTTTTTCCCTAAAATTTAAGTACTACTACATTGAAATTTCAAATTTTCATCAAATGGATTTTCTTTTTAAATAAAAATAGTAGTTTAGAAACTAAATTCAATTTTCTAGAGATTCTATTGTTATATATTTTTGAAATAATATAGATAACTTATTCAATTTTTTATGTCAAGTTGCCTAACTCTGATTTTTCTAAATTTTTTGCCACTTAAGGGCTTGTTTCTTCCATGATGATCCTACCCATAGCCATATTAGCATAGGATAGATGATTATGCACATGGTTAGAGAGACTAGGTTCACTCATGGTTGGAGATCTATGCTTGGTTTAAGATTCAGTTTGAGGATGCAAAAGACCAAACATATCAAGTGGTGGAATAGTAGGTGTTGGTTGTTGCATGGAATAATAAAAGGATTCATTATTATCAAGATTGTTAAGAATTTTTTTATGAATTCATGCATGATATCATCATCTTATCCTATGACGTCAACCTGATGAGGACACACACTAGGAGTTGATTAATCATGGTTAGGTTCTTTTGCTTTAGGATCATTACCAAAAACATAGCTTGATACATGAACCAAAGAGATTAAGTACTTCATTATATTACCAATAAACATGTTCATTATGTAGGAATGAATTAAAATTGAAAAAGATAACATATTTTTAGATTTGAAGAAAAAATATTTTTAGATGATACTATGCAAAAACCTAAAAATGCTATTTTTTAAATGATAATAATTTGAATTCAAACAATACATTAATTTTGATAAATTAACCCTAATTTTAATGATTTTAAAAAACAAAAATTCTTGAAACTGAAACCATAAGTTGAATGCAGAAACACTATTTTTGATGCTCAAAAATGCAGAAAATACCTTGATTAGGGACTCATTTTCCCATGGGTGAATGGGTCTTGCTTCAGGGATTTTAAAAATTAAATTACAAATTTCTAAGTTGAATTTTATACTTTTAGATTATAGATTCAAACAACTGAGTACAATTTTAGACTTTTTGGAAAATTAGATCTAAATGCAAGTATAAAATAATGCTAAATGAAAAATAAAAAAGACCTATTTTGAGATGAAATTCTAAATTAATTTTTTTATTTGAATGACTGATCATGCAATGTTATGTCAATACTTTGCAAAATTAATAATTTTTTGAATATTCTAGATTTCAAAGTGTGTGTCTGAAATAATATTAAATAAAAAAAACCTTAATGAAATGAATTATATCAAAGATTTGAAACAAGTAAACTACTCTATTTTTAAATTAAACAATTATTTTAAGAACATCTCATTGTCCTCTATTCTCAGGGATTTATTAAACCATTTGGCCCTCAAATTTCTTCGTGCACTATGGTTGTTAAAATGATAACTTGAGAAACAAGATAATATTCAACATGCAAGCCAATTAATTTCCTACATGAAACTATATGATGCCAATGATAATGGATACTATGATGAATGGATAATTATGTTGGATTATACAATGTAAATTCTATACTATGAAACTAGGATGATTCTACATATGCTCAAATGCTAATCTAAAATGCAACTATGATGCAAAGTATGATATAAAATGCAACTATGAAGAAAAGTATTATTCTAAGATTTAACTATGATGCAAAACATGATATGAAATCTAACTATAAGACTCAAAAATTCACTAATGCTCAAATTATATTCTTGCATCATAACTCTACTTCAAATGTGGATACAAAATACAATAGAAAGGGTTGTATTTATAGGCTTTTCCAAGCATCTTGTGATGTGGCAATGATTGATGATCTAGATTCAAAGAAGAGGGATGAATGGTGGAGATGAAGAGAATCAAGAAGGTGTTTCCTTGACCAAAGAAAACATGCCAAATGGATGGAGGAATCTCTTGACCAAAGACAACATGCCAAATGGATGGAAGACTCAAATCTGTGAGAGAAAGACTATGTGTTTGGAAGTTTGTTAATGAAGTGTGTGAGCAATAAGCCATGTGTTTGAAGATAATTCTAATTAAAAATTAGAATCATTTAATTTCATGTGACCTTGGTGAGGTGGAATGAAAATTTGTAGACATGTGCTTGAATTACTAATCCGAGGTTAATGAAACTTAATTAAATAAAGCAAACTTATGGAATTTTTTTTATTTAATTAAATTAGAAGAATATGATTTTTGATTTGAAGAATTAAATTTTATGAACTATATAAATAAATTGAGAATTTATTTGTACATAGATGGCATATTAATTAATATTTAATTAATTAAATGTCTTGACCAATTTTAGGTGTATACATAAAGAATGCAAAAATGTAAACCTAAAACCCTAAATGAGATGCAAGTCAATGAAATGAAATTAAAAGTAATGAAAATACTAGCTCTAGCATTAAAAGGGACTCCAAAATTATAAATGTATGATCCTTAAAAGTTAGGTTCACCAAAATGAAAAATAGAAAAATATAGGGTAGGTTAAAAAATATGGGGAGGTATCTAAAGTGGGTGATAATATACCTAATCTTCCTATTTTCATTAGGAAATGAGATCTTCACAAATAATTGACTAGCATCTATTAGGTGAAACAACTGAATGTGAGAATCTTCAAATTTCCTTATGGTTGAGCATGGGGGTATCAACTTTTACAACACTTTTGGGAGAAATACTAAAATTATCAAATCAACCTAATTATGTTGATTCAAACTAGAAACATCAATGTAAAGGCCAATACTAATAGAAACAAAAAAGTATAGGATATTTGAGAAGGCTTAAATGTTGTGTACCTATCACCAAAAGGAAATTTTGGGAGGAAAATTGAGACTCATTCACCCATGAATGAATGGGTGTTTTTTCAAGGTTTTCAAATAGCTTTCAAGAGCCCTTGATAATGATCTGTAGCTTATGTTTGATCCAATTTTTAGTTTCAGAAATTCAAAAATCATATCTATAGGTGATATTTTGTGATTTGACTACAACTTTGATAATTTTTGAAACTTTGACAACTTTTCCACTCTTTATCTTCAAGAGGTCTTCAATCCTTCTTCAACCTAAGATTTGCAACACAAATACAAGAGGGGAAAATTGTTTATTTTTCGTGAATAGGGGTTTGCCTCAAGGTAAAATCCCATTTTGTTAATCAAACCTGGAAATGAAATGAAATAACATGAAAGGAATGATGCATGAAAAATCATATGCTACCACTCACCAAACCCTAGGATAAACCTTTGAATAGAGGTGTGAAACTTGCATGAAATGGCTGAATTGGATGTGGATCTTGATTCTTGAAATAACTCTTTGAATGCTTGACTTGAATCATAATGTTAGCTCTAAAAAAGTGCATGATCCAAGAATACTTTGACATGATGATTGTGTTAGTTCTCAAAAACGCAGGTCTGAACCATGAAAGGTTGCCAAGCTTTCACAACATTTCAGGGTAATAGAACAAGGCTTGAAACAATCAAACCTTCTGCTCTTTAGGTGCTACTAAACCTAGGCAAGTGTACCTTTTTGAATAGCACATACTTAACTTGTGATTATTTCTCTGAGATGCTTTGTCCACAATGGTAGATAAAAGTGAACAAATGAAACCAAACTCAATAACTACCTTCTGATCTAAATCCTAGAATGCTTAATTAACTGATAAAAGAAATTGAATGAATTCAAATAATGAAATTGCAGAGACCAGTGCTTTATTGGGTATGCGAAGTCAAACGAAACAGAAGTGGGCAACTTATTCTGGAAAAAAATCAAATTGCAGGCATATGATTTGTTCATAACTTGTATAAACAATGCAAGATTATGACTACTGAGCTCTTCTTTAATAATCCAAATGAATCTTCCTGATTACTATGATCAATGAAAAGGATTTAATGCCTACTTGAGAGAACTAGTTAATTAATCACACAAATGCAACAAATGTGCACAAATAAACTGAAAATAAACTTGTTATTCCAATTTAAACAACTAGAAAAAATAAAATTGGAGACAGCTTCAGCAATACTTTTTCAATAAGCTTAATAGACAATTGATATCAAAAATAACCTGTCACACCAGCTGAATTTCATTGAAATCACCATTTAAAAACATGCACCATGGTCTCTAGAATGAGAACTTTATTCTACCATGCCCATTCCTACTCTACTGTATTTTTCTAATCTAAAAATCTTATCTAAAATCCCCTCTTCAATTACAATCGAGGGTGTATATTTATACACTAGCCTTAGAAATCATATCGTTTTGAATTCATATCGGCCCCCATAGAAATCTAGCCCAAATCATGTCATCCACAATAGTATTTAGAATTTCATATGTTGGCCAATAAATTTTAAATTTCTATTTTATTCGCCAACCACTCACCAAGACAGGCCTGAAGGTATGTCGAAGGCAATTGTATCGCTTATTTCTCCCTACCAGTGTTCCCCTACTTTGCATTCTCTAAGACATGAGCATATCTCTCACCGATATAATCCTTTCGCTTTGTTCATAGTCACTATAACTCAATAGTATCAGAGAGACCTCATGTAGACTTCATCCTGTTTCATCGAAAGTCATCATTTACCCTAGGTCACTGTAGCATCTTGCTTGTTACACTGAGGTCAAAGGATATTCTTTTGATTCTTTAAGTCTCGCTGTGACCACACATTAGTGAGACTCCATAGCGAGTTAACTTCATTCTGCCAAAAGCCTCGAGCCACAATATATCGCCAAGACATCAATGTTCTTATACTGATAGAAACCCTTTGTCTCATGTTTGTCGCTATAACTTGTAACTATCAGGGGAACCTTACATAGATTGTACAATGTTTCACCAAAGGCTTCTCACCCAACTCTGAGTCACCAAGACAAAGCACATCCTATGCCAAAAACCATTCCCCACTCACTTTCACCAAGACAATACAGTATCGGTAAGACCTATCGGAGACAACACCATGTCATACCAAAGTACCTTGAAGTCATTCGTGTTCACCAAGACCAAAATATTTTCATACTGATGGAGTCTCCATATGCATTATCGGTGAGACTAAAGGTCATTCACCAAGACGATATATCGAAAGCCCCAACTCACACCAAAATGTATCCCTCAAATGTCAGTTGGTGAAACAAATGGAAATCGTTATGACATTATACCAAATACCCCCAGTCTAGCTGAAAAGAACATTCAATGTGATTTTTGGTGAAACCACAAGAGCTCGCCAAGACGTTATGCAAAAACAAAGT
This sequence comes from Sequoia sempervirens, assembly GCA_007258455.2. Taxonomy (NCBI): domain Eukaryota; kingdom Viridiplantae; phylum Streptophyta; class Pinopsida; order Cupressales; family Cupressaceae; genus Sequoia; species Sequoia sempervirens. Next base: position 66,678,936 of record VDFB02000017.1, read on the forward strand.
CTTACACTGATAAAAATCCACTTTTCCCAGTTGGTAAGACAAAACAATTTCAGCGTGACATTACAATGATGCCCAAACTCTTTCTAAAATATGCATCTTCCTATTGCTGAAACCCTGTGAAAGCTATGTTGATAACCACCTACAGATAAATCTATTCACTAAGACACCGGATGAGTCTTTCCGATAGGCAATACAGACTCATGCAAGCTGAAACACGCAAAATGGATTAGGGAGACATAGACCACGATATGAATCATGCAAGACCCGATGGATACAATGGATGAAAAATGAGCAGAATGATAGGAAAACAAACCCTAGTGTTTTAGGATGAGGACCATATGGAAACTTAGGGTCAAGCAAAATTTGTGAAAATATTGTAGAAATTTACAACTCCAACAGATTGGATCTTGATTGCTAAAATAAATCTTTGATAAATGTTCTCTTGAATTCTCTTGATCATTAAATTTTCTCTAGGAATCCTTGCATAAAATCTCTAGGTGAAACATAGAAAATAATCTTGTATTTATGAGTATGTATCCTTAATTTCCCAAAATTCAAATATTACAAGTCAACATTGAAATATGGATTTGGGGACCGTAAAATATCACCAAAAACATATTTAACATTTAGGTTCAAAGGCATAGGGAGTACCCATTCACCCATGGGTGAATGGGTGCAGGTCCCTATTCCTAGAACACATATTGCTCAAGGTAAAGTGTTATGTTTTGGCATTAATTATTGTCAGGTTTTCCCTTTGAAAAAGTGTATTAGGCCTGTAGATGCAAAATAGGGCTTATTAAGGCCTAATTAAGTCCAATTTAATTAGGAGGGCCCAAAAAAATTATGAAAATGTATAGGAGTACATTTTTCTACACTATAAGAGAAATCGTTAGTATAAACAAAAAAGTTATTTGAAGAGGAAGAAAAAGGATTTTGAAGTGGGAGATATGGTATTTGTAGATCTATGAATGGAAATATTTGTCATCCATGCCTATAGCAAGGTCAGGTTGAATAAGACTAGACCATGCAAGATTATAAAGAAGTTTTCATCAAGTGCTTATGAATTGGAGTTACAAGTTTTCAAATCTCTCCAATTTTTAATGTTTCTAATTTTTATACTTACTATGAGGGTGAGACATCACAACAAGGAAAAGGGAAAACAATAGAAAAAAAAATGGAAGGAGAAACTACCTAAGGGATTACAGGATGAGGTTGAATGTATTATGGATTCTATGGTGTTTAGAAATACAAGGGGAAGGAATACAATGAGTACATAGTAAAATGAAAGGATCGACTAGTGGAGGATGCCAAGTGGCTAAGCTTAGTAGAGTTTGAATAATTCTAGTTAACACATGATGATAAAGTTGCAGAATCATAGCGACACAAGTTTTCACAGAGTTAAGGGGGCTCATAATTTTTTCTAGCCCTACAATTTGATGCAGGGACATCATTTTTTTTTCAAACATTTATTTTTAACATTACCTTTTATTGCCACCATGCATGTTCATAGTAATTTGACTTTCTTTCTTTTTTTCTAGTTATTTGAAGTTGTAACAACCTACTTATATACATATTTAATTAATAAAGTACATGGGGAACGGAGGAGAGAAATTTTGAAAAGGGTTTTTTAACTCAAATTGAATAGTTGGGCATTAATGATTAAATTTTAGCACTACACCCAATTTTAGATGGGATTTTGGAGAAACTTCCAATTTTTTTGGAGGATTTTGATGAAGATATAAAAAACATAATAAAAGGAGAGAAGAATAGTAGAGCGCAGTAGAGGGAACAAAGAGGACAACAAAAAAGACATCTAGAAAATAGAAAAGAGGAAACAAAAGAAGACATAGTAGATAGGAACATGAAAGAGGAGAATATAAGACTCCCAAATTTGTTGCACAAATTATCAATGTGTCCACTAATTGTAAATGATTATATTTCTGATGTTAATGAAATACAGTATTGATTATTCCAAAAGCTATTGTCTATGATATTGTTTGTCCGATTGTGAATGTTAAGGTATATGATTTTTCTATTCTCTATTGCATTAATTTTCTTTATGTGGGGTATGCGTAGGATCATGAGGGGCCAAAAAGTGGCAATATTATGGGTATTTGTAGGGTATGTGGCTGATGACTTTTTTTACCCAAAATTGATGAAACAAAAAGGGTTTTTAGAGGAGATTCTCAGCTTTCCACCAATATAAATTATTATTTAATTTGAATTTAATCAATAATTATTATTTATTTTCTATTAGAATTACAACTAAAGTCCTGATCGATAGGCTGATTCAAAACATCTATAACTTTCAAATGGTATCACATTTTTTAAACAAAAACATGCATCACATTCTATGCTTCACATAATATAGGATTAAAAAGAAAAATTAAATTTCATGAATTTTGACCAAGTTAAGGTGGACATAATGAAGTTTTATATTTTTAAAAGTTTTAATAAAAATTCATAATTAATTATTTAATTGGAAATTTTTTTAAAAAATATGCATCACATATGAACATGAGTCCTCTACTTATATATAAATCTTATAAAAAAATATTATCATTTTATTATGGTTAGGGTGGTCAGACAGACACCTACTTATTTTTTCCTTGAAATTTAAGTACTATTGCATTGAAATTTCAAATTTTCACCAAATAGATTTTATTTATTTTTAAATAAACCTAGTAGTTTAGAAACTAAATTTATTTTTCTACAGATTCTATTCTTACATATTTTTGAAATAATATAGATAACTTATTTGAATTTTTATGTCAAGTTGCCTAACACTGATTTTTCTAAATTTTTTGCCACTTAAGGGCCTGTTTTATCATTGATGATCCTACACATACCCTGTGAACATTGGAGTAGTTCATGATTTAGGCTTTGTATGGTAAAAACTCAATAGTATATATATTTTTTGTTTTTGTAGTATCTAACTACACAAATACAACACCATTTTCTACATGGAACAATATATACTATTACTTGCATCTTAGTTTTATTTGTGAGAAACCTAGTGTTTCACCCATGTAGCTTGTTTGGTGTTTTGTTAGATCCAAATTTCACTTGTAACAACAATGTTAGACCTTTATAGAGGTTTTATAAGTTGCTTTCAACAATAAAACCTTCCTCTCTACCTGTTGGATTTGATTTTTGCCATGTTCTTAGGCACCTACAAGGAGGTGGGTGCCATAAAATATGTTACTAAATTATCCCATAATACATCATCAATATCCATAGTAGCTATTGAAACAACTTACAAGTTTAGTCATTCCCCAAAGGAATAGAATTATAATTTTACCTACCAACTTATTTTATTAAATTGAAGCATATTTATATAAGGCTTCCAACTCCCATTGTGACAGAGCACATGACTTACTATATTATTTACTTTTCAAGGAAGCTTATGGGTATGTGTAGGATCATGATGGGCCAAAAAGTGGCGATGTGATGGGTATGTGTAGGGTATGTGGCTAACAACTTTTTTTTCTTATCCAAAATTGATAACAAAAAGGGTTTTTAAAGGATATTATCATCTTTCCATCAATATAAATTATACTTTACTTTGAATTTAATAAATAATTATTATGAATCATTTTCTATTTGAATTACAACTAAAGTCCTAATCGATAAGCTGATTGAAAAATATCTATAGATTTCAAATGATATCACATTTTCTGAATCCAAAACATGCATCACATTTTATTCATTGCATACTATAGGATTAAAAAACAATTGAATTTCATGAATTTTTGACCTAGTTAAGGTGGTTAGACATACAAAAAAAAATTATATTTTTTACAAGTTGTAATAAAAAGTTCATAATTAATTATTGACATGGAAAAAAATTACAAAAAAATATGCATCACATCGGGACATGAGTCATATAATTATATCTAAAATATTATAAAAAAATATTACCATTTTATTGTGGTTAGGAAGGTCAAACAGACATGTACTTATTTTTCCCTAAAATTTAAGTACTACTAAATTGAAATTTCAAATTTTCACCAAATAGATTTTTTTTAAAAAAAAACCTACTAGTTATAAACTACATTCAATTTGCTACAGATTCTATTGTTACATATTTTTGAAATAATATAGATAACTTATTCAAATTTTTATGTCAAGTTTCCAATTTCTAATTTTTTTGAATTTTTTGCCTCTTAAGGGCCTATTTTTTCCATGATGATCCTGCACATACCCTTACTATCAAATAAATCAAAATATTTTCTTACTTTTCTAGGCATATAGCAAAACTTGAGCAACTAGTTGATCCTCAAACTTACTTATTTGTAGCTATTCAACATCATTAAAAGATTTATATTGGTCCCAAGTAAACAAAACTTTGGCATGCTATCATAAAAAATAAAGGAAGCCATATCTACACCATTAAGGAATAATTTATACTCAAATTCTCATCTCACCATTTACATATGACAGCCAACTAGCACACCTTGTTTCACAATTATTCATTGATTATAATTGATTACACAAACTATTATAGTAGGAAAAGCAAAATTAAAACATTGAATCTTAAATTATGTATGTCTCCTCCCAGTAAATAATTATCTACACATGATACTTCTTTTTCAAGAGACATATTGAAAATTAAATTTAGAAAATGCCACCATTTGATACTTGGCTTTAAAATAGTGTGGCAATTTACTTTCTTAAACATGATAAGCATATAGATCTTTACAAGGTGTTATCATAATGGACATGTGGTGTGAAGTATTATAGCAATATTCACCTAGATGTAACCACTTTATCCATAAATTTTATTGGTTTGAAACACATTTTTTTAGTAAACCTCTATCCACTTATTCACTATTTTTGTTTTTTATAAGTTTGGAGATGGTAGCTAGTTCTTGGTGTGTGTTCTACTCCTATCAAGTGAAACAATTCTCACTCAAAGATGTTGAGAAGTATATTGTCATTGTAACAGACTACGTTCTTGGGTAAGCAATGTAACTTAAATATCTCCCTGGAGAATGTGTTTATATCTTATCAAATTGGGTTAAGCATCTTTTTTATTAGGGATATTGTTATCAATTTCATTAAAGGTGAGGATGGTGATATGGTAAGAGTCCAAATTTTTTTATTTTACATTGCAATTACTACTCAATTTTCCTATACTTATAGCCATGTCTAAATTCATGAATGTTAGGTTAGCCTTCTTCTAAGCAGAGCATCCCTTTCCATGTAGTTGTATAGGAGATGCTAATAATTATTTTTTTGTTCATGTTTGTATTGATCAAAGTTGATTATAGAGAATAAAGAGTTATCAATGAGAGGTTGTTTTGTTATAATAATTTAGTTATCCAATTTAATTGAACAATATATGATATAATGGTTTAAAGTAATTAATATTTATTAATATTTTTGAAGTATTATTTTACTATTTCAAAAAGAAATGTGTTTTTAATTTCAAATTTTATTTTTTCTTAATTTTTGTGGATATTAATTAATTTAATTTTAAAAACAAAACTTTGGAGTATTAAAATTTTTTAGGTCAAATTCTTTTTTATTCAATTATTAACACTATATCTTTATGAGACAATATCACGAGTGTGATCCTATTCTATGGGTTTAGTTATGGACACAATTATGTACCTAATTTCTAAAATTGAATACTTATTGACAATCTTATTTTGATAGTATTTTGGCTTCCTTTTTTCTTGTAAGCAATGTTATGTCTAGATCAACTTGATGCAAATTTTATTTATTTTTAAATGCTCCCGATAAAATTGTTACCATGAATGCTCCTTGTATTTGATTGTTACCATAAATGCTCCTTGTATTTTATTTATTTATTACCATAAAGCTTAATTATGTTTAATTATACTAATGAATATTTTTAAGTATCTAGAATCAATACATAATTAAACAAATATGGTTGAAATCAACTCTCAATGACTAGTAAAAAAAATAAAATTAAATGATTTAAATTTCAAAATTTCAATGTTAAATCAATTTTGTGTTCTCTCAGATCACTCGTGCAAATCACAAGATTGGCCTATAACATGACATACAAAATCTTAAAATAAATATTAGGTGCCTAACATCATAATAAAAGTTTCATACTCTAACTTTTTCCTACATTTTACACTCATTTAAAGTCTTTCTTCAATATATATTTTGATTCTCCTCTTTTAATTTTTTTCCGACACTAAATTAGTATGTGTTCCTTTGTTTTAGCCTTGATATCTGTTTCTAATTAATATCATGTCCATCATCGTTGTTTATCACTTTGACAGCACTTTATTTTCCTCCCACACATCCATCCAAAAGGCGTGCAGTATCCCACGATTTTACCATACCCATTTCTTTAATCTTTGTGACATTATCTGCGTTTAACACTTCATCCACAGAAGCCAAACGCCACCGTATGATAATAGTTTTGCATCCCTTTTGCACTTATGGAAATCTGCCATTTCAGACCACACAAGCACAACTCAAAGTCTTTAACTCTCAGTTACACAATTTTTGTTTGAGGCAACCTTTTACACCACATTACATCATAGTTTTATGATACCTCGTCCAATTCGAGGGGAGGTCCAAACATAAGGTGATCATCATTTAAAGATCGAAAGCGAAACATGAATTCTTATTTATTAAAGAAAGCGAAACCTGAATTCTTATTTATTAAAGAAAATGAATTTGTTTTGATGTTCTTCATAATGAAATAACATCACATATTTAAATTTTACAATAGCTTTCAACAAATAGGTATCATGATTGAAAGATTGAATACGAAACATCCACTCTTATTTTCAAAAGAAATTTTATTTATTTTAGAGTTCGTTCAATTTAAACAATTTTAAGCATCAAAATTTTAATGGACATACTTCAATTTTCAAGTAAATGTAAAAAAATTATCATCATTGAAAGATCTAATATGAAACACTTTTCTTTATCAAGAGAAGGATCGAAAATGATATTATTTTGGTGACATTTATTTTGATGTCCCACACTATTGAATAACAATATACAATTTTTTTGTGCATGTATTTAAATTTTACAATAAGTCTAAACAAATAAGTATCATCATTCAAAGATTGAAAGTGAAACACCCACTCGTATTTAGCAAAGAAATTGAATTTGTTTTGAGGTTATTCAAATCTAAATAACATTAAACATCAAAATTTTAATGGAGGTACTCAAATTCCACAGTAAGTCTAAACAAATAAGTCTCACTATTGAAAAATAAAAAATGAAACACTTGTACTCCTATTTACCAAAGAAGGGAAGGATTGAAATTGATGTGCATTTTGTTCACATTTATTTTGGTTTCCCCTAGTTTTGAATAACACTACATCAAAGTTTTAACATACATATTTAAATTTACAATAAGTTTAACCAAATAGATGTCATCATTGAAAGATTGAATGTTAAACACCCACTCCTATTTACCAAAAAATATATATTTATTTTTGTTAGTGTAAATAATTAATCTATTCACTATACTTAAATGTACCTAGGTTGATGAGGTTAGACAACATGTCGTCCAACTTAATATGCAACTTTTAGACTTCTAGAGGTTACCAAGTTATTTGGTAAACCTCATGCACACACTCTTTGAGGTTGGATTAAAGAAAATACATGCCTTTAATATTTATTCTAAAAATTACCTATACAATCATATGAACATGTTATATTATACTAACTTGCTACTTTAGTAAATACACTCTAAAATTTTAAGAATGAAAGTTTTTCATCAACATCATTATCAAGCTACAATATAACAAAAGAATTGCATCTTAATATTTTTACTAACTAGGGTGTTGATGATTCAAAAAAAAGTGGTATTGATCATATGATAGACAACTTTCTTCATTATAGATGAATTTTTTTGTAAAGAATAAATGATTTTTTTTTGTATAATTGTTTAGGAGCTATAAATGGTATAGATGGAATAGACGATTGGTTGAATAAGTAAGAATTTGTATTTTGAATTTATGTAATACATCAAAAAATTATCTCTCTCAGAATAGAAAAAAATTTAAAGATCATTATATGTTTAGGATTAGCATTAATCTTAACAAATTTATTAAGAAGAAATTACATAACCAATTTTTTTTAGTTAAAATACCAAGAAATTAATCACGTAAACAATAGACACATTGACCACAATGTGTGTATTAATTAATCAGAATAAAATATTTAACATGAACATTAAATTAAACTTTTTTATTTGTTAAAATTTTACAATAATCATTCACACATTTAATTATTCATACATATATATTAATAATAATTTTAAAAAAATTAAAGAAACAAGCGTACAAGAAAGCATTATGACTATCCATATAAAGGAAATGCGTTTACAACTGAGACTAGTAATTCTTCCACCCACCTTTGATTAATATTTGTAACGCTATTTTCTAAATTATAATATCGACGTCATTCATGAAAGCTTCCATTTCTAAACCGGGAGTCAAATCTGTAAGCAATCAAATCAGTCCTTGTAGATTTTATTTACTTAGTCTAAGAGAAAATCTTTGAGGGTAACAGCATTCTGGACCATAGCTTCCTACTACAAGGGTATAGAGAAACATAGGAAAATTATCATATGTGAACTCTACGATTTATTTATATTATTAAGTGCACGCACTAATTGTCGCCCTTCAGTAAGAACCAGAGGCTTACCACAGTTTGTGCAAAAACAATAACCGCTACAATTACTGCCATCACGAGCCATGGTTTTGAGAAGTATTGCTCCCATATTTCAGCGAACCAGACCACCCATTGTTGGCTGATGTACCCATTCAGCTCCCTCGTGATGTCATCAAATTGGTTGCATTTCGGTATCCATCTGGAACTGTTCATGTCGTTCCACATCCTGGCCACCTCTTTGCTGTCCCCGAGATTGTTCTGAATGATTTTCTCCTCTCTCAAGACGTCTACATCTTTCTCCGTTTCCGCCAACTGGGACATGAACAGACTGAATCGAGTGACTAATTTCTGATCTTCGTCGCTACTCGTCTCCAAAATCTCACTGCTTCCACTTTCATAGCATGCCTCATATGCCAATATATTTCTGAAAATTGCTTCCGTCCATACTCCAACATCAATCTGCGGAAGAAACAGCTTGCCAGTCTGCTTGTCGAAAGAGATATCATGAATCCCCGCGTGCTCTTTTGCTTGGAACACCACTCCGGCTTTTTTGAGTTTTGCTGCACCGTAAGGAAGATACCTTTCATCGCTTGAGTCGGTTTGAATTTTCTTTTTCCTGATACAAGGACTAAAAAGGCAATATAAAAACTTTACCACAGAAGATCTGAAATCACAACCAGTATCAGAGGAGTCAGAAATGGTAGATGGCATCTTTAAAATCTTCTTATAAGATAGCCATGAATCTTTAGAGACAAGCGTAAGCCGTAAGCAATCCAAAAGGTGTTTGCATCCAATCAAATTGAGAGTGCTATTACAGGGCCATGGAGATTGTGATTTAATAGGGGAAATACGGTAGCAGAGATGGCGGAGCAAATCCTCCAGCAGGGTCCTTTTTCCCATATGCTCCATTGCTTTCTCAAGAACCACCATTGGCAGTTGGTTCTCCAGTTTCATCACATCCATTAAAATGGCGAAGAGCACCGGATTGTTACTGCGTTCATAGAAAATAGGATGACTGGAACTTACCTGTGCAGAGCCATCATCCCATCCAGTGTAAGCTAGCTGATTACCGACGTTACTCTCTTCGTGTCGATTGAAACCCATAACAAAAGTGTTGAGAAACTCCAGCACGAACGCCACGTCTACAAAGCACATCTGCGCAAATTTCTCTTTCTGGATATGAGTTAAATCTTTGTCGTATTTATCAATTACTTTCTTCCGCTCACATATACCTGCCATCGCCTGAAGCTTTTCTCTGTGTAGTTGCTCATCGGAAAGCTTCCAAAATCTTTTTGCAGCCAACAACTTGTCCGACTCCATTGCATTAAGGTGCGTCTGCCGCTCCTTTTCTTTCTCTGTGAGCGACTCGTGTGTCTTCTGATATGGAAGCGAGTGATTATGATAAGGGCCAATTGTTACCATAGTGGGATGGTAAAATTTGGTGCTTTCGCCTAGTATGGCTATCGGCACTGTAAGAATGCATGCGTCTTTCCTATCTCTCGCTTCTTCCGCCCTTTTCGCCTTGGAAACTATTTGCACTACGAAATCACTGGAAAAGATTGACAACATCTCTCCGGCTATGAGAAAAATCACTTACAGACCAAAACAAGTCGACAGATAGCTTTAAACTGCCACTTCTTAAAATGCGTGTAGTGTCCCTCAGAAAGAAAGAAAAAGAAACATGCCCCATATGTTTGGAATATCTTAGAGCATCAAGAAAACATGTGGTCTATGTTTCTTCCATATACCTTCAAAACCTTACCGAATGGAGCCAATGGAATGATTCCATACAATCTTTTATCAAAGGAAAACGTTTCATGGATTTTAAAAAGATACAATTCCATTTTATCTATTTACTAGATATGTTATAATTTGAAAAATATTAGTTGAATTGTTTTATTTATTTAATACTTAATTTGTTTTACTTTATTTAATTTTTTTTTATTGCATATAAGGGTATATAAGTTTTTTTTTCCCTTTTTTACGAATAAATTTCTATATTAATATTTATAAACTAATAACACACATATTCATAAAAACTATCGATAGAATAAGTTACATCTCAAAGTTTAAATGGGAATAAAACCTTGAACAAAATACAAGATCTAAAACACTAGTAGGAGAAGGAGGGTCATGATCATTTGGTTTACCCCAAGCAATAGTGAGGTCCTGATTATCCATGAAGGGTTCCCAATTAGTATTTCCATCATGATCCTTTTTATCTTCATTAGGAAACTAAATGTCATTCTTAGCACATACAAATAGATCAAAATGAGGAAATTTATAAAAAATATAGTCAACCACAAAAACTATGCCTAAGAACCTAAGGAGAGATAAAGTAGTAGTGGGTGGGATTAGATCATTCTCTCAAAGGCTAGTCCTTGTATCTTCTTGTAGGAGATTGGGATGCATAAGAATGACCATCATGCTCACCATAATCAGAGCAGATTGTTCATTGATGATGCCCACAAGGTGAAAACAACCTTGGCTAGAGGCAAGAGTTACAAGGGCTCTAGAAATAGTGGATGAGGCTTTACTCCACTAATCCAAGAGAAACCAAAGTTGTTTCACCTAAAGGAAAACCTTGTTTCTCTATACCTAGATCTAGAAAAGTAAAAACAAATCGTACCTTTAGTGCAAAGGAAGAAGTTAGTATTAACTAACTATACAAAAAAAAATATTTTCATCTTTCCATATGTTGAAAATTATTCACCGTGAAAGCATACTAAATCTTGGCATATCTAGAGAGAATTTAAGCCAATCCCCCAATGAAAGCATATTCCATGAGAATGAATTACTTCAAAAGGGATTAAAAAATGATGAATCTAAATCAACATAGCCTAAGCTCTATGAAAAAAATAAAAAATCTTATGAGCTTCTTGATGATTACAAAATTGGCATTCAAGATCCTTGAACCCAATATGTCTTAATTTGGAGCCAATAAAAAGGCCATGGAAAATAATACACTAGGGAAAATGAGTAGAACTCAACTCTACAATCGTTGACTAAATACTTTGAAACCTATGCATCCAAGCACTCAAAGAGTATTGTTGGGATTAAGGTTTCCTAAGATTAGAGTCCTAATATTGATAAATTTAATGTATTATTCTATTTATTTGTATTATTTAATTGCCTATGGTGTCATGTCATAAACTGGGACCCAGCGACTAGGTGGCATCCCTGTTCGAGGTGACTGGATGACACATAATCATCCAAAGTCAGCATAGGTGTCACAATTTGGAATCTATGACATACAATAGATTGTATGATGCATCATAAGGCATCTTTATGCATGTAGAAATTTTGCACCCATGTTTGGTTATGAAAGGTTGTAAGACAATCAAATGTTTTGGTTAGTTATAATGGATTCTATGATAGATTCTATGATGGATCTTGTGGTAGATTTTATGCTAGATTTATGGCATATTTTATGAAAATTTTAAGGAATCTATAATAAGCTATTATGAACACATTTTGGCTACTCAAGATTGGAGAGAGAATATTGCATGTTATGATAGCTATAAGAGGTGTAAGGGAATACCATACAAGTGTCCAAATGCATGTCTATGGTGTGGGATATTGTGCCATGTGTATTTGGATGCCCATTCTCTTCTAGATGCTTCACATGGATTGTATTACCTATAAAATGTATGCCTTGCTTTGTAAAATGCATAGCTTTTTTACAGGTAACAAAGTGCTTCCAGATTCACCCCTAAATAGGTGTTTGATTTGAAGCACTTGTTGAAGAGTATTTGTACTTGGAGCTGCATTATAACCTTTATTTGATTTGCTGCAATAGTACTATGCTTTTGGAGGGTGGATTTTTGTACTCAAAATGGTTTTCCTTGTGTGTATGGGGTGTTAATTGTTATGTGTACTTTTTGTTATATCCCTTCTTTCTATATATTTCTTAGTAGTGTAACTATATAAGGTTTTCAAAGGATTTTTTTTGTAACTCTCCCCTACTTAGATTAGTGTAGGAAGTTGTTTCCACTCACTTGTCTTCCTTTTAGTTGGTATAAGAGCTTGGCCAACCTTGATTCCTTTTCGGTTAGAAGGGATTTTTGAGCTAATCTTTATTCAATGGGAGCTTTGTAGAAGTGTCTTTCATGACTTTGTAGGAAAATAATGGCAAGTACATTTGAAAGGATTGAGATGGAGAAGTTTAACTGTGGTAATTTCAAGCTTTAGGAGCTCAAGATGGAAGATATGCTCATAGATCATGAGCTTTGGGCTACTATTTCTAGAACCAAACCATCAGGAATGAAACTAGAAGATTGGGATGTCATGGACCAAAAATACAAGGGTTTGATCAAACTCTATTTAGCTAATCCTATTCTCCTAAATATTCATGAAGAGAAGACTATTTTTTGTTTGTGGAAGAAACTTGGAGAGGTTTATCAAGCTAAATCCTTGGTAAACAAGATATTCTTGAGAAATAAGATGTATTATTTGAACATGGAAGATGGAGGATCCATTATTCACCATTTGAACTTTTTCAATATGTTGATTACTAAACTAGGTTTTGTTTGTGGCAAGATTGACAAATAAGACCATTACATGATCTTGTTGTGTTTGTTTCTAGACTCATTGGCTCACTTGGTGATGGATATTTGATGCATAAAAACCACTTTGAAGATAGGTGAGTTGGTTGCTTCATTGTTATTTGAAGAAATGTGGAGAAAATATTTTGAGATGGCCAAGGAGGCTCTTGTTGTTTGCGGTAGACCAAAGGAGAAAGGATAAAAATAGGACTAGAAATAAAATTCAAAGTCTACAAGAAGATCTAAGTAGGAATGTAAATCACTTTCGGAAATATTGTAAGAGGGAGAAGGAGAAGAAAAACAAGTCTTTCTCTGATTCTAAATTCCAAAAATCATCCCAATGTGAAGTAGAAGCATTTGTTGTAGCCTTGACAACCCATGCATCAAAAGATGTGTGGTTTTTAGATTTGGGTGTATCGTTTCACATGATCTCTCATAGAGGTTGGTTCTGGAAGTATGAAGAGAAAAATAGTGGGAAGTTGTACCTAGGTGATGACTCTCACTTGAAGATTGTTTGCTCTAGAAGACTCAAAATCAGATTTCCTGATGGAAGTGTGAAGGGGATTGATGGTATCTTCATATCTTGGGTTTGTCACAAAACCTACTTTCTATAAGTAAATTGAATGATTCAGGAGTGCAAGCTATTTTCTCTAGTGGAGGTTGCAAGATGACAAGAGGATCTATGATTGGCTAAGCATGTTTGAGTAGCAACTTTGTATAATCTAGATGCATGTAAAGTACAAAGCAATAGTTCTTCTATTGTACCAAAGAAGAGACCTTTGGATTCTTCATCCTCACCATCAGATCATGTAGTGATGAAGTGTGTTGTAGCTACATCCTATGGTCATCCAATTTGTGTACCTAAGGGTTCTCATTCTATGGAAATGAAGCTTCTTGTAGAGAATACAATGTTATGACACCAACGACTTGGTCACATTAGTCAGAAAGTTCCTAAAAAATAAGATCCTTCTTTAAGGCCTTGACAGTTGTAATATCAAGTTTGAATTTAGCAAAAATTATGTTTATTCAAAACAAAAATGTGTTTCTTTTTACTTTATTTCTCACAAGTCTTGTAGGGTTTTGGACTATGTTCATTATGATGTTTTTGGTCTTGAGAATGTTCATTCACTATCAAAATATATATAATTTGTTTCTTTCATAAATGATTATAGTAGAATGATATTCATTTATTTTCTCAAATGTAAAGTTGAATTCATTAGTCAGTTTAAGGAGTTTAAGGCCTTGGTAGAAAATTAGACTAGTAGAAATATTAAGTGTTTAAGGATTGACAATGTTGGTGAGTTTTTTTTCATATATTTTGAAATTTTCTATAAAGAGCATGAGATTGAGAGACATAAGAAGAACCCCTACACTCCACAACAAAATGGATTTATAGAGAGCATGAACAAAACATTGATGGAGAGGGCTAAAAGTATGTTGAGTGGTACTAACCATGAGTGGATGTTCTGGGTTGAAGCAGTATCCATTGCATGTTATTTAATCAAAATATCTCCTACATTAGAGGTTGTTGGAAAGACACACATTGAGGCATGGTCTAGTAAAAATCGTTCAATAAGGCATATTAGAATATTTGGTTGTGAATCTTATGCTCATGTTCTAATTGAGAAGAGGTCAAAGTTGGATAACAAGGCCGTTAATTATATCTTTATTGGGTATGGTGTTGGTGTGAAAGGGTACAATATTTAGGATCCAAAAGCTCAAAAGGTTCTCTAGATAGCAGAAGTGTGATTTTTAGAGAGATAAAACCTTCCATTGTTGAGTTGTAGCGAGAGAAAGAGTAGAAACATAAGACTGAGGTAGTTTAGATTTCACTTTCTCCAAAGAAATATGAACTAAACACTCTTTTTGGAATTGATGAAGAAGGGATCTCAAGAAGCTCTAAAAGTTTTTGAAGAAGAGGAATAACCTCAACCTCTTCTTTGAGGAGGTATACATGGGTTAGGTGGAAACTAGAAAGGTTGTGTTATTCATTATTGGATAAAAATAACATTTTTTCTTTGATTTCTAACATTGATGATCCTAATCTGTTAGACAGGATATGGGTATGAGTGATGTAGATTCCTAGATGAAATCCATGGATGAGGAGAAGGCTACAATAAAGAAAAATAAGGGTTGGGATCTAGTACCTTTTCCTATTGGATGCAAACCTGTTGATTTTAAATAGGCTTTGAAGAAAAAGTGTGGTCTTGATTGTAGTGTTGAGAAGTATAAGTCATGGTTAGCTACCAAGGGGTTTTGACAAGTGCAAAGAATTGAATATGGAAGATATTCTCTATTTTTGTGAATTTGACATCTATCTAATTCTTGTTTTCACTTGTCACAGCTTATGAATTATAAGTAGAATAGATGGTTGTGAAGAAAGCATTCCTTCATGGTGACTTGGAGGAAGAGATTCACATATCACAACTAGAGAATTCCATTGAAAAAGGTTAAAAAAAATTGGTTTACAAAATAAAGAAGACTCTTTATGGTTTGAAATGGTCTCCTAAAATCTGGTACCAAAAGTTTGATACCTATGTATTTTCATCAAGATTTTAGAGATCTAAATTTTACCATTATTTATATTTTAAATATGATAATGGTCACATTCTCATTATTGTCTTATACATTTATGGTAAGTTGTTTATCGGGAATGGTAAAAGTATGACTTAAGATCTGAAGTTTTAGTTGTTAGCATAGTTTGAGATGAAAGACCTAGGTGCAACTAGGAAAATTTTGGGAATGGAGTTCATGAGAGATAGAGCTAAAAGAAAGCTTTGGTTAAGCCAAAGAAAGTATGTAAACTTAGTGTTGGAGAGATTCAACATGGAAAATTGCAGACAGTTAGTTGTTCCTATAATGCAGGGGACAAATTTTTTTTGAATGATTTTCCAAAATATCCTATTGAGATGGAGGACATGACTAGAGTACCATATGTGAGTAAAGTGGGTAGTTTGATGTATGTGTTGGTGTGTATGAAACCAAAAATTTCCCAACTAGTGGGAATCCTAAGCCATTTTATGAACAATCTTGCATGGGTGTATTGGGATACTATTATGAGAGTGTTCAAATACTTAAGGGGTACTTCTGAGTATGCCTTGTGTTTTCATGGCTATCCTAATAGACCTTAGTATTCTATGAGTATTTTTTGATATATGTATTCATATTGGACAAGTGACATTGATAGTAGAAGATCCAATAATGATTACATGTTTATGATGTTTAGTGGTGCTATTAGTTGGATGAGTAAGCGATAGGCTATAGTCACTTTTCCATAAAAAAGAAGAGTGAATGATAGTGTGCTCGTTCTTGTAAGGAAGCCATTTGGCTTAAGATATTGTATTCTAATAGTGTTTTAGATATTGTATTCTAATAGTGTTTTAGATGTAGGACAAATTATTGTTTGTTGCAAGAGTCAAAGTGTATTTTTCCTAGAAAAGAATCCTACCTTCCATGCTAGATCAAAGAACATCAATTTTTATTATTGATTTTTCATGATATGGTTGAAGATGGAAGGGTGAACTTGGAAAAATTTTACACTTCAATGAATGTTGCAGATGCACTAATAAAACCAATGAGCATAGAGAAGTTCAGATGGTGTTCTAATTCTATGGGCCTTGGGGCCTTGAGTTGATGCTTAAATTGTATGACTCTCAATAGGCATTGACAAGTAGGGGAATGTTGGGATTAAGGTGTATCAACTTTAGGGTCCTAATATTGATTAACTTAATGTATTATTCTATTTATTTATATTATTCTATTGTATATGGTGTCATGTCATAAATTGGGACCCAATGACTAGGTGGCATCCCCATTCAAGGTGACTATATGGAACATAATCATCCCAATTGTACATGGTAATACCACTTTGGAATATATGATATATTATAGGTGATATGACACATCATAAGGCACACTTATGCATGGAGAAAGTTGGCACCCAATTTGGGTTATGATAGGTTGTAAGAGTATCATATATTTGGGTCAGTTATGATGGATTCTCTTATGGATTCTATAATGGATCTTGTGGAAGATATTATGGAAGAGTTATGATAGATTTTATGATAGTTGTAATGAATCTATCATAACCTATTATGAGCACATTTTAGGTGCCCAAGATTGGTTTAAAGGTATTGCATGTTATGATGGTTGTAAGAGGTGTAAGGGAATACCCTCCAAGTGTAAAAATTAATGTCTATGGTGTAGGATATTATGCCATGTGTATTTGGATACCCATTCTCTTATAGATGTGTCTCTTGGATTATATTCTCTATAATATGTATGCCTTGCATTGTAGAATGCATATTTTTTTCACGTAATGAAGTGCTTCTAGATTCACTAGATAATAGGTGTTTTTTTGAAGCACTTGTTGAAGAAGCTTTGTACTTGGATATGAACTATAACCTCTATTTAATTTAGTGCAATAGTACTATGCTTTTTTATGGTGGGATTTTTACTCAAAATGGTTTTACCACGTATAGATCTGGTGTTTGTTGTTTGTGTGTACCTGTTATATCCCATTCTTTCTATGTGTTTTTCATTATTGTAACTGTATAAGGTGTTAAAAAGAAAAAAATTGTAACTCTCCCCTACTTATATTAGTGTAGGAAGCTATTTTCACTCACCAAGCTTCCTTTCAAGTATTGTAACAATTATCTCTAGTTTAAAGTAGGTAACCTAGATAAGTGTAGGGAGAGCCAAAATATACCATATGAGACTAGTGATTTCAAAATGGTGTGTCAAGGTACCATTTCCAATATTTCCACTATTGTTTGATGAAAAATCCTAGTATTTTTAATAATATATGGTGGAAGAAAGTCATTGAGACCTTAAGGGCTTTGAGGTTCTCAATAGACAATAGGTACTTAAATTAGAGTTTAATCCAAGTAGTACAATGTCCTTCTCTTTTCAAAAAAATATTTGGAAGGATCTTCATTCCCCTCTTTAAAATCCTCAAGGGTTGCACCCTTGGATTCCTACCCAAATAATGATGCTAACAAGAGATAATACTAACCACCATATAGATTGCTTGATTAACATAAATCCTTGTACAATAGTCATTGCTATTCTATAATAAATTAGGTTTGATGGCCTCCTAGTCTCTCAAAAATAAAATCATAAAAACTACCATAAATTGAGATGATCTCCTTCATGATGATAATGGTGTTAATTTTCATACCCTTATAATAATTATTCTTGCTAGTAACACCATAAGTATGGCATGAAATACCAATATCCTACAATCCTCATTGCATTGGAAAGATCAAATAATTTATTTGACACACAAGGATGAACCTTGTCATTGAGTAGAAATGGAATTCAAAAATCTAGAGTCCTATGAGAGATATAAAAAATCCCAAGTCACACAATGAAAAAATCTATTATTTTGAGAGGAGGATTGAAAAAATATCTAAGAATATTTTCACTCATGTTGTAGGAATCTTTAGAAGGAACCAAGGAGGAAGGACTATATATATAATTAGCCACCAATATCTTTGAGTACACCTAGAATTTCCTACAAGAAAGAGGGTCATTAATCTTGTAAGAAAATTTTTCAATTCTAGAGATAACAACATGCCTTAAAGAGGATAAAGAATCATGAAAACAAAAAGGAATTCTAAGGAATCACAAAATTCCATCATTCTCAATCCATCCCCATCCAAAAGTATCAAGAGGCTTAAATAAGAAATATTCTCTATACAATTTAATTTTATTTCCATTTAATGTCATTACCTTCAAATTTTTAGAAAATATACAAACAATGGAAGACCTCTTTGATATTATTGTCTTCTTTCAAAGTGAAAAAATTTATCAACAAAATTCCAATTCACTAATTAAGTTTAAGAATTGGGAAAAAAAATTACTTTGACCAAATTTTGGGAAATAAAAGTTAATTGAAAATATCCAAATCCCTCAAAGGAAAAGCACATAAGGGGATATTGCATGAAAATGGGGGTCAAATTAGTGGCCATGATTAATATTATTAGAAAAATATGTTCATGTTATAAAAATATTATATGTACATTTTTTAATGTACACAAATATTTAATGCTTCAAATTTATTTCTCTATGATCCCTACCTTTTTAGGCTTGGATTTCAAAGATTAAGAGGTAAATATATTTTGGCTCCTAAATTTATATTTTTTAAATAAGACTACTCAAATCCAAACATCAATATTATTAGGTTACACATGGTTTGCAATATTTTTTGAATGAAACCACCATAACAATAAAGAGTTCTTTTTAT
The DNA here is from genome assembly GCA_007258455.2 of Sequoia sempervirens. Classification (NCBI taxonomy): domain Eukaryota; kingdom Viridiplantae; phylum Streptophyta; class Pinopsida; order Cupressales; family Cupressaceae; genus Sequoia; species Sequoia sempervirens. The sequence goes on from VDFB02000017.1 coordinate 66,698,346, forward strand.
CTCATTCATTTTTTTAATATTCTAAATAAGTTAAGGTATTCATTTGTTTTTTCTTCAAAAAGCGTCTTCATAATCATCCAATACATGTGTTATTTTTTTCTGTAACTGTTTATCTACTTATTCAAATTTTACAATAATTATATAGGACTACTCTATAGTTCATTTTGTACACATTCAACAAAATATTGAATTTTTAATTATTTTTATCTATGTTATGTGATATACATGTTCAATGATGTAATCTTAACAAATTTTCATCATAATTTGAGATTGAAACAAATAATATTATATTTGTATGTATTTATGTATGTATATGTATATGTATTGGTAAACACATATAGTGACTTCAAAATTTTGTAAATTATATTTTACATTACATATGAGGATGAAAGGTAGGAAACATTATAATAAAGTCTATAAAATTCCATTAAAAAATGTATACAATCTATTATCCTAAATTATGTTTCCCTCAATCTAAATACCTTCATTTTTATTGATTTAAGATTACAAGTATTACATTATATCTAGAAATTGATCTTCTTTAGTATCAACGTTGTTCTATACTTAACTTTATTAATTAGATAAATTATTTCTTTTGATCATAATTTTTTATAATATTTTAACTAGAGGTCCTTTATTCAAAGGTTTTTTGAAATGAATTTTTTCATACATTTTGGTCAACAAAAATAATATTTGAATAAAGCTACTTAGAAATTAAGGTACCAGCATTGTTCAAAGAATCTTTCCAAAAATATCATCGAATAGCCTCTCATACTATATTTCTCAAATTTTCCTTATAATTTTTAGTTTCAAAAAACTAATTAGACCTTCAAATGAAATCAAATTGACAAGATATTTTGTAGAATCATTGCACTCAAAATTTTGAATATATTTTATTTTATAATTATATTTATTTTTCTCTTTTTATTGATATATCTATTTTAGCAATTTTCAAAGACGCTATTCCATACACATGGAAAAATAGTAAAGTTTAAAAAATGTCTACATGCTTAGTATTGATATTTTTGTTTTGAAGAAAAAAATAGTCAATTTGGATACCTAAAAATAAAATTATATTGTATGGTGTAAACCAATCTCTAAATTATAATAGATCTCACTTTAAAAATTAAATAGAAATCTATACAAAAATATATTGTGAAAATATATCACTCCACTAGATATAAGTGTTATGAATCTATATTTAAAAAATTATAATTTTATCCTTGTTATAAAAATGTTATGCTATATGGTATAGATGTTACTTTCCAGTAATATTTGTAACTATAAAAATTAAGTGATTAAAGCTTACAGAAAATAGTTTACAAGTTATTTAGTAAAATTTAAATTTTTTTTGAAAATCTACATATCAAATCGAAAAAATCACTAATTTGCATTTTCTTCAAATTTTTAATGGTTTATTTTCTATAGGTTTGAAGAAGTGAAATTTTGGATAAACATACTAATTTCAATATCCCACTTTAATTGAAAGGTGACACACATTATTATGTGAGCCTACATATATACATACACACCTATACATATATACATACATACATATACATATATGTACAAACACATATATGAATACATATATAGATACATATATGCATATGAATACATACATACATACATATATACATACATACATGTATACATACATACATAGATACATGTATGCATGCATACACACAGATGTATACATATATGTACATATATATACGTGCATATACACACATATATCTTTTAGTGCTCACTATTGGTTATGTTTCCATCAACTAGCTTTTAAAATACCTTATATATCAAAACCATATTAGGGAAAATAGTAAACATTACGTTATATTTGTGTTCCCTTACCATTATTAACTTTAACCATTTTTAAAATAGTTAATATTTTATAGACTAAATTTCGGTTACTGAAATTATTTTCTTAATCACAACTCTAAGAATTGAGCATACACAAATTATTTATCTATGTTTAGCTTTAGCTGATTTGAAAAAAGTGGTCAAATTTATCCATTTTTTGTCCCACATTTTCATGTTCTTAATAAATAGTAAGGGATAAATAAAATCATTAATGGGTGGATTGTAATATCTCAAAGGTATTTGATTGATGACCATTGGTACTGAGATAATTAAATCCTTTTAGAAAAAATAAGAAAATAGATTGTATAAAGTTTGGCCCAATCATAATTCTTGATGAATGCCATGGATGAAAGGACATGCAATATGGTCATATAATTTATAAAAATTAATATTGATGAATCCAAAAAAAAATTGTTATCTTTGAGCCTATTATAGGTCTTTCTTGATAGTAATAATGTTATCTAAAACATACCTATACTTGGTCAAAAGAATATATTTATGGTACACAATTTACAAGAAATTATGGTGTAGCTTCAAATAAAGGGTCTTGGAAATGATCTTGTAGGATATATTAAGAAATGTAATTGGTCAACAATTTTTGACATATATTATATTATGAGCTTAGTATTTCACAATAATTTACAATTTTTATGAAGGATTTAGAGTGTAATACAATTTAAGGTATAATTTATCAATATCCTCTCCAACAAAATGCTATAGTGTTTTGTAGGGATAAAAAGGAAATCCATCACATTTAAGATATTTTCAAATGTCCATGAAAAATTGAAATTCATAGAGATCAAAAAGATTGAGTACCTAACAAAAAAGACTTGTTCAGAGTGAGAAAGATAACAAGGGACAACCTTGAGGCTCTTTCACAAAGCATGATCTCATTCAAGAGTATTCTCTTTAACATTAAACATCTACTTATACTAACAAAAAAAATCCTAAAGGATGTCAAGAAGTTTAGTTAGGATTTATTAGCATACTTTTGTTTCCTAATAGGTCACAAATTGTTTTGAGCATGAATTGATTGGAAAAAAATTTACATTCAAAATCTTATTGTTTAATCCAATTTAAATGAGTAATAATTTATGTTCCTTTTCCTATATGAATGTAATTATATTTATTTTAATGAATCCTTACCACATGTAAATAAAAGGAAATAGAAAATGCTTAGGATTCCAATGTAGTGGTTACATGACGAATATTCATTATGGCGACCTCATATGAGTGGGGATGAATGTATTGTAGAAGGTAGCCATAAAATTGGATGAAAAAATAGGTAAATTTTATAGAAATAGTTACCTAGTCCATCCAACCTATCTACTATGTTGATTGAGGATCAATGCTTTTTGACATGTTGGATTTGAGCCACTGTGCAATTATGACTCAATAATGATGTGCTAATAAAATACAAAATTTTCATGTCTTTCTATTTAGCAGGGTATCATTCAACATAACATTTGAATGTGAAAATTATTGTAATGGGAAACATCTCTCAAATGATCTTTAACACACTCATGTAAATGTACACATCTCATTCATATTTCTATCAAATCAAGAAAAAAATCTTACATTTATATGGGATTCCCCGATTCTAAGTCAATCAATCAACATTCCAAGATCTACATTAGGGTTATTTACTGAACATAACTAGTCTTACCAACTCAATTGGAGTCAAAACAATCTCAATTAAATAAGATATCGAGATGATTATCTATGTTGCCAAAATTATCATATTTGAATAAATGTTAATCTCCTAAAGAATTTCTTCGAACGACCTTTGTGATTCACTATCTGGAAGTGGAAATAGCAATTATAAATGTCTTGCACCGCGAGTGGCTAGAAATGCACCCTATGGCTCTGCCTCGTGAACTAGCTTCCCTCTTTGTGTCAAAATTAATGGATATGTTATGGTGCAACGAAATCATAAGGTTGATTGCTAGGAGTTTTTTGTTGCCTCATGTCTGTCCAATGTGCATTTTGGATTCGACCATGGAATATTATGACCTCCATGTAGATACAAATCTCTTGGGTGGTGTTATTTGTAGGGTGCATCTATTATCTTCTCATGCTTTGTAGTCTCTTCTCTATGTGTTGGTCTACAACTTGGGTACTGCTCACTCTTCCTCATTTCGATCTTGCATTTAGGCCCTCCGACCAATATTTGGTTGCTATCTGGTGAATAGTTCGAATATCATGTTCAAAGCAGCTTAGATACTCTTCACACATGCCCTAAATGATCTGTTTTACGAACCATATTTTGCTCCACTAGTGGATATGGCCTCCTCCACTGAGAGTGGAGTTTGAGGGTTATTTCTTCAATCCGAATATGGATGGTATCTATTTCTTGCTTTAATTACATGTTACTCTAGTTTGTAATCATAAATGCTCTATCTTGTGATGTTTATTGTGTATGGGGTTCGACTTCTTATGGGTTTTGGCTTTGGTGTTCGGCTGCTCTCCATTTTTTTCAATGGTTTTTGCCTTCACAGGTCCTTGGAGAGGTTCCCTATCGTAAATTTATCATTGGATTTTCTCTGTTGTGTTCTCTCCAGTATTTTCGATCTTGCAGGAATGCTTTGAATGCTCCTGCATGTGCATTTTATAAATCTTTTTTTGAATGAATATAAACTCCTTACAGTGGCTCGGCCACTTTTATAAAAAAAAAAAAAAAAGAAATTAGTAGAGGTTGAACAATTGAAATTTAGGTGTTTTTTAATTTTAAAATTATACTATTCTTCGATATATTATAACCAATCAATTTTTTTTTAAGAAACCCAAATCTATTAAAACCAAAAAAATCTAATTTATTTTGTTATTGAATGGTTTATAAACTAGCAGCAACGAACTCATTATTAAAACTTATTTTTTTCTCCTTTACATTTTAAGCCAACAGAAGGTTCCAAGCTTTGAAATAATGTCAACAAGCACATATAGATCATGATTAGGTATCAAAGGGTTTTTTAACCTAACTCACTAGACAAAGGGGAAAAAAACAAAATAATAAAACAAATGTAAGAATCTTAAGAGTTTCAAAAAGTTTCAATATGATTGTCAATGTGACCCAAAAGGTGGAGAAATAAAAACATAGGACACACATGATTAAGAATCTTAAGAGTTTCAAAAAGTTTCAATATGATTTTCAATGTGACCCAAAAGGTGGAGAAATAAAAACATAGGACACACATGATTAAAAGAATGAGAACCTCAAGTGTGGTTCTAGTTTTGCATATGTGCCTCCTATAAGCTCAATGAAGATGTAGAAATTTGAAATTGGAGACAACAACATAAAAGAATATGTAAAAAAATAATGCTATCATTTCATTATGATAAACAAGTTATGTGATTGCACTAAGATAGAACAATTTACAAAATAACATGATACAAATATAAACCTCATATATACAACGTTCAATAATAAAGTGAAAACAATGTACAAGTGATTCAACTATATAGCCAACAAAAGATCAAAATAAAAATTTATAATGCATAGCTAGAAGTGAAACTCACAAAAAAATTTGTAGGCCCAAGCTCGCATGAAGACCCATGGTGTATGGCCATCAAGAAACTAACGGGATTTTTTGCATCTATCAATCACCATCCTATTGAAGTAAATGGTTTCCCTCAACTTCGAAGAGCTTCCTTCACTCAACTATGAAAAATGTGGCCTCTTTTTCTTGAGCAGAATTCTATGGATGTTGGTGAAAGAGTGAATATTAGCTTCACCATAATCCATTCTATTGCATAAAAATTACAAAAGATATTGATGTAGGTGCTTCAGATTTTTTTCAAACATTTTTTAGCATTTTCTTCACCCACCAACATGCATGTTTGTAGTAATTTGATTTTTTTTTTGGTCATTTAGAACTATAACAACCTACTTACATATACAATTAATGAACAACAACCAAGGGGAATGAAGGACATTAATTTTGAGTGGGAATTTTAAACCAAAATTGGATAGTTGGGCATTAATGAATTATGTTTAGCATTGTACCCAATTTTAAGAGGAATTTTGGAGAAGGTTCCAAAAATTTTGCAGGATTTTGTGAGAGGGGAAAATAATAGAATATAATGAATACAATGAAAGAAGAAAGGATTAGAGGAGAGAAGTGCAGGGAACAAATATGACAACAAAAGAAACATATAGAAAACAAAAAAGAGGAAGGTAAAATAGGCAACAATGAAACATGTAGTAGACAAGGAGAAACAAGAGGAGAATAGAGGAATCTCTGATTTTTTCTATAAACTATAAATATTTACGATGATTTTAAATAATTATATTTCTATGTTCAGTGAAATAAAATATTAATTATTCCAAAATTTGTTGCATTTTAAAACTATTTGTGTGTGATAATGAGCATTAACTTTTATGACTTTACTACTCTCAAGATGATTTTTTTTTTCTGTGAATGTTAACAACATTTTTGTTCCTACAATAATAGGCTATTAACTATAGGTTAGATTTTTTTTTTCTAATAACCTAGTTCTTGACCCATTCAACTTGTTTTATGTTTCCATAGACCTGTTTAGAGATTGTATGAATTTCTTTCAACAACACAATCTCCCTTTCTAACTACTAGCTCTGGTTTTGGTTGAATTATTAGGTACCATCAATGTGGTATTAGAGTATAGCTACCACTTGGGGAAGAAAGATAATGAATTTGGATTAGTGTTGGAAGAAGCCCTATGAGTTGTGACTATGGGTGTGCCATCCCTATACCAAGGAAGAATACAACTAGGAAGACTAAACTAAGAAGAACAATGAAAGGTAGGAGAATTAGAGCAGTAAGATTCTACGAAGAAGGAGGATAGCAAAGGCTGTAGCTAGAAAATTAGTAGGTAGGGTAGATGATTTATTAGAGACTCTAAGGGAAGTGTAAGCAAAAATGGATGTAATAGAAGGTGGAATGAGAAGAGGCAAGACACATGAAGATACTAATACTAAAGATGAATAAGGAGAAAATATGATAGGACATGAAGGTGAAAGTGTAGATGGAGATATGGATGCAAGAGAAAGAAGGCTTATAATAGCTATTTCTAACATTGGGAAATGAAAAAGGATTGAATTACCAAGCTTCTCAAGAATTTCAGAACCATATGAGTTAATTGATTTGATAGCAAAGGTGGAGGAATTATTTGAATATGATGATGTGGAGGATCCTACAATAGTGAAGGTTTCTCAAAAAAAATTGAAAGGGCATGCAACACTTTGGTGTAAAGAGATGCAAGCTAAGAGAAGAAGAAATTGAAGAGATACAATCACTCAATAGGATCAAATGGTAAGCAATATGAAGACTAAATTTCTACCAAGTGATTACCAACTTGAACTTCTTGAGAAATTGTATAATTTGAGGCAAAGAGAGTTATGTGTGAAAGATTATACAAAGGATTTTTATAGAATATCCATAAGATTTTGGCTATAATGAATTAGACCATGAAAAGGTGGCTAGATATATTAATGGACTAAGGTTAAATATTCAATTTGAGATAAGTATGATAAATCTATGAATTATGGAAGAAGTATATCATTATGATCTAAAGACACATGATAAATTGACAAGGAAGTAAGGAACAATCAAAGATAGAGGTTGATTTAGCAAGGGAAGGTGATAAAAATAAAAAATATAGTTATGGTCAACAAGCCAGCCCTTCAAAAAATTAAAAAGGAGAGAGATGAAAGAAAACCAAGACCATAACCTATGAGAGGAAAATGTGGATAAAAAATAGGGAAATACAATGTCTTCCAAATTACATGTTTCAAATGTAGATAGTCAAGTGATAGATTTTATAAATTCCCACAATATAAGATATAAGGATCAAGAAGAACATAGGCTACAATTGTGCACATAACCAAAGGGGATACCAATTCGACAAGGTATATTAGTCATCTAGATGGAATTTAAAAAGGAGAATCAATATGATGAAGAGGGTATTGTTGAAGACAAGTAAAAGAGAAGATGAAATTATCCAAAGAAAGGACAATATGTAAGTCAAGTCGAAAATGTTGCAAGGTAATAATAGATAGTGACAATACTAATAATTTAGTTTCAATTTAAATGGTGGATAAGTTGGTGGTAAATATAACAACATACCCGACCCCTTACAAGTTTTCATGGTTACAAATAAGGAACTTAGTCTTGGTTGTTAAAAAATGCTTAGTTAAATTTGGAATAAACACTTATAAAGATGAGGTGTGGTGTGGTATCATGCATATGGACATATGTCACTTACTCTTAGGGAGACCATGATAGTTTGATAGGAAGGAAATCAATCATGGAAGAAAAAAACATTACAATTTGGAGAAAAAATAGAAGAAGACACACTCTTACACCATTGGTAACTAAGGAAGAAGAGGTGTCAAGTGGTCCAAGAACACTGCTAATAATAACAAATAAATTTTTGAAGGAGATTGAGGGCGAAAAACTATGTTTTCTAGTGGCTCACAAGGAGATATATTTAGATGCAATAACTAAAATAGTGGCATGCCTTTATATGTGAAGGGGATCCTTGAAGAAGTTGATTCAAAATTGTTTCCAAGGAATTACCAAAAGGAATACAACCTATGAGGAGGATTACCCATCATATTGATTTGATTCTAGAGGAAATGTTACTCAACAAGGTTTCTTTTAGATCGACACTTGAAAAATATGAAGTGTAGAACAATTAGATACAACTACTATAAAGAGGATTGATTAGAGAAAGCCTTACTCTATACAATGTACTAGATATGTTTATAGAAAAGAAGGATGGTGAATGGAGAATGCTCATAGACTCAAGAGCCATAAAAAAATAACAATATGGTATCATTTTCCTTTACCAAGAATGAATTGTCTCATGGACTGTTTAGAGATGGTGATGCAAGAGCATCTAGGGGTGCCAAGCAATCATGCATCACCAAAAATATTTTATTTATTTCATCAAGAATTATGAAATTTAATACCATATTGGAGGTTTTTTGATATATTAATTTCATCAAGAATTATTGGAGGTTTTTTGGATATTAATTTCATCAAGAATTATGAAATTTAATATCATATTCCAACGATGCATGTAGGGGGATTCCAACTTCTCATTTTGGGGGGAATTTGAGATATTTTATTTCTATAAGTAGATCAGAGGTAAAAAATTCCCAAGAGTAGAGAAAGAGAAATTTTGATAATGGTTGTAGAGAGTTGTTATGGGGTAAGATATCAGTAGCAATGTGAGTGCTACAAAGTATTTAGAGGTGATTTGTAAGTGTTTGTGGCTGATTTGACTTTGTTTTTACCTTGTATAAAAAAAAAAACAATATAATTTTATAATGGAGTTTACAATTTAAATGGATATATGATTTTCTCAATGTGTTGTTTGAGAGAGAGTTGAAAATTTAAATGAAGATTTGATTTTCTTAATGTATTGCTTGAAAGAGAGATAATTTTTTTTCCATTAGACATTAATTTCATATTCTTGCGATTATGAAACTATAGTTATGTGGTGTTATGGTTGCTTGGATGGGTTGTTTAAAAATTGTAATGCCTCGTCTTGTAACCTAAGGAATGTTACAATTGTATACAAAAGAGAAATATTTTTTTTTAAATAATAATATTATCTTAATTAGTTGCATACATTCTTTAAGTTACACAATGTCACACTACTTGAGATTCCACGGACAACTTTAGTATTTAGCATTGCATGTATTTAATTAACATAAAATTAAAAGTAAACATTACATAACATTTGAATTCCATTCATGATAGTATAAAGTACAAATAAGATTCTTACATTGCATGTGAAATGGCATTACAATACTCATTCTTCAGATGAGGTAGATCAAATAATAGATTACAATCACATATTTCAAATGTTCACCTCATAAACAATTGAGGGATGTTACAAATACAAGATTTCCAATGATGCAATAAAGGAAGTACATATATATCCAAGTACGAGCTCTCCATCCATGAAGCTCTCGTTGCCATGATCATAAACTGGGTACCCAATGGAGTAAGGTGCATGTTTGACCCAACCATGTGGTACCCGTAGGTCCACCCCCTATGCTAGGAGATAGTAATATGGTTACTTAGACATAATCTACTAACCCTAGACACAAGTACATACTTAACTAATAGTTACATTGCTTCCAGAGTTAAGATAATCAAATATACTAAGTTCACAAGGTTAACTGTTATTTTAGGTGGAGTGTCATCACAATGTTGCAAAGGTTACTCCGGTGTTTCTTCCTAGGTTCCGGCCCCCAAACTTGAGTTACCCTGGTAACCTCTTACGAAACCCGGCCCCACATGAAAACTATTGTGGAATTGAATATCTTTTAAAGTAACAAGATGTCGATTTTCCATTCCAGGCCTTCTCGGCTTATACTCAAGATTGAATTAGCTTTGAGTCTATAAGCGAGGCATATTAATCTTATTAAATATTTTAAGCTAACTAATGTTTTGTTTAGTTTTCACTAACTTACTAACTCTTTGTAAGTTACCTTAGCACCACTTTGTGTGCTGGCCCTCACATAGAGCCACTCCCCTAAACATAACAAAGGAATCTAAGCTCCCTAACTAAGGTAACCAAGGTGCGCAAGAATCAACATATAATACCAAACGACACACAATGGTCATTAAATATTTGTTCATAAATCTAGGTGTCAAAACACCATACTATAACATGTGCACTAACCTAGTCAACTCAATGATTGTATTTCAACAATAACAACACCCTTACTATATAGACTAATCTGGAAGACTTGTTCATCTAAAACATTCCCAATTTGACCAATAAAAGAGAAAATACTATTTAAGGCAAATCAGGAAGAATAAACATCTATATTAGGGTTTACTAAATCCAATCATTTAATAAGAATTAGCAAAAACTTATAACAACTTGATTGTAATTCTTTTCTCATACATTAAAGAAAATTGCATCAATTTATTCTAATTTTTTAACTTTCTCAATTTTGCATAAAAATAAATATACTAAATTCTCTTTTTAAATCATATTTTAAAGAATATTCTTTCACATGCATCCCATGCACCTATCAAATAAAATATTATTTAAATATCAATTTAAACCAATAACAAATTATATATATCTAAAATTATATATATTTATATATATATATATATATAATTCATTTAAATTTGAAAATATATAAAAGTTCACATATTAAATCATAGAAAAGAAATTATTTAAGTTTTATTTAATGCCTAAACTACACAGTCGGGCCGCATCACTGTTAACAACAGGCGATGGCTCCTTACAGGGGCTAGCTTGTGTAGTGGCCGGCAAGCTGGGAGTTGCTCCCACCATCGCCTCCCTTAGGGGCGGCGACTGTGGGAATGACCATAGCCCCCCTTTCCATACTTATAGGGTTTTTTTTTAAATAAAATTCAGTGGGAATAAGCCCTGAAAAATACAATATCTGAAACCATTTTTTTTATTTTTTTTAATAAAATTGAAATCCTTAGTTCACCTGTACGGCGATTTCAAAAATTCCCAAATAAAAATAAATAATTACAGTTCACAATCCAATTTGTATATGAAGGTAAATATATATATATATTCAAATATATATATATATTCAAAATAAAATGAAAGTAAAAATACTTCAATCAGGCAATAAAATTTCAACAGGATTTTTCAATGGGGAAATTAAGAAAATTCTACAAGGTTTGTAATGGGGAAATTGAGAAATTTCTACAGTACACACTAAATTTTTCCCCAACAAGATTTAAATTATTCCCTGAGGTTTTCAATGTCATTTTCCAAAACAAATGATTTCCCTTCACAAATTTTACTCAAACTTATTTTCTACAGAGAGAAAGCTACAGAAGTTTTCTTTTGAATCTCATCTTTCATTTTCACTATTTTCTCTACATATCCATGATCTCTTGAAATTTATACAGAAATCAACAAATTTTTACAGAAAGAATATAGTAAACAATTTTTCCTGAGAAGAACAAGGATTTTAACAAAATGAAATTTCTTCTATAGGTAATATAAAATATTTACACAGACAATCTTTTCCAAAGTAGACAAACAAAAATACATAGGAAAATACTTGTATTCTTGAAGCTTTGAAAATAAACTTGGCTGGTGAAGAGTAGCTTTCCCTGTAGCTTCCAAAGCCCTTCCCGAACACAAAATCCCAAAATATGTCAAAATATCAACCAGAGATCTTCCAGAAAAATACAATAATTCACAAAGGCAATCACAATTTTTTTTTTTCAAAAACAATTTTTTTATTAGAACACTATTTTTTCATTTCCCATGAAGAAAAGGTAATCTTCTATTTTTCCCCAAATCCTTGATAACATCCGATAAAATTCTCAACAAGAAGCAATAAATTCACTAGCACACATGTCGAGAAGAAAATATCTTCTAACAACTTTCAGGTAAATCTTTCTTTCCTCTTTTTCAAGATTTGCATGCTTTTTATATAATTTAAAATTTTCAAATTTCAAAATACAAATTTCCCTTTTTCCTCATTTAATTTATTTATTTAACAATAAAAATACTATTTCCCACATAACAATTAATTTTAAATTTAATTCTATTCACACAATTAAAGCAACTTTAATTTAATTAATTAATTAATTTAATTAAAATCAACAGTAAATTAAAGAATAATAAACTATCATAAAATTAACAAAATTTTCCTTTCAAAAAAATTAATCTAATCAGACACTTACAAGACAACCAAAGACTTCAAACTAAAACTAACGATATATTGTGACTGGGTTAAAGACTAGACTAGGATAAACCATGTTACTACCTCCCAATCAACATTTCTATTGAGTCTTGACATGCTCAGACCTGAGTAACCAGGTGGAGTCAGTGTCATGTATCTACAATCCTACAACCAAATAAATGACATACATATATATATAGTCCATTGTACAAACACATTGTGCAGAGAAAATTACGGAAATCACAGGGCACTTGCAAGCGAGTGATGCAACTCCATTCTCCACACCAATACACATCACAACAAACTAACAAATTAAATAATAGTTAATCTACTGAAAACATATATATAGCAATAACATCTGAAGAAAACATCTACGCTAATATAAAGCATGTCAGAAATTAATTATCACCATACATTGTATCATCATATCACAAAATGAATCCACTGTTGCTCAAAAGTCAGTGATCAAAATATCCAAACCAAAGTACCAAAGTCTAACAGTGTGAAAACATACTAACATAAATCACAAGCAAAATGGAGGGGTACTACATCCTACCCCCTAGGATCAGGCTTGCTCCTGAAAGCCTACGAACAGATAGGGATAAATTTCCCTCATGCGTGTCACATCCTCCCAAGTAGCAGAAGCCTCATGGCTAGGATCCCATTGGACCCTCACCTGATCAATGTCTCAACCCCTGAGATTGAGCATCTAGTGTTGTACAATGGCCATGGGCTCGAAAGCCAGCTACTCATCCTCTACCTATAACACATTCCAATCAAGTACATGAAAAATGTCGGGATGATATGGTCTAAGAACTGATACATGAAAAACATCATGAATACATGACAAACTGGGTGGTAAGGTGAGTCGATACACCACAGGACCAATCCTCTCTAGGATCTCAAATGGCCCAACGAAGTGAGGCACAAGCTTGGAGCCTTTTCCATAACAGATTGGACTCTTTTGCGGTCACACTCGAAGAAACACTCTATCACCAACTACAAACTGTCGGTCTATTCTATGAGCATCAGCATACTTCTTTTGCCTATCCTATGCTGCTATCAAATGTTCTCTAATACGGTCAACCTATTGCTCCATGTCTTGAAGCATCTTAGGACCAAGTAACACTCTATCCTCAAGTCGATCGCAACTCAATGGAGTTCGACAAGGATGTCCATATAATACCTAAAATGGTGGCATGCCTATGGAACTCTAATATTCGTTATTGTAAGCAAATTCTACTAAATACAGATAATCCTCCCAACATGACTGTTGGTCCATTACGTACATTCTAAGCATATCCTCTAATATTTGATTAACTCTCTTTGTTTTTCCATTAGTTTGAGGATGATACGCTAAACTAAAGTTCAACTATGTACCTAGAGCATGTTGTAATGAAGTCCATAGGGCTGATGTAAATATGGGATCTCTATCAGAAATAATCCTATGAGGAATCCCATGCAATCTAACTATGTCCTCCGTGAATATCCTAGCTACGGATGAAGCATTATATGATGATCGTATTGGCAAAAAATGAGCCACCTTAGTCAATCGGTCAATAGTTACCATAATAGCATCATGTTGATGTGATGATGTAGGTAATCCAACAATAAAATCAACAGATATAATATCCCATTTCCATTCAGGAATGAGATGTGGCTGCAATAACCCAGCAAGATGTTGATGCTCAGCTTTGACTTGCTGGCATTCAAGACATCTCGATACATAGTCAGCAATATCACGTTTCACACTAGGCCAGAAATACAATTGTCGAAGATCCACATGCATTTTCTTAAAACCTGGATGAGTTGAGTATGGAGCTCGATGTGCTTCCATCATAATTAATGTACGAAGACCCTAAAAATGTGGTACATAGGTACATTCTAAATACTGTAATATACCATCTAGTTCAAGGTTATACCCTGCAAATCAACCTTCTAAAGGTCTACCAGATTCAATATCCAACTTTAGTTCCTGATACAATCTATCAGTAGGAAGTGCTGCTAAAATTTGACCTCTCAAAACTACTTCGAGAGTATTAGCAGAGATCTCATGTCGACAACAACTAAGAGCATCAGCCACTACGTTCTCTTTTCCTTGAACATATTTCACTTCAAAATCATATTCACATAAGAACTCCATCCACCGTCTTTGTCTAGCATTCAATTTAGGTTGCATAAAAATGTATTGTAGACTACGGTGATCAGTGTGAAGTTTGAAACGGTGACCCAATAAGAAATGCCTCCATCAAACTAATGCATGCAAAATTGCAGCAAGCTCTAAATCATGAGTGGGATAGTTTAATTTGTGATCCTTGAGTTTGTGAGACTCATAAGCAATCACATGCCCATCTTGCATCAGAACTACTCCCAAACCCTCTAAGGATGCATCCGTGCAAACTACAAAATCCTTAGTAGGATCAGGAACAATCAATATAGGCGCATTAGTCAACCTTTCTTTAAGTGTCTGAAAAGCCAACTGACACTACTCTATCCAAACAAACTTCTTCCCTTTTCTCTGAAGAGAAGTAATAGGATGACCAATTCTAGAAAATCCTTGAACAAACCACCTATAATAACTAGCTAGACCCATAAAACTACGAACTTCACCTACATTAGTAGGCACAGGCTAATCTACAATAGCTTGAATCTTTGAAGGATCCACAACAATACCTTTTCTAGAAATCACATGTCCTAGGTATTTTACTTCAGTTTGAAAGAGGTCACACTTCTTCAGGTTCGCATACAACTAATTTTCCCTTAAACATTGCAATACTTGTCTCAAGTGCTCTTCATGTTCCTTCATGTTTCTCGAATAGATCAAAATATCAAACGATACTACTGTGAATTCATAGTGCCCATAACGAGTTCAGAATACAGTTTTATGAATGTTTGCTTCAGTAATTTGCAATTGATGGTAACCCGATTTCAAATCAATTTTAGAGAACACATTAGCTCCCTTGATTTGATCGAAAAGATCATCGATTCTAGGCAAAGGATAATGATTCTTAATCGTAACCTTGTTCAATTGACGATAGTCAATGCACAGTTTAAGTGACCCATCCTTCTTTACGAAGATGACAGGTGCTCCTTAAGGGGAAACACTTGGACAAATAAAACCCTTTTCTAATAATTCCTCTAACTGAATACAAAGTTCCTCTAACTCTTGAGTCATCATTCTATATGGAGCTCAAGATATAGGCTCAACTCTAGGAACTAAATCAACTCTAAAGTCAATATCTCTCTTCAGTGGCATTCCAGGTATATCATCAGGAAACACGTCAGCAAATTCCCTAAGAGTAGGATGATCATCAAGAGATATCTCTCGACTCTCACCTTCTTCTAAATTAGTAACTGTTGTGGCAAACAGTTGACAACCTTGACGAAGACATCTCTTTAATTTCATAGCAGATATCATCCGCAAAGAGATAGGTCTTTGTATACCTATGATTTCCACTTTCACACCTAAATCATTAATGCAACTAACTGTCTTAAGTCGACAGTCAATCACAGCATGATGAGATGCTAACCAATCCATACCTAAAACTATGTCATACGATCCTAATGTTGTAATATGAAGATCCACTAAGGTAGTTAACGTACCAATTTTAAGTTCACAATTATGTACAAGGTTCTCTACTGCTACTTTCACCCCAGAGGAAAATTCTACCTGCCACTTACCACCTTGCTTTACCACCACAAGACCACATCGCTCAATGATAGTAGGTGAAATAAAGGAGTTGGTAGCTCCGGAATCAAAAAGAATGGAAACACTAACACCATGTAACTTACTTGAAGTCTCAACCACTGTGTTCTGGTGATCGGCTTGGTGGTTATCAACCGCAGCATAAACTATATGTGATCATTTTGCATCACCCACTATAGGCTCATACACTGTAGGTTGAGGCCCAAAACCAAAAGAACCTCTAATCGGACACTGCCTAGCAATGTGTCCCTACTGACCACATGAGTAACAACCAGTGCCTCTACCTAATCCTTTGCCACCCAAACGTGCACTGGATTGCTGGAAACTACCTCTACTGACAGTAGAGTGTGCACTCTGAGCAGGCCGATCCTGTCTATTGCTCTTGTTGTGCCACCAGTTGTGATTCTTTCTTGCTTACGAGCTATTACCTTGCTATGGTTGTGGATTATTATTCTTTTGAGGTGTACATTGTTGCTATTGCTACTGCCCACCCTTAGAGGGTGTCTGTTAGTTCCTAGAGGAAGCCCCTGTCTGCACCTATCCACCTCGTGGACTAAAACTTGCTGCAGGAGCACTGCCTATCTATACTCTTGTGTGACTACCTAACACCATAACAAGATTCTCTTCCACTATACGAGCCTTCTCCACAGCAACTTCCATAGTCTTTGGCTCAAAGACTCTAACTCCACCACTAATGCAGGCATTTAAGCCCTTAATGAAGTGTTGAACCAACATAGATTCATCATCACCAACACCTGCATACTGCTTGAGTTCATAGAATGTACGTTCATATTGCTCAACAAATAGAGCCAACTAACGTAAATCATGGAACTCGTCAGCCTATCGTTTCCTCTAGTGTTCCGATAGGAACCGTGCTCTAAGCCTCTCCAAGAACATCTCCAAAGACACTAACCCAATCTCTAAGTGGAGCTTTTGCTCCTCCAAGCGCCACCAAGTAGAAGCGAATCCTCTCAGATGCATGATAGCACATCTCACTCAGGTATTGCTACCATATGGGTGCATAGCGAAACATCTACCCAAGTCCAATAGCCAGGTCTCTGCCTATAAACCACCTCCTATACCATCAAAAGTAGGAGGGTGTTCCTCAACAAATCTCACGTGTGTCCTGCAATAATAGCATCCTGATGCACTGTATCATCTACTCTCCTTGGAGATCTATCACACTCTCTAACTACCTCCTGATCAACTTCTTGTCTAGGTCCAAGTTGAGCTAGGAACTCCTCTAATAAAGGGCGTACCTGTGAACCCTCTACTCCTGACTGTTTAGGAATCTGTCCCTCATTCCTTTGATCCAACTGCTCTGCCTGATCACTTTGATGAGGACTTAGAGGGGGAGTAACCTAAGGGATTGGCCCTCAACCTCCACCTCGACCTCTACCATGACCTCTACCACACCGCCTAGGCATGATCCTACACATAAAGAATAATGAGTCTTAGATACTAAACAACCAAGGCTAACAAATAGCGACACTATGTACTAGGTCAACCTAATGGGCTCACGATTACCCAGAGCATCCAATGTTAGAACCGTGGCTCTGATACCAATCTGTAATGCCCTGTCTTGTAACCTAAGGAATGTTGCAATTGTATACAAAGGTGAAATAATTATTATTTTTAAATAATAATATTAACTTAATTAGTTGCATACATTCTTTAAGTTATGCGACGTCACACTACTTGAGATTCCATAGATGACTTTAGTATTTAGCATTGCATGTATTTAATTAACATAAACTTAAAAGTAAACATTACATAACATTTGAATTCCATTCATGATAGTATAAAGTACAAATACTCATTCTTCAGATGAGGTAGATCAAATAATATATTACAATTACATATTTCAAATGTTCACCTCGTAAACAATTGAGGGATGTTACAAATACAAGATTTCCAATGATGCAATAAAGGAAGTACATATATATCCACGTACGAGCTCTCCATTCATGAAGCTCTCATTGCCATGATCATAAAATGGGGACCCAATGGAGTAAGGTGCACATTCGACCCAACCATGTGGTACCCGTAGGACCACCCCCCATGCTAGGAGATAGTAATATGGTTACTTAGACATAATCTACTAACCCTAGACACAAGTACATACTTAACTGATAGTTACATTGCTTCTAGATTTAGGATAATCAAATATACTAAGTTCACAAGGTTAACTATTATTTTAGGTGGAGTGTCATCACAATGTTGTAAAGGTTACCCTAGTGTTTCTTCCTAGGTTCCGGCCCCCAAACTTGGGTTACCCTGGTAACCTCTTACAAAACTCGGCCCCACATGCAAACTATTGTGGAATCGAATATCTTTTAAAATAATAAGATATCGATTTTCCATTCCAGGCCTTCTTAGCTTATACTCAAGACTGAATTAGCTCTTGAGTCTATAAGCGAGGCATATTAATCTTATTAAATATTTTAAGCTAACTAATGTTTTGTTTAGTTTTCACTGACTTACTAACTCTTTGTAAGTTACCCTAGCACCACTTTGTGTGCCGGCCCTCACACAAATCCACTCCCCTAAACATAACAAAGGAATCTAAGTTCCCTAAGTAAGGTAACCAAGGTGCACAAGAATCAACATATAATACCAAATGACACACAATGGTCATTAAATCTTTGTTCATAAACCCATGTGTCAAAACACCATACTATAACATGTGCACTACCCTAGTCAACTCAATGATTATATTTCAACAATAACACCCTTACTATACAGACTAATCTGGAAGACTTGTTCATATAAAACATTCCCAATTTGACCAATAAAAGAGAAAATACTATTTAAGGCAAATCAGGAAGAATAAAAATCTATATTAGGATTTACTAAATCCAACCCTTTAATAAGAATTAGCAAAAATTTATAACTTGATTGTAATTCTTTTCTTATACATTAAAGAAAATTGCATCAATTTATTCTAATTTCTTAACTTTCTCAATTTCGCATAAAAATAAATATACTAAATTCTCTTTTTAAATCATATTTTAAAGAATATTCTTTCACATGAATCCCATGCACCTATCAAATAAAATATTATTTAAATATCAATTTAAACCAATAACAAATTATATATATATAATTCATTTAAATCTGAAAATATACAAAAGTTCACATATTAAATCATAGAAAGGAATTTATTTAAGTTTTATTTAATGCCGAAGCAACATAGTTGGGTTGCATCACTGTTAACAATAGGAGACGGCTCCTTACAGGGGCCGGCCTATGTAGTGGGCGGCGAGCTAGGAGTTGCTCCCACCGTCACCTCCCTTAGGGGCAATGACTGTGGGAACAACCACAGCCCCCCTTTCCATACTTACAGGGTTTTTTTTAAATAAAATTCCATGGGAATAAACCATGTGGAATACAATATCCGAAACCCTTTATTTATTTATTTTTTTAATAAAAACGAAATCCTTAGTTCGCCTGTACGGCGATTTCAAAAATGCCCAACTAAAAATAAATAATTATAGTTTCACAATCCAATTTGTATATGAAGGTAAATATATATATTCAAATATATTCACAATAAAATGAAAGTAAAAATACTTCAATCAGGCAATAAAATTTCAACAGGATTTTTCAATGGGGAAATTCAGAAAATTCTATAGGGTTTGTAATGGGGAAATTGAGAAATTTCTATAGTTCGCACTAAATTTTTCCCCAACAAGATTTAAATTATTCCCAGAGGCTCTCAATGTCATTTTCCAAAACAAATTATTTCCCTTCACAAATTTTACTCAAACTTATTTTCTACAGAGAGAAAGCTACACAAGTTTTCTTTTGAATCTCATCTTTCGTTTTCACTGTTTTCTCTACATATCCATGATCTCTTGAAATTTATACAGAAATCAAAAAATTCTTAAAGAAAGAATACAGTAAACAATTTTTCCCGAGAAGAACAAGGATTTTAACAAAATGAAATTTCTTTTACAGGTAATATAAAATATTTCCACAGACAATCTTTTCCAAAGTAGACAAACAAAAATACACAGGAAAATACCTGTACTCTTGAAGATTTGAAAATAAAACTTGGCTGGTGAAGAGTAGCTTTGCCTGTAGCTTCCAAAGCCCTTCCAGAACACAAAATCCCAAAATATGCCAAAATATCAACCATAGATCTTCCAGAAATATACAACAATTCACAAAGGCAATCACAATTTTTTTTTTTGAAAAATAATTTTTTTAACAAAATACTATTTTTTCATTTCCCATGAAGAAAAGGTAATCTTCTATTTTTCCCCAAATCCCAGATAACATCTAAGAAAATTCTCAATAAGACGCAATAAATTCACTGGCACACATGTTGAGAAGAAAATATCTTCTAACAACTTTCCGGTAAATCTTTCTTTCCTCTTTTTCAAGATTTTGCATGCTTTTTTCCTCATTTAATTTATTTATTTAACAATAAAAATACCATTTCCCACATAACAATTAATTTTAAATTTAATTCTATTCACACAATTAAAGCAACTTTAATTTAATTATTTAATTTATTTAATTAAAATCAACAGTAAATTAAAAAATAATAAACTATCATAAAATTAACAAAATTTTCCTTTCAAAACAATTAATCCAATCAGACACTTACAAGACAACCAAAGACTCCAAACTAAAACTGATGATATACTATGACTGGGTTAAAGACTAGACTGGGATAAACCATGTTACTACCTCCCAATCAAGATTTTTGTTGAGTCTTGACATGCTCAGACCTGAGTAACCAGGTGGAGTCGGTGTCATGTACCTACAATCCTGCAACCAAATAAATGACATACATATATATAGTCCATTATACAAACACACTGTGCAGAGAAAATTACAGAAATCACAGGGCACTCGCAAGCGAGTGATGCAACTCCATTCTCCACACCAATACATGTCACAACAAATTGACAAATTAAATAACAATTAATCTACCGAAAACATATATATAGCAATAACATCTGAAGAAAATATATACGCTAATACAAAGCATGTCATAAATTAATTATCACCATACAATGTATCATCATATCACAAAACGAATCCACTGTCGCTCAAAAGTCAGTGATCAAAATATCCAAACCAAAGTACCAAAGTCTAACAGTGTGAAAACATACTAACAGAAATCACAAGCAAAATGGAGGTACCCCCATCTTTGTACTACATCAGATGGTATCAAAGCCGAAGGATTTTTTGGGGGTAATCACAAGAAGCTGAGTCCACAAAGTGATCAAATAGTGGAAGTGCTTTCCTTCATTTTTAGAAAATTTCATAGCTAGACTGGAAATTTGAAGCACTTACACATTGAATCTTAAAAGAAAACACTAAAGTGAAATTTAATATTTTGAGTCTAGTTTTCAAATATGTAATTTACTATAATACCCAGATGATACAAAATAATTTTAATAGGAATGTATGAAAACCACTTTTTAAAAGTCATTTTTTAGGACCATATGATCCACATGTACATACACCATAACTTTACCTTAACAATATATTTTTTTCTAATTCCTTTTGGGGAAAGATATGCATTATACTACATATTCATGACAATATTTTTTATGGTATTTTTTCTAAATATATGTCTTTTCTTATTAATTTTTTTTTTCCCTAATTATTAATTTTAAAAACCCTTGTGTATAGACACCATAGTTTGACCTAAACTAATCATTTTTTACGTTTTTATTGTGTAAATAATTTTCTGTAGATTGATTCCATATAATTTTTTGACATGTAAATTAACAAATTAACAGTTATTAAAAAATACAAAAAATATGAGATTTCAAGTTTATGAACTAGTTTCCTAAAAAAAAATGAAAAAATAGAAAAAGTATTGTAATAATAAAAAATAATATATTTGAAAAGTAGACATTGACATTTATAATGGGTTTTAAATTCATAAAATGATTCTACAAAAACTCATCAATCATATTGGCAAAATCATTTTTTTTTGTTGACGTTGTCATGACCATCTACTTGTAGGTCCAAGGCTAAGGGTTGGTTTACCTTGCCTTCTCTTATCATAAATCCAAATGAAAAGCATAGATTGTGAGTTTTAAACATTTTAAAATGACTACTTACTTTAAAATGGGTACCTATTTTAAAGATAAAAAATGGCACTTCCCCTAAAAGTGGACCCAACTTCTTGCACTTACCTTGGGTAAGTATATTTTTTAGAGGTGAGTGGAGTCCAAATTTTTTAGAGGGATAAGGAGGAAATCAAATAAATGAATGTAGAATATTTGGTTTAGGTATGAAAGAGGACTATGACTGCATAGGGTTGATACCCTAAAGTGAGAGAGATTGTTACAAGGACTTATAACTATAGAGGGACTTACGAGTCTGTAAAAATATCTTCAAAGAAGAGGATAGGATGGGTCATGAGAAGACCTATGTTTTGGGAAAAATGGAAACACAAGATGTTTAATAAATTAATTATTGAAGAATTGAAAAAGATTGAGGATAGATTGAATATAATATAGATGGAACAGTGAAAAGAGATTGAAATGGTTGGAATGAAATGTTAAAGGAAGAAAAACCTCTTGAAAGGGGATAATGAAGAAAATAAAGATGAAAAGTATATGTTTAAAAAAGAGGATAGTGAAAAGAAGAATCAGAAAGTGTAGTTTTGTAGCCCTATGATGGAAAGAGGATGGAAAGAAAAATATGTGGGAGCAGACCACACAGTTGTGGTTCAAAGAAATAAAGGAAAGAGGAGAAGCATTAAGAAAGAATGGATCAAGAAAGAGTAAAAAATGGTCACTATGGACCATAAATTAATGGTAATTCTAATGAATATTTTTTATCTAAAGATGTTTTTTTTGGTAGGATTTAGCTTGAAGAAAAAGAAAGTGGTAAAAATAAGATCAATACAATAGCAATAAAAGAGGTACCTTTTAATTATGTGAATTAAGTTTTACATGTAAAAGAAGTAGATGAAAGTTGTGGATGAAGTTGCAGCAATTTAGAAAATAGACTTTGATAGTCCTAAATTTGACAAAGAGATTGATGAAGATGAAGATAGTCTCTTGTTGAAAGAGGAGACAAGGAAATTAAAAAAAAGTACTTGAGGGATAAATGATAGAATAAAATGATGAAAATAAAAAGGTTACATCTGTTACATGACTCTCTAAAGGGCATAATTTTTCAGCAACAAGAAAGGAGAAGAAAATAGAGGAAATTGTTGATTTATCAAATTGTGTCAATGTTGCTAATTAATCTAGTTTTTGTGAGGGTGAACTAGTGAAATGAAGTGAAGAAAGAGAGATGGTAAGGTAAATGAATAAAAGGACAGAAGATGAAATACAACAAGGTATGATGACCTTTGTTGACATAGGAGAAGAAGATGATGAAGGGTAAATAGTTGAGAAAGATGTAAAAAATAGAATTCATTGATTTCCATGAATTTGTTAATGATGATTTGTATGCAGGTGTTGAGAATGATAAAGTTGTGTGTAGGATCATGATGGGCCAAAAAGTGGCAATATGATGGGTATTTGTAGGGTATGTGCTTGACGAATTTTTTTTAACCCAAAATTGATGAGA
Source organism: Sequoia sempervirens (assembly GCA_007258455.2). Taxonomy (NCBI): domain Eukaryota; kingdom Viridiplantae; phylum Streptophyta; class Pinopsida; order Cupressales; family Cupressaceae; genus Sequoia; species Sequoia sempervirens. The sequence continues at coordinate 66,722,156 of VDFB02000017.1, forward strand.
TGAAAAGGGTTTTTAAAGGATATTCTCAACTTTCCACCAATATAAATTATTCTTTACTTTGAATTTAATAAATAATTATTATTCATTTTCTCTTTAAATTATGACTAAAGTCCTGATTGATAAGCTGATTGAAAAAAATCTAATGTTTTCAAACGGTATCACATTTTTTGAATTCCAAGCATGCGTCACATTCTATGTTTTACATACTATAGGATTAAAAAAGTAAAAATTGAATTTCATGATGTTTTGACCAAGTTAAGGTGGTCAAACATATGAGTTTTTTATATTTTTAAAAGTTGTAATAAAGAATTCATAATTAATTATTTAATTAGAAAAAAATTACAACAAAATATGCATCACATCCGGATATGATTCCTCTACTTATATATAAAATATTATAAAAAAGTATTATCATTTTATTGTGGTTAGGGTGGTCAGACAGACACCTACTTCTTAATTTTTCCCTAAAATTTAAGTACTAATGCATTGAAAATTCAAATTTTCATAAAATAGATTTTTTTTTTCTTTTAAATAAACCTAGTAGTTTAGAAAATACATTCAATTTGATACAAATTCTACTTTTACATATTTTTCAAATAATATAGATAACTTATTCAAAGTTTTACGTCAAGTTGCCTAACTCTGATTTTTCTAAATTTTATGCTACTTAAGGGCTTGTTTTTTCCATGATGATCCTGCACATACCCATAAAGTAGGATGGAAAGATGAACTATGGTATAGAAAGATGAATTTCATGAAAGGAAGAAAGAGAGGAAATATGAATGAAGGAAGACATACACAAAGTTTTAGATAAGGGTGAAGAAAGAGAAATCAATAGATATGGAAGAAGTATGGATTAAAGGGAAGCAAATGATTATCAAATGTTTGAGATTCAACTCGTGGAACATTTCACTTATCTTGGGTGTTTGATGTAGGAGCATCTAGGGGTGCTAGGAAATATTGCATCCCTAAAATACTTTTTATTTTATTTTACATTTTTTGTGATTCCTAACTGTAGGTAGTTTTTAGGAACCTGGTTTGGGCACTCTCAAAGAATGAAAAAAATTATTTATTAAATTGGCTAAGTATTTTAATGTTTTAATGTTATCTTTGGGCGAAAATGGGGACAATTTTTTGGAACTACTATTTTATTTATTGTCTCAAATAATGTAATCTGGTAGATTGTTGGTGTACATTTAATGTGTTGTAAAAGCTTAAAATACATGAAAACCTAAACCTAATCCCCAAGTTGGGAAAATTAAATTTTGAAATATTAAATAAATTCTTGGAAGATATCTATAGAAAAAGGATCCAATTGGGTCATAGGTACATGACAAGAGGTTACTAGAGGATTTATGGACATGAATTTCATCAAGAGTTATGAAATTTAGTATCATATTCTAATCATGCATGAAAGAGGACTCCAGTACCTCTAGTGTGGGGGATTTGAATTTTTTATTTTTGTACCAATATAGGAGAGAAAAATGACCATGAATAAAGAAAGAGAAATTTTGATGAAGGTTTCAGTAGTGGTGTTGGAAGGAAAGGCTATGGAGGAAGATACCAACAAAATCCTAAGTGTTACAAAGGATTTGGAGGTGATTTGTACGTGTTTGAGACTGGTCTAATATTTTTTTCCTTGTATTGAAAAGAAAATAATTTGATTTTTTAATGGAGTTTGTAATTTAAATGAAGAATTGATTTTATCAATCTGTTGTTCGAAAGAGATTTGAAAATTTAAATGAATATTTGATTCTCAATGTGTCTTTTGAAAGAGGTTTGAATTGTTTCTCCATTATACTTTTAATTTCATATTCTTGCAATTGTGAAATGATGGTGTCCGTATTGTTATGGCTTCCAAGATGGGTTGTCTAGAATGAAACCCATCCTCATACTACATTAGAAGGCTAGGTGTTTAAAAATATGATTTATAGAGTCAGTATCACAAAATTAGTGTAAGAGATCTCGTGATGTGTGATTGGTAATACCATTCAAATTAACAAATGCACCCAACATGTTTATGTTATTGATAAATGAAGTGTAAGAAAATTTCTAGGAAAAATTATGATTGTTTACCTTGATGATGTTCATATTTTAGTAGTAGCAAGGAAGAGAATTTGTTGCATATTAGTCAAATCCTTCAAAGAATCAAATAGGAAAGGTTATTTATGAATTTAAAAATTTGTAGTTTTATGAATGAGAAATTGGTTTGTTCTAGGGATATCTCATCTCACCAAAAGGGTTGTAAGTGTATCCAAAAAAGGAATGTGTTATAAATGAATGACTAACAACTAGGACTATGCATGAGGTTTGAAGATCCTATGGTTTATCCAAATTCTACACAATATTTATTCAAAATTTTAGTGGGATATGTTCATTCATAATCAAAACCATGAGGGGAGACAAAAAGAGTTTAAGTGGATAATAATAGTAGATAAAAGTTTTGTGATTTTGAAGGTCACTGATGAACTAGTATTATCATTTTTCAATTTGGAAAAGTTGTTTCAAGTGGATTATGATGTGACTAGAACACCCATAGGAATAGTTCTCAACAAAGAAGACATAGGTATTACATATTTTAGTGAGATGATTAATGATTCCAAAAATATTTATTCTATAATTAATTGTAAAGAATTCTACACCATAGAGCAAGATTTAAAGAAGTGGTATTACTATTTTCTTTTGAAGGATCTCATTCTTTAAACCAATCCCCATGCTTTGCAATTTATTAATGGTGAATCCAAGCTTAACTCACAATAAATGAAGTGGGTGGAATTCCTATAGGGGTATACTTCTATTCTCAAACATAGAAGTGGAAGTTCAAACAATATAGTGGATACATTAAGTAGGAGAGGAGCACTACTTAGTAAAATGAGGGCTAAAGTAGTTGTGTTTGATGCTATGAAAGAGTTATACAAAGATGTTTTGGACTTCATGTACGTGGCCTAATATTTTGGATATAACACCATCAATCGAATAATTTATACAAGATACACTACTATTTAAAGCATAAAAACTATGTATACCTCAAGGATCAGTGTAGCAAAATTTAATAAGAGAAACCATTGTAGTGGTTTAGCTAGAAAATTTGGAGCTAAAATAACTATGGCACTACCTAGTAAAACATTATTTTGGCCAAGGGTGAGGGAAGAAATTAAAAAAATTATATAGGGATTTTAATTTTGTCAATATTGCAAAGGAGGGAGTAAAAATACCAAACAATATCCTCAATTTCCCATACTAGAGAAACCACAAGAAGATGTAACTATGGATTTTATATTTAGACTACCAAGAAAAAAAATGAGGTAAGGTTTTTTTTTGTGTTTGTTGATAGATTTTGAAAAATGACCCACTTTTTAGTATGTAAGAAGACAATTGATGTGACACATGTAGGGGAATTATTTTTCACAGTGGTTGTTATATTGCATGGCTTAACAAAGAGTATATTTTCATACCATGGCAATAAGTATGTAGGAAATCTTTGGAGGAAACTTTTGAAGAAACTAGGGACTAATTTAAAGTTTAGCTCTATGTATCACCCTAAAATGGATTGGAAAACCAAAATTTTTAAATAGAGCTTAGGAAATTTTCTACGGTGTTTAGTTGGTGAGAAGCTTAAGCAATGGGATTTTATATTGTATTTAACTAAATTTGCATTTAATGAATCACTCAACAAAATTACATGTAAGAATATATTTCAAATTGATTATGGATACAAGATAAGGGGTATTTTAGGATTAATGGAGTTTACAAATACAAAGGGTATAAGAGGAGTGTTGAAGGAGAGGGACTTTCGAAAAATATACAAGATTTGCACTAGTAAGTAAGAGAAAAAATAATTTGAATCTAAAAAAAATTAAAATAGGGTGATCCCAAATTTGGAAATGTATGTAAAGGGGCCGATAATAGAAACTATCTTCCTATTTTCATTAGGAAATAAGATTCCCACAAAAAAAATGACTAACAACCCTTAGGTGAATCAACTCAATGTGATAATATATTGATTTCCTTATGCTTGATGATGGGGGTATCGAAGTTGAACAACACTTTTGGGAGAATAAAAATACAACATCGATTTAAAGGCCAATACTAATAGAATTTTATTTTTTCAAATATTTGAGAAAGCTTCAATGTTGTGTACTTGTCACCAAAAGGAAGTTTATGGAGGAAAAATATGACTCATTCGCCCATGGGTGAATAGGTCTTTTTTCATGGTTTTCAAAAAACTTTCAAGAACCTTTGATGCTGATTTGTAGCTTTCTTTATCTGAGTTTCAATGTCAGAATGTCAAAAATCAGATTTGTAGGTGAGATTTTTTGATTTAATAACAACTTTTGCAACTTTGACAACATTTTCAATCTTTCTCTTCAAGAGGTCTTTAATCCTTCTTCAACCTAAGATCTAGGCAACACAAACCCAAGAGGGAATTTTTCTATTATTTTTGGTGAATGGGGGTTTGCCTTGGTCAAACCCCATTTTGGTAATCAAACCTTGAAATGAGATGAAGTGACGTGAAAGGAATAATGACTGAACAATCTAACATTACCACACACAAAACCATTAGATAAACCTTTGAATGGAGGTCTCTTAACTAATGGTTGAATTGGATATGGATCTTGATGCTTGAAATAATGCTTTGAATGTTTGACTTGAATCTTGAAACATACATCACATTGTTAGCTCCTAAAACATGCATGATTGAAGAAGACTTTGACATGATGATTTGATCTTGATTGCTGTAATAAATCTCTAATAAATTTTCTCTTGAATTCTCTTGATCATCCACTTTTCTTTAGGAATTCTTACAAAAAGACTATAGGTAAGACTTAGAAAATATCCTCGTATTTATAGATATGTATCCTTATTTTCTCAAAATTCAAATATTACAAGGAAATATTGAAATATGGATTTGGTGACCTTAAAATATCACCACAAACATATATTAAATTTGGTTTCAAAGGCCTAGAGAGGACCCATTCTCCCATGGGTGAATGAGTCCCATGTCCCTATTCCTGTAACACACATAGCTCAACGTAAAGTGTTATGTATTGACATTGATTATTGTTGGGTTTAAACTTTAGAAAATGTAATTTATTATACTTCTAGATGAAAAATAGTGCTTGTTAAGGCCTAATTAAGTCGAATTTAATAAGGAGGTCCCAAAAAAAGTGTGAAAATGTAAAGGAGTACATTTTTCTACACTATACTTAAACCCCAATTTAGTGAGAGGATGACCACAAGTGCGAAATCATGCTAAAGTAGAAAATCAAGAGAGGACTAATTGTAAGAAAATTGGAAAGATAAGATGGAAAAGATAAAGGAGGATGATTAAGCCCCCAAGATCTAATATCTCATGGAAAGCCAACAAAGGAATGCAAGGAGACACATACCTTTGTAAATATATATGGAGAAATTACAAGATACTCAATCTTACAATTTTAAAGACTTAAAGAAAGAAAAGGAAATAAAAGAAGGGTGGATCGAGTCTCGACTACTTGTCTAACTCAATGTGGATCAAGCCTTAGTTGTTTGTCCAAAAAATTGTACAAGTGAAACCCCCTATCCACTATACAAACCAAATGTGTTGGCATAGGCTACTGAAATTTGTTGTCTACTAGGTGAGCCTATAGAAAGTAGCCAATGAGATAATATTATTAGGATCCCATAACCATAGAAAATTTATACCTCTGATTACTCCAATAAGGTGCCACAAAATATGAATTTTGAGGTTCATAATGCTTAGCAATCTATGTTATGCTAAGTACTTATGATTAAAAGTGTCTCCACTAGAAAGAAAGGTGTGTAATGCTTAGTGGCATTGAAAAAGGTTGTAACTTTGAGCTTCACAAGGTTAGAAAGTTGGATTATGATAAGCACTCATGAAAAAAATGAAAATAGGATAAGAGATGTTCGAAGGGACTTTTCTTTGTTCATGTAAGGTATTCTCATAGGGAACATTGTTCCTAATGTCTCCAAGAGAGGACAAGTTAAGGATAAATAATTCACAACCTTGGGAATGCAGTGCATAGCATCACCACTTAGAGGAATGCCACATTGTAGGAAAGTTCAATCTCTTAAAGGACATTAAACCCAATGACACCACCAAGAAGAGGAAAAATAACCTTAAGTAAGAAGACTACAATAAGAAACATAAGATATAGTCAAAACATTGAAAAATGATAATGTACATGTATTTCCCCACATTAAAGAAATTTCTTACACCATCTTATGAGAAATTACTTTAAAGTAGAAAATGATAAATCCTAACAATAAACAAGATATGATATCTTATTTGGAAAGCCCTATGTCAAGCATATGTTTCTAAATGAAGCTGCATCATGAAGAATGGGTTTCCCCCAAATGAAATCCCAAAATAACACATAAGGGATCCATAGTTTTAGGGTTAGTGTACATCTTTGCTATAAAGTTATTATAGAGCTTGGAAATGTCATCATTCCCTAAATTCTCATAGAACTAGAAGAATAACACATAGAGAGAGAGAAAAAAAAGAAAATATTTTGGTTTGACATGGAAGAGACCTAAATTTCTCAATGCCTTGCATCATCTGTAAGAGGAAAACATAAGAAAAAAGAAAAGATAAAGGTTTATGACATATAGAATAATGTAGATACAAATAGAGAAATGAATATAAAGAAAACAAAAGGATACAAAGGATCACATTACACACATGCAATCAAATGAAGAACATGAAATGAAACCCAAGAAAAGGACTAGTAAGGCACATGTGAGTCAACATATAATAGGTCATCTGCATCTCATTCTTGTTCAGTATATGCAAAAGGTGGATAGCTAGCCAAAGGGACAATGAAAAGCACCATACTAGGACAAGGCTATCTAACCCCATGCCCCCACTAAGTGGAGGACATAGATGAGACAATGCGAGTGATAAGAATGAGCTCCTTTCAATGTGGAAATTATTTTAAATAAATGTACATGTAATAGTGAGCATACGATGATCCTACAACTATCAGATGACATGGATAAAATTTAATGTAATTGTTATCCAATTATGAAGTCATAATAGTAATTAGGAGGAATAAATCTACTTAATATCTTCTTTAAGGCATGACACTCATCAATACAATGTCCAAGAGTTTTACAATATCCACAATAATTAATGTTTGTACTCTTACCCTTTTTTTTGCATTGATAGATGACAATTATTCCATCCTAAATGGAGATGTTGTTCCATTTTTTTTACAACTTGCATTCTAGTATTTAACAATGGAAATTATTTTAATTTATAACCTAGTTTAGATTAATTACTTGTTTGATCAACTTGTTGTGGTGGATTTTTAGGAGGACCTAAGATGATCCTATCATCCTTGTGAGACATTAATTGATCATTATTGTAGAAAAAGAAAAAAGTGTCCCTTTTAATTTTCCTTTTTTGGGCCCTCCTTGTTAAACTAAGCTTAATATTTCTTTGATTTAATGTTGTAATATGTTTCACACATTCACATTAGGTCTTGGGACCTTGTGAACTAATGAACATAAATGGTACCTTGCTAAAGTGTTGTGAAGTGTTGTAACACATTTAACACTTTTATGAGGTTTTATTAGTTAACTAAACCTAATAACCTTAATCATACCTTATTTAAAGTATTGTAAAGTGTTGTAACACACTTTCACACTTTTCTAGGATTTTCATAAATAATTGGTCTTCTTTACGCTTTAATTGGCCTTATTTTGCATTCAAAAGTCTCATTTAATGTATCTTTTTTGAGGATAATCCTAACACAAATCAACATTAAATAATAATTTATTTGTTTTCACATTGTATGGTCTAGGTTTAGTGATCTAGGACTTATTTTCCACCTTGAGCATATGAGTCCCACCTAGGCTTTTGGGGCCCGAACCTAGTTTCACGCCTTTCTAAGAATTTTTTAAACTGATCTCATAAATTATGCCTAATGGGACTCATTCACCACCCTGGGTGAATGAGTTCCATGTCACCCAAAATTAAAATTAATTTAATTTTTTGGTGATATTTTATTCCCCTAGATCTAATGTTGGCTTGTATTGTTGTAATTTCAAGAATTCTTGAATAATTATGTATAAATACAATTTTCTTTCACTCATTTCTACACCTATCAAGTTGAAGGAGCATTCTTATAACATGTTTGAGTTCACAAGAGTGGGTATGTGCAGGATCATGCTGGGCCAAAAAGTGGCGATATGATGGGTATGTGTCGGGTATGTGGCAAATGACTTTTTTTTACCCAAAATTAATGAAATTAAAAGGGTTTTTAAAGGAGATTATCAACTTTCCACCAATATAAATTATTTTTTACTTTGAATTTAATAAATAATTATTATTCATTTTCTATTTGAATTATGACAAAAGTCCTGATCAATAGGTTGATTGAAAAACATCTATAGCTTTCAAACGATATCACATTTTGAATCTGAGAACATGTGTCACATTCTATACCTCACATAATATAGGATTAAAAAAATAAAAATTTAATTCATGAAGTTTTGACCATGTTAAGGTGGTCAGACATACAATTTTTTATATTTTTTAAAATTTGTAATAAAAAATTCATAATTAATTATTTTCTTGGAAACAAATTACAAAAAAAAATGCATCCCATTGGGACATGATTCCTCTACTTATATCTAAAATATTATAAAAATAATTATCATTTTATTGTGGTTAGGGTGGTCAGACAGACACTTACTTCTTATTTTTTCCTTGAAACTTAAGTACTACTGCTTTGAAATTTCAAATTTTCACCAAACATATTTAAAAAAAAAAAAAAAACCTAGTAGTTTAGAAACTACATTCAATTTGCTACAGATTCTATTCTTACATTTTTTTAAAATAATATAGATAACTTATTCAAATTTTTATGTCAAGTTGCCTAACTTTTATTTTTCTGATATTTTTGCCACTCAAGGGCCTAATTTTTCCATGATGATCCTACACATACCTGAGCATTCAATTATTTACAAGAGTATTGAAAAATATTCAAGGGTATATTACCAAGAATTTTAGAGAATTCTTTAAGAATAAAGCATCATGTCAAAGATTGTGTGCATCATTTTTTTTTTAGCTAACAATTGTGATGTAGGGTTTAATAATTCAAGCTAGCATTTTATTCAAGATTTATCACATTCAAGCACGATTCAAGATCTACATCCATTAGATCCATTTCATACATGTTTGCAAGACTTTATTGCTAGCATTTGGTTAGTTTCAACATCTTTTTTTGTTCATTCATCATTCTCCATTCCTATTTCATTTTATTTCAAGGTTTGATTACCAAAATAGGGTTTGACCAAGGAAAACCCCTTTCCACTAACAAAACAACATTTTTCCCTCTCTTTAGTGTGTGATTTGTATGTTTATATTGAGGATACATTGAAGAGAAATTTTGGAGAATTATTTTAAAGTTGTCACCTTGCATTGGAGATAATTGGAGAACTTCTACAGGTTGCAAATCAGGGTTTTAGATTTGGAAATCAATTAGGAAGCACAAAGCAGAAATTTAAGAGTAGATTCAGATATTTAGGTTTTAGAAAACCCTAACTAGGCTAATTTAGCACTTCTAGGGAATGGGTCCTATTTTAGGTCAAAATTTAGATTTTTGTAGATTCATATACCCATTTTCCAAATTCTTGTTCCTGCATAAAAATACAGATCTAGGACTAATTCACCCAGCCTGGGATATGATTTCTAGTCAACATTCAAGTTAGAATTTATAGCATTTCAAAGCATCATTCATTCATCTCTAGATTTTCGGGTGCACACATTCTGGAATCTTGTATATCTTTGTTTTGTTTTACTTACATTTCTAGGTTTTTAGTTAAGGATTGCATTGAATTAGGGTGAAGCATTTTGATTTGCATTTCATTTGTATTTCCAAGACCTAGCTTGGTGGTGAATCCCTCATTGGTTTACAGTCAGCCCCTAGGACAACCCTATTGCAATATCTCTTTCTCTTTTCCATTGAAATTTTTATGGTAATCCTTTAATGAAATAATTGGAAAGTGGGTGTGCTCTATGTCGTAAGTCATATGATAGCATTCGTCACCCATCCTATTTTCCTTTGTTTCATTTTGGTGAACCTACATTTAGAAAATTGTAATTATAATTTTGATCACATTATCATCCTAGATCTTTCTTTCATTAACATTGCATTAGGGTTTGCATTAGTTAATTGGCATTCTAGGGTTTCAAAATTTTGCATTAGTGAAAGTGCATATAGTTTGCATTTTTGCATCTCATATTATTGAAATTCAAACAAAATTTGCATTTTCACTTAGGATAAGGATCATACAACAAAAAAGCATAAAAATTAATTGAAAAATTTAGAAAATTTTGAAAAAAATCCTCACTAGGAATCATACACCCCTATGAGTGAATCAGTCCTAGTGTAGATTCTGCATTGCATTTTCTAGAATTTAAAGAATTTGTTTTGTGTTCTTGTTTGTTGTCGATACCTTTCTTTTCCATTTTGTAGGCTTTCTATTTCATTCAATTCATTTCAACTATTTTAAATTAGTTCATCTTGTGCATTGATTAGATTCAAAATTGCATCTAGAACATTTCATTTCACATTGTTGCATAGTTTAGAATCTGAAATATGCATCATGGATATGTTCTTTGGAAAACATTGGATGTCTGTGAAGTCCTTAGTGGATGTATCAAGTTGTGATTTTGGAAATGACCCTAATGAAATTGAACTAACTCATGCTCCTTCAACTCATAATGCATGTCCTCCTTGTGATGTTGACATCATTGGACAAGATGATGATAGCATGAATAAGTTCCTAAATGATTGTCTTAATAACCTTGAAGCTAATGCATCCTTTTACCAATTAATGGAACAACTAGGAACCCCCTACAATACCACCTCTTGATATTTTTGGTTACTTACATCCTAAAAATGAGACAAGAATTGAACCCAAGTTCCCTACAATAGGTGAACCTAGTTCCTCTAAGCAAGAAAACACTCAACCATTCTATGTTAACAAAGTGAAAAATACTCCCATCAACCTCGAAGAGACATATGGAAAAGGCTTTACAATCTTGAGTAAACAAGGATGTGATACAACAAGTGAACATGAAATTCATCAATTCTTAGAGAAAATTCCAATTGGAAATACATAAGGGTTAGGATATCAAGACCATCCTCCTATTATGAAGGTCCTCCTTCCTAAAGAACAACCAATGATTCATAACAATTATAAGGATGAAAGGATCATCTTATGTCCTCCTCAACATTCAACTTGAGAAATTAGTGAATCTAACAAGTGGAAAAGACCTTATAAACTAAAGAAAATTCAATTCCCTTATCCACCTACTAACATTGAAAGAAATTTGCAGATACTCATACATAGAGGATTGATTACATTACCCTTCTTAAGAGAATACCAAAAACCAAATCCTAAGAACACAAACACATCACATTGACGATAGCATAGAGTGATTGGACATAGTATCGATGAGTGTCGTGATTTGCAACAAATATTCAAAAGGCTTGATATTATAGAAATAGTCCCTTAAAGTGGGATGCTTTTATCTCTTTTCATGTAATAGTTGTAGAATCTTGTATTCCCACCAAATGTAAATGATCTTTCTCATCACCTACCTTGTCTCATTCTTGTCTTGCACTTAGTAGGGGAAAGATGTAGATAGCCTTGTCCTAGTAATGCATATTTCATTGTCCCTTATGCTATTTGTTTGCCTTCCATTTATACACAGTAAGATTGGGATGCAGATGACCTATTTTAGGTTGACTTGAACACATGCCTTACTAGTTTGTTTGCATTATTTCTTTCTTTTTTCTAATTGCATGTGTGTAACGTGATCCACCATGATGTTCTATTTGATGTATCTCTCTCTTTGTGGAATTCCTCTATTTGTACCTTCATTATTCTCTATGGCATACATCTTTTCACTTTTCCTTTACTTTTCTTTATCTTTCCTTTGTCTTGTGTTTTCCTTTTGGGGATGATGCAAGGCATTCAGACATTCATGTCTCTTCCATGCTGACCCAAAATCCTTTCCTCTATCTTGTTCATTCATCTTGTGTTTTCCTTTTGGGGATGATGCAAGGCATTGAGACATTCATGTCTCTTCCATGTTGACCCAAAACATTTTTCTTCATCTTGTTCATTTGTCCTGTGTTTTCCCTTTGGTGATGACACAAGGCATTGAGACATTCATATCTCTACCATGTTGACCTAAAAGGTTTTCCTTTGTTTTCTCTCTCTTTGTGTCATTCTTCCAATTTTGTGTGTATTTGGGGAATGATGACAGTTCCAATCTCTCTAAAATCATTGTAGCAAGAAAATGCTAACCCGAAATCCATACATTCCTCATGTGTTTGGATTTTCATTTTGGGAGCAACCCTTATTTTCTTTTTCATTACATAGCTTCATTTGGAAAGATATGGCTTGGCATAGGGCTTTCCATCTAAGATCTCATGTTTGTTGTTTGCATTTATCATTTGCTGATTTAAAGTAATTGCTCACGGTATGGGTTTTAACAATTTCTTTAAAATTAGAGGGCATATTCGATTATTCTTTTGCATTGTTTCTTTTCATGGTTCATTGTGTAATATTTTTCATTTCATGCCGTCATTTTTTTCCTTTGCTTGAGTAAGCATTAGAGTGTGATGTCCTCAAAATTGTGATCTATCTTAGCATATTACATTCCTCTTAGTGGCAGTGTGATGAGCTTCATCCCTAAATTTTATGAATCTTTTTATTCTTTTATTAGTCCTCTCACCCGCAGGAGACATTAATTGTGTTCCCCTAGAGATTAAAGACCTAATATATGAAGTAAAGAAGGAATCTAAGTAAACATTCCTTATTTTTGCATTTGCATTTTTTCAGTCATATGACCACCGCCATGCTTACATGTTGGCCCCCATGGAATCATCATTTGTTCATGACCAAACACTAAAGTTTCTTCTCATGAGCTCAAAAGATGTTTTGCATGGTGCGCCATCGAGGTTAGCAGGACCACAGCCTCAACGCAGGTATGGATTGATCATGAAACTGACCGAGGGGGTCAGATTACGCCCAGCCGCTTGCTGTGTGGCCGTGTACGCATGCGGATCTATGTGTGTCCCACGCCTGCGCGGTTGCTCACAATGGATGGCCTTTCGGAGTTTCATTTATCAGAGTGCATGCGCTTTGGACCATTTTGGCCTCAGATGCAGATCCACATTAGCAGTGGAAAATAGATCCAAGCGCCAGTCCACCCCTATTTTCCTTTATTCTTCTTTTCTATTTTTGTCTTTGGCAGTGTATGCTTGTGCTTTCTCATTGCTCTTTATATAATTTTCATGTGTGTTCTTTTGTGCCTATATTGGTCTACCATGGAATCTTGATCCTAGGGGCTTTATCACCACTCTCGACCATTGTCATCCCATCTTATCGGCATTGGCACACTTGGGCCCCTCTTGATGTGTGCTTGTCTACTTTAGTGTGAGTTTGAAGCAAGTTTATCCTCTCACTAAAGTGGGGCCTAAATGTAGTAACATAAAAAGTGTCCCTTTTGCATTTCATTGTGTGTTTAGGCACTCCTTGTTAAACTGAGCTTAATTTTGCCTTGAGTTAGTGTTGTAATGTGTTCGACACATTCACATTGGGTGTTGGGCCCTTGTAAAATAATGAACATAAATGGTACCTTTCTAAAGTGTTGTGAAGTGTTGTAACAAACTTTCACACTTTTCTAATGTTTTATTAATTAACTAAACCTAATAACCTTAATCATGCCTTATTTAAAGTGTTGTAACACACTTTCACACTTTTCTATGGTTTTCATAAATAATTCGTATTATTTATACTTTAATTGGCCTTATTTTTCATTCACAAGCCTCATTTAATGTATGTTTTTGAGGATAATCCCAACACAAATCAACATCCAATAAGAATTAAGGTGTTTCTAGGTTGTATGGCCTAGATGTAGTGATCTAGGACTCATTCACTACCTTGGGTGTATGAGTCCCTTCTAGATTTTTAGGTCTTGAACATGGTTTCACACCTTTCTTAGAATTTTTTAAAATGGTCCCATAAATTATGGCTGATGGGACTCATTCACCACCTTAGCAGAATAACTCCCATGTGGCCCAAAATTAAAATTAATTCAAAATTTTGGTGGTATTTTATCCTCCTAAATCTGATGACATCTTGTAGTGTTGTAATTTCAGAAATTCTTGCATAATTAAGTATAGATACAAGTTTCTTTCACTCATTTTTACACCTAGCAAGTTAGAGAAGCATTCTTATAGAAATTTTGAGTTCACAAGAGAATTCAAGTGTTTACAAGAGCATTCAAGAATCTTCAAGGGTAGATTATCAATCATTTTAGAGCATTCTTCAATCATCAAGCATCATGTCAAAGATATCATGCATCATGTTTTTTTTTTAGCTAATAATTATGTGTAGGGTTTCATGATTCAAGCTAGCATTTTATTCAAGATCTATCACATTCAAGCAAGATCCAAGACCTACATCCATTGGATCCATTTCATACATGCTTGCAACACTTTATTGCTAGGGTTCGGTGAGTTTCAACATCTTGTTTTGTTCATTCATCATTCTCCATTCCTATTTCATTGTCCTTCAAGGTTTGATTACCAAAACATGGTTTGATGAAGGAAAACACCTTTCCACTAACAAAAAAATATTTTTCCCTCACTTTAGTGTGTGATTTGTAGGTTTAGATTGATGATAAATTGAACAAGTTTAGAGAAAGTTTTCAAAGTACATAATTTTTTCAAAGTTGTCACCTTGCATTGGAGATACTTGGTGAACTATAGGTTGCAAATCAGGTTTTTGGATCCAGAAATCAATTAGGAAGCACAAAGTAGATATTTAAAAGTAGATTTAAACCTTGAGGTTTTAGAAAACCTTAACTGGATTGATTCACTACTTTTTTCAAATGAGTCTCAATTTTGGTTAAAATTCATTTTTTTGCAAATTCGGATACCCATTTGCCAGATTCCTATTCCTATATAGAAATCTAGATCTGTGAATGATTTTCCTAGCCTAGCGTATGAGTCCCATTTAGCATAAAAGTCAAAAGTTCAAGCATTTTAGAGCCTCATTCAGTCATCTCTAGATCTCTAGGTGCACACATTCCATCTTACAAATTTATGTTTTTATTTTACTTGCATTTGTAGGCCATTTAGTGAAGGATTGCATTGAATTAGGGTTAAGAATTTTGATTTTCATTTCATTTTTCTTTCCAAACCCTAGCTTGGTGGTGAAACCCTCATTAGTTTACAATTAGACCCTTAGACAACCCTCTTGCAAGATCTCTTTCTCTTTTGCATTGAGATCTCTAGGGTAATCCTTTAATGAAATAATTGGAAAGAGGGTGTGCTCTATGTCCTAAATCATACAATAGCATTCATCACCCATTCCATTTTCTGTTGTTTCAATTATGGAGGACATTTGTTTCCTTTGAAGATGTGGAGGGAGGAGGATCTTGACATCCTAATCCTTTAGTATCTTCAATTGGGATTTGTTCCAAAAGCTTGTGAGTTTAACTCATGCTCATTTGTTATGTCACATCCTTGCTTAGTTAATATCTTAAAGCCTTGGTCATAAGTCTCTTCTAAGTTGATGAGTGTGTTGGTGATTTTATTAGTGTGGGATGGATGAGTATGCACTTGGTTAGAGAGACTTGGCTCACTCATGGTTGGAGGTTTAGGCTTGGTTTTTTATTCAATTTCAGGATGTAAAAGACCAAACATCTCAAGTGGTGGAATAGTAGGAGGTGTTGGTTGTCATGTTGAAGGTTAAAATGATTCATTGTTATCAATATTTTTAAGGAAATTAGTTACGAATTCATGCATTCTATCATCATCTTCACCTATAAGTTCAACCTAATGAGGACACACATTAGGAGTTGATTGAGCATGATTAGGTTTTATTGCTTTAGGATCATTTCCAAAAACACAACTTGATCTACATCAACCAAAGAAATTAAGGACTTCCATAAATTACCAATACACATGTCCATTATGCAAGAATGAATTGAAATGAAAAGAGATAACATATTTTTAGATTTGAAGCAAGATAATTTTCTGATTATACTATGCAAAATCCTAAAAATGATATTGTTTTTAAATGCAAATTTTGAATTAAAACAATACATTGATTTTGAAAAATTAACCTTAAAGTAAATGATTTTAGAACACAATTTTTTTGGAAACTAAAACAATAGGTTGAATGTAGAAACATAGAATGCAAAAAGAATGTTTTTGATGCTCTAAAAAGTAGAAAAATCCCTCACCAAGGACTCATTTTCCCATGGTGAATAGTTCTTACTTCATGGGTTTTAAAAAATAAAATTACAAAATTTTGAGTTGATTTTTATACTTTCAAATTCTAGATGCAAACATCTAAGTTCATTTGTAGATTTTTCAAAAATTATATCTAAATGCAAGTGCAAAATAATGCTAAATTACAAGCAAAAAGACCTATTTTGAGATGCAATTCTGATTCAATTTTCTGATTTGAATGACCGATCATGTAATGCCCCGTCTAAATAACCTAAGAATGTTGCAAAGATGATATAAAAGTGTAATAATTTTTTTTTTAAGTATTAATATTATGTTACTTAGTTGCATACATTCTTAGGTTAAACGACGTTACATTACTTTGAGTTTTCCTTAAGCGACTTATGTACTTCGTATTGCTCCCAATTAAATCATAACATAAAGTAAACATTGCATAATAATTTAAATTCTCATACAAGATATAATAAAGTACAAATTCATTTCCATACATTGCATTGATATGATATTACATTGCTCATCCATCTGATGAGATAGTTCAAATAACAGTTACAATTTTACAAATGATCACCTCTTATACAATTGAGGGATGCTTTCAATTATATTTCAAGTTTACAATATATAATGATGAAAGAATAGAGGAATCCATGTGCGAGCTCTCCATCCATGAAGCGCTCAATGCAACGAACATATTGGGGACCCAACGGAGTAAGGTGCACGTTCCACCCAACCATGTGGTACCCGTAGGTCCACCCCCTGTGCTAGGAGATAGTAATAAGGCTACCTAGACCAAATCTACTAACCCTAGACACTAGTACATACAAACTATTGGTTACATTGCTTCCAGATTTGACAATTCAATTTGAAACACATACACAAGGTTTATCAGTTATTCTAGGTGGAGTGTCATCACAACGATGCAATGGTTACCCTAGTGTTTCTTCCTAGGTCCCGGCCCCCAATCCTTGGGTTACCCTGGTAACCTCTTACGAAACCTGGCCCCAATTGCATGCATTTGCGGAATCGAATGCCTCTTAAGGAAACAAGACACCGATCTTGCCATTCCAGGCCTTCTCGACTTATACTCAAGACTATGGAAGCTCAAGAGTAATAAGTGAGGCATATACCTCTTGTTACAAGTTTTTAAATTTATCTACTGTGTTCTTTAGTTTTCACTGACTTACTTAACTAATTGTAAGTTACCCTGACACCACTTTGTGTGTCAGCCCTTACAACTAGCCACTCCCCTAAATATAACATGGTTACTAGGTTTTCATGACTAGGGTTTACCATATGCACAATTACATCTCACAATGATAAACAAATCATAACAGTATCATACACCTCTTTTAGTTCTTGCACATACCCAAGCCAAATAGAAACATTTTGAAAACAATACTACCC
>VDFB02000017.1:66739948-66954079 GCA_007258455.2 Sequoia sempervirens
AGACTATGGAAGCTCAAGAATCATAAGTGAGGCATGTACCTCTTGTTACAAGTTTTAAATTTATCTACTGTGTTCTTTAGTTTTCACTGACTTACTTAACTAATTGTAAGTTACCCTGACACCACTTTGTGTGTCGGCCCTTACAACTAGCCACTCCCCTAAATATAACAAGGTTACTAGGTTCACATGACTAGGGTTTACCATATGCACAATTACATTTCACAATGATAGACAAATCATAACAGTATCATACACCTCTTTTAATTCTTGCACATACCCAAGTCAATAGAAATATTTTGAAAACAATACTACCCCTTTTTAACCCAATTGATCTGGAAGACTTGATTTTTTTCCCGTTTTGCCCATTTAAATACACAACTGAAATCAAATCATCAAATTATACATCTAAAATTTGGATTTACTAAATCCATGTATCAAACAGTTTGAAAATAAACATATTTGCAAATTGCAAGAAAATAACTACTTCCCTTACTCTATCTTGCTGATTTTCACAATTTTACTAAATATAATTCACTACAGTTTTCTCAACCTTTATTTAATATTTTTCTAAAACATCCTTATCTTAAAAGAAATATTGTATATAAATATATACAATTTAAATTTCTTTTTATTTTCTCATAATTAACAACATTCAAATAAATATATATAAATAATATATATATATATATATATATATATATATTACTATACATATATTATTTAAAATATTATTTATATCAATTAAAAAAAATAACATTTAACAATAACGAATTACAATTTTAGTTTAATGAAAATAAAGTTAATAAAATGTAAGTGGAAACTCCTGGCCATGACTAGAAGACGGCCGATCCAACAACCAATTGTTGATAGCATGACCCAGGTGGAGACTCACTCAGCGAAAGGGGAGAGGGGAGGGTTCAGGACCTCCCCAAACCCTTTGATTTTATTATTATTTTTTTAAAAAAAAAATATTCGCCATTACGGCGACGCGTTTACAGTAAGCGATTTTTTTTTCATTTTCAAAAATAAATCTTAATAAAAGAATTTCGCCTATGGCGAATTTTATCTTCATTATTTAACAAATCAATCATTATATATATATATATAATATATATATATATATATATATATAATATATATATATATATATAAAATCAGGTTTTCACAATAAATTAAAACACAGAACTGTAAAGCTTTCTTGGGGTTTCATAATGAAATCTGGGTAATTTTTTTTTACAATTTTCTCAAGTTTTGACAGGAAACAAATACAATATTATTTTTACATTCCAAAACTACTATAGCCAGAAATTTTCTATTTCCCATTCAAATAATTATTTTCAAGAAAATAAAACAAAATGCTTTTAACAGATAATTTTCTTCACACTAAAATTTCTCACAACAATATGGAGTTAACATTCTTGACAGGTAAAATAAATAAACAAAGATTTTATTTACTCTTTAAATATATATTTAACTTGCTTTCTTTTTCTAAAATAAATAAACAATTTCACCAGAAGATTACCTGTTATCCAATGCTATGAAAATTTATCTGGTGTAAATTTTGCCTGTAGCTTCCAGTTTTCTTCCCGCACAGCAAAACCCAAACCAATCTCAAGTTTTCCAACTAACACAATAGATCCTCCCACCAAGATTCTTGAAAGATCTTCCACACAAATTCACAATCCCCAAATAACAGAGAGATCACAAATCTTAAGAATATCAAAATTTTATAGTAAAGATAATTTTTTTTGCCAGAGACAGAAAATTTTTCCCTGAGGCAATAGAATAACCCCGTGCCATTTCCCGAGATCCTCAATATCCTCCGTGAAAAATTTCAACAACCTTTGCCATTATGGCACTCATACACTTGTCGAGAAGTTGTTGAGAAATATCTTCTCCACTTCTCAGCAAGTTTTGCCATTCAATAATTTTGCATGCAATTTCAATTAATTTATTTAATTTTAAAATTTGAAATTAATTTTCTTTCAAAACACATGCAACTTAATTAATTAATTTTTTTTAAAATTTTCTAATCTATTTAAACACAATATAATTTATGCATTTAATAATTTAATCTAATTAATTAATTAATTTAATTAAATAGTTAAATCCTTTTAAAGATCAACTATTTAACTAATTAAACTAACTAATGTATTAAATTATTAAATAAATAAATTTCAATCATATTTAAATATTTATTAATAACAATAAATAAAACACAATAATTAACATTTAAAATAACCAACATTTACCTTTTCAAAAATAATTTAACCAACAAAAACACTTTACAACCTACAATTCAAAACTAAAAACTGACATTGTACTAAGACTAGGGTTAAAGACCGGACTACGATTAACCTAACTACTATCTCCCGATCAACAATTCCTTTGAGTCTTGACACGCTCAGACCTGATTACACAAGTGGAGTCAGTGTCATGTACCTGCAATCCTGCAACCGAGAAAATAATGTACATACATATATATATATATATAAAGCATTAAAATAGACACACCGTGCGGAGAAAATCACAGATATCGTAGGGCACTCGCAAGCGAGTGATATGATTCTATTCTCCACACCAATACACTCACAGAAAACTGACTGAATACATATTGTTAGTCCATCATAAGAATGTGCATATCCATAAACAACTGAAAATAACCATCTACACTAAATCACATCAAGTCTGAAAACAATAAGCATCACACAAAGTATCATCATGTCACACAATAATCCATCATCACTCAAAATCAGCGATCCAAGTATCCAATAAAACAACATAAGTCTAACAGTATGGAAAAGTATCAACAAAAAGCATAGCATAAACGGAGGGGTACTACATCCTCCCCCCCTAGGATCAGGATTGCTCCTGAAAGCCTGCGAACAGATAGGGATAAAGTTCCCTCATGCGTGTCGCATCCTCCCAGGTAGCCGAAGCCTCATGGCTAGGATCCCATTGGACCCTCACCTGATGAACGTCTCGACCCCTGAGACCGAGCGTCTAGTGCTGAAGAATGGCCACGGGCTCCAAAGCCAGCTGCCCGTCCTCTACCTGTAACGCATTCTAATCAAGTACATGAGATATGTCGGGATGATAAGGTCTAAGTACAGACACATGAAAAACATCATGAATACGAGACAAACTAGGTGGTAAGGCGAGTCGATATGCCATGGGACCAATTCTCTCTAAGATCTCGAATGGTCCTACGAAACGAGGTGCAAGCTTAGAGCCTTTTCCGTAACGGATTGGACTCTTTCGCGGTCGCACTCGAAGAAACACTCTATCACCAACAGCAAACTGTAGATCAATCCTATGTGCATCGGCATATTTCTTTTGCCTATCCTGAGCTGCAATCAAATGCTCTCTAATATGGTCAACCTGTTGCTCCATGTCACGAAGCATCTCAGGTCCTAATAATACTCTATCCTCTAGTCGATCCCAACTAAGTGGAGTTCGACAAGGACGACCGTATAATGCCTGATATGGTGGCATACCTATGGAACTCTGATATCCGTTGTTGTAAGCGAATTCTAATAAATACAAGTAATCGTCCCAACGTGATTGTTGGTCCATTATGTACATCCTAAGCATATCCTCTAATATTTGGTTAACTCTTTCAGTTTGACCATCGGTTTGGGGATGATAAGCTGAACTAAAGTTCAACTGTGTACCTAATGCACGTTGCAATGACATCCATAAGGCAGAAGTGAATACAGGATCTCTATCCGATATGATCCTACGAGGAATTCCATGTAACCTAACGATGTCCTCCACGAATATCCTAGCTACAAATGAAGCATTATATGACGAACGTACAGGTGAAAAGTGAGCTACTTTAGTCAAACGGTCAACAGTTACCATAATGGCATCATGTCGACGTGATGACGTAGGTAACCCAACAATAAAATTGATGGATATAATATCCCATTTCCATTTAGGAATGAGATGTGGCTGCAATAATCCAGTAGGATGATGATGCTCAAATTTAACTCGCTGGCATTCAAGACATCTCGATACATAATCAGCAATATCACATTTCATACCAGGCTAGAAATACAATTGCCTAAGATCAGCATGCATTTTCTTGACACCTGGATGAGCTGAATACAGAGCTCTATGAGCTTCAGTCATGATTAATGTACAAAGACTCTCTACATGAGGTACATAGATGCGACCTAAATGTCGTAATATACCATTTGATTCTAGGACATAACCTTCAAATCAACCTTCTAAAGGCCTACCCAATTCAATCTCTGACTTCACTTCCTGATATAATCTATCAGTAGGAAGTGCAGCTACTATTTGACCTCTCAAATCTACTTCAAGAGTAGTAGCAGAGATCTCATGACGACGTCAGCTAAGAGCGTCATCCACTACGTTCTCTTTGCCTTGAACGTACTTTACTTCAAAATCGTACTCACACAAGAACTCCATCCACCGTCGTTGCCTTGCATTCAAGTTAGGTTGCGTAAAAATATATTGCAAACTACGGTGATCGGTATGAAGTTCAAAGCGATGACCTAAAAGAAAATGTCTCCAACGAACTAATGCATGCACTACTGCAGCTAGTTCTAGGTCATGAGTAGGATAGTTTAATTCGTGGTCCTTGAGTTTGCGAGACTCATAAGCAACCACACACCCATCTTGCATCAAAACTGCTCCCAAACCCTCTAAAGATGCATCCGCACAAACTACGAAATCCTTAGTAGGATCAGGAACAATAAGTATAGGCGCATTAGTTAACTTTTCTTTAAGAGTCTGAAAAGCTAACTGACATTGTTCCGTCCAAACAAACTTCTTCCCTTTCCTCTAAAAGAAGTAATAGGATGACCGATCCTAGAAAATCCTTCTACAAAACGTCTATAATAGCTAGCTAGACCCATAAAACTACGAACTTCACCTACATTAGTAGGTGCGGGCCAATCAACTATGGCTTGGATCTTTGAAGGATCCACAGCAATACCTTTTCCAGATATCACATGTCCAAGGTATTTAATTTCAGATTGAAAGAAGTCACACTTCTTCAGGTTAGCATACAATTGGTTTTCTCTTAAACATTGCAATACCTGTCTCAAGTGTTCTTCATGTTCCTTCATGTTCCTTGAATAGACTAAAATGTCATCGAGAAATACCAAGACAAAGCGATCAAGGTATGTACGAAATACACCATTCATTAAACTCATGAATACCGATGGTGCATTCGTTAACCCAAAGGGTACTACTGTGAATTCGTAATGCCCATAACGAGTTCAAAAAGCAGTTTTATGAATGTCTGCTTTAGCTATACGTAATTGATGATAACCGGATTTCAAATCGATTTTAGAGAACACATTAGCTCCCTTAATTTGATCAAAAGGATCATCAATTCTAGGCAAAGGATAATGATTCTTAATCGTAACCTTGTTCAATTGACGATAGTCAATGCACAACCTAAGAGATCCGTCCTTCTTCTTAACGAAGATGACAGGTGCTCCCCAAGGGGATACACTTGGACGAATAAAACCCTTTTCTAGAAGTTCCTCTAACTGAATACAAAGTTCCTCTAACTCCTGAGTCGTCATTCTATAAGGAGCTCTAGAAATAGGCTCAGCTCCAGGAACTAAGTCAACTCTAAAGTCGATATCCCTCTTCGGCAGCATTCCAGGAATGTCATTGGGAAACACATCCGCGAATTCACTAAGAATAGGATGATCATCAAGAGACCTCTCGACTCTCACCCTCATCTAAATCGGTAACTGTTGTTGCAAACAGTTGACATCCTTGGCGAAGACATCTCTTTAGTTGCATAGCAGAAATCATCCGCAAAGAGATAGGTCTCTGAATACCTACAATTTCCACTTTCGCACCTAAATCATTAATGCAACTAACTGTCTTAAGTCGACAGTCAATTACAGCATGATGAAATGCTAGCCAGTCCATACCTAACATGATATCGTACGATCCTAAGGGTGTAACATATAAATCTACTAAGGTAATTAACGTACCTATTTTAAGTTCACAGTTATGTACTAAGTTATCTACTGCTACTTTCACCCCAGAGGCGAATTCAACTTGTCATTTACCACCTTGTTTTACTGCCACAAGACCACAACGCTCAACAATGGTCGATGAAATAAAGGAGTCAGTGGCTCCAGAATCAAAAAGTATAGATACATTAACACCATTTAACTTACCTGAAGATTCGACCACCGTATTCTGGTGATCCGCTTGGCGGTCATTAACCACTGCATATACTGTATGTGCACATCCTGCATCGCCCACCGTAGGCTCTGAAACTGTAGGTCGAGGCCCATAACCAGTAGAGCCTCTCATCGGACACTGCCTAGCTATGTGCCCATGCTGCCCACAAGAATAACAACCTGTGCCTGTGCCTCTACCAAATCCTCTGCCACCCGAAGGTCCATTGGACTACTGAAAACTACCCCTACTGACAGTAGACTGTGCACTCTGTGCAGGCTGATCCTGCCTATTGCGCTTGTTGTGCCACCAGTTACGACCCTTTCCTGACTGAGGACTGTTTTGTTGTTGTGGTTGAGGGTTATTGTTCTTTTGAGGTGTTCTTTGTTGCTGCCCACCCTTTGTGGGTGTCTATTGGTTCTTGGAAGAACCACCTGTATGTGCCTGTCCACCCCATGGACTAAAACCTGCTGCAGGAGCACTCCAAATCTGCACTCCTGTATGCCCACCTAAAGCCTTAATAAGGTTCTCCTCAACTATGCGAGCCTTCTCCACTGCGACTTCCATAGTCTTTGGCTCAAAGACTCGGACACCACCACTGATACAGGCGTTCAAGCCCCTAATGAAATGCTATACTAGCATAGGCTCATCATCGCCAATACCGGCATACTACTTGAGTTCATAGAACCTACGTTCGTATTGCTCTACAGAAAGAGCTAACTGGCGTAGATCATGGAACTCGTCAGCCCTATGCTGCCTCTAGTGTTCCGAAAGGAACCGAGCTCTAAACCTCTCGAGAAACATCTCCCAAGACACAGAACCAATATCAATATGGAGCTTCTGCTCCTCTAGGCACCACCATGTAGAGGCGAATCCTCTCAAGTGCATAATAGCGCACCTGGCACGGGTATTGCTACTGTAAGGGTGCATGGCAAAGCATCTACCCAAATCAAGTAGCCAGGTCTCTACCTCTAATCCTCCTCTAGAACCATCAAAGGTAGGAGGACGTGCTCTCAGTAAATCCCTCATGTGACTAGCAATAATAGAATCCTGATGTGCTGTTTCATCTACTCTCCTAGGGGATCTATCCCTCTCTCTCACAACCTCCTGCTCATCTACCTGTCTAGGTCCTAGATGAGCTAGAACCTCCTCTAAAAGTGGACGTATCTGAGAACCCTCTACTGCTGACTGTTCAGGATTCTGTACCTCATTTCTCTGACCCATTTGTTCCACTTGGTCACTATGGTGAGGGCTAGGAGGGTGAGTAACCTGAGGGATTGGCCCACGGCCTCCACCTCTACCTCTACCACGACCTCTTCCTCCTCACCTAGGAATGTTCCTACACAAGACAATTACGAGTTTTAGATACTGTTCAACCCAAGTTATCAGTTGCGACACTACGTACTAGGTCAACCTAATGGGCTCTAGATTACCCAGAGGGTCCAGTGTTTGTAACCTTGGCTCTGATAACAATCTGTAATGCCCC
Organism: Sequoia sempervirens; assembly: GCA_007258455.2. Classification (NCBI taxonomy): domain Eukaryota; kingdom Viridiplantae; phylum Streptophyta; class Pinopsida; order Cupressales; family Cupressaceae; genus Sequoia; species Sequoia sempervirens. The sequence goes on from VDFB02000017.1 coordinate 66,747,615, forward strand.
GTCTAAATAACCTAAGAATGTTTCAAAGATGATATAAAAGTGTAATAATTTTTTTTTTAAGTATTAATATTATGTTACTTAGTTGCATACATTCTTAGGTTAAACGACGTTACACTACTTTGAGTTTTCCTTAAGTGACTTATGTACTTCGCATTGCTCCCAATTAAATCATAACATAAAGTAAACATTGCATAATAATTTAAATTCTCATACAAGATATAATAAAGTACAAATTCATTTCCATACATTGCATTGATATGATATTACATTGCTCATCCATCTGATGAGATAGTTCAAATAACAGTTACAATTTTACAAATGATCACCTCTTATACAATTGAGGGATGCTTTCAATTACATTTCAAGTTTACAATATATAATGATGAAAGAATAGAGGAATCCATGTGCGAGCTCTCCATCCATGAAGCGCTCAATGCAACGAACATACTGGGGACCCAACGGAGTAAGGTGCACGTTCCACCCAACCATGTGGTACCCGTAGGTCCACCCCCCGTGCTAGGATATAGTAATAAGGCTACCTAGACCAAATCTACTAACCCTAGACACTAGTACATACAAACTATTGGTTACATTGCTTCCAGATTTGACAATTCAATTTGAAACACATACACAAGGTTTATCAGTTATTCTAGGTGGAGTGTCATCACAACGATGCAATGGTTACCCTGGTGTTTCTTCCTAGGTCCCGGCCCCCAATCCTTGGGTTACCCTGGTAACCTCTTACGAAACCCGACCCCAATTGCATGCATTTGCGGAATCGAATGCCTCTTAAGGAAACGAGACACGGATCTTTCCATTCTAGGCCTTCTCGACTTATACTCAAGACTATGGAAGCGCAAGAGTCATAAGTGAGGCATATACCTCTTGTTACAAGTTTTTAAATTTATTTACTGTGTTCTTTAGTTTTCACTGACTTACTTAACTAATTGTAAGTTACCCTGACACCACTTTGTGTGTCGGCCCTTACAACTAGCCACTCCCCTAAATATAACATGGTTACTAGGTTTTCATGACTAGGGTTTACCATATGCACAATTACATCTCACAATGATAAACAAATCATAACAGTATCATACACCTCTTTTAGTTCTTGCACATACCCAAGCCAAATAGAAACATTTTGAAAACAATACTACCCTTTTCACCCAATTGATCTCGAAGACTTGATTTTTTTCCTGTTTTGCCCATTTAAATACACAACTGAAATCAAAACATCAAATTATACATCTAAAATTTGGATTTACTAAATCCATGTATCAAACAGTTTGAAATAAACATATTTGCAAATTGCAAGAAAATAACTATTTCCCTTACTCTATCTTGCTGATTTTCACAATTTAACTAAATATAATTCACTATAGTTTTCCCAACCTTTATTTAATATTTTTCTAAAACATCCTTATCTTAAAAGAAATATTGTATATAAATATATATACAATTTAAATTTCTTTTTATTTTCTCATAATTAACAACATTCAAATAAATATATATAAATAATATATACACATATATATATATATATATTATTATACATATATTATTTAAAATATTATTTATATCAATTGAAAAAAAGATAACATTTAACAATAACGAACACAATTTTCGTTTAATGAAAACAAAGTTAATAAAATGTAAATTGGGGAAACTCCCCTGGCACAGCCCGCGGCCTGTGAAGGCCGTGGCTAGGGCTGCGCCCAACAGCCCTGGTGGCTGCTGTGGGCAGCCGTGGGGCTGCGCGTCCACCGAAAGGGGAGAGGGGAGGGTTCAGCCCTCCCCAAACCCTTTGATTTGATTTTATTTTTAAAATTTATTCGCCATTATGGCGACACGAATACATACGCGATTTTTACATTTTCAAAAAAAAAAAAATCTCAATAAAAGAATTTTGCCTATGGCTAATTTTATCTTCAATATTTAACAAATCAATCATTATATATATATATAATATATATATATATATATATATATATATATTATATATATATATATATAATATATATATATATATATAAAATCAGGTTTTCACAATAAATTAAAACACAGAACTGTAAAGCTTTCTTGGGGTTTCATAATGAAATCTGGGTAATTTTTTTTTACAATTTTCTCAAGTTTTGACAGGAAACAAATACAATATTATTTTTACATTCCAAAACTACTATAGCCAGAAATTTTCTATTTCCCATTCAAATAATTATTTTCAAGAAAATAAAACAAAATGCTTTTAACAGATAATTTTCTTCACACTAAAATTTCTCACAACAATATGGAGTTAACATTCTTGACAGGTAAAATAAATAAACAAAGATTTTATTTACTCTTTAAATATATATTTAACTTGCTTTCTTTTTCTAAAATAAATAAACAATTTCACCAGAAGATTACCTGTTATCCAATGCTATGAAAATTTATCTGGTGTAAATTTTGCCTGTAGCTTCCAGTTTTCTTCCCGCACAGCAAAACCCAAACCAATCTCAAGTTTTCCAACTAACACAATAGATCCTCCCACCAAGATTCTTGAAAGATCTTCCACACAAATTCACAATCCCCAAATAACAGAGAGATCACAAATCTTAAGAATATCAAAATTTTATAGTAAAGATAATTTTTTTTGCCAGAGACAGAAAATTTTTCCCTGAGGCAATAGAATAACCCCGTGCCATTTCCCGAGATCCTCAATATCCTCCGTGAAAAATTTCAACAACCTTTGCCATTATGGCACTCATACACTTGTCGAGAAGTTGTTGAGAAATATCTTCTCCACTTCTCAGCAAGTTTTGCCATTCAATAATTTTGCATGCAATTTCAATTAATTTATTTAATTTTAAAATTTGAAATTAATTTTCTTTCAAAACACATGCAACTTAATTAATTAATTTTTTTTAAAATTTTCTAATCTATTTAAACACAATATAATTTATGCATTTAATAATTTAATCTAATTAATTAATTAATTTAATTAAATAGTTAAATCCTTTTAAAGATCAACTATTTAACTAATTAAACTAACTAATGTATTAAATTATTAAATAAATAAATTTCAATCATATTTAAATATTTATTAATAACAATAAATAAAACACAATAATTAACATTTAAAATAACCAACATTTACCTTTTCAAAAATGATTTAACCAACAAAAACACTTTACAACCTACAATTCAAAACTAAAAACTGACATTGTACTAAGACTAGGGTTAAAGACCGGACTAGGATTAACCTAACTACTATCTCTCGATCAACAATTCCGTTGAGTCTTGACATGCTCAGACCTGATTACACAGGTGGAGTCAGTGTCATGTACCTGCAATCCTGCAACCGAGAAAACAATGTACATACATATATATATAAAGCATTAAAACAGACACACCGTGCGGAGAAAATCACAGATATCGCAGGGCACTCGCAAGCGAGTGATACGATTCTGTTCTCCACACCAATACACTCATAGAAAACTGAGTCAATACATATTGTTAGTCCATCATAAGCATGTGCATATCCATAAACAACTGAAAATAACCATCTACACTAAATCACATCAAGTCTGAAAACAATAAGCATCACACAAAGTATCATCATGTCACACAATAATCCATCATCGCTCAAAATCAGCGATCCAAGTATCCAACAAAACAACATAAGTCTAACAGTATGAAAAAGTATCAACAGAAAGCATAGCATAAACGGAGGGGTACTACAGATCATGCAATGTTATGTAAATACTTTACAAAATTATTAATTTTTTTGAATTTTATAAAATTTAAAGAATGCAAAAATGTAAACTTAAAACCCTAAATGACATGCAATTTACTGTAAGTATACAACCCTAAATGAGATGCAAATCAATGCAATATAATGTGAAGTAATGTAAATCCTAGATCTAGGGTTAAAATGGACTCCAAAATTAGAAATTTATGATTGTTAAAAGTTTGTTTCACTAAAATTAAACATATACAAATATATGGTATGCCCAAAAATATGGGAGAGGTATGTAAAGGGGGTGATAATAAAACCTATCATCCTATTTTCATTAGGAAATAATATCCTCACAAATAATTTACTAGAAACCCTTAGGTGAATCAACTCAATGTGAGAATCTTTAGATTTATTTATGTTTGAATATGGGGGTATTATCCTAAACAACACTTTTGGGAGAAAGACTAAAAATATCAAACCAACCTAATTATTGCAATTCAAACTGGAAAAATAAATTTAAAGGGAAATACTAATGGAAATAGATAAATTCCAAGAGATCAGAGAAGGCCTAAATGTTGTGTACCTATAACCAAAAGATAGTTTTGGGATGAATATTGGGACTCATTTTCCCATGGTTGAATGGATTTTTTCAGGTTTTTAAAATAAATTTCAAGATCCTCTAATACTAATCTATAGCTTCTATTTGATCTAGGTTTCAATGTCAAAAGTTGGAAATCATATCTATAGGTGAGATTATGCGATTTGACTTCAAATTTGACAATATTTGCAACTTTGACAACTTTTTCAATCTTTCTCTTCAATAGGTTTTCAATCCTTCTTCAACATAATATCTACAACACAAACACAAGAGGTAAAAGTTGTTTGCTTTTGGTGAATGGGGATTTTCCTTGGTCAAACCCCATTTTGGTGATCGAACATTGAAATGAAATGAAATAACATGAAAGGAATGATGAGTAAAAAATCCTATGCTACCACTCACCAAGCCCTTGGATAAAAAATTTGAACAGAGGTCTGAAACTTGCATGAAATGGCTCAATTTTATGTGGATCTTGATGCTTGAAATAATACTTTGAATGCTTGACTTGAATCTTGAGACCTATATCACAATGTTAGCTCCAAAAACATGCATGATGCAAGAAGACTTTGACATGATTATTGGATCTTGATTGCTGAAACAAATCTTTGATAAATTTTCTCTTGAAATCTCTTGATCATTAAATTTTATTTATGAATGCTTGCATAAGAAATCTAGATGAAACTTAGAAAATAATCTTATATTTATATGTATGTATCCTTAATTTACAAAAAATCAAATATTATGGCAACATTAAAATATGGATTTGGGGAACTTAAAATATCACCAAAAACATATTTTAAATTTAGGTTTAATGCTGCAAGAGGACTCATGCATGGGTGAATGGGTGGCAGGTCCCTATTCTTGGAGCACAAATTGCTCAAGGTAAAGTTTTATGTATTGGCATTAATTATTGTTAGGTTTCCCCTTAAGAAAATATAATTTATTACGCATGCAGATGTAAAATAGGGCTTACTAAGGCCTAATTAATTCCAATTTAATTAGGAGGGCTGAAACAAAGTTTGAAAATGTAAAGGAGTGCATTTTTCTACACTACAAGAGTAATCAATAGTATAAAGAGAAAGCTTATTTGAAGAAGAATGAATTATACGATTTAGATGTGGGAGATATGGTATCGGCCTATCTATGAATGGAAATATTTCCCAGCCATACCTATAGCAAGCTCAAGATGAATAGGACTAGACCATTCAATATTATCAAGAAGTTTTCATCAAGTTCTTATGAATTGGATTTACAAGTTTGGAAATCTCTCCAATTTTTAATGTTTCTGATTTATATACTTACTATGAAGGTGATGCATCAAAACAACAAGGAAAGGGAAAACAAATAGAAGAAAAATGGGAGAAGAAACTACCTAAGGGAGCACAAGATGAGGTTGATTGTATTTTGGATTCGAGGGTGTTTAGAAAGACAAGGGAAAGGAATGCAATGAGTACATAGTGAAATTGAAAGATTGACTAGTGGGGGATGCCAAGTGGTTAAGCTTAACAGAGTTGGAATAACTACAGTTAACACATGATGATAAATTTTCTTACTCATAGCAACACAAGGTTTTACATAGAGGGGGGCTCACAATTTTTTCTTTCCCTATAGTTTGATGCAGGGACATCCTATTTTTTAAAACATTTATTTTTAACATTACCTTTACTTGTCATGTATGTTCATAGTAATTTGAAAATTGATTTTTTCTAGATATTTGAAGTTGTAACAACCTACTTATAGACATATTTAATTAAAAATAGCAAAGGGAAATGAAGGAGAGTAGTTTTGAAAAGGAATTGAACTCAAATTGGATAGTTGGGCATTAATGACTAATTTTTAGCACTATAGGGAATTTTAGGTGGAATTTTGGAGAAGCTTCCAAATGTTTTGGAAGATCTTGATGAGGAGAAAAAACATAATAAGAGGAGAAAATAATAGAAGAGGGTAGTAGAGGGAGCAAAGAGTTCAACAAAATAGACATCTAGAAAATAGAAAAGAGGAAGATAAGAGAGGGGACAAAGGAATATGTAGCAGACATGAATAAGAAAGAGGAGACTATAGAACTCCCAAAATTTTTCCATAAATTCTAAATGTGTTCAATGATTGTAAATGATTATATTTCTAATCTTAATGAAATACAATATTGATTATTCCAAAGGCTATTTTCTATTAAATTGTGTGTGTGATTGTGAATGTTAAGGGTTATGATTTTTCTACTCTTTATTGGATTAATTTTCTCTATGTGAATATTGGAGTAATTCATGATTTTGGTTTTGTATGGTTAAAAAACAATAACATATATTTCTGTTGTTCATGTGCAGCATCTAACTACACAATTGCAATGCCATTTTTGGCATGGAAGAATAGAATATCACCTACATTTCTATTTTATTTGTGAGCAACCTGGTGTTTGACCCATGTATCTTGTTTAGTGTTCTATTAGACCCAAATTTCACTTGTAACAACAATATTAGACCTGTATAGAGTTTGTCTAAGTAACTTGAAGTAACACAACCTCCCTTTCTACCCATTGGCTCTGATTTTGGTCAAGTTTTCTAGGCACCTATGAAGAGGTGGGTTCCATAAACTATGTTACTAAATTACCCCATAATACATCATAAATATCCATAGTAGCTATTGAAACAACACACAAGTTTGGTCATGCCCCAAAGGGATAAAATTATGATTTTACCTACCAACTTTTTTACTTAAATTGAAGAAAAAATATAATGCTTCAAACTCCCATCGTGATAGAACACATGACTTACTATATTATTTATGTGTTCAAGGAAGCTTCCCCTCAAATAAATCTAAGTAGTTCTTTTACATATTAGGGCATATAAAGAACTTGAGCTACTAGTTGGTCCTCAAACATGCTTATTTGTAGCTACTCAACATCATTACAATTTTTGTATTTGTCCCAAGTGAATTTTTTTTTGGCGTTCTATCATCAAAATAGAGGAAGCCATATCTACACCATTAAGGAATAATTTATACTCAAATTATCATCTCACCATTCACATATGATAGCCAACTAGCCCACCTTATTTTGAAAAATTATTGGTTGATTATGATTGATTATGCAAACTATTAGAGTGGGAAAAGTGAAATCAAAACATTGAATCCTAAATTATGTATGTCTCCTTCCAATAAATAATTATCTACACATGATACTTCTTTTTCAAGAGACAAATTGAATGTTAATTTTTTAAAAAATAACACCATTAGATAATTGGCTTTAAAATATTGTAGCAATAAAATTTTACTTGCAATATATTTTAGTTTGTTAAACATCATTACCATATAGAGCTCTATAAGGTGTTATCCTAATGGACATGTGGTTTGAAGTATTATAGCAATATTCACCTAGATGCAACCACTTTATCCATAAATTTTATTGGTCTGAGACACATTTTCTTAAGTAAACCTCTATCCACCTATTCACTATTTCTATTTTTATTCATTTGGAGATGGTAGCTAGTTCTTGGAGTGAGTTCTATTCCTTTCAAGTGAAACAATTCTTTCTAAAAAGAGTTGAAAGTATATTGACATTGTCACTGACTATGTTCTTGGGTAAGCAATGTAACCTAAATATCTCACTGAAGAATGTGTATGTAGCTTATCAAAACAGGTTAAACATCTATGTTATTGGGCATGTTGTTATCAATTTCTATAAAGGTGGGGATGGTGATATGCTAAGAGTCCAAAGTTCTCATTTTAAATTACAATTATTGCTCAATTTTCCTTTACTTATAGCCATGTCTAAATTCATCAATGTTAGGTTTCCTTCTTCTGAGTGGAGCACCCCTTTGCATGTATTTGTATAGGAGATGTTGATAATTTTTTTTCACTTTTATTGATCAAAGTTGATTATACAGAATAAAGAGTTATTAATAAGAGGTTGTTTTGTAAAAATAATTGGTTCATCCAATTTAATTAAACAATATATGATATGATGGTTTAAAGGAATTAATATTTATTAATGTATTTGAAGGATTATTTTATTATTGTAGCAAGTAGCAAGAAAAGTGTTTTTAATTTCAATTTTTTTTTCTCTATTTTTTGTCCATATTTTAAGATATAATTTTAATGCATATTTGATTTCTGAATATTTATTAATTTAATTTTAAAAATAAAACTTTGTAATATTAAATTATTTAGATCAAATTATATTTTATTTAATTATTAACACCACTTTATGAGACAAGATGATGAGTATGATCCTATCTTAAGGATTTAGTTATGGACACAATTATGTTGCTAATTTCTAAAATTGAACTCTTATTGACAATATTATTTTGATAGTATTTTGGCTTCCCTTTCCTTGTAAGCTATGTCTTGTCCAAATTAGTTTGATGCAAATTCTATTTACTTTTAAATGTTCCCAATAAAATTGTTACCATGAATGCTCCTTGTAATTTCTTGTGATTTTCAAATAATGCTTGATTATGTTTAAATATACTAATGAGTATTTTTAAATATCAAGAATTAATACATAGTTAGACAAATATATTTCAAAACGACTTTAAAAATAACAAAAATTAGTACATAGTTAAAAAAATATATTTCAAATCAAGTTTCAATGACTAGTGAAAAAAAAGTTAAAAGATTTAAATTTTAAAATTTCAAAGTTAAATCAATTTTGCGTCATGGAAGTTTGACCTATAACATGACATCATAATAAAAATTTCATACTCTACAATTTTTCCTACATTTTACACTCATTTAAAGTCTTTCTTCAAGATGTATGTGTTTGTTTGTTTCAGCCTTGATATCTGTTTCTAATTAGTAGCATGTCCACCATCCTGGTCTAACACTTTGACAGCACTTTATTTTCCTCCCACACATCCATACAAAAGGCATCCAAAAGGCATGCAGTATCCAACGATTTTACTATATATACCCATTTCTTTAAACTTTGCGGCCATATCTGCGTTTAAAACTTTATCCACAGAAGCCAAACACCACTCACCCTATGATAAGAGTTTTGCATCCCTTTTGCACTTACGGAATCTGCCATTTCAGACCACACAAGTACAACTCCAAGTTTTTAACTCTCAGCTACACAACTTTTGTTTGAGGCAACTTTTCACACCACATTACATCATAGTTTTATGATAGCTCGTCCAATTCGACAAGAGGTCCAAACGTTAGGTGATCATCATTTAAAGATCGAAAGGGAAACATGAATTCTTATTTGTTAAAGAAAATGAATTTGTTTTGATGTTCTTCATAATCAAATAACATCACATATTTAAATTTTACAATAAGTTTCAACAAAGAGGTATCATCATTGAAAGGTTGAATACGAAACATCCACTCCTGTGTTTATTAGACAACTGTAAACATGAAAATTTTAATGGAGATACTCAAATTCCACAATAAACTAAAAAAAATCATCATTGAAAGATCTAAAATGAAACGCTTTTCTTTATCAGGGAAGAGAAGGATCCAAAATGATATTATTTTGGTGACATTTATTTTGATGTCTCCACTTTTGAATAATAATATACAATTTTTTTGTGCACATATTTAAATTCTACAAGTATCAACAAATAAGTACCAGCATTCAATGATTGAAAGGGAAATACCCTGTAGTATTTACCAAAGCAATTGAATTTGTTTTGAGGTTATTCAAATCAAAATAACATTAAAGATTAAGTTGAGACACTCAAATTCCACAATAAGTCTAAAATAATAAGCATCATCATTTAAAGATATAAAATGAAACACTTACTCTTTTTTATCAAAGAAGATAAGGATTGCAATTGAGATGCACTTTGGTGGAATTTATTTTGATGTCCCCAATTTCAAAGTAACATTACATTAAATTTTAATGCACATATCTAAATTTTACAGTAAGTGCCAACAAATAGATATCATCATTCAAAGATTGAAAGTGGAAAACCACTCTTATTTACCAAAGATATTATATTTATTTTCATCTTATACAAATTTGAATAACATTAAACATCAAAATTTTAATGGGGATATTCAAATTTCACAATAATTCTAATAATTTAAGTATCATCATTTAAATATTGAAAATGCAACATTTACTCCAATTTATCTACGAAGAGAAGAATTGAAATTGATATGCATTTTGGTGGAATTTGTTTTGACATCCCCACTTTTCAATAACATTACCTCAAGTTTTTAAATAATGTATTTAAATTTTATAATAAGTTTCAACAAATAGGTAACATCATTCAAACATTAAAAATGAAATACCCGAATCCTATTTATCTAAGAAATTGTATTTACATTAGGGTTCTCCCAATTTAAATAACATTAAACATCAAAATTTTAATGAAGATACTCAAATTCCACAATAAGTCTAAACAAATAAGTATCATCATAGAAAGATAAAAAATAAAACAATTTTACTCTTATTTACCAAAGAAGCGAAGGATTGGAATTGATATACATTTTGGTTACATTTATTTTCATGTCCCCTAGTTTTGAATAACATTACATCAAATTTTTAATGCACATATTTAAATTCTACAATAAGTCTCAAAAAATAGGTGTCATCATTCAAATATTGAAAGTGAAACATCCACTCTTATTTACTAAAGAAAATTATATTTATTTTTGTTAGTATGAATAATTAATCTATTAATCTATTTTTGTTAGTATGAAAATTATACTTAAGTGTACTAAATATGATGAGGTTAGAAAATATCTTCTCTAATCGAATGTGCAACTTTTAAATCTCTAGAGGTTACCGAGTTATTTGGTAAACCTCATGAAAACTCTTTTTGAGGTTGGAATACTTTTTGTCTCACCTCAAATGTTAGTCAACACTTGGCACACAAGGTTGATGACATGGTCATAGAGGTTGTTAGTTTGCACACTCCAAGTGTTCCTAAGGTTGAAAATATAGGATAATTGTCCACTCATTTAGGCTACTTCATGGGGGACTTGCCAATTCACCTCATAAGTAGATTACCTCATCTTTTCCCATTTATGCAAGTATTTGTATTGATTATCATTTGGATCGACTTAATACAATATTGAACATTTTTCATGATGCAAACTTCTCATCTCCATGATATCCTATTCTTATATGGTATCAAAGTATAGGGGAAGATAGTATCAAGCCTTTGGGTGAAAGTTATTGTATTATGTGAAATTGTAAAAATGATGGTTAGACATCTGTAAAATCATTTTGAGGTGTCATTTGGACTCTATTGAATGAACAAGACAACTAAGAGGGTGGGTGAATCAATTGTAGAAACTTAAAATATCCAAACCCTCAACAATAAAGTGATTAATAATGAAATGTACAAAATAGAAACTAAAATAAAAACACTATACACAATAGAACACCATATTTACATGGAAAATACAATGAGGGAAAAACCACATTGAGGATTAGCTCACAATATTATTAATTTCAAAATTGATACAAGGGCTCATTGCTAAAATAGGACAAATTCTCCGAAAGGGCTCATAGTTAAGACACATTGCCACATAAAGAAACAATGTAGATAGAAGAGATATGCTACATAGAAAAAAAAAAATTAATGCAATAGGTAATCCACCACAAATGATCCAACACTTTTCTAACATTTTTCAAAAGATTGTAGACACCTTCAACTCACTACATTTAGAAGTCCAACAATTTAAGGTTCACACTACTCTTCTTAAAATCATACTCTACTCTTTCAAAATTTGCATCACTACATCACACACCTCTATTATTTCTATCTTTACAACCTTCAACATCTCAACTCAATCTTATACCAGCATGAACCTTGAAAACTTTATCCAAGATTAGTAATACATGCTTCAAACTATGCAATTTAAAATTAGGTCAGCATTAAACATTCCCACGGTGGATATGAAAGTTGACCAAAAAAACACTTAACTAGGACTCCAATTAAATCTCACATGCCACGCTACAACTTCATTAATACTTGAATTTCTTCAAATTTAGTGTAAAAACCATGTCGGTCTTTACCCATGAAAACAAATTAGACATTAACTACACTCTTCCTCAAATCAACCAAAAAATTTGTGTACATGGATATGAGATACCACTTTACCATTGTAAGATAGCCAGGCACTCTAGCAGAGAAGTACCTGTTAATGAGGAATATTTTAATGGTATTACTAAATCCACTAGTGATAGTTTGGAGGAAATTGTAAAATCTCCTTCCTCAGAGATTCAAGAAAGATTCCCTCGAAATGAAATACTTGAAGCCATTGGTATTGTGTATCCTAAATTTTGGATAAATGGAGATAACCCAAAATATTTTCATGATAAAGTAAAATATCTTGATTGAACAATTTTCAAAAAGTGTAACATACAATCAGTAGACAATAGAAGGAATTATAAATGAAGATAAGATTAGACAATATTGTAAAAAGAATTCAATATCTATGAGGGACCAGTATGATTCTATGGGCATGAAGAAGGCCTTTGCACTAGGATCAGTAACAAAGGTTTTGGGTATGTGTAGGATCATCATGGAAAAAACAAGCCCTTAATGGCAAAAAATTTAGAAAAATCAGAGTTAGACAACTTCACATAAAAATTTGAATAAGTTAACTATATTATTTCAAAAATATGTAAGAATAGAATATATATATCAAATTAAATTTAGTTTCTAAACTACTAGGTTTATTTAAAAAAAAATCTATTTGGTGAAAATTTGAAATTTCAATGTAGTACTACTTAAATTTCAGGGAAAAAATAAGTAGGTGTCTATCTGACCAACCTAACCACAATAAAATGATAATATTTTTTTTGTAATATTTTATATATAAGTAGAGGACTCATGTCCCAGTGTGATGTATATTTTTTGTAATTTTTTTGTAATTTTTTTACAAGTAAATAATTAATTATGATTTGTTTGTTAATACTTTTAAAACATATAAAAACTTGTATGTCTGACCACCTTAATTTGGTCAAATATTCATGAAATTCAATTTTCTTTGTAATCCTATAGTATGTGAAGCATAGAATGTGACACATGTTTTGAATTCAAAAAATGTGATACTGTTTGAAAGTTATAGATGGTTTTCAATCAACCTATCAATTAGGATTTTAGTGGTAATTCAAATAGAAAATGAATAATAATTATTTATTAAATTCAAAGTAAAGCATAATTTATATTGGTGAAAAGCTAAGAATATCATTTAAAAACCCTTTTCATTTCATCAATTTTGGGTAAAATGAAGTCGTTAGCCACATACCCTACACATACCCATCATATCACCACTTTTTGGCCCATCATGATTGTGCACATACTCTTTGGAAAAAATTAGTTTAGAGTGAAATATTACATGGTATGATATTAGAATATTTCAAACTTGTTGATTTATGTCAAACAATGATATTGCAGTTGGTGGAGGATGAGATATTTTTTAGTTCATTGGTGTTTCTAAAATCAAAGTTAAGAAACATACTAGTCAAAAATTTGGAAAATTGCTTGAGGATGAAAGGAACTGCATATAATGTCAAAAAATTTCCTTTTGAAAGGGAACTCACAATTTGGAGGTTCACATATGAAAGAAGAGGGACCGGGTTGTGCAACACTCTAATTCCAAAAGCTTGTATTGGTGGCATAGGTGGAAATAGCAGTGTCAGTCAGACAAATGACAATGAAACAATGAATGTTGAATTTGAGGTGCAAGACGAAGAAAATAAAGAGAAGACTCAGAATCAAGATGACCCTTTTAATTTTTCTCAAGTTGAATGTTAGTTTGAGGACCTTGATTTCATTTAGGAAATAGAAGTTGATGATATTCTATATTATATTCCATTAAATTGTGAATCATTTCACTTCATGATATTTTATTTTATATTGCACTTCAGGAATCATATTCCAAATTGTAGTTGATGATATTTTATATTGTATTCCATGAAATTGGGATATTTAAAATTTTATATTGTATTCCATGAAATTGTGATGTTTAATATTTAATATTCTATTCCATGGTATTGAATTTGATATGTGATTCTACATTATTTTTAAAGAACACTTATCACACTACTTATAAATTAATATTGCATTTCCACTAACACAATCTTTGATAAATAAGATAATCCTTGATCATATTATTCATAATTCATGAAACAAGTACATAGGAGAGAAATGGTTTTGAATTTGAACCATTTTGTATTCAATTTCTAGTATTATTATCAAAATTACATATGCAGACTGATTAACTCAAAACCTAATACAAAACTCTCAAATGTCCTATGTATTCCCTTTACAAAAATTTTTGTGATCAATAGAAAACAACGAACTAGTACTTCTAGCCTTCAATTTCTTCTTATAGAAATGAAGGAGAAAAATAAGCTTCAGGCCAAAAAGTACACATCTCCCTTCTCAATTGGATCAATAGAAAATACATTACCTTTTTAGTTATATTTGCATTTCCAAATGGAGGGAAATGTTACATGAGACTAAACCATTTTCATTTTTTGATGGAAATCATATTTGGCCTTCCAAAAGGAATCTTCAGGTTGATGTAGCAATATCCACATGCTCCAAAATTGTATCCACGTATGCCAAACATAAAAGAGAGAAAACAATAAGGTGTAGAAAAGTGGAAGAGACAAAAGATCTTCCACATCTACATCCTTGTCACCAAATTTAAACTAGGGAGAAAATAATATTTTATCCATGCTTTGGAAAAATCCTAATTGTATTATTTCTAGGCTATGCATTGTATTTCTCACATTTGTTACTCACCATATTTTCTGACTTAAGACCCAAAATTGTATTTCCGAATCCACATTACCATAGTTATCATCATTTTTTTTTTCATAGTTCAATAGCTACTATACGGGGCAACACCTTGTATTGATGAAATTTTCTTTTTACAATTCTTGGACAATATCAGACCCTTGAACAAGATGCCAAGGACACATCCCATGAAAATTTAGAAAGAAGCCCGCATCTACAAAAAAATTAGACCCATAAATAGAATGGACTGACCTTTGACACCAAAGCAGACTACTCACAGACCCAACATAGAACAAGTTGGAAATTCATTTGATCATTGAAAGAACATAGACCCACCATACCATTGCACAAGACTAGGCATTGGTACATCTAGCCTCATTGGTCAGCTTGGCTTTGGTTGCATTCTAGATAATTGGGAAATCAACATCACAAGAACTAAGAGTAGGATGGTTTGCTCCCTCCTCCCAACTCTTGGTATCATTCACAACCCATTCTTCTCCAACACCCAACTTCTAATCATCCTTATCTAAGGGACACCTCTCCATGTCAAGAGCCTTTGCCACCATAAACACCTTCACCCATCCCTTCAGTTGGTCTTTGAGAATACCCGCTAGATGTAGGAGGAAGTCAATGCACCTATCTATCTCACCCCAGTTACTTTTTAGCACTGTGTGGTTCAGCGAGCCTACCAAAGGGAATTTTGGTACCAATAATCAATTTCCATAGGCCTTGTAGTAGTGTAGCAGCAAAGGGGTCATCAAGTTTCCATCAATGTTGTCCAATGTTGTGTCAATATTTTCTAGAAGTGAATGTTGAAATATCATTTGGCATAACTTCTTACCCCAATATTTTGACACACCCATGTACATGAGCATTCCCAAAAACATGGAAATGATTACTACATTCATCATGAGCTTGTGTGTTTCCTACAAAAAATTTAGACCTAGGATTCCTTCACTCCCTAGAGCACCAATGGGTGGTTGCACACCATTATCCTTTTCAACCGCTTCTCAGTGACTTTTCCATGGAATGCATTCTGCTGCTTCATGGGATTAAAAAAGAGTGAAGTCTCTATTGATGGAACACAATGATCTATTGAGAGAGGGTTGAATTAATAGATACCAAAATCCATCCCTTAAAACTTTATGCAGATTTCTTTCTTAGCTCCAAATAGTTTGTGCAAAATTTTCCCTCAAAGTCTTAATGTGTAGATTGAAAACTAAAGATGAAAACATAAACATGAAAATAGAAAATCAACACACACATGCCCACAACACTAGATATATGTGGAAAACCCAATATGGGAAACCACAGTGACAAAGGCTTCTTGAGTCTATTGCTCAAATGTAGTGTCGCAAATGAAATCTTTGTTACAATGTTTTAGGGCTACAACCCAAGGAAGCATCAACTACTTAATTTACAAGAAACAACTTCAAGGATGCAAAAACACTCTGTTTTATGAGCTACAACCCTAAGGATGCAACAACAAACTAATTTAGAACCAACAACTTAAAGGAGGCTACAATCCCCTAATCTAAGCTACAACATAGTACAATGAGGCTACAATATTTATGATAACAATTTTAAATACACATAGACTTGGTTATGTGTAATCTAAAATTCATCATTATATTCAGTACATTGTTGCAATTCCTGCTACTCACACTTTGCTGATGAACCAGCACTTTCAGCAAAACACCCTTTCTCTACACTCTCCTATTCATATAGAACAATCATTGTTCTATCTTGTTGCTTTGTTCTTCTTTGCCTTCTTGTAGTGTCTCATACATCTACATTCACATGAATGTAAACTTAGATGATATTCAATATTACAATCTAGGAATTTTCAAAAACATTCATTATCTACTGCACTTTACTCTGTCTTTCTTGTGGACTCTACCTTTGTTGCATATTTGGTTGTACATATATCTATTTAGAACTCCCTATCCTTGCAAACTATTCACTCTTTTCACTTACTATAGATGCAACAACATCGCCAATTCTTAGATTGTCTTATTTTTGCTTAAATCCATTGATTTGCAATCTCTTCCTCGAGATTCTCACCATGGTTTAGATCTTCTCAAATATTTTGCTAGTTCCTTCACTTGCTAACTTCATTAGCAAGCTTCCTATACATCAAGATATATGCCATCATCTAGCTCAGCATAAAGACATTTGATAAGTTTTATTAGATATCACCATACCTTTGCATCAAGACACATAACATTTAATTCTAATATAGAGAATTTTCCCAAACTAGCTCTCTTTCAAACCCTAAAAAATGGTATTCATTCAATGTATTCTCTTACCCATTTGATCTAATTTGATCTCAATGACCATTGTAATTTGTATTACCACCTTGAAGATCAAATATTCATTTACTTTGTTCGCTTATGTAGTGGTACCAATTAATTCCTTCTCTTGTTTCATTTACCGGATTGAAACCCTTGTTGACATAGACAAGACCATTCCATATCTTCAACTTTAAATGTTAGCCATTGATATTCTCACTCACACCACGATCCTATGATCTTTGTGCACTGTCATTCATTTAAACCATGGCCATCACATAAGTGGTCATTTAAATCACCATCGTCCTTCTTAAGGGTATTCATCATATCTCTCTATCAAAGTGAGACATACCACAGTCTCACTTATGTCCACTATTCTCTTTGATCCACACTACTCACAAAAAAAAAGTGAGTTGTCCATCGATCTTGTCAACACCTTTAAGCCGCCATCGTTAGATTAGCATTCTTCATATTTACATTTTCAATCTAGTCCATCCATTTACAATCACATTATGACCATCAAAGACACAACACTGTATTAGGCTAAGACTCATTAGAGTCCTACAGATAAACTCCATTCACTTTGACACCATCTTGTCGAGTCCCACTTTTCTTTTCACCTTATTTCCTTGTCGAAGAGACAAGCTTCATATTCTTGGTGATATCACTTTGTCCACTAGATTAAGGTTATCATCACTACATCGAAGAGACTACCTTAAGAGTGCTACCAATGATAGAATGTCTCACCGATGAGATAGCCATTGAGCTATCAGAGAAACATAAAATCCACTCTCACTAATATGGTGTTGTCATTCCAATACCATTTACTGATATAGATAAGTCATCCCTACACCATTGTGTCACCACATGTCACCATCCACCATAACTTCCTGCAATGTGTCATCTTTTCATTCACTTTCTGACTATACCATTGATGCACATGATTCTCAGCTTACCAAGTTCGATAGTAAACATCACACTCTCCTATCAACCTATCGAAGAGACCTTCATCAAGGTCTCGACAATGTCATATTATATCATTGATGGGTAGGTCATTGTTCTTTCAAAGAGACAAGCATGAAAATCCCTCCAATCTACAATTCTCTCTCCTATCAAGCACATATCGAAGTATTGAAGGGACAATTGAATAGACCTCACCAATGACCATCAGTCACTCTAATGAAAACCCTTGATGATGTCACCTATCCACCTCATCAACATGTCATTGCATCGTAATTAACAAGGATGTGAATTTTCATTCATCTAGTCTCATCATGCCACATGTTTGCATCGTCATTGATCACTGTAATCCATGTCATTATGGCTAGGTCCTTGTCACCTTCTAAGTACCTTCATTATTGTTGGGTCCCACCACATACACTGCAGTCACCATCCGATCAATCTTGTATAATCTACACTATTCCTTGCTAACCCTGAAAGTCTTGATCGAGCCCCATTGAAATATTAGAGGGGTATGTAGGCATCATTCGATCTTCTTGGTCACAACCATTGATCATACACCATTAATAATGGCCTTGATGCAATTATCCATTTCCACCTATCATTGTGACATCATGTTCCACTAACTACATATTTTTCCTGTATCGTACCATGCATACTGTGAGTATTGTCGATCTTCAACATTTGATCACCACAATTCATCAATCAAGATTGCAATATCGCTACAAACCCAAACTTCAGAACCTCATCGCTCCATCAAAGATAGTCCCACTTGGCTCTTGTGGATACACTAGTGTCCCATTGATGATGTGGCCATCGAGTTGTCAAAGAGACTCCTAGGAAAGTCTTGCTAATGTACTCTTGTCATGCCAATGTGAACCAAAACCCAAACTTCAACAATCAGTTGCCAAGACGTGAGGGGTTGGTCACAAGGAAAACATAATGGGATTAAGTCATTACTTAAGCTACCTGCAACCACCAACTTCAAGTCACCATCAATATAGAATAACATGTTGGCCACCATAACTACAAACACATTAGGATTTATCTGTAAACCCTAGAATCACTTGAGAGAAAAATTAAATCAGTTTTGGGCACATCCTTCACTTCTAGACCTATAGAGCACATCACTAGAATGCTCTCAAAAAACCCATATTGAATCTACTTCCTACATACACCTTTGTCTTTTAGAAGAACCCTCTACAACCTCATGTTAATCTTGCATGACAACAATTGCAAAATTTGAAAAACTTAGCAACATTTGCAAAAACATGCTTGTTTCATCAGCATCCTATACCATAACCTCTAGAATTGCATCCACTATATCTCCATAACATATAGGCACACCACTGAACTATCATCATGCCAGCATCTCGCTTGCATCATCAATTCCACATTCCTTTGACATCAGGGAAAGTTTTGACATCAAATACAACATTGTAGTAAATGCATTCAATATTCTCTTGTAAATACATGATAACATTGTAGCATATGAATTTACCAGCAATTGATACCCATGCTTCCATATTCACTACAAAACTTATCTCTATTTGGCATCAATGACACTTTCCATTAATGCCATCATCCTCACTTTCATGAGAAACTCCATTTCATCATCTCTAGTCCTATTTCATCATGCTAGCAATCTACCTTGCATTCTTTTCCCTTTTGACATCAATGAGAACTATCTGCCAATAATCTCTCCATTTTTCGTTAATTGCAAAACCTAAATGCTCAAACTACCAAATGTCTGATACAAATGATGGATAACATATGAGCTCTCAATTCTCCTCTGACATTCCTTCTCCTTTGCTCATCCTTATGATAAAATTCACTTCTTTCTCTCATGCTCAAATTTCTCCCCCTTTCTTAGGTATTTCAGCATTTTCATACTTTCTCCCCCTTTGACATCAATGGAAAAGGGTCACTCTTTCTGTAATTAATTAATTAATTATTACACTAGCATAAGTTAACTTAGGTTGAATATTTCATCTAGTCCTATGTTATATTTTAATAAATCATTTAATAAATGGGATAATATTCCCTTACATGATTGTAGGGATAAGATGCCTTCTAGAACTTATGTCAACATTTAATAATTTCCTAGATAGGGTTCACATGTTGTCACATGTTGTTAGATCATCACACATGGCAACATCTCATGCATCTTAGGTTTTCATTCTTGCCTATATATTCAAGGCATTTGGTACATTTGTAATCAATCAATCATATTATCAATATAGAATCTTTATTCAACATTCCATAGTTGCAACACTTTCCTTTGTGATTGATTATCTTTACTGGAAAAGATTCCTCATCGAAGACTATAGCTTTAGGGACCATGTGCATCCATAATCTCAACATGGTATCAGAGCTTGTCCAGTGAAACGTCAACCCTTGATCAAGAAAGTTGGTGTGTGAGATTCTTTACAGGCTGAAGGTTTCTATTGTAGGCTACTTGACTCCATCGAGGGACCAAGCTGATTTCTAAAGTAGATAGAGTTAGATCTGAGCTTGCCATTGTCTTTAGAAGGCTTCAAAACCCTAGGATCACCTACCCATTCATTAAAATCGGATGCATCAACCCAGGAGCATCAAAGGTATTTGGGTTTGCAAAATCAACTGGTACAATCCGTAAAAAATTGCAGTAAAAAAATTCAATCTTGTCAATTTCCTCTGAGGAATTTTTTTTTTAGCAGCAAATCATTTTTTTAAAAAAAAAATCAGGAAATTATTCTATATTGTTTCGTGAAATATATATATATATATTGTGGGCTATATTTTTTCTATAGTTTGCAAAAAAAATTATTCTGAGCAACTGGCATTTTAATCAATAGTCGACATACAAATATTTTTTCTATTGGCATTGGAAGAGGTTGATTTATTTTAAATCATCGGCATAATAATAGTGGGTTTGATTTATATTTGGTCAGCATATATAAATTGGTTTTGATTTTTAAATTTCTTATTGCAATATTTAAAAATCTTCAACAAAAATTGTTTGATTGTCGGCCTTTTATCATTTCAAAATCTACAAATTATATGTCGGTTGCATTCAAGCTTTCTGTAGGGAGGGTACTACGTGTCGGTACCCCATCACTTCCCATCGCCCTGAGTTTTTTCTCCATGCACTTCTCATACTCTTGTCAGCCACTGTGTTCCATGCTCTTCACCAGCGTTTCCACCAGTCGACTGCTATCCTTCTCCGCCGGTGTGTTCTTTACCATCACCGACCATTTCTCTGGTGTTGTCTATTCACTAGCCATCAGTCGGAGATCTCCTAAGCTCCCACCAACCTTTCACTGCTGGACATTATCCACAACCAGCGGAGCTATGTTCTAATGGCACACTTCTTTTTTCCATTCACAACGCCCGAGGTCACAACAAGGACTAGGGGTAATTTTTTTTTAAGCCTGGGCTGCCCAAATTTTGCACCTAGTTAGCCTACGAAGTGCCACATATAGGAATTTTTTTCATGTTATCATAAGTTTCACCGATAGTATCAAAATTCAGCAAATAAGATACCGTCAAAAAGAGAATTTCAAGCACTTTCCACACTTGGTGACATTAGTTATGTGAAATTTCTCTTTTATAAAATTCTACAACCAACTAAAGACAAAACCCTAATATGGACTCAAAAGCTCATATCTTCATTCATCAGATTTCAGTGATTCCAATGACATCAGGAAGATAATTCAGAGTTTTTTTCATCCTTCTAGATCCCTTGATTAGTTTCAACACTAGGTACTCTTGCATTGATTTTTTTAGTTTGGTGTATTTGTTCAATAACTTGGACATCCCTGTTGGAAATATATGCCTAAATCATCATAGGTTGTAACCTCTATTGGAGCCAAGTTAGTGTGATATTCTTAATGTCTAGCTGACTAGCAGCTTTGAAACATTGTGATTTGTACAGGTCATTGTGACCTAGCTTCTATCTCACTAAACAATCCTATCGCTGTGACATATTGTGTTTGTTGTGACCTCTTACCACCCATGGAGATCTTTGGTTGATAGGCCATTCTATCATATATCGGAGAGACTTGGCCAAAATATTTAAGGTTTCAGTATAAGGTCTTACCGATATGAATGTCTCACTGATAGCATTCACTTGGTGTCTTCGGGGTAACTCAGAGCTTTCATTATAAAATCCTGGAGATAGTTACTTTGTCTCACCAACAGTATACATCAATATAACATGAGATGGCTTAGTAAGAAGTCTTACCGATATGGATGTCTTTCCAATAGTGTTTTGTTTGAAGTCTTTAGGGAAATTATTGGAGTTTGGTATGACTTATATCGATAAGGAATGTCTCACTGATAGTGTACACTTGGGGTAGCAAAAAAGATCTTGCTATGAGGTCTTAACGATGGAAAGAAGTCTTTCCAACTATTTGGTATGACTTGAGGCTTCAGAGTAACATAAAGAACTTGATAGGATGTTGGTGAAAGACGATTGTCTTACCGATGTGAATACTCATGTCTATGTGACTTATTGACCTCAGTATGAAGTCCTAGTGAAAGTGATGAGTCTCGTCGACTGGTGGATG
This sequence comes from Sequoia sempervirens, assembly GCA_007258455.2. Taxonomy (NCBI): domain Eukaryota; kingdom Viridiplantae; phylum Streptophyta; class Pinopsida; order Cupressales; family Cupressaceae; genus Sequoia; species Sequoia sempervirens. The sequence goes on from VDFB02000017.1 coordinate 66,770,432, forward strand.
CTTTAGAACAACATGAAGACTCGATGGGAGGTCTTCGCAAGAGAAAAATGTTTTGCCAATGGTATGACATTTCAATGTGACTTTGAATATGGGTATGTGGTCTCACCGAAGAGATAGTTTTGCTGAAAGGAAAACTGAAGTCAATGCAACTTGTGAGCTCAGTAAAATGTCTTGCTAATAGGAATAACTCTTGGTGATATTGAGTGTTGACTGTGTTGGAATCGGGGAGACATGGTCAATGTCTCACCGATATGCCAACATAGCTTGATTTCCTTTAGACCATTTGACCATCCTATGTGGAGTCTCGTCAACAAATTAGAGAAGTCGAATGGGAACCGTTCGAAGATAGTTCATTGTGGCAGTTCTAAGAGGAAGCTCGACAGACAAGGGATGACATGAATATAGTTTGTAGTTGTATATGCTCGATGGTTTGTTTGTTTCATAGAATAATTGTGTGAATAGTTTGAATTGTATCAGAGTGATTTATGTTCTATGAAAATTGTAACTTGAAGGTTCTTGTACAAAGATTGATCATTGTGAAAGTTGTTGTAATCTGGCATCAGAAAGATAAGTAAGAACTCTACATGTAATTATTTGTTATTGTAATACAAAGTGACTTCTCTTGGTGTGGTGGATTTTTCTCCCATAAGGGTTTTCCCATGTAAATTTGTTCATATGTATTTGTCTAATTCTCTGTTTCTGCTATTTATTTGAAAATGCATCTTAATTTGACTGTAATTGTAAAAATTAAAAGTGTCTCTGCATTCTTCCCTATGGTTTTGACATTAGGAGAGTTGTTTCCACATCTAATTTTCCTTACAAGTGGTATCAGAGCTTGGCCAGTTGTGTTATCCTTGTGGGTACATTGGATTTTTTGAGTTAATTTTGTTCAGTGGAAGTCCTATAGAAGTTTTTCAATTTCTAATTACAGATTGAGATGGCTAGCACATTAGGAAAGATTGAAATAGAGAAGTTCAATGGCAGAAATTTTGAGTTGTGAAAACTTAAGATGGAAGATCTATTGGTTGATCAAGATCTTTGGATTGTTGTTTCTAGAACTAAACATACAGGGATGAAGCAAGAAGATTGGGACCTTGCAGATAGAAATTCTAAGAGGCATATAAGGCTCTATTTGGTAGACTCTATGCTTCTAAATGTGCATGAAGAGAAGACTGCATCTTCCTTGTGGAAGAGACTGGCATCTATTTATCAGGGGAAGTCTTTGGTGAATAAAATATTCTTGAGGAAGAAGTTATACACTTTGAGAATGCAGGTAGGAGGGTTTGTTGCTGATCATTTGAATTCATTCAATATGCTGATTGTACAGTTAACATCTGTTGATGTGAAAATTGTTGAATAGGATCATTGTATGCTAATATTGTGTTCTTTTCCAGATTCATGGGATCACCTGGTGATGGCTATTGGGAGTACAACATCTAGTTTCAAGATGGAAGATGTTGTTGCTTCTTTGTTATTAGAAGAAATGAGAAGGAAATATTATGAGATGGAGAAGGAGGCCCTTGCTGTTAGAGGAAGATCGAAGGATGAAGGAAAGAAGAAGGACAAGAAATCTAAATCAAAATCAGAGGGGAGATCAAAGTATCTTGGCAAGAGGTCCAAGGTGAAGTGCTGGAATTGTGGGCAACCTAGGCATGTCGAGAAGAACATTTGTTTATTTTTTGAAAATTAAATCAGAAGTATTAAGTCGGTTTAAGGAATTTAAGAACCTTGTAGAAAATTAGACTGGAAGAAAATTAAATGCTTAAGGACTGATAATGGCGGTGAATTTTGTTCTAATGAATTCAAGAGGTATTGCAAAGACCATGGGATTAAAAGACATAAGACTACACCTTATACTCCACATCAGAATGGAGTTGCAGAAAGGTTCAATAGGATAGTGATGGAGATAGCACGGAGTATGCTGAGTAGTGCTGGCTTGGAGGAGAAGTTCTGGGCTGAGGCTGTTGCTACTGCATATTACTTGATTAATCATTCTCCAAATTCTACTCTTGTTGAGAAAACAACTTTGGAAGTGTGGTCTGGTAAGAAGCCCTCTCTAAGACATATTCATGTTTTTGGCTGTGAGGCATATGCTCATGTGTTGTATGAGAAAAGATCTAAGTTGGAGAACAAGGCTGTCAAATGTATTTTTATTAGCTATAGCACTGGCATAAAAGGATACAAGCTTTGGAATCCTGATACGGAGAAGGTTGTATACAATAGAAGTGTAATCTTTCATGAGCTGAAGCCTTCTACCATAGATCTACAGTCAGAGACAAAGTCAAAAAAATAAGGATGTAGCTGGAATTCCTCTAACACTAGAGAAAGAGGAATTCAAAATTCAAAATGTACTACTTGAAACTGAGGAGAGCTCAAGCAGTTCTAAATAAGAAGAAGAACCTCAGCCTCAGCAAGTGAGGAGGTCAACTCATGAAATAAAACAACCTGATAGGTATAGGTTCTCTTTGATAGATTCTACTTGTGCCTATGCTTTAATTTCTAGCATTGATGAGCCTAGGACTGTAAAGGAGGCATTTAAAATGTCTGATTCAGACTCTTGGTTGGAAGCCATGAATGAAGAAATGGAATCATTAGAAAAGAATGAAACTTGGAGTTTGGTGCCCTTGCCTAAAGGCAGAAGAGCTGTTGGCTACAAATTGGTATTTAAAAAGAAGATTGGTCTAGATGGCAGTGTGGAAAAATATAAGGTGAGATTGGTTGCAAAGGGTTATTCCCAGGTAGAGGGAATTGATTATGGGGAAATTTTTTCTCCTGTAGCTAAGCTGACATCTATCAGATTTATTGTCACTTGTAGTAGTGTATGACTTAGAGGTCGAACAAATGGATGTGAAGACAACATTTCTTCATGTTGATCTTGGAGAAGAAATCTATATGTCTTAGCCTAAGCACTTTGTTGAAAAAGGTAAAGAGAAATTGGTTTGCAAGTTAAAACAGTCTTTGTATGGATTAAAGCAGTCACCTAGAATGTGGTACCAGAAATTTGATACTTTTGTATTGTCTTTGGGATTTGTGAGATCAAAATCTGATCATTGTGTTTATTACAAAATTGGAAGTGATTAATTTCTTATTATTGCTCTCTATGTTGATGATATGTTGTTCATAGGCAATAGTAAGCTAATGATTTCTGATCTTAAGTCTCAGTTGTCTGCTAAGTTTGAAATGAAAGATCTTGGTGCAGCAAGGTGTATTTTGGTGATGGAGATAACTAGGGACAAGAATTGTAGAAAAATTTGGCTAAGTCAGAGTAAGTATATCAAGACTGTTCTAGATAGATTTTGCATGAATGATTGCAAGCAGCTAGTTGTTCCAGTCTTGCAGGGAACAAAGCTATCTGTTGAAGACTATCCAAAATATCCTATTGAGATGGAGGACATGACCAATGTACCCTATGCTAGTGTGGTTGGCAATCTTATGTATGCAATGGTCTGTACAATGCCAAACATTGCCCAAGCAGTGGGAGTTCTTAGTTGGTTTATGGCTAATCCTGGAAGAACACATTAGGATGCTACGAAAAGAGTTCAGATATTTGAAGGGCACTTCAGATTTTTCTTTGTGCTACCATGGGAACTTGGTTGAATCACAAAGGACTCTCAGTATTCGAGGCTATGTGGATTTTGATTGGGCAGGGGACATTGATAGTAGGAGGTCCACCAGTGGATACATTTTCATGTTGAATGGTGGTGCAGTGAGTTGGATGAGTAAGCAATGGGCTATAGTCGCTTTGTCCACTACATAGGTTGAATACATGGTAGCTACTCATGCTTGTAAAGAAGTAGTTTGGTTAAAACATTTGTGTTCTAACATTGTTTTTGATGCAGGTCAAATAACTATTTTTTGTGATAGTCAGAGTGCAATTTTTCTAGCAAAGAATCCTACTTTCCATGCTAGAACAAAACATATAGATGTACAATGCCACTTTGTACGAGATATGGTGGAGGATGGAAAGGTCAATTTGGAAAAATTTGATACTCTGGAGAATGTTGCAGATGCATTAATGAAGCTAGTGAGGACAAACAAGTTTAGGTGGTGTGCTAGTTCAATGGGCCTTAGTGCGCATGATTTTTAGTAAGTTTTGTTGTGCTTTGGAGGTGCCTGTGTGATCTTCATCAAGTGGGAGATTGTTGGAAATATATGCCTAAATTATCATAGGGTATAACCTCTATTGGAGCCAAGTCGGTGTGATATTCTTAATGTATGGCTGACTAGCAGCTTTGAAACATTGTGATTTGTACAAGTCATGACCTAGCTTTTGTATCACCAAACGATACTATCGGAGTGACATATTGTGTTCACTGTGACCTCTTACCACCTGTGGAGATCTATGGCCAATAGGTCATTCTATCATATATCAGAGAGACATGGCCAAAAGATTTAATGTTTTGGTATAAGGTCTTACCGATATGAATGTCTCGCCGATAGCATTCACTTGGTGTCTTCGGGGTAACTGAGAGGTTTCGTTATAAACTCCTAGCGATAGTTGCTTTGTCTCACTGATTGTATACATCGGTATAACATGAGATGGCTCAATAAGAAGTCTTACCAATATGGATGTCTTTTCGATAGTGTTTTGTTTGAAGTCTTCGGGGAAAGTCTTGGAGTTCGGTATGACTTATATCGATAAGGAATGTCTCACTGACGGTGTCCACTCGGGGTTGCACAAAAGATCTCGCTATGAGGTATTAACGATGGAAAGAAGTATTGCCAACTATTTGGTATGACTTGAGGCTTTAGAGTAACATAAAGAACTCGATAGGATGTCTCGGTGAAAGACGATTGTCTTGCCGATGTGAAGACTCATGTCTATGTGACTTATGGACCTCGGTATGAAGTCCTAGTGAAAGTGATGAGTCTCGTCGACTAGTGGATACTTGGAACAACATGAAGACTCAGTGGGAGGTCTTGGCGAGAGTGAAATGTTTTACTGATAGTATGAAATTTTGATGTGACTTTGAATATTGGTATGTGGTCTCACAGAAGAGCGATAGTCTTACCAAAAGGAAAACTGAAGTCGATGCAACTTGTGAGATTGGTAAAATTTTTTGCCAATAGGATGAACTCTTGGTGATATCAAATGTTGACTGTGTTGGCATTGGGGAGACATGGTCAGTGTCTCATTGATATGCCAATAGAGCTTGATTTCATTTTGACCATTTGACCATCCTATGTGGAGTCTTGTGGACAAATCAGAGAAGCCGAATGGGAACCATTGGAAGACAATTCATTGTGGAAATTCTGAGAGGAAGCTCGACAGACAGGGAATGACATGAATATAGTTTGTAGTTACAGATTCTCGATGGTTCAGTTGGTTCGTAGAAAAATTGTGTGAACAGTTCAAATTGTATTAGAGTGATTTCTATTCTATGAAGACTGTAACTTGAAGGTTCCTATACAAAGATTGATCATTGTGAAAGCTTTTGTAATCTGGCATCAGAAAGATAAGTTAGAACTCTATATGTAATTATTTGTTACTGTAATACAAAGTGACTTCTCTTGGTGTGTTGGGTTTTTCTCCCGTAAGGGTTTTCCCATGTAAATCTATTGTTCGTCTATATTTGTCTAATTCTCTATTTCTGCTATTTATTTCAAAGTGCATCTAAATTTGATTGTAATTGTAAAAATTAAAAGTATCTCTACATTCTTCCCTATGGTTTTGACGTTAGGAGAGTTGTTTCTGCATCTAATTTTCCTTACAATCCTAAAGCTTGGGAATTTTTTTTTTATCTAGGTAGCATCACTTCACTTCTTCATCATCCTTGAGAGCTTCTATTTGCTATTGAAGGTCATTTTTCTTTGTTTTTTTTAGAGAAAGTTCATTATGGAGCTTGCATATACTCCTTATTTGGTTATGTTGCACAAGGGAAACTATTCATAATGGCAAGATGGGATCAACCACCATCTCCAATAACTTGATCTATTGCCTCATCTATATGCTATAGTTCCTCATCCGAGTAAAAGTATTCATGAATTTGCTTGGAGTTGCAGTAGATACACTATCTTGGAGATCATTTCTATGCAAGTTGTTTCTAATGTTTTGAATGCTATTGATCATTTTGATTGTCCTCACATCCTTTGGAATAAGCTTTGGGAGCTATATGGAGATTCAGACACTCCACCATTCCTTGATGTTCAAGATTCAAAATGTCATTCTTCATATCAAGTACCCCATGATGATATTGTTGTGTAGGAGGTTGATTGCCTTGATCTTTCTGAAGAGGTTGAAAAGGTTCCTTCAACTGCTTCTTCTCCATTAGAGATAGTTTGTATCCCTTTACAATCAGTGATTCCTTTTCTAGATTCATTGATTAAGGCTTCCATCATCATCACTCATCAGGACACATTCAGTTTTCCAGCCTTGACATCACAGGATGGCTTTGTTTCAGGTATCACTAACTTGGCTAATTCTAGAGGTTTGGAATACATTCTTGAGGGGGTATCACTCCTCTATTCATATTTATCTTTGGAGATTTTTCTTGTGTCTTCACATCCCTTTGTCTCAACCTTGATTCAGAATCTAGAGACTACATTGGAGGCACTTAGTTTTTCTTTAGAGATTTCATATCTGAGACTTCTTCCCTATCATTCCATTTAGGATTTGAGGTTTCTTCAACATCTACCGTTGGATCGGCTTTAGATTTATTTTAGTGGTTTTGAGGAAACTTCATTCCATGGGTGAAATCAAGTCTCCATCACTATCTATGAATCTAGTTCAACATCAGTTTCCACATCATCCTGGTTTGTCATCCTCTTCATTGATTGTGGCATATTCATCTTCAAGAAAGGAGACATTTGAGCAGAGTTTAGAGACATCATCGTCCATGTTCATCCTTCCTTCCTTCAATTCCTATCCAGAATGGGAAGCATCACTACACTTGCATTTGGTTTTGTTTCTTCAGAAAGGGAGACAATTTTTTTGTCGACATTGGATCATGTTTTGTCTTCAAACACTTACCATCTCTATAGGTGATATCATCTTATGGGGGGGCTATATAGTCTCTCTATTTCCTCCTTATGGGGGGGGCTATTGTATTCTATCCATGTGATGGATGGTGTACTTGGGGGGTATTTGGGAGTCCTCCATCCTTCCCATCCTATCTCACATCTTTTTTCTTTTTCATCTCCTTTTTGGAGAGGGGTTTCTTTCCCACTGGGTTTTCCCCTTTTCTCTAGTTGTGGGATATTTTCTCCATCTTCATGTAAATGGGTAACTAACATGGCCTCATAGCTGGGACCCATCTACAATCATCTCTACATAATCATTTCATTTTCCTCCCTAAGTTGAACTTATGGGGGGGTGTTAGTGTAATTAATTAATTAATTATTACACTAGCATAAGTTAAATTAGATAATATTTCATTTAGTCCTAGGTTATATTTTAATAAATCATTTAATAAATGGTATAATATTCCCTTCCATGATTGTAGGGATAAGATTCCTTCTAGAAGATGAGTTGTCCTTATAAAACGTATGTCAAAATTTAATAATTTCCTAGATAGGGTTCACATGTTGTCACATGTTGATAGATCATGACACATGGAAACATCTCATGCATCTTAGGTGTTCATTCTTGCCTATATATTCAAGGCATCTTGTACATTTATAATCAAGAGCATTCCATAGTTGCAACACTTTCCTTTGTGGCTGATTATATTTCTTGGAAAAGGTCCTTCATCGAAGATTGTAGCTTCAAGGACCCTGTGTATCCATAATATAAACAGTCACAAATTTCTCTTATTCTTTGTCTAATGTCACTATATTTCTAAAATCTTCATTTCTTCTTATCAATGGAAAAGGGACTTAGCTCCCCCTTTGATTGATACCAACTGAAGAAAATTTATGCTATTACACCAATTTCTACAATCAACATATTTATTGCAATGGCGAAAACATATTCTCCAACCACCCTGTACCAATTAACAATGTTTGATGCCAGTTGGATTGCCATTACATGCTCTAATACGATTAGGACAAATACCATTTGTAGATATTATGATTCATGCTATGTACCAATTGAATCATATTCTAGACACCAATTGGTGATATCATGCCTTAATACTGATTATCATTCTGATATCAATTATCAATGTGTTCATTTTATGCTATGTACCAAATGATATCCTGGAACACACTATATCAAGTATAACAATGATTTGATACCAATAGCATCTCCCCCTTAGACGTTGCTCCATTCTTCACTAGCTTCATTTTAGGGGCTATACCAACTAACCTATTTTGAACCAATTTAGAAATATTGCATATATTATAGTTTCCTTTTAGCCATATCTCTTCTCTTTGCAAGTAAGAAGAATTTCTCTTAATAGAGCATCTTCACCACTTTATCTTCATTAACTGATACCAATGGTTGATATCAATTTCTGCAACAATTATTCACTTCTCTATTGATCTTCTTACCCTTTGAATAGCATTTTGAAGGAATGTGACAAAAAAATGCAACCATGAAGTCGTTAGAAATTTTTAAAACATATTTTACCTGACTTCATCTCTCTCTCTTTATCTATTTCCAAGGATGAATAAAATACTAGTGAAGCTCCCCTTGGACTCATTCCCCATCACTACAAACTAGTGGTTTAAGTTAGAAACATCCACATTTAGTGCCTCTTGATGACATTTCATTCTCCATGCCTTCTTAGGATTCTTCTCTATCTTGTTAGCCTTATTACCAAGAATATGTGAACCATTGTTCACTTTGGGAGAAGTATGCTTCCTTGTATTCTTCCTCTTTCTCTATATTGTAGGTCTTACAAGATCTAATCTACAATCTTTAGCTATGTGACCAAAATTTTAACACTTGTAGCATACTACATACATGTTTCTTATAGGAGAAGAATAATTTCTATTTACATATTTGGTGCTCCTTCTAGGTGTAGCTCTACATTTTCTAGCCCTATGACCAAACTGATTATAGGTATAATAGTAACCACAAAAACAATGGGAGTACCTGGTTGTATCATTTCTTCGAGCATGATGAGGTGGTATTCTTTTCCTTTCTTTTTTCATGTATCTCATCCTTGTGAATCTTTCTATGTCAGCTCCCTTCGTGTACTAATTTTCCTTCAAGTTTCTAGGAACTAGATTCTCCACTATCTTCTCTGGTATGGGCTTCTTTTCTCTAGTATCTTCCTTATCAGTAGCAAGCTTCATTTCTTCTTTTGTTGTCTTCACCTTAAAAATTTCTTTATCTACTTTTCCATTTCCAGAGGTACTTTCTCTAGAGAAACTTGTGTGGGCTTCCTCTTCCTTTATGCAACATATTTCTTATGAATTAAATATGTGATACAATTTTATAAAGGTACCAATAGAGGAATGCATTCCCTTCTCAAACCCAAGGCTAGATTCTTCTTTGGATTTTTATTGCTTTTGTAATTTCACTAATTGATCAAGTATCTCAGAGCCACCTTTCATTTCAAGGCCTTTGTCAATTTTCTCCTTAGTTCTTTCTAACTCTTTTCTCAAGGCCACTATTTCTTCCTCCTACTTCGTGCATCTTTCTACTTCAAGCTCTAGTTTGGAATTTATTACTACTTCACCTCATTTAGCTTCTTCAACTTGAAGTTTCAGATTTATCACCAGCTAATTGGATTCCTTTAGTTCTTGAGTGAGTTTATCAATCTCTTTTTTAATATTCTTTTTGAACCTCTCGTTTTCATCTAATTTAGACTATAGTTCTGATTTAACTACATCTTTTTCTCTTCTTTCTTCTTCCACCTTAGTCTTTAAGTTGATCATCATATGATTATATTCTTCAAGACTTTTGGTTAGCTTATCAATCTCTTCTTTTACATGCAAATTTTGTTCCTCATTCTCCTTCTTCAAACCTTTGATCTCATTCAGGGCATAGATGATACTTGCTAGGTCATCCTCTACTTCATCACTAGACCAATCGGGCATTGTACCAAAATCCATGCATAGGGATTCATTCCCATCAATCCCACAAGAAATTATATGATCATTGTTTGTTTTTCCAAAAAAATATGATAACTTATTTTCTCCTTTTGTTTGCAGATTCTTCTTAAGACTAATTTTTACTTCTACATATTTTGGAGCCTTTCTAATTAGCTATTTTGTGATCACTTTTCTAGAATCTACTTAAGTTGATTAAGCTTCTCCTAGTGAACCTAGGGATTTAATACCAATTTATGGAATACAATGATATACTAAGATGGGGGTGAATAAGTAAATACCAAAATCTATCCCTTAAAAATTTATGTAGATTACCTTCTTAGCTCCAAATACTTTGTGTAGATTTTTTCCTCAAACTCTTAATGTGTAGATTGAAAACTAAAGATGAAAATATAAATATTTAAATATAAAATCAAACCCCAAATTCCAACAACACCAGATATACATGGAAAACCCAAGATAGGGAAAACCGTGATGAAAAAGGTTGCTTGAGTCTATAGATCAAATCCAACGTCACAAATGAAATTGAGCTATTACAATGCTTTAGGGATACAAACTGAGGAAGCATCAACTACTTAATTTAGAAGCAACAACTTCAATGATGCAAAAACATGATATTTTAAGAGCTACAACCCCAAGGATGCAATAACAACCTAATTTAGAAGCCACAACACCAAGGAGACTACAATCCCCTAATCTGAGCTATCACTTAGTACAATGAGGCTAAAACCTCTATGATAACAATTTCAAATATGCAAAGACTTGGTTATGCCTAACCTATAATGCATTATTACATTTGGTACATTCTCACACTTCTTGGAACTCACACTCTGCTATTGAACCTGCACTTTCAACAACACATCCCTACTCTGCACTCTCTTCTACACATAGAACAATCACTATTCTATATTTATACTCTATTCTTCTTTCCCTTTCTATAGTGTCTCATATCTCTACACTCACATGAATACAAACCTAGATGATATTCTATATTATAGTCTAGGACTTTTCAAAATAATTCACTATCTGTTTCGCTTCACTCTCTCTTTTTTGTAGACTCTACCTTTGTTGTATATTCGATTGTACAATCTATCTATTCAACACTCTCTACCCTTACAAACTATTCACTCTATTCACTTACTGTAGATGCAACAACATCGATAATTATTTGATTATATTCTTTTTTCTTAACTCCACTAGTCTACAATCTCTTCCTTGAGATTCTCACCATGGTTTAGATCTTCTCAAATATTCTGAGCTAGGGTTTCCTTTTCTTGCTAACTTCACCAGCAAGTTTCCTATACATCAAGCTATACACCATCATCTAGCTCATCATAAAGACTTTTGATAAGGTTTATCAAATATAACAATACCTTTTCATTGAGCCACACAACATTTAATTCTGATATAGAGAATTTTCCCAAATAAGCTCTCTATCAAACCCTAAAAACTAGTATGCATTCAATGCACTCTCCTATTCATTTGATTTGATTTGATCTTGATCACCTCTACATTTTGTATTGCCACCTTGAAGGTAAAATCTTCATTTTCTTTGGTTACTTGTGTAGCTAGACCAATTAATTATTTCTCCTATGTTGGTTACCAGACTGAAACCCTTGTTAAAATAGATCAAACCGTTGCAGATCTTCAAATTTGAATACTAGTCATTGATCTTCTCTCTCACACCATGATCCCATGATCTTCATCCACTGTCATCCACTCTGACACCATCTTGTCATGTCCCACTTTTCATTTCGCCTTATTTCCCTATTGAAGAGACAAGCTTCATAGTCCTAGCCATATGAATTTTTCCACCCAATGAAGGTTATCATCATTGCATCAAAGGGACTTCATTAAGAGTCCTATTTATGATAGAATTTCTCACAGATGAGATATCCATCGAGCTATCAAGGAGACATCAACTCCAATCTCATTGATATGGTATTGTCATACCAATACCATTTACTGCTATAGACAAGTGGTCCTTACACCATCGTGTCACCACATGTCACCATCCACCATCACTTCCTACCATGTTACATCCTTTCCTTTACTTGTTAACTATAACATTGATGCACATGATCCTCAACTTATTGGGTCTCACAATTAGAATCACACTCTCCTATCACCCTATCAAAGAGACCTTGATCAAGGTCCTGGCGATACCATATTTTCTCACCGATGGGTAGGTCATCACTGTATTGAAGAGACAATCATGAAACTCCCTTTGATCTACATTTCTCTCTCTTATGAAACACATATCAGAGTATCAAAGGGACATTTGAAAAGGTCTCACCGATGACCATTAGTCACACTAGGGAAAATCCTTGATGACATCACTTGTCCACCTCATCACCATATCACTACATCATAATTCACAACAAGGATGTGAATTACCATTCATCCAATCTTGTCATGCAACATTTTTCTATCATCATCACTATAATCCATGTCATTATGATTAGGTTCTTCTTTCCTTCTAATTACCTTCATTACTATCAAGTCCCACCAGATGTAGTACAGTCACCATCCAATGTACCTCATGCAATTTGCACCTTTCTCCCTTGACCTCACATGTCTTGATTAGGCCCCACTGAAATCTTAGTGAGGTATGCGGGCACCATCTTATCTTCTTGGTTGCAACCATTGATCATACACCATTATTGATGGCCTTGATGCAAGCATCCACTGCCACCTATCATTATGAAATCACATTCCACTAACTATTTTTTCTTCCTATGTAGGTCCCACCATGCATAATTTTACCACCATCGATCTTCAACACTCAATTCCCCCCATTCATCAATCAATATCACAATGTCGCTACAAACCCAAGCTTTAGAACCTCATTGCTCCATCGAAGAGAGTCTTGTTTGACTCCTACCAATAAACTAGTGTTCCACTGATGATGTGACCATTGGCTTGTCAGAGAGACTCCTAGGCGAGTCTTGCCAATATACTCTTTTCATGCTAATGTGAACTTGAACCTTGACAATCAGTTGCCAAGATGTGAGGGGCTGGTCATGGGACAAACATAATGGGCTTAAGTCATTACTTAAGCTACCTGCAACTACCAACCACAAGTCACCATCAATATAGAACATGTTGGTTTCCATGACTCCAAATGCATTAAGGTTTATTTGTAAGCCCTAAAATCACCTAAGTGTAGAATTAAATCAATTTTGGGTACATCCTTCACTTTCTGAACCTACACAGCACATCACTTGAATTCTCTTATAAAACCCATATCAAATCGGCTACCAATTTACACATTTGTCTTCTAGAAGAACCCTCTGCAACCTCATGTTAATCTTGCATGACAACAATTGCAACATTTGAGAAACTTAGTAATATTTGTAGAAACATTCTTCTTTCATCAACATCCTATACCATAACTTCTAGAACTATTTCCACTACATCTCAATAACATTTAGGTACATCACTGAACTATCATGATGAAAATATCTCCCTTTCATGGTAAATTCCACACTTCTTTGACATCAACGACACTTTTGACATAAAAGACAACATAATAGTAAATGCATTCAAGATTCTCTTGTAACTATGTGACAACATTACAACATATGCACTTACCAACAACTAGTACCCATGCTTCCATATTAATTTCAAACTTTATCTCTCCCTTACATCAATGATACTTTCCATTCATTCCATCATCCTCGCTTGCATGAGAAACTCCATTCCATCACCTCTGATCCCCTTTCACCATGCTAGAAATCCACCTTGCATGCTTTTCTCTTTTTACATTAATGAAAACTATATGCCAACATCCATTACCCCTAATAATAGCATTGAGAGCACAATTTTTTTTGGAAAAAATGAACTTTTTCATCCCTATTTCAAGCAAAACCATGTGTAGCCAAATGGAGACTATACCAAGTATTAAAGGCTTGTGTATCCTACAACTTCAATGCTCATATCTTTCTAAGATCCTACCTCGATATTCCCCATCTAAGAAAGCCTAAAATTGAATGTGAATTACAACAGTTGTCATTTCATTAATCTCCACCTTAAGTGCATTCTCAATTTTGATGCCCATCACCTGTGCATCATCAATCACCTAGGTACTCTCTGCTACCACTTTTTCCAACCTATTTTCAAACTCGCTTCCTTCTCTTTTAATGTGGCTTACTTGAAATGCATCAATTTTCATTACTTATGATAAATTTTTATTACTGAGAGGATATAATTTTTTACAATACTTTGACATAGGCTTAATCTATAAATTTTTCAAGCTATGTGTTGTAATCCTCCTTAGCTAGGCATTACGTATCCAACAAATTTTTTACTTTTGTGTTATGGTGATTGTACCTTGCATCAATTAGCACCCTAGCCTCTTTGAAAAATGTGTCCATCCTCATCTCTATTTCTATCATATTATCTATGTTAGGATTTAACATAGAACAATCAACAACACTCAATATCATCTTAGAATGAGGAAGTAGCTCTCCCAACTCTTCCTCCCATTTGGAAATATCCTTTAATTCATCCTTATCATTCAATATCTTGGGCATAATAAACCCTTCCATTTCTCTAAACATTATCAAATTAATTTGGAGTTGCATTCCAATCTTTCCATGAAAATTTTTGATTTCATTTACTAAATCAATGGCCTTAAATAAATTAGGAATGTTGGTGGGAGCTTCAAGGTCTTCCTACATCTGAGGCATCATTTCTTTCAATGTTCCTACACTAGCACTCCACGTATTCCACTCAGTTTGGAATGCTTTCTAATCTTGCAAGTATTTGAAATTTTCCTCATGAATATTTTTGTAGGAATCCCATACATTATTAGCTTTATTTAGTAATTTTGTTAATATATGTTTTAACACATCATCAAAAATATCATTAGCCACTTTCACTATCTCCATTTTTTCTTTCTTTGTGTTTTCTTTCTTTTCTTACACTTCCTACTTCAAGCTCTAAATTCTCAATGATAGGGTTTCTGTATCTTGTGCTAGAAAATCTAATGAAGAACTTGTTGGAGAGGGAAATCCCCTAAATATAATGGTAGCAATGGAAAGTACCTTATTTTTCTCATCCATATGTTTATTGTACTTATAAAAAAACATTATAATTAGCTTATGTGATTAGGGTTGTGTCTACACTCAACATGGCAACATGCATTTTCAACTGTGCACCTATAGTAGCTATCATTTCAATAGCCATTTTAACAACCATAGCTCCAATCCTTTTCTCTACATACTTTATCAGTTCAAGATTCCTAGTATTTGGTGCCATAGATCGAATAGAAAGTGTATGTAACTTAGGACTAAAGCTTGAGCTAGAAACTTTCTTATCAAAAATCTGCTTAGAGATGGCAGCATCTAGATCTTTCCTGATTACATCAAATGTAATGGCTAATGATAGTTCCCATCTAGGCAATATTAGAATCCCACTTCCTCTGACTAGGGTCTTGCAACCTGTGGAAACATAACAAAAATTTCCTATATTATTTTTCCTTCCTCCTCCTTAGCTTCATATTGATAAGAAGGGTCAACCTTTCCTTTTGCCTCTTCTATTCTCTTTTTTATATCAGATGCTTCCCAATGGATCACAAAATCTCTAAATTCTTTTTTTTTTAACAAAAACATCATCACACATGAAATTGTCACAAGCCTTTATCTTGACATCGTCAACCTCAGCTTCATTAGACTCCCATTTTACAATTCTACTGGGAGGAACATTGAAATATTTAAAGCATCTTCTTTAATATGAGATGGGAATATTTGATCCACTTCCTCCTCCACTAGGATGTATTATTTAAATACCTCAGTGCATATCCTTCACCTCCTTTCTCTGTTTTAGAATAAGTAACCAATGGGGTGATTGCAGGTTGGTTTCCTGTCTCGTTAGCTTGCACTTCAATGCATTGAGTAGAAGATTGATCCAACTAGCTCCTTATTTGTGCTTCATGATTTTGTCTAGCCACCATGGCCATTATTTCAGCTTGCTTAAAATTTTCAAAGAAATTTTTTCTTCAAAATCTCCAAGAATCAATTTTTCTTGCACAAATTTTTCATGTACCTTAGCATAAGGACTAGCATAGAAAGGATTTTCTTTTAACATGTTCTCCTCAATTACACAAATTTTATTCCATGTACTTTTTCTTTTTGCAACTTCCTCATTAGAAGATAGGTTTTTGATCACATCCTATTGATAGAGGAATTGATGGTGTTTCCCTGATAATCCTTTGGCACTTCTCTCAACAATAATAACCCCTTCAGGGTCACAAAACCTTATAATATCTTGTTTCATTCTAAGATTTTTTAATACAAAGCCAAACCTATCAATGCCTTCCATTGAAGTGAAAGTGAGATAGGCTAAACCATAGTAAGGGTTTACCAGTGATGCCTTCCTTGTTTTTCTATGTGCCTTATCCATGGCATCAAGCTACCACATTATCTCCATGAATGCTTGCCAGTCTAACATATATATTTGCAGCATGTGTGGTGGCACTGTGGATCCTTAAATTCTAATTGTATTATAGTTAGATTGGTGGTACTAATCCCCCCAATTTAAATTTTTTGTAGTGCCTTCCTAATACTATAGAGGCCTCAATATTTCTTTGACACCTTTTGAGATTCTAGAAATGGGATTTAGGCCCAACTTCTCCAATAGAAAAATCTTGAAAACATTTCAAAACATAACATAGTCAAATTGAGGACAGTGCACATTCCAGATATGGATCCACCATTGCACAGGAAACTCATTATCCATGTTATCCCTTTCTATCAATTTCATGAATTTTCTAAACACCATTATGCCTTTGCACAACAACATATGCATCAATAAAGAATATTTTCTACATGAAAATGGAGGGGTTGCATCTTTCAACTTAATCAAATCCTCATGGAAGTGTTCAACAATATAGGAAGCATAATCCCAAACCCTTTTTTGATACTTATTCTAAATATCAATTGCTAAAATCATCATAGAAACATCCATTTTTATGTCAAAATTCTTGTGTACGACCTGACACAATGCATAGTCTATAATTTTGAAAGAGTCCTCAAAATAATAATAATAAAATGGTTCTAACTCTATAGGACTAAAAGGTACACCATTCCTCTCTAGATCATATCTCTTGTGCCTTGGAAAAATATTCTTTCTATATGCAATTTTTTTTTTTTACTCATATTCATTATATAGTTTATGGAAATTAATGGATTTAGAAGCAGATGGATTCAACTTAGAAAATTATTCTATTTGACTCCCTAAAATTTCCAACATATGAAGAAAATTTTGAAAACATTTTGATTGTCTTGTCAGTTAGATCATACAACCTAGCCAATTCAAGCATCAGATCCACCTCCACAAACACATTGGGGCACACTAATTTTCCAATGTCACAAGTCCATAATTGATAGGTGGGATGACTAGCAAACCTCCTCTTGAAATAATATATAAAAAAATCCCAACCACTCTACAGTAGCACCACATCACTAATCCTAGTAGCCAAATCTTGAAAATGAGTTGTCAATGCACCCTCACTAGTTTTTCACTTTCCAACTGGAATAACCTCTGTAGTTGAGTCCTTAGGGGCCTATTTTATGAAATGAGGGTATTTTTTCTTAACAAATCTCTTATTTGTATTATTTTTAGGCCGTGTGTTAGGCTTAGGCTTATCATCTTGAGGCTTAGGCATTTTAACAACTCTCTTCTTTGTAGTTTTCTCAGGATGTGTTTTAGGCTTAGGCTTATCATCTTGAGGCTTAGGAATTTTAACCCTTTCAAGGTAGGTTTTCTATGTCATTTGGAGGAGGATTCACTGGGCTCACTCATTGTTATAGCTCAGTAGAACTAGGGTTCCAAGATATCTATGAATTACAATTCTTTTCTTTTAATTCACAGGGTTCATACTCAATTTTAGCAAACTTCACTCCTTTACCCCCAAACCCTATATATAATGACTAAAATTCCCTTACTAACTAGAGAGAAATAACCCTAAATAAAAACCCCTACAGGCTATCTATCTATTCACTTTCTTACTTACCCAGTGCTACAAATTACTCATAGAGGTGAAAAATTTAACTTACTTGGGAAAATTAGCAACTTGGTCTTCAAAATTTTGTTTCCTTGGAACTCCACCTTCTTCTTCTCTACACTTAATTAGTTATTCAAATCCCAAGGATTGAAATTATTGAATAAAATTGATCAAAAACCCTCTTTATGACTCAAAATTAGAGCATCTTCTCCATTAATGTTTGATAGATAGCTCATGTGATTGGTCCACCAAACTAACAAGATGTCATTCAAGTTTAAACTCTAGTCGTTGATTTTCTTGGATTAAAAACATGGTGTACAATTCTCCTCAACCATCACTTTATGCTTTCCCAAGTGTGTTTTAAAACAATGATGATACCCTATGGAGTTTCCAAGTAGCCACCCAGATGTTCATTAACCCTTTAGAACCCCATTTCTCATCGTAGTAATGCTTTGAAGTTAAGTCCATACTTTGGTGATGACCAAAAACACCTCTGATGGAAGGAATATTCCTCATTATATTCTCTATTGCTTGTTTTTGAAGTGTTAAAAATATATAATAATTTCACTTTAGTGAACAAAGAAACCCAATGATACAAAGCTATAGCCTTAAGGCTTAGTCCAACACTTATCAGCATGGTTGATTTAGAAATGAGAATTCTTTTGGCGATGGGAGAAACAAGCAATGACACTAGATGTGAGCAAGTGGCAAGATCATATCCCACCATTCCTTACCTTCATATTTATCATCATAATAATCAAAATAAACAACAAAACTTCTCTATGATGGCATAATATAAAGGAGAAACTCATGTTCATCATGCTTCACTAAAGTGGAACCAAAGAATGAAAAATCTTCAACAATAAGTGATATGACAGGAAATAAGCATATCATTCATCATAGAAATGAGAAATGGAGACCAAACACCTTCTATGATGCACAATACAAGAGAAAATCAAGGCTCATTGCTCATGGCGGTAATGAACTTGATGGGTTGAAGGATTTTGGCAATGAGCGATACAAGAACTTAAGTGGTAGAAATATGCATGTGCATAAAGTTTTTCCTAAAAGAGGAACTACCTAGGAAGAATGTAGGACCAGGGCTTAGAAACTTAAGAATGTTTTACACAAAGGAATGAAAGGATGTAATGGAAAAAAATGATTAATTATCAACCTTATAAAATAATTGAAACCACAAACCAAACTCACCAAAGTAATGAAGGAAATATGTACAATGGGTAAATGAGAAACTCTAACGATAAGGGGCCAATAAAAAAATGAACCCAAAGGCACAAGATATAATTGAGATGACTTGGAACAAGTCATAATAGGTCAATATAGGATTAGACCAAAAGAAAATGGCTTAGATAAGGGGAAAATATACTAATTATAAACCCACCCTTAACTTAAAACCCTAAACCCTTTCTTTGTAATTCAGACAAAAATCCACGAAAGTAAGGCATATTAGATTAGTGGAACAAGACATTTTGAGGGCTCATCCAGTGATTCATCACTAAACTCAATTCTTAATCACATATTAACAATAGTAACATATACAATAATGAACATCAACAATTGTTTAATGTGTATTTAGTAGTTGAAATTAGAATTTTTTATCAAATGGTAAAATAAATAGATAATAATACAAATAATTGAACATCAACACATTACTAAAGTCTGAATTTGAAAATTTTCATTTATTTTCACATGGAGTACATAGATGCATTGACAATGCAAAATCTTGCTCAAAGAAAACTATGCATAGAGTTGAGTTAGAACTTAGAAACTCATATTATCAAAAAAAAATCAATGTATCACTGTTTCTAGCAACTTCCATTGTTTAGGTCTAGTGGAATTGTCATTTGTTATATATGATGTTGTTTCACTTGAAGATTTATTAACATTACATGATTAAAATTGGAACCTATCTTAAATTATTCAATCAATTTTGTATTCAAGGTTATCAGTGGTTTTATGGAATCCAAATAGTTCACCACATCTAGGTTATGAGGAAATTGGTCCAAATGAATCTTCCTTGCTCCCTCGATTTTCTTTGTGAAATCATCCTTTCCAACGAATCACTTATTTGGGTCAAACACCTCTTGAAAACCAAGCTATGTGAAGTTCCTTACTTTTCATCCACCTTCTTCATCTTTTCTATAGCCAAATTCAAGTATTCCTTTGTTTCACGCATTCTAAAAATTTTTTCAATGATATATGACAACTTCATTGAGGTATCAAGCTGATTGTTAATCCGTTTTGATTTCAAATCATTGTCACTAGCTTTGTATACTATTTGTTGAACTTGATTTGTAGTTTTCTCTAATTCCAACATATTTTTGTTATCCACTAAATATTTGTTCAGCTTCTTATAATGTAGTCTGATAGCATCAATCAATTGAATCATGTCACACAAATGATCAATCCTCTGCGTTATTTCATCCTAGATCTTTTGTTTCATATAACTTATTGTTTCTATAGAAAATTTTGATAACTTATTTTGACAAGAGTTAATTTCATTTTTCTCTTCCATCAGCTTTGCCTCCAATCTTTCATTTATTTTTCTCTCTTTCTCCAATTTTTTTTCCCACTATGCATTTCCATTCACATTGCTTTTTCTTAATTTTTTTGAAGTTATTTTTTCCTCATCACATCTCTTATTGATCTCATCCAGCTTTTGCTTCAATTCATTCACGTCTCTCTCATTTTTTTTATCCTCTCTGCTTGTTGAAGTAGAAGTAGATTTTTTTATTCTTTTGTCTAATTTGTTTCTCTTGTATTATGTTGCTTTCCTCTTTGCTTTCTCATTTGCTATGTCTTTTGGTAACTTTTCTATTTGATTATGAAACCATTTTTTCTCTCTATCTTGATTTAGAAATGATACAGACATCAAATAATTGTTCTTCTTTGATACATTAATTTTGTTAGTAATTTTAAGTCCAAAAAAATCCAATTCAAAATTGCTCACCTAGAATTCACATCCATCCATTTGATTTGGTGGTTTGTTTTGAACCATGGGAACAACAATTGCATACTACATGATTTATTTATTTGTGTAAAATGTGGGTAATACCATGGTTGTTCTAGGCTCTAAATTTATGGTAGACACACTCTCCATCAATTGCTTCTTTAATTTTTTATACAAGTTTGATTTCCTTTTAAAATATTTACTATAATAAAAACTTGGGGAGATGGAACAATGGAATGCTTGAATAGAAAATGAATAGGAGTACTTGCAGTTGCTAATGATGTCACAACCAAACTAACTAGAAATCGGGGAGTGTTTTGAAATAACTCCTTTGTGGTGGATCCACTAGTAGTGTGACTTGGACCTATCAAAATCCTTTGCCTCTCTTGTATGCCTTGATAACAAGGTGTTTATGTGGTATCTTGTATTGTTGTCCTCTTATGTGTAATTTGTTGTTGTAGCACATGTTGACCACTACCAGTACTACAACCCATACCATCACCACAAGTGGTAGTGCCAGTTGCACTAAGCTCTCCACCATGGGCATATCCTACTTGTGATTGTATTTTTTCATGAGGATAAGGATTTGAAGATCTAACAAATTGACTTGTATTCCCTTGTCTAATTTTTCACCTCAAATCCCAAGGATAGATTTATCAACTAGTTTTCTATGCTCTACATTTGTTATAGTGCAAGGGCCTTATCATCAGTATATGCTTCTTTTGTGGCCTCACTTAAACAAGGTTTGAAATTGACATGGATTTTTTCTTCCCTATCATCATTACATTCATCATTAGTTTCTTTATCTTCACATTCATTGTGATGCTCTATATTCCATAATTCGCTAAACTGACTATCTTTTTTGCTATGTCCATACTCTACAAGAGCTTTTGGGTCACCTAGCTCCTTTTGTTGGTTTCTTTTAAAGAATGAAGAAGATCCCAACAAGCATCTATGAATTTTACAAATTCATTTCTTGAATACTTATGGGATGATTGGCCAATGAATGAGAGGAAGCTAAGATTCTTCCCTCCTACACTTTTATCTCTCCAAAACCTGGGAGGGTTATCGCACAATGTGCACTTACAATCTTGCTACATAATTATACCACACATTGCACAATTAACAAATAAATTCTCATTCAAATGCTAAATAGATGAAGTATTTAAAGAAACTAACAATTCCTTTGAAATATTAAACACCTAAAGTTGAGAATTCACACAACACCAACCTCTATAAAGGTAGATCGATTAAAAAATTATTTATGAATGTTGTTCTCAAATTATAAAACCAAAACCATGGGAAATGAATAAAACTCCAAAGATCAATTCCATATCTTTGGGTGAGGAGTCAAAACATAGAAAATAAAACTATAAGGTGATTCTAATTCCAAACAACCATGATATTTATGAAATTTCCTTACAATTCACACATAAATACTCATATTCTATGACTAATTATTAGATCCAATACACATGTATACAAATTCATGATTTAATCAAAGTATTTTAACTGATTCATTAAACCAAAGCCAAAATTAAAACATACACCAAAGAAAAATGACAATGAAGATTAATGAATCAGTCCTTGATAAAAATTTCATTAATAGTTCATACACAATGTTAAAGCTAGATAGACAATAGACTCAAAATAATTGCATTATTATTCAAACATGCTTGGAAACCATACAATTAAAAAAATTAACTTGCTAGAATCAAAACTTAAGATGCAGACATCAAATGTGTTCTCTCTATGTTCCCAATTTGCATAATTTAGATCTATAATTCAATAAGAGACTTGTACTAATGGCCTTGAATTCACTTTTATAAGAACAAGGGAGCAAAATAAGTTTGAGGCCAAAATGTACACATGTCATATTTTCATTAGATGGCCATACCATATATTATCTTTATATTTATATTTGTAATTTCAAATGGAGGGAACACATATAAAAAAATGATTATCTCCATTTACCGAAGAAAGAAAACCCGCCTTCCAAAAGGAATTTTGTTGAAAATAATAATCTTCTAATCATGACAACATATTCATTTCTTTGAGTAGGATAACAAAAATCTGCAAAAGAGGAAAAAGGTGGACTGAAATATGAGTCAGAATCTAGGTCATCAGTGATCAACATTTACTTGTGGTGTTTCAAGTTAGGAGACACATATCTCTTATGCATTGTAATCTCTAAGGATAGACCTACACTATACTTGACCAAGTATATGTGTTCCTCATCCTCGTGTTTACAAATCCAATTCATCAATAAATATCCTCTTCCATTACTCATATTCTAAATTGCATGGCCAATTGAATTTAATGATTTCATCTATTTTATTTCTATATGGAGAGTAATTTTCCATTATTGAATTGGATTCCTTATTGAAGTCTTCTAGTAAGCTAATGATGAAAGATAGTTTCTCAAGAGTATTTTTCAACATATCAAATTGTCAACAATCTCATAGATGAGAGTTGCTTGAGAAACAATAGTGGTGTCAACATGGTCCTTCCATGTTTGTAGAGGCTTGAATTCATCATATGTATGCTGGATATTAGGGACCAACACCAATTCTACCTCATCAAACTTTGACTTCAACTCTTTAATCTTCTACTTTAGACAAGTGGAATAATCTTGGAACTTCTGCTCCTTAATTTCATCAACAAAATTTATAAAGAAGGTTAATCCTTAGAAGTTTATACTTATCCTTTTGATGGGTGGACCGAACTACCAAAAGTCTCAAATCACTAACACTAGGAATACACTTGTCTAGGACTGGTATAGATATATATACTTATCTCTTTGTCACAATGTTAATGCTTGTACCTTCAAATAATAATTTGAATGGAAACTATTTAGTTTTCCTTGTATCCTCTTATTCATATGTTCAAGTATTGTATGAAAAATATTGGAATTGTTCTCATACATGGTGTCCTAGAATTGTTAAAGCAATTTCTTATACACCTCAATCTATGAGAGTATTTGTGCTTTGGTAGGCTCACCTGGGGGAGATACATAGGTTTGATGTGCATGGGTCCTCAACTATAAGTGGCTCTTGTCCCAAGTTATATGGCACCAATTCCAAAAAATATTCTAGTGGAGGAGGATGGGATTGGGCATGTTCCATTGGAGAGGTGGGTGTAACATGAATTAAGCTATATAGGGCTTGATTCCACAATGTTTTAACTTCTTGCATGTATAATGCTAACTCAGTTTCTAGTACAACCAACCTTTGTTGGCTCCCATTATATTCATCAACCAGTTCAATATACTTACTCCAATACATATCCCAGGCTCACCTGGGGGAGATACATAGGTTTGATGTGCATGGGTCATCAACTATAAGTGGCTCTTGTCCCAAGTTATATGGCACCAATTCCAAAAAATATTCTAGTGGAGGAGGATGGGATTGGGCATGTTCCATTGGAGAGGTGGGTGTAACATGAATTAAGCTATATAGGGCTTGATTCCTCAATGTTTCAACTTCTTGCATGTATAATGCTAACTCAGTTTCTAGTACAACCAACCTTTGTTGGCTTCCATTATATTAATCAACCAGTTCAATATACTTACTCCAATACATATCCCAGGCTCACCTGGGGGAGATACATAGGTTTGATGTGCATGGGTCCTCAACTATAAGTGGCTCTTGTCCCAAGTTATATGGCACCAATTCCAAAAAATATTCTAGTGGAGGAGGATGGGATTGGGCATGTTCCATTGGAGAGGTGGGTGTAACATGAATTAAGCTATATAGGGCTTGATTCCTCAATGTTTCAACTTCTTGCATGTATAATGCTAACTCAGTTTCTAGTACAACCAACCTTTGTTGGCTCCCATTATATTCATCAACCAGTTCAATATACTTACTCCAATACATATCCTAGGCTCACCTGGGGGAGATACATAGGTTTGATGTGCATGGGTCCTCAACTATAAGTGGCTCTTGTCCCAAGTTATATGGCACCAATTCCAAAAAATATTCTAGTGGAGGAGGATGGGATTGGGCATGTTCCATTGGAGAGGTGGGTGTAACATGAATTAAGCTATATAGGGCTTGATTCCTCAATGTTTCAACTTCTTGCATGTATAATGCTAACTCAGTTTCTAGTACAACCAACCTTTGTTGGCTCCCATTATATTCATCAACCAGTTCAATATACTTACTCCAATACATATCCCTCTCAATAGTTAGGCTCTCTACTATTGCTTTAGAAATTTTTGCAACTTTTACTACCATATTAGCCGCTTCTAAGGATGGAGTGTCAGAGTCTCTCTTTACAATCAATTGTCCCCTAAAGTCATCTCATTCAACAACTACTAGCTTCTTGGACCCCAAAGACAATGACCAAACTTCCAATGCATCCCACTCTTCACTGAATGTTGATCCCTGAAGTGTTAATTTTTCCTCTTCTTCATTTTGAAATAGGGGCTTTTCAGACATCCTTATGGTGTCTAGCACCACTAAATCAACTATATCTGACTTGAGTAACAACAACACACCAATTTTTTTTACAAATTCTCTTCCTTCTCTAGCTATAACAGTTTGGAACTCCTTCCCGATAGCTTTCCTCACATTTTCCTAAATAGTGCCTTCAGGGAGT
This sequence comes from Sequoia sempervirens, assembly GCA_007258455.2. NCBI lineage: Eukaryota > Viridiplantae > Streptophyta > Pinopsida > Cupressales > Cupressaceae > Sequoia > Sequoia sempervirens. The sequence goes on from VDFB02000017.1 coordinate 66,795,949, forward strand.
TCTAGATGTAGGCTCCTTTCTCTGGCCACATTTTCTACATATTTTGAGGCTTTTACTCTCCATATAAAATACTTGAATCCATTTGTTTCAGAAAAAGAATCATCTTCCATAAATTCATTACAAGCCTCTTGCCTCAAATCATCTACATCATTTGAACCACTAAGATTAGCCTTTCCAAGTCTAAGGATAACTTCTCTTGAACTTGAGGAAACCTCCCCTATGGGGGAAGAATTCCTTGTTGCATTTCTTCAGGAGTAATAAGAACCATATTTTTCTTCTTAAGTGGTGGTTGCTCTAATGGATCAAGACTTTCTGGGAGTGAATCTACATCAAACAAAATATATGGAACTTGTCTTGGAGGTGATGGCATTGATCTCTTAGGAGAAGTTTCCCTTGATTTGTGTGATATAACAAGGGTTGGCACCATTTGTTGTTTTTCTATTGTCTTCTTCTTCCTGGGGTATATTATGATCCTTGGTTCTAGCCGATTCGAGGGTGTTTTCTCCAACACTACTATAGGGTCTTCTTCAATTGCTACTAATTTCCTTTTGTCTGTTATTACATGTTCCTCTCTCAAAACACCTACTATACTCTCAAAGTTCTCTAGAACATGCATAAATATATTATATTCACCCTTAATATTGGACACATGATCATAATTGGGATTAGGCCCTTTAACCTTCTCCACCATCTTATTGAAAGAAAAATATTTTGGTTTCCTTTCATCTTGTTCTTGGAAATCAAAAACATTCCTAATCACATCCTCAAGATAATAAAAATTGTGTACAAAAGAGCCACTCATATGTTTTTCTTTCAATGAAGTAATAAAGCCCTCAGGGTCATGGTTTCTTGGGTGTACAATGTTCAATTTGTAAGGTGCCATAAGATGCACCAAGTCCTTCCATCCTCCCTTCATCATCACAAAATCAGCAAACATTTTCCATTCTAGGATGAATGAGCCTTTTTTCTACTATTTAGGCAGGTGTTCCATCTACGTTGCTCCCAATTGCTTCATAATCTCCATAAATACAATCCTCAAAGGAACGTCTCTTGGAAATACATAATGATTAACATATGTGTCATACACTCTGAAAATTGTCATGCTAGGATATGGGATTATATCCCCCAAATTGTGGCTCAAATTTAGATCGGTCCTCCTTTCCCTAGGCCTCAAGAAATCATGGATCTCCTTGGGGATCCTTGGTGGATCATGAACTAGGAACCTCCTTAGCTTTGATTCAAAGGCATTGTGGAATACCATATAGTCAAATTTATGGTCATCTTTGTCAATAATTTGGGTCTAGCATTAGATAGAGAGATCAATACCATCTTCTTTTTCTTTATTGTCATATCCTTCCCAAAATTCTTCTCATTTATATAAGAACATGTGCATTAAGATAGAATACTACCGTAACTTTACCTTATCCTTTCCACCTTTTAATTCAACCAAACCCTTGTGGATGTGTTCTTCCATAGGTGGTGTAATCATAAACTACATTGAAGGTTTGGTTTGTAGATGTGCTTCCATATAACTATACTCACTTAGTAAGGTGTCAAGTGGAGTAAAATCAATGATCTAGCATAAAGAGTATATTGTATTCTTAAAGTAGTTAGCAAAATATTTCATGGGAAAGGGTTCTAAGTCATCCCTACCAGTCCTTATTTGCTTCCTATTCTTCCCAACCTTTGTACTAGTAGTGTTTATAGGTGACATTGTTGTTCTGGGCAACACCCTTGTATTCTCATAATCCTTTCTGAAGACATCCATATCAATAGGAATCATATCCTTGTTCCACTCGTGGAGTTGGGAAATCTCTAGAATTTCTTCTCTTGTTATCTTTAACATCTCTTTACCATCAAATTTTCTGACCATTCTAGAAATTGGGTCATATCTTGCAGAAATTGTTAGGAATTAGTGTTCACATGGTTGTTTAGGTTGGCATTATTAGTATGTTTAATATAGAGTTATGTACATTAATATTAAATTGTTGAGAAACAACTTAATATTATAGTGAGTGTTTGTTTGTATTATGAGTTGTTTTAACAACTCATATATTTAGGAGTTTGTTTATTTGTTAGTCACATAATTATCTATGAGTTGTCATATGATGTTTCCTATAATATAGGAAAAACAAGTCCTATATATATTCAAAGTGTACTGAAGAAAATTGAACTCATATTATTATTGAGTGTATAATTTTTGGTCTGCCTCTGCTCAAATTTTCTAATATGGTATTAGAGTAGTTTTGCAGATGGTAGTTGACAAAATTTGATATATGAAGAGCAATCCATCTTCAAGGTCGCAACATGATATTTTGTTTAAGGAACGACACCATGAGTTACAAAGTTCTAATATTTCTCACACGATCATCTCTGAACGATCTGTGCAAAGTAATTGGGAGATCAAAATGTGCATTAAGTAACGTGAAGTTATAAATTTGGAAAACTGTTGCAAACATTTATTGCATGTATTGGCCGACATGTGCAATGTGTTTGGAGATAGAATTATAGCTAACAAGGAAGGCCACGCCATGTGGATTTCATGGTGCCCAAAGTAGAGTTCTATCTACAATGGAGAGTCAACCCAAAGCATTCAATTAGCATGCAGACCTTGGAGCATGCGTTATTCCTGAAGTGCCTGTTTCTTTGCCTCTTTTCAATGCGTGATGTATTTAAGTAAAGTCTTCTAGATCTGTGTCTCGTCATTCCAGCGACTACGGAGGATATCTATGAGTGAGAAAGCCCAATTGAAACATCTGCAAGTGTGTTAAGGCTGATCAAATCGCAGCAGCTCAATCTGCGTGTTCATCAAAGGTCGCACTAGCATCTATTTGCATATCAGAGCCTCTATGGTATTACCTCCTCTACTTATTTGTATATATGCTGCCCACACCGGTAACAATAAGTTATATTTGATGTTCTTCTCTCAATCACTTTTTTTTTTGTTCATGTACAAAACAAAAGTGATTTCCAGAGGGAAAAGCCACTGAATAAAGAGATCTGCACTGAATTCTGTTAATAAGCCGATTTTCTATCGACGACTAGCACAATTTCTAAGAATGAGAACATTTGATAATTTCTCTATTCATGGTGTTGACTCTTGGTCGTACCGGACTTGCATTTTCTAGTGATTCATATCTATTGTGACTAGTCTGGTGATATGTGAGATCTAGTTTGTTCTATTGTGGATTCATGATTAGTTTCATAGTGAAAGGTTATTATTATGATTTATTATCTAGTTGTTGGATTGGTTTTCCTTGGGTAGCATTATTTATTACTTTTGTTAATTTGTGAAAATGTTGATCAACTCAAGGTGCATTATCGGTGGAAACCAATACCTTAGGCATTGTTTTGATTAGGGGAGGTTAGGTATTTCAATATGGAGAAAAGTAGCACATTGATTAAGAAATTTGAAGGTTCAAAATTCCGTACATGGCAAATCAAGTTGCAGTTGATCCTTATCGAAAAGGATCTATGGGATGTGGTAACTAGAGCAACAACAACCCCAATTGATGCTGATGAACATGTAAAGTGGATTGTGAAGGATCAAAGAGAAATATCTTTGATTGGTCTTGCACTTTTAGATGCATACCTCCACCACATTAACTTATCAAAGACTGCAAAGCAAGTGTGGGATAATTTGAATGCATTGTTTGGATCACAAGCTTCAAGTACAAAAATGGGCTTAAAGTAGAAATTGTGTGAGCTTAAGATGATGGAAGGTGAAGACATTGTACAACATATAATTAAGTTTTGTTCCTTATTAAATCAACTAGCCAGGATAAATACTAAAGTAGATGATGAGGATGAAAAGGATATTTTGTTAAATAACATGCCTTCTAGCTACGATAACATTGTTTTCACATTAAACAAAATAGATGCTAGCCTAGAAGATATAATATCAACTCTAATTGATGAAGGAGCTAAGAAAATTGATTCCACTATAGAGGAAACCATAATGTATGGGAAAAATAGGCCTAACCATTCCTCCAAATCTAGTTCTTCCACATCAAAGGAAAATCTTTCCTTCAAGAATAACATTTTTTACTACTACTATAAGAAGGGACACATTGCAGTGAATTGCACTCAACATGCCAAGGATCTCCTTGATGGCAAGTTAAATATAGATAAGGCATTAGCTATCAATTATGATGATGAATGCCTTCATGGGGTAGCAACTAAAGACCCTCCACATGAAGATAGTGAGGAGGAATATGTTTTCTAAATCAAACACACTGGAGGATGGAGGCACCAAAGGCTAGAGGATACTCAGTGATATCTTGTCAATCACTAGTGACAAGGCTACAAATTACATTAGTGAAAAACTATTTGTTCCAAAATAACTAAAGCCAAGATTAGTTTCCAGGTGGTAGCACAAACTGTCTCATATAATTTGTGATCAAAGTGGCAATGATCTATAATGATGGCTGCATATGTGACAACAAGGGATTTTTGCTCTCAAACTTTGTATTTATGGTTTGATGTGTATGTCCGCAATCACATTTCTTAATTATTAGTGAATGGATGTGTTTGTTCCAATTCACAAGGTAGTGAAGTGATTAAAAGTGTTTGTCCCTAGTCACACGAGTTGGTGATTATGATTGGATGTGTTTGTCCCTGTTCATAACCTTAGTGTTGGATAGATGTATTTGTCCTAGGCCAAACTTGATGTACTACCTTAGGTAGATGTGTTAGTCTCTATCCTTGGTTCCATGGATATATGTGTTTATCCCTATCCTTGGATGAGGGTATACTAAGTGTAGTGAGGCTAGTTCCACTATCGCTTTTCATGAGTAGATGTGTATGTCCCTACTCATACCCTATGATAAGCTACTATGTGTGGTAATCAAGTATTGTGATGTAATTCTCCCCATGTTCATGCTAAGGGGGGTGTTAGGAATTAGTGTTCACATGGTTTTTTAGGTTAGCATTATTAGTATGTTTAATATGGAGTTATGTATTAAGTTGTTGAAAGAAACAACATAATATTATAGTGAGTGTTTGTTTGTATTATGAGTTGTTTTAACAACTCATATACCTAGGAGTTTTTTAATTTGTTAGTCACATAATTATCTATGATTTGTTATAGGATGTTTTCTATAATATAGGAAATACAATTCCTATATATATATAAAGTGTATTGAAGAAAATTGAATTCAGATATTATTATTGAGTGTATAATTTTTTAACTTCCTCTACTAAAATTTTCTAATAGCTATGTCCTTCAATAGGTCAACATCCATGTATATATTGGGAACTACCAACTTTCCCATGTCCAAATTCCAAGGGTTACAAATAGGAACCCAAATATTTATGTTTTCGAACTAATGTTGGAACAATTTCCATCCAGTGAATGGCACTTCAACATCCTTAATAAAACATTGCTTATCTAATAATCCTTCCTTTGTTTTAGGGCCATGAAATATAACTCTTCCTTGAACCTTTTTGTTAGTGAAGGGTTTCAGTTGATCAACTACATCTTGGGAAAGTAGTCTAGATGGGGTTGTAGAGCTGGTGGTTTATGTTTTGGGTGCCATTGGTCTCAAGATAGGTTCAAGAAAATTAGGACTTTGACACAAAGGGATTTTAGACCTAGCTTTTCAATTCAACCCTAGGGCTTGATTCAAAGTTGCAAATTTCAATGGGTTTGACATAATTACAACTTTTAAAAGAAAATTTTAATCCCAATAAAGCACAAGAGGTAATTTGACCAAATGCAGAGTGAATATTAACCCTAATTACAGATAGTTTGAATAAAACATAGAAAAATATGTTTGATTACATATGAATTTTTTCTCCTAGGAAACCATAAAATTAATTATTCTAAACTCTGCAAATTCCTTTTCTCAATCCCCTTTGCACTCAAAATTTGTTCACAATTCTCAATTATGCAAAAACTATTCATTTATGTCTATTTTGAGCAATATTGGGTAGCTTTAGAGGTCATTTCCATCATTAATACTCATTCATGCAAAGAAGAAGGTGGCTACCATGTTTGTACCTTTAGTTTTTAATGTTTTATGTTGATCTCCCAATAAGGTGTCCTTTTGAATGAGTCAGATAAAGTCAATCATGTTTGAATTTCCATCCCCATCATCCACCAATCCATTGACCAATGATATTTTTCCAAATGGATGCCAAATTTTTTGCTCCTTGAGATCCACCCTTTCTCTTTCCAAATGAACATATAATCCATGTGGTGATAACTTTCTTACCCTGTGGCTTTCAATAAAGCATTATTTTATTCATGCGAGGTGAGGAGAGAAAAATTGATATTTAATCTCACCGTTGCATCTTAGTCATTGATCTAAAAGCTTAAGACACCAGGTTCAACAGTGAATACTAGGCCCCACACCTATAAAGGGACACACGTCCATCACCCACTTACCCTATGGCTTTTGAGAAACCATTATTTTATTAGTGCATGGAAAATGACCAAGATCAACTCTTCAGATCGAATGGTCCATTAATTAGCACATGCAATAAAGTTAGTTCTAAAGATGGGGCCATGACTAGGTAAATGAGACTTAACCCTTGGGAACAAATACTTAAGACTTAAGTCTTTTAACATACAAAATATTTAGTCATGCTATGGAAGAATGAAAATTATGGAAAGGCGTCTGGTGACTGACAAACTTAGACAAAAGGGACAATAAAACTACAATCTCGATGGCTTATGTTACCACTTAAGTGACCAAAAATCAGGTATGATAGGTCAACAAAGGATTAGAAAATTTAGGGTTTGATGACTATGAAAACTTTGAAAATAGGATTTTAACCTAAACACTAAACCCTAGGACATAGAAGGTCAAAACCATGAAAAGGTCAGATATATCTAAAAAAATTCATAAATTTCAGAAGCTCTACCAATAACTCATGCTCGAGGATGCATAACCCTAGTGGGTATGGTGAGAATTTGGATCTTATGGTGAAGCAAAGCAACATCGAAAGACAAAAAACTTAGGAGCTAGCCCAGACAAGGCAAGCATATGCAACTGAAAACAAACACACCAAACCTATTTACACTAATTACAAAGCTATATAATGTATATGGAAAATAACCTATTTTAGGAGAAATAGGACTTCAAGAATTGTTTGTGTACTTGCAGTTCTAGAATTTCACCTATTAAGTATTGCAAGAAATATGAGTCCTCGCCATGTGTATCTACAATCAAATATGGCCCAAGCCATAGAGGATCAAACTTCCTGTATTTTCCTTTGTCTTCCATCCTTGCATTCCATATTAAGACCATTCATCCAAATTCAAATTTCCTTTCAATGGCCTTCTTATCATATAGGTGTTTAACTTGAAGTTGCAGCCTCTCATTTGTTTTATGAGCTTCTCTTCTAGTTTTTTCAAGCTCAACTAGCTCCTCCATCTTGTGTTGCATCTCATCAGATATGTTAGTATCATACTATTGAACAAACTTGTACATCTTTAACAAGTTGTGATGTAGTATCCTTTCTTCCATCCCATATACAAGGTTGAATGGTGAATTCCCAATGACCTTGACCGTAGTCCTATCTGTCCACAATGCAAGCTATAATTTTGAATCCCATGCTTTCTTATTCTTCTCAATCATTCATTTAATCATCTTCATCAAAATATTTTTGTTGTATTCTACTTGTCCATTTCCTTGAAGGTGATAGAGACATGAGTAGGAGGTACACATACCATGCTTATTACAAAATCTAGTAAATTCCTTGGATTTGAAGAACATAGCATTGTCATAAATGATTATTTCTAGGACTTTGAATCTAATCAATATATTATTCATCAGAAAATAAATAACTACTTTGCTTGTTTCTTTCCTTGTGGTAATGACTTCTACCCACTTTGTAAAGTAATTTGTGGCAACAAAGATCTAGGAGTGACCCCCACTTGACTTCTCTAAAAATTCACCAATAAAATCAATGCACCATTGTTGAAAAGGACCCTGAACTGAGACTGGCCTAAGAGGCAGATTACCTAAGAACTTTAATTTACCAGTGAACCTCTGATATGTATCACATGTATTAAAAATCATATGAGAATATTTGAACATATTTGGCCACCAGAATCCTACTCTCTGTATTTTATGAGCAATTGCTTTGGCCATGTAGTGACCTCCACATGCTCCTTTGTGCATTTCAATTAAAAGTTATTTTACGTTAGCTCCATGCATGCATCTAAGTAACACAACCTTTTGGCTTCTCCACTAGATTTCACCATCAATAATGATATATTTGATATCCTATAGCTTGAGAATTATTCTTTCATTACTAAGCATTCCTTTAGGGTATCGCGTAGTTTGCCAGTATTCTACAATTCTTTTGTACCATCCACAAGTTAGCATGTCACATATGGGCACAACATTTTCATGTTCAACTTGATTTATCTAATTTTATTCTAAATTGTTCTTAGCCATCAACTTAGCCAAACCCTGACCTCTTACCAAATTTTTAATTTACATATCAATGGTGAACTCCTAGATACTATTGATCCACCTACATCTTTGAGTTGTGGTCTCTTGTTGAGTAAAAATAGCTTTAACTGGTGCACTTGGGACATATGCTACAATTTTTTCTCCCCTCAAGTATGTCCTAAAATTTTTTACAGCCTTGATTATTGCATAAGATTTCTTTTCTATGGTATCATACTTAATCTCAACAACATACAAATACTTTCTAAAGAAAACAATAGGCTACTCAAACCCTTCATCATTATTTTGTAATCACACTCCTACCACAGTGTGGAAAGAAGTAAAAGTGAACAATTGAAATGGTTTAGAAAAATCAAGGCACTTGAGCATAGACACCTCTTTGATGGCATCTTTTATCGATTGAAAAGCTTTGGTAGATTCTCTTGTCCATGCTACCTTCTTTCCTTTCTTCAACATTTTGGAAATTGGCCTAACAATCTCAGCAAAATTTTTGATAAACCTTCTCATAAAGTTTATTTTTTTAAAGAAATATTGGATTCCCTTTACATTTCTTGGCCTTAGAATCTTGTCAATTTCTGCTACACATTGAGGACCAATCTTGACCCCATCCTTAGAATTAATATGCCCTAGAAACTTACCTTCCTTCACCCCAAAAGCACACTTCTTAGGATTCAAGGAAATATCATACTCTAAAGCTATAAAAAATATCTTTTCCAAGTGAGAACAATGATATTTTTCCTTCTTGATATGTGTAGTCAAGTCATCCTGATATATAGCTAGGATAAGATCAATAAAATTAGAAAAAGCCACATCCATGGATCTTTGGAATGTAGCACTAGCATTGATTAGGCCAATGGAATTCTCACATATACATAAGTTACCCATGGTGTAGTAAATGAGGTCTTGTATTGTTCAACTTCTTTCACCATGACCTAGTTCTAGCCTAAGAACCTATTCATCATTGATAGCAATTCAAATCATATCACCTTTTGTAGCATAGCCTCAATATTAGGCAGTGAATAATTATCTTTCAAGGATGGCATATTTAAATTCCTAAAATCTATAGAAAGTCTCAAGTCACCATTCTTCTTATTGGTTTAATAATTCCAATATCCCTTAACTTCATGAGTTCTTGCATTTTTGGCTGTAATGTGGGATTTATTGGCCTTTAATTTATCCATAAAAGGTTTTACATCAAGATTCAGAGGTATCTTATGCTGAAATAAATATTCCATGTAAGCCTTAAGGTTATCATATGACCAAGAAAACACATATCTACACTTCCTTAACACTGCATTCAACATGGATTTCACATGCAGTTTCATCTTCTTTCCTATGTAAACCGTCTTGGGAGAATTCTCAGTTGCAAGATTAATTTCTTCTAGATCTTCCTTATGAGAAGATTTATGATTAGAATTTGCTTTATCAAGGCCATCAAAGACCCTCTCCAATGAAACCAATCCTTTGGGAAGCTTGTTTTCTTTCAATTGAATCAGTTCATTCCCAAATATTGTTTCTTTACCATCCACTTTTACCACCAATGAACCAAACTCAATCTCTTGGCTTTCATATTGATCAATTTACACTGAATTTTTTTCAAAATATCATTGTCATCATCAAATACTTTCTAGTTAGAAATATTGTCAGGCACTGCAAGTGAAGTTTGCACTTCTATTTTTTACATGCCATCAAAAGTGACATCATATAATCTAATAGAAATATTGGCTAAAAAATATTCCTAGAATTCATTCCCCTTTCTATCCACTCTATGTTAAATGCATCAAAACCCTCAATGGTATCCCAAACTGCATTCCTGTATTGGTTAAGCCTTTTATTTTTGGAAACAAATTTGGATCTAACTTGGGAAACCAAAAATTCAGAATATCCCAACACTTTTAACATCTTAATACCATGTTTTGAGGCTAGTTTAAGACCAATCAAGAAAGCCTTATATTCGGCTACATTATTTATGCAAGAAATTTTCAACAAGAAAGATTATTTGAATGTTTTACCTTGTGGAGTGATGAGAAAAACTCCTGGACACGATCCTTAGAACAAGCTCCATCAAAGTACATAGTCCAGAGAGTATGTATTTATGGTTCCTCTAGGACCTCTCTATCAATTGGTGTAGGTTTAACCTCTTCCTCTTGTTTCAATTCTTCAACCTAAAAAGTATCAAAACTAGTATCCACAAAGTTGATTATCACTAGTTCTTCTGGATCCTTAACATATTCAATCATATGATGGGTTCTTGGTTCCCAGGAAATTTTGAAATCCTTTTGGTCAATGGAAAATGTAGCAAAATATAAATCACATTGAATGCTTCGACCCATGGATGCATTCCATTTTCTTGACAACAACATCCCATAATTTGGTGGTTTTGTTGTAGAAAAAAAGTACCTTTTGCTTGACATGGGATTAATTCATGATAAAATGGACTTAATGAGGTCTTAATCTAGTGTTGTGAGGCATCTTATGCATCCAAACTATGTCTTTGACCCTTTCACATGCATTTAATGATGTCTTATAAAGGTGTTGTAAAGTGTTGTAAGATACTTTCATGCTTTTCTAGACTTAATGAACCCATTACCTCTTAATTCAAAATTATAAAATGTATTTAATTGTGTGATCACATCAATTTAGAAGGCTTGTAAAATGAGCTTAATAATAAACTAGTGTTGTAATGTGTCTTGCACATTCATTGGTTCTTGTGCCTTTCTAGGCTATGTGAACCTCATTTTAGTGTTGTAAAGTGTATTTAATCACACTTTCACATTGAATTATGTGTCCCAATCCCTATTTGACATTCACAACATCACTAATAGGCCCACATTAACCCATATTATACATCCCAAGGGTTAAACTAATCAAATAACCAAAAAAGTTACATTTTAAACCTTATTTCCTTATCTCTTGGCTTCCTAGTTGTCAGATTAGCCCCTGTGGGACCCATTCTCCATGCATGGAAAATCAGTCCCATCCAGTTGGGACCTATTTGGCCCAATATTGACCTTTGAACAAAAAAAAGTGAAACTTGAGTTTAATATTACATCGTGTGGACCTGTGATGAGGTATTAATGGGTGAAATAGGTGAATTGCCTCTAAATATAAGTCTTTTAACTCATTTTACATATCTATTATCTCTTATCATTCATTCACTCATCAATCTTCTATCTCAAGTAAAGAAACTTAGGGTTTTATCATTGCAAGACATCAAGAAAGCTCCTAAGGACATTCAAGGGTTTAATCTTCATCCATTACTATAAAAAATACAAGAGAATACATCATGGGAAGGTAATCAATTTCATTATTACATGTTTCATTCCATTCTTTCATCATATTGGTTTAATTACTTAAAAGGGGTTTGACCAAGGCAAACCCCATTTGAACATTTCTCTCTCTTTCCTTGTGTGTTTGTAGATTTAGGTCTCTTGGAAGATTGAAAATAATTGAAGATAAATTTGAAAGGTTGCTCAAGTCTTCTCTTCATTCAATAAGTCAAAATATCAACAAAAAATCATTTTTAGACCCATAAATCAGAGTTTTAGAAGCGAACACCTGTAGGAAGTCAAAGTGCAAATCAGAAGCTCCGAATTCCACTTTTCAAAATCTAGAAATTCAAAACTATAATTACTCACAATGGGTGGTGAATGAGTCCCAATCTAAGGTCAATTTTGATTTTTTTACATTTTTGGATACCCTTTTGTCTAAAATAGGCTCTGGTTTAATTTTGCAGAACTAGGACTGATTCGCCTATAATGGTGAATGAGTCCCTCTAGACATAAAAATTGCATCAACAACATTTGAAATGTAATTTCCAATTTCCATCCATATTCTAGGTGCACACTTTTAGTTTTATCCTTTTGTGTTCAGTTTTGTTCACATTTCTAGCCCATTTCTACATAACACAATGTGTTTTCAAACAAGACTTGCTTCTTAGATTTGGAATTCATATTCAATCAATTTAATAGCTTAGTTTCACTTATATCATCTAATTTAGTCTTATTAACATCCTACATTGCATAATTTGAATGAACGTACCTAGCATTTTTGGCCTACCTCTCCCCTTTTAGGCGAAAAACCCTAGAAGAGCTAGAGAGCCTTGTGGTGCCAAAAATCTGTGGTTCAATGGGATATCCACCACAGTGATACTCATGTACAATTCCTTCTCAGGGAATGTTGCAAGTTTTTATGAGACTCTATTAATCACTCCTATGATAGGTACCTCTCTCGGGTCCATAACAAAACACTTTCCATAAGTAGTATCAATCTTCGAACACATTTCTTCCATATTTTTTATTGGAATCACATTATTTGAGGCACCTAAATAAATCACGCGATTTTTTAACAACTTCCCATTAATTATCAAACTCAAAAAAATGGATTAATATGAATTGGGTGTTGGAATGTGTTGAGATGTGACGCTTTTGATTGTTGTAATAAATGGTTCTCATTAATGTCAATGTATCTTGGTTGATTGAATAAGGTTCAGTTTTAATGCTTTGGTGATCCAATTGGCATGGTTCCAAATGTTTTTTTGTAATGATCTATCTTTGATAATGTCTATCCTAGTCCCATTTTGTTTTCAACATAATGAGATACACTCTTATGCTTTCAAACTGATCTGGAAATTGGTTAACGTGCCTCAGAACATTGTTTGCATTGTAACATGTATATTCTATTCGTTGGTTTTGGATATCATGGTTAATATGTAGAATGTTGATTTGAGAAAGGAGGTTATGTATGGTCCATGTTTCATTCCTTTCCACCATGGGAATTATTTTGTGGCGACCTAATTCAAGTTGTGTTTGGTTGAATTAGGAGTTGATGGAGGCATGTAATGGTATAAGTAAGAGTTGATTATGTTCGATGAAAGAAAGTGTGGTGAATGTAGATATGAAAATATGGACAATGTGAAGTATGTGAAAGTATACAATCAGAGGTAGCAGATAGTGAGATTCTATCTAGTAGCATTGTTGGTGACAATTATTTTAGTGGTGGATTCCCTTTCATCATTCTTTTGGTAGTGAGCCCTTTTCTATTGGTAGTGAGCCTTTCTCTTTTGGCAGTGAGCCTTACCTATAGTGAGTATTTTTGGCAGTGATCCTTTGTAAAAATAACCTTAATGAGTGTCACCTTAACCAATATTCTATAATTGATAATTAGTATTCTATGTGGTTTTTCCCATCTTGGGTTTCCTTGTAAATTATGGTGTTCATTGTGCATGGTGTTGTTATGTCCTTTCATGTTCTTATCTATTTGATTATCATTTCATTTATTTAAGCTAGATTTGAATTAATTAAAGTAAAAAAAAAAATTAGAATAACTGATTCACCCCCCCTCTTAGTTATCCAAACTATTCAAAATTGGGCTGGCAGTAATTGTGGTTCCCAAATATATCTCAAGATTTTCATTAACCTCTCCTTCCACTTTATCACTCTTTTCTTGATTCTTGGTCACCTTGGGTGGATCAACCACCAATTTTTCATTAGCTCGGCTAGAGCTGAACTATTAATGAGGGAAAATGTCTTACTTTTATGCTCATCAATCCTCATCATTTCCAAAAGTGGGATTGTAACTTGGACCTAAGACAATACCTAAAACATATCCATGAGAGTTAATTTCGATAATTCAAGCAAGACTACTTCCTTATCTATAATTTTATTAGTTTGTTTCTCATCTTTTTTAGAAACATGCTCCTGCTCTTTAGCCTTCAGAGCTGGGGAAATGACTTCACCATATATCTTGGCTCTACCCCCTACTTGGCCCAAATTATAGCTCCTTTACTCCCTTTAATTTTTGTCTCAACTTTCTTGGTTTTTGTCATGGCCCATTTGTCATATACTTTATTTTCTTTAATTTACATGTTATCTAGTTTACCTTCATCACCATTCAAAAATATGTTTCTTAAATGATAAGTACCCATTGCTCAATTAGCCAATGTAGCTATCATTTTTATAATTTCTTCATTTGAGGGTCTACTTAGAAAAATATCACCTACTTCAAGATTATCGACACGACAATCATTATCTCTCTCTTCATTACAGAATACTTGCTAGTGATGTGCACCTACTTCTTACTTTTTCATATCAACATCACCTTTGTAAGACTCCCCATCAGAAGAATAATCATCATAGGAAAGATCAAATACAATCATTAGTACAATTACTATTTCATCATAATCTTGAGGGGTCTCAAAATATCCTTGATCATCTTGTGACTCCTCCATGGATCTTTCCACTACACACTGTTGTTGTGAATGAGATAATTGGCATACAATACACCATAGTAGATCTTTAGTGAAATTTGTAGAGTTCTTTTATAATGGGTCAGGTGTACCTTATGCTTGAAAATTTCTTCAGTTGTCGTGAATTTGTTTTCCATTATTCCAATTAGTATGGTAGGGGTAATCCTGTAACCTTGGTGGCATTTCATTTCATTGGAACTAAGTTTTTTCCTTCTCTACCACCTTTTGCAACAAAGTAATAACCTAATCCAATTTCTCCTTAGGAGCTGTAACTTTACCAACCTTTTCATTCTGAGCTCTCAAATTCCTCAAGTCTCTAGGGTCATCTCTTCTCCCCACCTTATCTAATGCTCTCTTTTCATTTTCTATATAAACTACCATTTTTTAGGCCTCTCTCAAATTTTGTAGATTCTTATCTTTGAGTAAGTAACAAATTTTTGAATCATATGCATTATAGTATACCACTAGGCATGCATTTTCATTAGGCCTTAAATAATTAAGGACTCTATTCATGGACTTTTGGAACCTTGCATTAAACTCAGTTGCCATTTCATTATGTTCCTTTGTGATATTTTTAAAATAATTTAACCTAAGCCTAGGATCAATTTGATAGATCCATATTGTTCTCTAAAAAATATATTGAAAGCTTCTTTTGAATCAATGCTTACATCAGGTAATCTCCTACACCAATCTCTATCATCTTCAATTAATGATTGCATAAATTATTTCATTGCAACATCATCATCCTAAAGCTCAAATTCCTTAACAAAACACTAAAGGATTTTAGATTATCTTCATCACTGATACCATTATTACCATTGAACTTAAGAAAATGTTTTCTAGCATTATCAAGCACATACCCTAGGATTGTATCAAAACATAACTTCATATAACTATTAGTATGCAAGAGTATTCATCCAAAGGGTTCCTCTTCATTTTTATTGTCATGATTCCTTCTCATATCATGATTGTTTTCAGGCCTTCTAGTATCAAATACTCTTGACTAGGGGTCATATTGATCATACCGATGGGGTTTCCTAGCTTTATTTTATGGCTATGAAGATTACAAGGGGGGATTAACTAGAATGGAATTGTTTCCAATAGGATTGGTCCATAAATTTACACAATAATTATCAGCTGAGGGAACTACACAATACTTTGTTACAATCTCTTTAAAAATAGGACCAGTTGTTTCAAGGATAGATTTAGTTGCTAACATTTCCAATTCCTCCATTTTCTAAACTTTTATTTGCAACATATCTCTCTCAATCATGGCTTTCCTTATCCTCTTTTCTTGCTCTTCATCCTCTTTTTCTATTTTCATCACATCTTAATGCTCTTTCTCTAAGTCATTTCATATCATTAAAAAATTCTTCCTCTTCTGGTAAAGTGGTATCAACATCAGATGTCACTGCAATTTCAACATGACCAGGAGTATTTTCACATAAATACTTATTGAAACAAGTCATCAGGTCTCAAGGAAGAGGAGCATTTTTGATTGAAGATATGACCAATTTCCCTACAACCCTAGCATGAAAGTAACTCATCTTATCTCGTTGGATCCTTTCTCTCTGTAGACAAATATTTTGGAATCACAAGATTCTCTAACACTTCTAGGGTTTTTCACCTAAAAGGAGAGAGGTAGGCAAAAATGGGAAATGTCCTCACTCAAAACTAATATGAATGAAATATTCCTAAATATGATGTCCTAATGCAATGAACTGATAAATGAAATGTATTATTAACGTAAAACCTAAGAAATTCAAGATGTTTGAAAACATAGTGTTGTATGCAAAATGATCTAAGAATGCAAGTAAACAATAAAAGAAATTATAGAGACTAGAGAGGTACACATAGAAGCTAGAATGTGATGTAGAGAGGCTCTAGAATCCTATAGAATTTTTTGTTGAAGCCAACTAGGTCACTTATGCCAAGCTAGGAAGCTTAGTCCTATTTTAGGGAGATTCTATTAAAACAAGTTTCAGCCAAAATGGTATCTAGAAATGCAAAAAACACTGATAGTGGGACTAATTCGCCATAGATGGTGACTTAGTCCATTTGTGAATCTTAGGAAATTCAGGGAAGGAATCTATAGTCTTTAGTCTATACTTCTATTCTTCATGAGTGTCTGGTTCTGAATCTACAAAAAACATCTTGTAGGAGGTCTCCAAGCTTCTCTTAGGGTTTTTTTGATTTGAATGACTTTGATGGAATAATGACACCATTTAACACCTTTCTCTTTAAAAAATCTGCATACAAGACTAACAAAACTCACATGCAAAGAGGGGAAAAAGTGTTAAGGGTTAGTGAATAGGGGTTTGCCTTAGTCAAACCCCAATTTGATAATCAAACCCTTGAAAATGAAATGAAATAGAAAGCGTATGATGAATGAACAACATGCAATGCTACAACTCACCAAACCCTTGATGTGGAATTATAAAGATATGGAAGTAGATTCTCCAATGTAGACTTGATGATGCCTAGAATGCTAGAGAATGATTAAGTGAATGAATGTATGTATGCTAATGAATTGGGGGTGAAAATGAGAGGATTATTTATACTTGATTTCACAAAAATTTCCCAAAAATAACACATCATAGGCCAACCTCAAGGTTAAGAGAATAATATCCCACTAGGAATTTAAAATAATTTTGATTTTTGTGCCTAGTGGGACTAAGTCACCCTAGGTGGTTACTTGGTCCCACAAGGGAAATTTTAATGGGTGTCAGGAATTAAAGTGTATTTAAAATTTAATAGGATTATTCTTTGAAACACACTTAAGTAGGGTCAGAAAGTGCATTAAAGTGACATTTAAACATAATAAATGGTAAAATTAGTGATGACAAGCCTAGAAAAGTGAGAGTTTTTTAAAACTCTTTACAACACTTTGAAATAAGGCTTGGTTAGTGATAAAAAGAGGTTATTGAGGTGAATTATAATTAAAAATTCCTAGAAAGGTTTGAAAGTGGGTTACAACACTTCACAAAACTTTTACAAGATATCATAGAATTCTTAATGATTTACAAGGGTCCAAGACCTAATATGATTGTGTTGACCACATTACAACATTAAATGTAGGAAAAATCAATCCAAAATCACCATGAGTGCCTAAAAATGAGAAAAAGTAGAAGGGTTACTTTTTCCATGTCCATATTTAGCCCCCACTTTAGTGAGAGGATGAGCCTACCTCAAACTCACACTAAAGTAGCCAAAAATGCAATCAAGAGGGCTTTGAATGAACTAATGCTAGCAAGATGATACAACAAAAATCAAGAGGGATGATCAATCCCCATGATAAATATTCCATGGAAAGATACACATAAGAATGTTGCAAATGAAGAGGGAGAGAAGGAGGAGGAAAAAGAGAGTTGGATCAAGCTTCGATCATTTTTCCATCCCATTGTGGATAAAATCTAGGCTATTTGTCTAGAAAGAAAATGTATACTCACTTTGAGGTGATGGAACTCATGGTTGTCCACTGGGTGAGAAGGCCTAAAAGGTGAGAAACATACACTCATGGCTGGTATGCATTCACACACATGCAAGTGGCTATGTGGAAAGTCATGCCTCAGAATGAGATTCCCACTCAACCATACCAAAGTAATACCTCCTGATACCTTTAATAAGGCAATACAAAATAAAATGTCTTTTCAAGCTTCACAATACAAGAAAAACTCTATATGCTTGGAGCTCATGAACAAACATGATGGCACAACGACCATGCGAGTTGTGTTATGCAAGGTGGCCATATAACAAATGCGACATGCAAAATATATTTAAAGGAGTATTGGTTAGTTCATATGAGGTCTTTAACTTAGGTAACATTGTGGCTAATGTCTCTAAGAGAAGACCAATGAAAGGATTTAAATTCATAACTTATGGGAAGTAGTGTGTGACATCAAGCAACTAAGAGGAATATAATATGCTAATATATATCATGCTCATGAAGGACATCACACCCAATGTCATCCAAAAAGTGACAAAATGCATTGTATGATGTAACAAGGTTGTACTAAGAACCAAGAAAAGGAAAAAAATGAAAAATGATAATCCCAATATATGCCCCCACTTTAAACGAATTGCTACACATCATTCTGTGAGCAATTACTTTAAAGTAGAAAATGAAAAATGCAAAAAAGAAAGAAGACATGAGAGCCAACTTGGAAAACCCCTATGCCAAGTCATATGTTTTAGAGTAAAGCTACATCATGTGAGATAAAAGAAAAAGGGAGGGTTTTCCCCCAAAAAGAAAACACAAAAGGGTATGTGCATGATCATCATGGAAAAAATGGGCCCTTAAGTAGCAAAAAAAATAGAAAAATTAGAGTTAGGCAACTTGACATAAAAATTTGAATAAGTTAGCTATATTATTTCAAAAATATGTAAGAATAGAGTCTATAGCAAATTGAATATAGTTTATAAACTACTAGGTTTATTTTTAAGAAAAAAAATCTATTTGGTGAAAATTTGAAATTTCAATGGCGGAGTACTTAAATTTTATGGAAAAATAAGAAATAGGTGTCTATCTGACCACCCTAACCACAATAAAATGATAATATTGTTTTACAAGATTTTAGATATAAGTAGAGGACTCATGTCCCGATGTGATGCATATTTTTTTTGTATTTTTTTCCAAGTAAATAATTAATTATGATTTTTTTATTACTTTTAAAAAATATAAAAACTTGTATGTCTTACCACCTTAAATTTGTCAAAACTTCATGATTTATTTATTTATTTTTAATCCTATAGTATATTAAGCATAGAAAGTGATGCATGTTTTGGATTCAAAAAATGTGATACTGATTGAAAGCTATAGATGTTTTTCAATCATCCTATCAATCATGACTTTAGTTGCAATTCAAATAGAAAATGAATAATAATTATTTATTAAATTCAAAGTAAAGAATAATTTATATTGGTGGAAAGTTGAGAATATCCTTTAAAAACCATTTTTGTTTCATCAATTTTGGGTAAAAAAAAGTCACCAACCACATACCCTACACATACCCATCATATCACCATTTTTTGGCCCGTCATGATTTTGCACATACCCAAAACACATAAGGGATCTATGGATTTGGGGTAAGTTTTTCTTTGCTACAATTTTGTTTAGAGATCTTAGAACTATCGTCATCCCAAAAATACATACAATGAGAAGAATGACACAAAGAGTGAAAACAAAGAAAAATAAATACTTGATTGGGTCAACATGGGAGAGACATAGGGTGTCTCAACAATTTGTGTCATCCCTGAAAGGAAAACACAAGAAAATGAAAATGAAAAATCTTTAGGTCAACATGAAGGAGACATGAATGTCTCAATGCCTTATGTCATCCCCAAAAGGAAAACATAAGAAAAATAAAAAAGAAAAGGCAAAGAAAAAGAAAAGGGTTCTTTTAGGTCAACGTGAAATGGACATGGAATATCTTAATGACTTGCATCATCTCCAAAAGGAAAACACAAGAAAAAGATAAAATAAAAGAAAAGAAAAATAAAAGGACCTTTTGGGTCAACATGAAAGAGACATGGAATGTCTCAATGTCTTGCATCATCCCCAAAAAGGAAAACACAAGAAAAATACAAAGTAATTTAAGGTGAAGAAGAAAAGAAGGGCCTTTTGGGTCAACATGAAAGAGACATGGAATGTCTCAATTCCTTGTGTCATCCCAAAAAGAAAACCATAAGAAAAGACAAAAGAAAAAGGTGAAAGTGATGTACAACATAGAGAAGAATGAAGGTACAAATAGAGGAATTTCACAAAGAGAGAGAACATCAAACATCACATCATAGGGGAAAACATTACACACATGAAAACACACAAAAAAAAAGACAAAGAAAGTGCAAGAGACTAGTAAAGAAAATGCGAGTCAACTATCAAGCAATTCATTCACCTCCCAGTCATGTTCATGATATGCCAAGGGTGGGTAACTAGCCAAACAGGCAAAAGAAAGTGCCAAACTAGGGGAAGCACCAGGTTTGATACTCTTTGTAGGGGATATATCATTTAAGCTCACGAAAGAGGAAAATAATGTGTTCAAATCATTATTCACCTCTTCGTCAATTTTAGCAATGTCATCGTCCTTATCCAAATTAATCGTAGTAGGAGGATGAATGATAATGTCCAATGAAAGGTGTACCACTTGTGATATTTGTATTGGATAATTTTGTTGTGTTTGGGGAGGAGGGTCATAATTCATTGCTTCTATCAAGTGTGGATTTTTATTTTCTTTATTTTCTTCTTCTTGTAACTTACGAGCAAGGGCACAATGTCTACACCTAAGCTCCCTAGCTCTTCTATTTCTTCTGGTTTTATTGTCAAGTTGTGTTTTTGAAGGAGTGGGTTCCTCAACCATAGGTTTCTTGTCTTCCCCTAGGGGAGGAATGGAAATAACTATGGAAGGTTGTTCATCCACTTTCCTTTTTCTTTGTAAACATGTTTTATATGAGGAGGTACAATGAAGTTGTTATCATTATCTTGTGGTCTCTTAGACAATGTTAGGGAGGTTTCAATTGTTGGTTGAGCTTGGTTGTTTGGTTCTTCTTTGGGTTGAAGCATTATTTCATTGAGGATAGGTTGTGAAGAGACAATTCTACTATTTTCTTTGCTTTAAATTTTTGGTAAGCAATGACAATGAAGTCTTTGTTGTTGGTGTAATTAATTATTAATTACACTTTGCATAACTTTACTTAGGTATTAATTAATTCCTAGGTTAATTAATTCTTATCTTTATCTTTTGAGCTATCTTGTTGCTCAAGATAAGATTAGGTTTAGGTATCTTTTCTTTTATAAAGCAAATAATCTCTTGTAATTAATGGTCTCTTTTCAAATATATCAATTTGCATGTTTTTATGCAATCTCTCTGCTTTTCTGTTTTTCTCTTATGTGGAAGGATATTTTGGTTTGCATTTCAGATCTTGGCTATTCTAACATGGTATCAGAGCCACGATTTGTAGCCCCTTCTCAGCCTTTTTGGAGGATTTTGTTGCAAAGCTCGCTCAGAGTCCCTCGAGGGTTTCAATCCTTGAGCATATTTCTGGAGCATCTTGGATCAGATCGAGGTTTTCCGTTAGATTCAGAGCATTGGAAAAAGTTAGAAATGACTTTTATTTCATTGATTTTCATCACCATTTGCCAGATCTGTGAGGGTCATAAGCTCAGTGGTTTATATGATAGATTTGGGGGTCGCCTAATTTTCGAAGCAATTTGGGCCCAAATGGAACTCGCCGTTGGATTTGTAGCACCCAAAAACCCCTATTTTGATATAAAATTTGTCTGATTTGGACACTATCAACTGGAGAGGCAAAACAAATTTTCCCAAGGGTCGTACGGCCCCCCAGGCACGCATCCTGAGGTTCAAATTTTGAGAAAAAAATATTAAAAAATATTTAAAAAATCAAAATTTTGGCAAAAATTCATGCGCGGCCAGTTATAATTCAACCGTGCCACCCGTGCTCAGCCGTGCGGCCACCCGCCGCCACCCTACCACTGGTGGTTTCCACCACCGCTCTGACCACTACTCCAGCCCCTGCGGGTCATCACCTTCAGTCTGTGGTCCTGTTGCGGACCAGTCACTTATTTTGCGCCCTCGAGAGCTTTACAAGTCGGCCGCTAGTCCCATTGGCGACCGAGCTCCTAGCGCCAGCGCTCGCTGGCCACTCAGCCCCCTGTGGTGGTCACATTGGTGACCGGGGGCTCCGCCACTGGCCCCTGGTTTGCCTAGGCGACCAGGGGCCTTATTTTTTTAGCCCTTGAGGGCTTCTGGGGGCTAAATCACACCTTTTTGGACAACTTTCATAGAAATGGGCATATCTTGGGCATACGGAGGTATTTTTTTGCAAATGAGATATCGTTGGAAAGCTGTTTTGACTCTCTACGCAATACTATAGGTGTAATTTTTTGGTTTTTTCTTTTTGATGCCTTTTTCTGCCTCAGAAGGCAGATGTTTCCTTTTTCACTTTGGGACGCATATCTTTTCACTCGCTTATCTATTTTTCATGATTTTTGCGGTGTCGGAAAGTTATTTTTTGCCTCTATGCAGATCTGAGGTCATTTATAGAAAATTTATAACTTATTTTATGCATGTATTCATTTTTTGTTTAGTGTGCTAGGTTTGCATTTTTGCCTATGTTTCTATAGTTTTGCATTATCTCCTTATGCAATCATTGGGTATTGTAATAAAGAACTGATATAAAGTTCCATTAAGGGGTGTTATTTCATCCATCTTTCATGTTGGTGACAACTCGCATGAGTTTGTCTAGTTTCTATTGTCTCCTTCTAGCTTCTTTCTTGCTTTGCTGGACACATTGTTGGTTTGCTTTGGTTCACAGTTCAGATTGAGATTTTATAGTTCTTGATCCACATTGGTTCAGATCTTTCTCATTTGAAGGCCATGGTTTTATGGTTAATGTTCCAGAATCTTAATGGTACTCATCCTATGGGCATTTTTAGTTTTAGTTTGGCATTGGCTTTGAGACACAGCTTCTAGATTTGTCACCATTATGGGTCCATTCATCCTTTCATCTATTGTTGCTTCTAGATTCCAGAGTTGATCCAGTATGTGAGTTTCTAGAGTTCCTTGGCATCAGGTCTACTATTGCATTTGTGATTCTGATTGGTATTTTGAAAATAGAAGTATCTTTCCTTGCTTGTTGGATTTGGGGTTCCAGTGTTGCTTCATCAAAGTTCTTCCAGTGCTTCTTTGCAGCAGTTCATCTCTCTGAAGGGGGGGTTTTCCCACTAGGGTTTCTCTCTCTTTTCATTGTACATGAGTACCTAATTAGGCCTTGTTGTCGGGACTCATATTTGCATAATAATTCTGCTTCTCCCTAAGTTGCACTTATGGGGGGGTGTTGGTGTCATTAATTATTAATTACACTTTGCATAACTTTACTTAGGTATTAATTAATTCCTAGGTTAATTAATTCTTATCTTTATCTTTTGAGCTATCTTGTTGCTCAAGATAAGATTAGGTTTAGGTATCTTTGCTTTTATAAAGCAAATAATCTCTTGTAATTAATGGTCTCTTTTCGAATATATCAATTTGCATGTTTTTATGCAATCTCTCTGCTTTTCTGTTTTTCTCTTCTGTGGAAGGATATTTTGGTTTGCATTTTAGATCTTGGCTATTCTAACATTTGTGAGGCATTATAGGTTCCATGGGCTTGGTCCAAAAGGATTTTAAGGAAATGTTTCCTTTAGAAGAAGAAGGGTTAAAGCTGTTATGGTGAATAGTGAATATTTCATTTTCAAAGGGAAAATTTAAACATTTGTGTATGACCGAAGGGAAAACATTCATTTAGCAAAGCCATGGATGGCCTAGGTGCAAATGAAACTAGTCTGACTATAGGATGATGGAGAATGTGACATCCAATTTTTTTGGTCCTATTTGTAATGGAAGGATGATCAATCCTATTGTAGGGAAAGAAAAACCATTGTGTGTTTTGATCCATGCTTTAGGTTTATCATAATCATCTTGATAAAGATCATTTAATACCAAAAATTCCTCAGTGATCACATTCTCAAGCCATAGGTAGGAAATATTAGAATCCTAGTGGGCTTGTCATAAATACGACTGGCTATGTAAAGAGGACCATCAAGGAGATTTGTAAGTACTTCCTTAGAAGATAAAGTAATATCAAGAGATTTCTTAGGTTGTCCCTTACAAGGGATAACATCTATCGCACCTACCATTTCATCCATAGGATTAGCAGTGGTAACATGTGGAATGGGATCAATATTTTTTGTATGAACATTCATCACATCATTCTTTAGAGTTTCACTAGCTTTGACAAGTGAAACATTATGTTTGGGCACTGGATCAGTGAAAATTTGTAAATTTTGATTTGGAGGGGAAATAGACTTGTTTCCTTTATCATTAACACCTGGGTGATCCCATAATAGTGGTTTACAATTTTTGGCCAAACTGGACACTGAAATTATTATTTTTAACTAAATCTTCACATTCGGGCACCTATAGCGGCTAAACTGTGAGGAATTTGAAGATGGTGCAAACAAGAGTCTCACCAAATTTTGTCTGTAGATCCTAAAAATATTTTTTTCAAAATTTTTGGAATCAAATTTCACTTCTTTTTCCATCTCCCACGAAAATTGATTTTTTTCAGAAAACAACATTTTTAAAAAGTGACGCACACCGTATAACGCATAACTTTTTTTCCATGAAGGATAAAATTCTAATTCTTTCAAATTTAGATTTGTAACTCTAATATCTAGTGCTTCCATTTGGTTAGATAGTTTTTATTGAATATTTTTTCTTAATCAAGTTTCAAAGTTAAATGAATTACAATTGGACACAGTATGACCATATAACGTAACTTTTTTTTGTATATGTCAAAATTTAATTTAATTTCTTTTGTTGGATCAAGGACTTCAATATCTAGTGTACTCATATTTTTCAATTTTTTTTTGATAATCTTCTATTTTTCCACATGTGAAGAACAAAGAAATTTATTTTCGATGAAAATCCTATGTTTAATAAAACTTAAAAAAAAAATACATAACAAAACCAAAACATATTAAAATTATATTCATTGGATAAATTGTTCTGAGGAATACCATAATCATTTGAAATAAATTTTAAATGAATTCATTTGATCCCCCAAAAGCTAAATCAAAAGTGATTTTTTATCAGCATTTTGATAGGGGTAAAGGAGACGCATTTATAGGTATGGTTTAAAGCTAGTGAGGTTTTATCCAAGGGGTTTTGATCTAAGGTGATTTGATCAAACCCTCTTCAATTGGAATCCTTAAAATGGAACTTTTTAAGGCTTAAATCATTATATTTTCTAAAAATATGTGATTTCAACTAAAATTTGTTCCTCTCAGGAATTGTAAACCACTATTATGACAGCACCCACCTACAATGGATAGACAGTTTGAATCAACGAGGTCTTGCACAAGGTGTTTAAGATGCTTAAAATTTTCCATGTCATATCCATTTTGTCTATGATAATGGTAATAAGCATTAGATTTAAAGTTTTGAGGTAAAATTTTTAGTAGGATTGGGTGCTTTAATGGTAGGCAAGGTAATCATTTGTTGTTGTAAAAGTTGGGACATTGTGTTATGAAGGGTGTTTGGTAAAGGTGTGAATTCTCTTTTTGGATCTCCATAAGTATAAGGAACCACACTTTCAATAGCTGCTACTTGGTTGTTGAGGGGCTGAACTATAAAAAACCTTTGTTTTTCTTTCTAAATGGTTGGAAATTGTTTTGGTTGGCATGTTCATATTTTTTAGTTTGGCTAGAAGTGGACTTTGCATATTAACTACTAACTGAATTGTGATAATCACAAAGGGCGATACATAAGTGCATGAAGGAGGGAAATTTCATCATAGTGAGTTTGTCTTGAAGTTTGGTTTGCAAGTTTCCTATAAACATCTTTAGAAGGTTCAGATTAGGAATCATGACATTGGTTTGACAATAAAGTGATTGATAGCATGAGATAAAATCAATTATCTTTTCTTCTTCATGTTGCTTGGATCTCATCAAATTGGACAAGGTCTTCTTTGGAGTTATATGCACTTGGAAATTATTTATAAATGCAACAACTAGTTCATTGGATGAAAGAAATGAATTGTTCGGTAAAGATGAGAACCACTCCAAGGCAATGTCTTTTAAGATTCTAGGAAACACATTCACTAACAATTTATAATCAAGGACAAACTCACTACATAAGGTGGTGTAAGTATTAACATGGTTAGAAGGATCTCCCTTACTTCCATATTTCTCAAATCTAGGCATCTCTATTCCTTGTGGCATCAATGTTCACAATATTTCCAAAGAAAGTGGGTTGCTTTGAACATAATAGGTGGGTGGTTCATTTTGATTTTGATTTATGGTGGATATCTTTTTTTACATAGATGAAACTATCTGAAAAAGTTGGGTTATGAGAGAGTCATTGTAAGTGGTATGAGGTGGAAGGGAAAGTGGTGATGGATTGTATCTAGTGGTAGGGAAAGTGAAGGGAATGCTTATAGATGGTATGGTGGAAGAGGATAAAACATGTGATGCCACATAGGAATTAGGAATGATAGTAGGAATAGTTGAGGAAGGAATCACAGTACTAACTTGTTGCATTATTTTTGTAACTTCAGAGGTGGTATAGGTAGGTATGTATGCTACTATTGAGGGAGGAGTGTGAGGTCCTCCCTGGCTAATCATAGTGTTTATTGTTTGAGATACACTAGAGTTGGAAGGAACATGTTTTCGGTATAACTCAAATATTTGTTTCATAATGTCTATGCCTTCTTCACTTTTAAGCATGTGATGGATGTTTTCTATGGTAGGAATTCTAGTGGTTGAAATGTTTTCAAGACACACATGATGTTGGAGATACATTTTTAAGTCCTCATGGATTTTGATGATTTTGTCTTGTGGGATGTGATTGTTCTGTGTGTCAATTTGCATGTTATGGGAAGGAAAAGAGTTGCTAAAGGCAGTATCCATGCCTAGTGTATTAGTTGCAATACTAGGAGTGGAAGCTTTAGATAAGCCAAGATCAAAAATGAGTGTATAATCATGGGATAACATGAGTCTAGAACTTCTTATCACTAAGGTATTAGCAATAGGATACCAAACACTCATGCAAAGGTTTCTAAATCTGGGTGAATGAAAATGCAATGCAAAATAAGAGAAATAAAATGTTGATAACTAAAATTCTAGAAAGCAACAGAAAAATGCAAAAAAAACAAGAAAAAATGTTAAAATTATAGATTAAATTCTAGAAAATGCAGTGATAAATAAGCAACTGGACTGAGTCATCTAGGGTGGAAAATTAGTCTAAGTTGTAATTTTTTTGAGATTTTTTAGAATTTATTCACTAGATTTTATGCTTGTTAGGTTTTCAGATGTATATATAATATGAAGATGCAATTTTTTTTGAATTTTCAATGAAATTCAATGCAAAAATGTGAGCTATATGAGCTTTTCAATAATTCAAATTTTAAAACCATAGGATGCAATTTAAATAATGAGAAACCTAATGCAATGTTCATCCAAGCAATTCCTAAGATGAAAATGCACTTGAAATAAAAAATGAAATGTTCTAAAGTCGGGTTCACCAAAATGTGGAAAAATATTTTGGCAATACATGATTCTCTAACACTTCTAATGTTTTTCACCTAAAATGAGTGAACCATTTATTTTAGGGGTGTGAAATACTATGTCTCTTTTGCTCAATTAGGGGTTTTCACCTAAAGGAAAGAGATAGATCCCACACCAAAAATCTAGGTGGTTCACTCAAACTAAGGAATGTATGATGTGAATAGGACTAAATGAAATGATCTATATGTAGCAAAATGATAAATTATATTGATTAATGAATGGAAACTAAGGAAATGTAGAGTGTTTGAAAAGACATTGTGATATGCAGAAAACACATAGAAATGAATGCAAATTGCAAAAGAAATGGATGAAACTGAAAGTGTGCATCTAAGATATTGATGAATACTGGAAATGACTTTTGGAATGCTATTGATCATAATTTTTAGGCCCGGTGGGACTCATTTACCATTCTAGATGAATTAGTCCCAAATATGTGAAACTATTCTTGAGCCCATTTCAAACAAAATGGGTATCCAAAAATGCAAAACACCAAAATCAGGCCTGAAAGTGGGATTCATTCACCAAAAATTTATAATGAGTCCATTTTTGAATTTTTGAAGATTCAAAGGTGGAAATAGGAACCTTCGATCTACACTTTTTTCTTCTTCAGGTGCCTGGTTTTGAAATTGTCAAATTTGGGCCTGAAAGTGACTTTTTGTTTATATTTTTTCCTTGTCCAATGAAGAGATGACTTGAAAAAAATTGCAATGCAATATTCAATGATTTCCAAGATTCCAAGATTCCTAAATCTACAAACACAGAAGAAGAGAAGAATAAATATTGGATGTTAGGGCATGGGGGTTTTCCTTAGTCAAACCCCTTTGTAGGTGATTAAACCAAAATAATAAAAGAATGTAATGAAGCACGAAACAATGAATTAAATACCTTACCATGATGTTTGATATTGAATTTTTGAAGCAATGGAGGAATATTATTCCTTTGAATGTCTTTGGAAGCTTTCTTGATGTCTTAGAGTGATAAAACCCTAACTTGCTTGACTTGAAGGAGAAGATAAATGATGAATGAGTTTTGAATGAGTTAAGAGATGAATGGGGGTTCAAATGGATGGAAAAACACTTATTTATACACAATTATGCCTTAATTACCCAATAATACAACATCACAGGTTGACATAAGGTTTTTTTGAATAAAAACCTAAAAAAAAATTGAATTATAGTGAATTTGAGCCAAGAGGGTCTCATTCACCACCCATGGTGAATAGGTCCCACTCTAGGCTTGTATGTGTGTGTCAAGAATTAAATTGCATTTAATATTGTTTGTCGTGTTTACATTAAAAAATAGACTTAATTAAGACCTATAAGTGCATAAAGGGACCAAATAAAGCAAAGGAAACATGTATTTAGTGGTGAAAAGCCTAGGATAGTGTGAAATCTTGTTACAAGACTTTACAACACTTGATAAGGGATAAAAAGGAGATATTTAGATGAATTATAATAAGAGGAGTCTAGAAAGTGTAGAAATGTGATACAACACTTCAAAAACCTTCACAAGAAATTAATAAATGTAGTTTACAAGGGTCTAAGGCCTAGTGTGGGTGTGTAAAACACCTCACAACACTGAATCGAGGCCTCTTTAAGTCTAATTTATCATAAATTATTCCTGAAATCAAGCAATAAATATTTTTTTCTATGGTACACTTAGCCCCCACTTTAGTGAGAGGATGAACTTGCTTCAAACTCACACTAAATTAGACATTCATAGAGATATCCAAGTGTACAAATGTAGATAACAAAGAATGAAAAAGATCAAGAGGGAAATCAAGCCCTGAGGATCCAAGATCCAAAGTCAAACCATCAAGATACACAATGATGTAATGGCAAGAAATAAGAAGAAGAGAAAGATGAAATTGAAAAGGTGGATCAAACCTAAGTTTTTTGTCAGAAAATAAAATGCATACTCACTTTAGGGTGGTGGAGCTCTTGGTTTTCCATCGGGTGAGAAATTCCAAAAGGTGAGAAACATACACTCTAGTATGTACTCACAAAAACATAGGTGGCTATGGGGAAACTCATCTTAGAATGGGCTTCCCACTCAACCATACCTTGAATTTATACCTCCTGATAACTTTAATAAGGCGCCACAATGATTTTTGAGCTCTATGAAGTAAGAAAAACTTTGTATGCTTGACAATCATAGACATTGTAAATGGTGTAAGGAACGTTCAAAGGGATTTTTCTTCGTTCATGTAAGGTGTCATCTTAGGGAACATCATGCTTAATGTCTCCAAGAGAGGATAAGTGCAAATGGTCTCATCTTGTTTCCAAGAGAGGACAAGTGTAAGGTCTCATCGTGGGCAACATTGTAATTAATGTTTCCAAGAGAGGAAATCACAAGAAAAATAATATCACACAATTAAATGTGAGTGGTGATGTATGCCCCCAGTTTAAAGTGGTTGCGAACACCATTACTATGAGCAATTGCTTTAAAGTAGAAGAAGAGGACATGATAGATTACTCAGAAAGCCCTATACCAATTCATATGTTTCTGATAAGCTATGTAATGAAAAGGGTAGTATGTCACATGCAAGCTTACCTAAGGCACATCGTCCATGTCTCAAGCTTGCTCTTATATATTCATGAAAGGTTAATGACTAGCCAAAGGAGGCAATGACATGTGGCATATGAGGTCAAGGCTACATAACCCCTTGCCCCCACTTAGTAGGTCAAGGGTGAGCCAAAATGATTGACGAGATGCATTGTAGAGTGAAAATCAGTATCAATTAGAGAGATTAGGTGCCCCCACATAATGGACACCACACTCCTTAAGATGTTGGATTTTACTACTTAGAGCCTTGCATTCTATTGGCACTCTCAAACTTTGCAAATTTGAGATTCCTATATCAAAAAAAATTCCTCAGCACTTTCAAAAGTGCACCTGATTAATCTGCCTGAATGGCCTACTTTGAGGGGTCATAATTTGATGCTCATTGATTTCCAAGAAAATACCTTTGCAAAAATACTCATGTATCATATGTGAACATACATGCCAATTTTAAGCTTCCCTTGATAAGTTTTGTCAGTGTTTCGAAAAGTGAAGTTGAGGGTTTTTGTCACTGTTCAGCTGTTTGCAAACGTTCAATTCTGCAAAGTAGCCTGCCGATTGAGCTTGGATTTTGCAACCAAGTGACTATCTAGAGAAAATGATTATTGTTCTACATTATCCATGCTGAAATGAGCTCACATGTCAATTTTTAGAGCCTCACAAGTTGATTTCCTATTTTTAGCAGATCAAAACCAAATGAAATTTCTTCAGTTTGGCACTATAACCTTTCTGAGAGGTCAACTTTGACCATCAATATATTGTGCATGCAGATGATTCAAGTTAATTCATCTTGCACACGTGTTTAGTGTACCAAAATGAGTTGGTGTGTCCAGTGGAAGCTCACCATGAGTTTATTTGATATTTTTGCAACAAGGTGATCTCTTGAGTTTTAATTGGTTTTGAAAAGTTGATTGTTGTAGAAAGTTCGAGTAAGCAACTTTGACAGAAAATAACTTTTTCGAAATGATTGATTTCTCTAATCCATCTATTGCACTACATTCTTTGGATTAATTTCTGCATTCTTGCAAGTTTTTATGTCTCCACGAGGTCGTTTGCCTAGTTTTCCAACTCAATTCCAGAGCTAACTAGGCTAGTTTTGCTCATTTTGCAAAAATGTCAGAAAATGGTTTCTATTGAAAACCCATTTCAATCTTTCATTCCAAAAGTATTTAGAAGCTGCCCAAAGTGAATTTGACCATCAAGTTGTTTGAATTTTTTTTTTTTTAGCCAAGCCCACATGGGGATCCAACATTCTTTGCACAACTATGAGGTTGAAATGCTTCCTAATGATCATGAGAGCATTGGTGAAAAGGGAAGATCAAAACCATCATTTAGTTAGAAATAGACAAGCATCATATGCCCATAATGGTACAATGAAATATAGTGTTGATCATGATATCTATGGCATGGGGTTGAAAAGTTGTATAGGTTTTCTATGTCTAGTAAAGAAAGTAATTTAGGTTTGGAATGAGATCCAACTAAATCTAGTTTGGATTAAGGGTGCACTTAAAGAGGATAAGGCTTACCAAGTATTTATGCATGATTGGAAATGTGGAAGAGAATCCAAAGTGGAGTATGGGAAGCTGATATGGTTGATAAAATACCTCTATAATAGCAAAATTGGGCTTTATCTTCAAAGCAAGCTGTATGCAAGGAGTGTAGAAACAATAGGCCACGTATCAGTAAAAATTCCCACTGAGCATCAGTGTAGTGAGTCCTCTGGATGGTTCAAAGCATCGAATTGAGTTGCCATATAAGACTATTTAATCTTGCTTGTGTTTGAGTAGCATGTGGTACTTAAAGGCTTGAACCTTTCTTTAAACTGATGGTGCCAAATGCAGGGGATTAAGCAGTTTAATATGGGAGCCATCGAATAAGATACAGGTAGAAGTTGCATTCACAAGTGGAAAGGATGGTAAGACGTTGTTGTGCAAACTAAGAAGAGACCATACGGTATCTAAATAACGCAATGGATAGCCATCATACTATAAAGTGTAGAAATCCATCAAAGCATGTAAGAAAAGGGAGCCTCAAAAATCTCAAAGACAAAATGGATCTAATGAAAAAAATTAAGAACTTCTAAGAAAATGCATTAGTTGTTGGAGGATGCCTCTTTATAATGTCAAGAGATGCCATAGACTGCAACATATACATAAAGTTGAGTTATTGAAAAGTTCTTGGAAAGATATAAAGCCCGCACAGTTTTGAGCAGGGCATGAGCATCCATCACATTCATTAGTAGAATGACTATGAATTCTATGATATATGCAAAATGAAATCTTGTAATAGAATTTATTTTGAGTTCATGGGGGAATGGATATCATGTTATCTTGGAGGAGTCTCAACAAGATACCCTCTTGATCAAGGGGAGAAGTAGTTTTTGTTGTTGGTGGCAAAGGGATGTCTTTCGTAGTACAAGATGTCATAACTATGCAAGGCTCTTTAGATTGTGATATTTTGTTCTCACTCTTATAGGAGGATGGAAAATCTATCAAATTCAAATCTTTAGTGCTATGCAAGATGAAATTGATGTTAAACGAAGAATTTATTGTGTGTTTTGGTTTGGGAGAAAGATTAAGAATAGTAGTGTCAATCAGCTCAAGATATACTACTAGTAAGGTTGGTTTAGTGGGATGTTTTGTGATAGTATTGATGTTAAGTAATGAATTTTTATCTTTATTAAAGGACAATAATGAAGACCATGAGTTTTTTTTTTTGTGTTAGGCCCTATAAGGTTGTGGATACCTTGTTCTTGAGCACCACATCCTTTTCCACTATATCCAAGTTGTTCCATTTTTTCATAATCTTTTCCATAAAGCTTTTTAATTTATTTTGAAGTCACTGGTTGTTCATGATTAATTTCATCAATTTTTTTGGTTCAAATGGATGTTTGTGAAGGATTTTCCAAGTTTTGTGTTGAAAAAGATGTGGTTTATTTTCCCTTGCTAGAGTCTTTGTGTATGATCTGGTATTCTCTGAAGGAGGTGAGTGTGAAGTCTAAGGAACCCCAATCATCATTTAAGAGATTTGAAACTAGTTCAAGATGTTGGACTAGGTCCACTTGTGTGGTTGGTGTTAATGTGTTCAAGGCATTCTCTTTGGTTTTCTCAATGTTTAAACAAGTGTATGTATGAGGGTCGGCTTCAAGTGTGTACACTTTCTTGTTGTAGATGTATTTTGGTTTTTGAAAAAGAGTAGAAGGTACACCATTCATTGCATGAATCCACAATCTACCTAAGAAAATGTTATATGCAAGATAAATAGGCATAACATGAATTGTTGTTTCTAATGTGGCCACTCCAACTGTAATAGTTAAAGTGATCACACCAAGCGGTTGTTTGCTTAGATTGTCAAATCCTATAATGAATAAAGGACCGGGTTGAATGTTTCATTTATCAACACCAATTTTATCATGAAGGTTCACTCCACATATATTAAGAATGGAACTAGTATCCACAAGAGTTCTCTTAATCCCTTTTTTTTTGTATTGAGTGATGATCATAAAAGCTCCATTTTGTTTTTACACTTCCAAAGGAGGAAGCTCACTTTGGTGGAAAACAATGTTAGCATTTATGGCTTGCATCATGGTGTCTATATAATTTGGTTTCATATTAGAAGGGACAATAACTTGTTGCAAGGATGCTTGAATCATGTTGTGATAGTGAGGGGAGTCTTGAATAAGGTCCCATAATCAGATTTTAGTAGGATTATTCTTTAGGTGTTCAACAAGATTGTACTCCTTTCCACTAGAAAGACCTAATAAGTTAGGTCTAGAGGGGATAGGATTAGGAAATGATAAGCGTGTTGGGGTTGGTTGTGGTGGTTGAAGATTATTTCAAGTGTTATATGTGTGAGAAATAGTATTATGAATGAGTTCTTGTGATACATTGTTTTGAGGTGAGTAGAGGATGAGTTCGGGTTTGTTTTGAGTTGGAGGTTTATGTGAAGGGGGGTAAAGGATGTGTTGAGGTTGAATAATGTTAACATCCCTTAGCAAGTGAGAGTATATATCATTATTGTGGTTCTTTTCTTTCATCATGATATCCTTCCTAGGAGGAGGTTTATGAGGAGACCTACAAACTAAATTTTCTTGACATTCTAAGGTTGGTTGTTCTAAAAGGACTTCATCACAAGTAGGAGAATGATCAACAGTTAAATTTTCTTTCCCAAGAATGGTTTTGTTAGGTGAAGGGGGACAACTAAGATACTGATGAACTTCATGGAATAGGTTTTCAAACATCAAAGTATCATCTTCACAACAATGAGAAATACTAAGAGAAGAATAAATTATAGTGTGGTGATTAACTATGGTTGTGTTATGTTGGTAATGAATGTCTTTTCCACAAAAAGAGGTAGGAGGAGAGAAAAAAATTGGATTCTCAAAGTTCTCATTGATTGGTTCTTCTAACACCAAAATATCTTCTTCATCAGTGGGAGATATATTAGGGGAACAACAAATATGATCACTAGGAATTTCCAAGGTTGTATTCTCTTGCACTAAAAAACTCTTAGAGGGATAATATAGGGAATGTTTCTAAATATGTTTAGTGATGTTGTAAGAGCTGAAGAAATTAGCTCAACACCCAGGAACACCTGTAAAGAAGAAAGATAAACCTTAGACAAGAGGATATGCAAGAAAGAGCTTGTTGAATATTGATGAAGGATTCAAAATGAGGTATCTTACAATTGATACAAAATCCTTTAAAAATGCATAAGCATGCACAACCCTAAACCGAACTTGAGCCAAAAAATAGCTCAACTAGACAAGGATAACTTAATAAAACCTAGGAATTAAAATAATTCCTAAGTAAACTTATGAAAGTGTAATTAAATAATTAATTACACCAACACCCCCCCCATAAGTGCAACTTAGGGAGAAGATTATTATGAAAAATATGCAAAGGATGGGTCTTGAGAACAAGGCCATGTTAGGTACCCATGCACAAATGAAGAATCTCTCACAAATAGAGTAAAGGAGTAAAACCCTATGGGAGAAAACTCCTCTCCAAAAGAGAGAAACACAAGACATGAGGAACATCACTAAAGCAGAAGAAGATGTAAACAACTGTCGAAAGATAACTACTATGGTGTTGAATAACCTCCTCTAAAGATAGGATGATCAAGATCAAGAAGAAACAATTTTGAATGAATGCCCCCAATGACACTACTCGAACAACGATCAAAAATATAGTTGGCACATGATTTTGTACAAGTGACCTGAACAAAACTACTCAACCACTATAAGTTTAAAATATAGGTGCCAATAATCTAAAGAACACTGATCAATTAAGGATGGAAGATTCCTTCCAAGGAGAAACCAATGAAGCATTAGCATGAACATTATAATATCTCCCATAAAGCTGACTAGGAGAGCTTGAAAAGTCCACTAAAATGTTGTGTAACATCCTGTAGTGCATGAAGGAAAAGAAACAACATTTGAAAGTGCATAAGAAAGCACCTGCAAGTAAAAAAGTAGTGTGAAAAACAAATAACACATGTATGAGGATGAAATCATATGGATCCACTGTTATCATGGAGGGAGACTCACCGGACAAAGGTGTGATGGAAAAAACAAAGGCACTACACAACTCGCCCATGGAACTTTATAATACAGTGCAAGTACAAAACACGACATAACCTTATGTGAAAAATCCCACAAAAAAACATGTACAATAGTGTGGCACTTTATCTCAGTGTGTTTACATAGAAGATTGCTTACAAATGATGCTCATAATTCCCACAAAGGAAAAAATCTAAAAAAACATATAAAGCAGCCCAAATTAACCAGAGTGCCAACAAAAAGTTTCTAGGTGCCAACATGTCCAAGTAATTAACCAGAGTGCCAAAATGAAAAAAAGCTAAATTAATTATACCTAGAGAAAAATATGGAAAAATTTCCCAAGTAACTCTAAAGAGCTCAGAGAGACCTTTCCAATGCTACAAAGATCATGAAAAATGGAGTGGTGCAAAATTTATGTGCTTAGGAGTGAAAATAGTATCTCTGACTTCAAAGAGAAAAAAAACCCACCAAAGAGAAAAATATATAAAAACAAACTACTCCGTCAGAAAATTGGGATCGCTAGGTTTCCAACAATATCTCATTTCAAAAATTTCACCTCTGGGATCAAAATTTATGAAAAAATGAAAAAAAGGGTTGTAAAAGGGAAATTCAGGGTACAAGAAGGCTAAATAGGGGAAAATTTTTGGCTTCTTTTGCTCTAGCTCCTGGTCGGCCATATGACCAAGGGTTAAGATAATAAAAAATAAATCCCACCATGAGGTGGGTGGCAAGTAGGCAGATTAAAGGTGGCATCGTCGGTGGCACCATCGCTAACAATGGAGCCCTCCACCGGTGGATGTGACCAGGGGCTAGGGAGAAAGGCTAGCAAGGGGTTAGCAATGACGGCTAATGGTGTAAGACTGGTGGTGAAAACGGTGGACTGGTTGGCAGGTAGAGAACACCGGTGGGTGGAAAAAGTAGTCGGTGGTGGCTAGAGAAAGGATGAATGCTAGCGGGAGGATGGATACCGATGGGGGTAGTTAACATCAGTGGTCGGAGAACCTTTGATGGGACAGGAAACTCTGGTATGATGGTACTAAAAGATGTAGTCTGCATATTTTTTAAAATCAAATCCCAACAACTATTAACCACTAAAAAATTAATATAACACCAAAAAAAAAATAGCCCGATGAATATTTCCAAATAGCTCAAATTTTTATAAAGCACAATGAAAAATAAAATGCTGAAATTTTTTATTTTTTATTCTACAAAATCGTACTCATACCTGGGTAGGCTGTACGATCGCCTAAGTAAAAAAAAATTGCCACATGAACAACACTAAAATAGGGCATGTTGTATGTCGATTTTCATCTCTCGAATGCTCTAGATCTGATGGCGAGGTTCGATTTGCCTCAAAATGCACCTGAAGCTTCACAACTCCCAGATCTAGCAGAACTTCAAACCCTCTTAACTTTGGCATAAAATGTCAAATTTGGGCTAAACAAAAAGTGATTCTGACTATTTTGACAGCCTTGGACTCAAAAATGAGCTCATATTTCCTCAAACATGCACCGAAAGTGACCATGCAAGAAAACCCAGATAAAAAGACAACCTCAGAAAGGTCTTACAGCTATAGCTCAAACCTCATATTGGAGAAGGGTTTTTGCAAGAAGGGCTATGATACCATGTAAGAGCTGAAGAAATGAGTTGAACACCCATGAACACCTACAAAGAACAAAGATAAACCTTCCACAAGAGGATATGCAAGAAAGATCTTGTTGAATATTGATCAAGGATTCAAAATGAGGTATCTTACAATTAATACAAAAGTGTTTAAAAAGGCATCAAAATGCACAACCCTAAACTTAACTTGAGCAAAATGATAGCTCAACTAGATAAAGATAACTAAATGCAATCTAGGAATTAAAATAATTCCTAAGTAAACTTATGAAAGTGTAATTAAATAATTAATTGCACCAACAGATGTAAGATAATAGCATTGTGTGAACAACAATGAAAAGCACTTGTAACCATTCATGCAATGTTTCAACAATATATACAATTTATGTACAAAAATGCAAAACATTCTTATCCAAATTATGCAAGATTTGAGGAATGTACACAATGTATAGGTAATAATAAAAAGAAATTTTACTAAAATAATCCATATTTTTATGAATAGAAACATGATGTAGGAAAAAGTGAAAATTACTTTTATCAAATTTATGCAAAATTGCAGAAATATGAGCATTTTTAGATCTAAGGATGTTTGTAATTGAAGTGATTTGAAGACTGATTAGTCTAAAATGATGTTTTTGAGCTAGATACATAAAAGAAATGTTTCTAAAAATTTCTAGACTTATACTAAATTATACTAGGAGGCTTAGGAAGCACATAAATAAAGTTTCTGATGTAATAAATAGTGAAAAAATTGGATAGGGACTGATTCATCTGGAATGGCGAATGAGTCTTAGTAAGGCTCTTTTGCAATTTTTTTAGAAATTTTCAATGGATTTTGATGCTTTTCATGATGTAAGATGCATACCTAAGATGTAGATGTGGAATTTCAGAAATTTTTAAAGAAATTATATGCAAAAATGCAAGCTAAATGAGGTTTTCACTAATGCAAGTTTTTGAAACCCTAGAATCCCAAGCAATGCAAAATCTAATGCATCGAAGCTATTTCTAGGATGATAATGGACTCCAAATCATAAAAGAAAGTATTCTAATAGAAAGCTCACTAAAATAACCATTAATTTTAGGGGTGTGAAATACTATGTCTCTTTTGCTCAATTAGGGTCTTTCACCTAAAGGAAAGAGATAGATCCCACACAAAAAATCTAGACGGTTCACTCAAACTAAGGAATGTATCATGTGACTATGATTAAATGTAATGATCTAGATGCATAAAAATGATAAAATATATTGATTAATGAATGGAATCCTAGGAAATGTAGAGTGTTTGAAAACACATTATGATATGTAGAAAACACATAGAAATGAATGCAAATTGCAACAAGAATTGATGAAACTAAAAGTGTGCACTTGAGATATTGATGAAGATTTGAAATGACTTTCGGAATGCTACTGATCCTTATATTTAGACCTAGTGGGAATCATTTACCATTTGGGGTGAATTATTCCCAAATCTGTGTAACTATTTTGGAGCCCGTTTCAGACAAATGGGTATCCAAAAATGGAGAAAACCAAAATCAAGCCTAGAAGTGGAACTCATTCGCTGCCCATGGTGAATGAGTCCACTTTTGAATTTTTGAAGATTAAAAGGTGGAAATAGGAGCCTTTGTTCTGCAATTTCTATTTCTTCATGTGTTTAGTTCTGAAACTATCAAATTTAAGCCTGAAAGTAACTTTTTGTTGATATTTTTCATTTTCTAATGAAGAGATGGCTTGAAAAAAATTTCAATGAAATCTTCAATGATTTCCAAGCTTCCACGATGCCCAAATCTACAAACACACAAGAAGAGAAGAAGAAATGTTGGATTTTATGGTATGGGGCTTTACCTTGGTCAAACCCCTTTGTAGGTAATTAAACTAAAATGATAAAATAATGTAATGAAGTATGGAAAAATGAATTCAATACATTACCATGATGTTTGATCTTCAATTTCTATAGCAATGGAGGAAGATTCTTCCCTTGAATGTCTTTGGAAGCTTTCT
This sequence comes from Sequoia sempervirens, assembly GCA_007258455.2. Classification (NCBI taxonomy): domain Eukaryota; kingdom Viridiplantae; phylum Streptophyta; class Pinopsida; order Cupressales; family Cupressaceae; genus Sequoia; species Sequoia sempervirens. The sequence continues at coordinate 66,835,482 of VDFB02000017.1, forward strand.
TGGTGACTTAGAGTGATCAAACCCTAACTTGATTGAATTGAATGGGAAGATAAATGATGAATTTGTTGTGAATGAGTTAAGAGATCAATGGGGGTTAGAATGGATGGAAAAACACTTATTTATACACAATTATACCCTAATTACCCAATAATACAACATCGCAGGTTGAAATCAGGTCTTTTTGAAGAAAAAGCTAAAAGAAATTTTGAATTATTTTGAATTTGAGCCAAGAGGGACTCATTTTACACCCATGGTAAATGGGTCCCACTCTAGGCTTGTAAGTGGGTGTTAGGAATTAAGTTGTATTTAATGTATTTTGTTGGGTTTACATTAAAAAATACACTTAATTAAGACCTATAAGTGCATAAAGGGACCAAATAAAGAATAAGAAATGTGTATTTAGTGATGAAAATCCTAGGAAAGTGTGAAATATTGTTTCAATAGTTTACAACGTGTGATATGGGATGAAAAGGTGATATTTTGATGAATTATAACAAGAAGAGTCTAGAAAAGTTTAGAAATGCTTTACAACACTTCACAACACCTTGATAAGACATCAATAAATGTAGTGAATAAGGGTCCAAGATCTAGTGTGGGTGTGTAAAATAGCTCACAACACTAAATAAAGGCCTCCTTAAGTCCAATTTGTCATCAATTATTCTCCAAATCAAGCAAGAAATACTTTTTTTCAATGGTACAAGGAGATAAGTAGGCTAAAATGGGAAATGTACCCACTCAAAACTAATGCAAATATGAATGAAACATTCCTAAATGTAATTTCCTAATGCAATTAACTAATAAAGGAAATTCATCATTAATGTAAAACCTAAGAAATGGAAGATGTTTGAAAATGTAGTGTTGTATGCAAAATGACCTAAGAATGCAAGCAGACAATAATAGAAATGAAAGAGATTGGAGAGGTGAACCTAGAAATTAGAATATGATGTAGAGAGGCTCTAGAATCATATAGAATTTTTTATTGAAGCCAACTGGGACACTTACACCAAGCTAGGTGACTTAGTCTTATTTCAAGGAGATTCTACCATAACAAGTCCAAGCCAAAAGGGTATCCAGAAATGCAAAAAAAACTCACAATGTGACTAATTCACCACATATGGAGACTTAGTCCACTTGTGAATCTCAAGAAATTTGAGGCAAGAATTTGTAGCCTTCATTTTATACTTCTATTCTTGACAGGCTTCTAGTTCTGAATCTGCAAAAATTGGCCTATAGGAGGTCTCTAAGATTTTGTTAGGGTTTTGTTGACTTGAATGACTTTTATGGAATGATGTCACTTTTTAACACCTTTCTCTTTCACAAATCTGCATACAAGACTTGCAAAACACACATGCAAAGAGGAGAAAATAGGTTAAGGGTTAGTGAATATGGGTTTGCCTTGGTCAAACCCCAATTTGGTAATCAAACCCTTGAAAATGAAATGAAATAGAAAGAGAATGATGAATGAACATTATGCAATGCTACAACTCAACAAACACTTTATGTAGAAATCTGAAGATACACAAGTAGATGCTCCAATGTAGACTTGATAATGCCTAGAATGCTTGAGAATGATTAAGTGAATGAATGTATGTATAATAATGAATTAGGGGTGAAAATGAGAGGAAAACCATTTATTTATACTTGATTTTACAAAATTTTCCAATTTAACAACACATCACAAGTTTACCTCAAGGTTAAAATAATAATATCTAGCTAGAAATTTAAAATAATTTTAATTTTTGTGCCCAGGGACTAAGTTTCCCAGGTGGTGACTTGGTCCCACCAAAGAAATTTTAATGGATGTCAAGAATTAAAGTGTATTTAATGATGTTTAATAGGATTATTCTCTAAAACATACTTAAGTAGGGACGGAAAGTGCATTAATGGGTTATTCTAGGAAAAATCAAGCCAAAATTACTAGGAGGCCTAAACATGAGAAAAAGTAGAAGGTGTACTCTTTTTGTGTCCACAAACTCTCCCTTTTCTATTTAGCCATTAATACTTGTCCTAGACATTTCTCACTCACAACATTTATCATTATAACTTCTCCTCTATTAGGAGAAGTTCTATCTCTAAACTCTAACAAGTTTTTTAAAATTTCAAAACTAGAATGAAGATCACGTGTAAGAGTAGGATGAGGGGTAGAATTACTTGTTCCTATATATTTTTCTTTTACCCACTTTCCATGAGTATTCTTGGGCAGTTCTTCCAATTTTTTCTCTAGATGTTTCTTCATGTGGCCTTAGTTTCCTCACATTTTTTCTTGAAAATTCTTTGCTTTTTTCAACTTGTTCAATTTTATTTTGTTCCGCTTCTTTATTTCTTTTATATCTTGAAATATTGGGTTGCACTACTGTAGGGATTTTAGATTCACTACCCAAATTGATTGGGAAAAATTTGTAGTATTTGTGTTACAATTTATGGAAATTTTATGAGATCGTTACAGACTCAGACAAGATTTGATAAATGCAAAGTTCTTTTAGTTGAAATTTGAGCAATGACTTTATAGGATAAAAAATTTTGGGAAAATTTGAAACAAACCTAACCAACAGTCAATAGAAACATCAAATAAACTGACTCTATGATTAAAAATAACTATAATTTATAGTAATTCTAGACAAGGATTTCTGTAGAACAAACTTTATCAGACATATCCCTAGTAGAGTCACCAATCTATTAGTTTTTTTAAAGAACCAATAAAATCCCAACAAGCATCTATGAATTTACCTAATTCAATTCTCAAATAGTTATGGGATGATTGGCCAATGAATGAGAGGAAGATAAGATGCTTCCCTCCTACACTTTGGTCTCTACAAAAATCGGGAGGGTGATCTCACAATGTGCACTTAAAATATTGCTACATAATTATACCACACATTGCACAATTAACACATACATTGTCATTCAAATGATAAATAGATGAAGTCTTTAAAGAAACTAGCAATTCCTCTGAAAGATCAAATAACTAAAGCTAAGAATTCGCACAACACCAACCTCAATAAAGGTATATTGATTAGAACATTATTTATGAATGATGTTATCAAATTAGAAAACCAAATCCATGGGAAATCCATACAACACCTAAGATTAGTTCCATATCTTTGGGTGAGGAGTCAAAACAAAGAAAATTAAACTATAAGGTGATTCTAATTCCAAACAGTCATTATCCTCATGAGATTACTTTAAAATTCACGCATCAATACCTAGATTCTATGACTACTTATTATATCCAGTGAACATGTATACGAATTCATGATTTAATCAAAGCATTTTAACTGATTCCTTGCACTAGGGCCAAAAATAAAGCATACACCAAAGAAAAATGACAATGAAGATTAATGAAATGACTTTTGATCAAATTTTCATTAATAGTTCAAACACAATGTTAAAGCTAGTGAGACAATAGACTCAAAAGACTTGAATTATTATTCAGACATGCTTGGAAACTAGACAATTGAAAAAATTCACTTGCTAGACTCAAAACTTAAGATAGACTTCAAATGTGTTCTCTTTGTGTTCTCAATTTGCATAATTCGAATCTAGAATTCAACAAGAGACCCATACTAATGGCACTAAATTCCATTTTATAAGAACAAGGGAACAAAAAAAGCTTCAAGTTGAAAATTAGATGTGATATTTTCATTTGACAGCCATAGCATATATTTCCTTTATAGTTATATTTACACTTTCAAATGGAGGGAACATATATAGAAAAAAGATTATCTCCATTTACCGAAGAAAGAAAACCAACCTTCCAAAAGGAATTTCGTTGAAACTAATAATGTTCTGACTATTATAGAATATTCATTCCTTTGAGAAAGATGAAAAAAATGTGCAAAAGAGGAAAAAGGTGGACTAAAATCTGAGACAACATCTAGGTCATAAGTGATCAACATTTACCTATGGTGTTTTCAGTTGGGAGACACATATATTTTATTCATTGTAATCTCTAAGGCTAGACCTACACTATACTTGATGAAGTATATGTGTTCCCCATCCCTATGTTTACAAATCCAATTCATCAATAAATATCCTTTTCCATTGCTCATATTCTACATTTGATGGCCAATTGAATTCAATGATTGCATCCATCTTCTTTCTATATGGAGAATACTTTTCCATTACTGAATTGGCTTCCTTATTGAAGTCTTTTAGGAAGCTGATGATGAAACATAGTTTCTCAAGAGTATTTTTTGGCATATCAATGTCAACATTCTCATAGATGAGAGTTTCTTGAGAAAAAATAGTGGTGTCCACTTGGTCCTTCCATGTTTGTAGAGGCTTGATTTAATCATATGTATGTTGGATATTGAGGAGAAACACCAACTCTACCTCATCAAACTTTGAATTCAAATTTTTATTCTTTCGCTCCAAAGGAGAAACATACTCCTAGAACTTTTACTCCTTAATTCCATCAACAAATTTATAAAGAGGGTTGATCCCAATTGCCAATAGTCTCAAATCACCAACCCTAGGAATCCACTTGTCTAGGATCAAGGAATAGCTATATCCTTATCTATTTGTGACAGTATTATTTCTTGTAACATCAAAGAATAATTTGAATGGACACTATTTAGATTTCTCTATATCCTATTATTTATACGTTCAAGTACTATATGAATAATATTGGAATTATTCTCATACATGGTATCTTGGACTTGTTCAAGTAATTTTTTTATATACCTCAATCTATAAGAGTAATTGTGCTTTGGTAGGCTCGCCTAATGGAGCTACACCTAATGTGCTTGGGTCCTCAACCATAAGTGGCTCTTCCCCTAAGTTATATGGAAACAATGCCAAAGATTGTTCTAGTGGAGGATGAAAGGATTAAGCATGTGTCGTTGGAGAGGTGGGTGTAACATGACTTTAGCTAGCTAGGTTTTGATTCATCAATGTTTCAACCTGCTACTTCTATAATGCTAACATAGTTTCTAGTACAACCACCCTTTGTTGGCTCCCACTATATTCATCAACCAGTTCATTATACTTACTCCTATACATATCCTTCTCAAGTGTTAGGCTATCTACTGTTTCTTTAGAAAATTTTGCAACATTTACTACCATATTAGCCACTTCTAAGGATGGAGTGTTAGAGACTCTCTTTATAACCAATTTTCCACTAAAGTCAGACAATGACTAGACAACCAATGCATTCCAATCTTCACTAAATATTGATCCTTGAACTGTCAATTTTTCCTCTTCTCCATTTTGAAACAAGGGCTTTTTTGACCTCCTTATGTTGTCTATTATGTTGTCTAGCACCACTACATCAGCTATATCCCACTCAAGTAACAACACACCAATTTTTTGTACAAGTTCTCTGCCTTCCCTAGCTATAATATTTTGGAACTTCTTCCTCATAGATTTACTCACATTTAATTGAATAGTGCCTTCAGTGAGTTCCACATGTAGGCTCCTTTCTCTGGCCACATTTATGCATATTCTAAGGATTTTTCTTTGCATATAAAATCCTTGAATTCCTTCTTTTCAACAAAATAATTGTCTTCCATAAATTCCTTACAATCCTCTTTCCTCAAATCATCTAAATCATTTAAACCACTAAGATCAGCCTTTCCAAGTCTAAGGCTACCATATCTTGAAATTGAGGTAAACACCCTTATGCGAGAAGGAATTCCTTGCTGCATTTCTTCAAGAGTGATAAGAATATCCTCCTCCTCTATATTAGGGTACAGTCAACTACCCATCTTACCTTAATCTTTTGCTTCTTAAGTGGTGGTTGCTCTAATGGAGCAAGAATTCTTGGGGGTGAATCTACATTAATCACAATAGATGGAACTTTTCTTAAAGGTGATGGCACTTATCTCTTAGGATAGTTTTCCCTTGATTCCTCTAATGTAGTGGGGGTTGGTAATATTTGTTTCTTTTCTATTATCTTCTTCTTCTTGGAGTATATTTTGATCCTTGGTTTTTCCTAATAGGAGGTTCTTTCCTCCAACACTATAGTAAGGTATTCTTCAACTACTATTGATTTCCCTTTGTTTGTTACTAGTTTTTATTCTATCAAAACACCTACTATACTCTCAAAGTTCTCTAGAACATACATAAGTCTATTATATTCACCCTTAATATTGGACACATGATCATAATTGGGATTAGACCCTTTAGCCTTCTCCACCATCTTATTGAAAGAAAGATATATTGCTTTCCTTTCATCTTGTTCTTGGAAGTTAAAAACATTCCTGATCACATCCTTAGGATAGTAAAAATTGTGAACAAAATACTTTTCTTTCAATGTAGCAATAGATCCATTAGGTTCATGGTTTCTTGGGTGTAGAATGTTCAATGTGTAAGGTACTAGAAGATACATCAAGTCCTTCCTTCCTACCTTCATCATGAAAAAATATCAAAAACCTATACATTCTAGGAAGAATGAGCCTTTCTTCTATTGTTCATGCAGGTGCACCATTTGTGCTTCTCCCAATTTCTTCATAATCTCCATAAATCCAATCCTCAAAGGCATGTATCTTAGAAATACATAAGGATTCACATATGTGCACCATACACTCTAAATATTTTCATGCTAGGATATGGGATTATATCCCCCCAATTGTGGCTCAAATTTAGATTGGTCCTCCTTTCCCTAGGACTCAGGAAATCATGAATTTCCTTGGAGATCCTTGGTGGATCATGAACTAGGAACCTCCTTAGTTTTGATGCAAAGGAATTGTGGAATACCACATATTCAAATTTATGGTCATTTTTGTCAAGAATTTGGGTCCAACATTGGACAAGGAGATCAATACCATCTTCCTTTTTCTTCAATGTCATGTCCTTTCCAAAATTCTTCTCTTTTATACAAGAACATGTGCATTAAGTGAGAATACCACTAGAACTTTACCCAGTCATTTTTTCCTTTTAATTCAACCAAACCCTTGTGGATTTGTTTTTCTAGATAGGTGGCGTAATCATAAATGAAATTGAAGATTGGGTGTTGTAAATGTGTTGTCATATAACTATACTCCCTTGGTAGGGTGTTAGGTGGAGTAAAACCTATAATCTACAATAAAGAGTATACTATCTTCTTAAAGTAGTTAGCAAAATATTTCATGGGAAAGGGTTCTAATCCATCCCTACTAATCCATATTTGCTTCTTGTTCTTCCCAACCCTAGTACTGGCAGTGTGTATAGGTAACATTGTTGTTCTGAGAAACACCTTGGTATTCTCATATTCCTTCTAAAGACATCCATATCAATAGGAATGATATCCTTGTTCCACTCATGTAGCTAGAAAATCTATTCAATTTCTTCTCTTGTTATCTTTAACATTTTTCTACCATCAAATGTTCTGACCATTTTAGAAACTAGGTCATATCATGTAGTAGTGTCATTCAATATGTCAACATCCATGTATACATTGAAAACTACTAGTTTTCCCATGTCGAATCTCAAAGGGTTACAAACAAGAACCCCAATATTTTTGTTTCTAAACCAATGTTGGAATAATTTCCATCCAATGAATGACACTTCAACATCCTTAATAAAACAATGCTTATCCAATAATCCTTCCTTTTTTTAGGGCCATGAAACATAGCTATTCCTTCAACCTTTTTGTTATTGGAGGGTTTCAATTGATCAACTAGATCTTGGGAAAGCAGTCTGGATTGGGTTACAGAGTCGGTAGTTTGTGTTTTGGGTGCCATTGGTAGCAAGATAGGCTCAAGCAAATTATGACTTTGACACAAATGGATTTTAGACCTAGCTTTTCAATTTAACCCTAGGATTCAGTTCAAAGGTGAAAATTTCAAATGGTTTGATAGAATTACAACCTTTTAAAGAAAATTTGAATCTTAATAAACCAATTAAAAGAAAGCACAAGAGCCAATTCAACCAAATACATAACGAATATCAACCCTAGTTTTAGATAGTTTGAATAAAACATAGAAAAATGTGTTTGTTTTACATACAACTTTTTTTTTCACAAGAAGCCCTAAAATTGATCATTCTGAATTCTACAAATTCCTTTTCTCAATCTCCTATACACTCCAAATTTGTTTACAATTCTCAATGATGTGAAAACCAATAATTTATGTCTAGTTTGAGCAAGAACGGGTAGATTTGGAGGTCATTTCCCTTATTACTGCTCACTCGCACGATGCAAAAAATGGCTACCATGTTTGTACCTTGAGCTTTGAATGTATGTTGTTGATCTCCTAGTGAGATGACCTTTCATATGACTCAAATCAAGTCAATCATGTTTGAATTTCCATCACCATCATGCACCAATCCATTGGCAGTGAGATTTTTCCAACTAGATGCCAACTTGTCTACTCCCTATGCTCCACCCTTTCTCATTCCAAACTACCATAGAATCCACGTGGTGATACCTTACTATGTAGCTTTTAATATTTAAGAATTATTTTATTCATGAGAGGTGAGTGTTGGACGGTTGAGATTTAATCTCACCATGGCATCTCGACCATTGGTCTAAAAGCTTAAGACATCAGGTTCAATAGTGAAGAACAAGCCCTACACCTATAAAGGGACACATGTCCATCACCCACTTACCCCACAGATTTTAAGAAACCATTATTTTATTAGTGTGAGGCTGGCGGGGAATGACTAGGATAAACTCTTGAGATGGAATGGTCCATTAATATTCATAAGCAATAAAGTTAGTTCTAAAGATGGGGCCATGACTAGGTCAATAAGACTTAACCCTCAAGAAAAAATACTTAAGAATTAATTCTTTTAACATACAAAATATTTAGCCTAACTATGAAAGAATTTAAATGACAAGAAGGTGTCTGGTGACTAATAGACTAAGACAAAAGGGTTGGTAAAACTATGATCTCGATGGCTCAAGTTACCACTTAAGTGACAAACAACCAGATGCAATAGGTCAATAGAGGATTAGAACATTTGAGGTTTTATGGTTGTGCAAACTTTGAAAAGGGTATGTGTAGGATCAAGATGGGCCAAAAAGTGGCGATATGATGGGTATTTGTAGGGTATGTGGCTGACGATTTTTTTTACCCAAAATTGATGAAATGAAAAGGGTTTTTAAAGGAGATTCTCATCTTTCCACCAATATAAATTATTCTTTACTTTGAATTTAATAATTAATTATTATTCATTTTCTATTTGAATTGTGACTAAAGCCATGATTGATTGGCTGATTGAAAAACAACTATAACTTTCAAACAGTATCACCATTTTGTAATCCAAAACATGCATCACATTCTATGTTTCGTATACTATAGGATTAAAAAAAGAAAAAATGAATTTTATGAAGTTTTGACCAAGTTAAGGTGGTCAAACATATGAGTTTTTATATTTTTTAAAAGTTGTAATAAAAGAATTCATAATTAATTATTTACTCAGAAAAATTTACAAAAAAATATGCATCACATCTAAACATGAGTCCCCTACTTATGTAAAATCTTATAAAAAAATATTATCATTTTATTGTGGTTAGGGTGGTCAAATAGACACCTACTTCTTATTTTTTGCTTGAAATTTAAGTACTACTCTATTGAAATTTCAAATTTTCACCAAATATATTTTAAAGAAAAAAAATAAACCTAGTAGTTTAGAAACTACATTCAATTTTCTAAAGATTCTATTCTTACATATTTTTGAAATAATATAGATAACTTATTCAAATTTTTATGTCAAGTTGCCTAACTCTATTTTTTCTAAATTTTTTACCATTTAAGGGCTTATTTTTTCTATGATGATCTTCCACATACCCAAAAGAGCGTTTTAACTTAAACTCGTAAACCCTAGGACATAGAAGCTCAAAACCATGACAAGCTAAGATATATCTCAAAAAGAATTCAAAATTTTTAGAAGTTCTACCACCTTTCTCATAGACCAAAAGGTAGTATTTTTTTATCATGAAATTTTTTTAGTTGTAACTTCCTTATCTAGTGAATCTCGCATTTTTACTCTACTTGGTGGTTTATCACCTTTTTCATAAAAATCGTTGTACCTCCTAATTGTCTTTCGATGCAATGCCATAATTTATGCTAACAATTGTTCAAAAGAAATACCTTTCTTAGTAACACTTTTCTCCATTGTTGTTTTGACCTCATCCCAGGAATCCTTGTTTCTCAAGTTTTCAAACAATTTTTTAATTTGATGTTGAATTCTACTTGCAACATTATTATTGGCCACAATCATTGATTTAATGGTGTCACATGGATCATACTGCTAGTGATATACAACATCAAAATTAAAAAAAATCAAAATATTATGTGCCACACTAAATGCTTTTCTCTCGAATGTGAACCCCCACATGAAAATGGTAAAGAAGGAAATAAGGTTTTCTTCAACTAATTAACAAAGTCTAGTTCATCAGTAATCTTCATATGCCTTACATATTCCAATGCAAAAATCTTTTCTTTCACATGTATTTGAAGTTTGTATGGCTCTACTCCTAATCCATAAAATATTAACATAGTATATTCTTCCATTAAGTACCAATCAACCATTTGAATGTATTTCTTTTCCTAGTTGAATGCAATTTATACATGACATAGGCAATCTAGGCATTGTATTTTTTTTTAATTGCTTGACGCAATGGAGCCAAAAAGTAGTCTTCACATGAATGTATTTTCTGTGAGAATCATCCATCCTTCTCTCAATGGTCCAATCATATACTAGAGATATTTTATTCTCCTAAGCATTACTATAGGACTAAACCTAAAGCTTATTCGTTTGAAACATTCCTCTAAATTTGAGTATAAAAAAATAGCACAAGTAGGTTATGAACCTAAATGTCTTGGTGGGACCTCTTTTAATTATTAAAATTTTTTTATGCATGGATTATACAATGTTTTCAATATAGTTATATTTGACATGTGGTCCATAATAGATATTATATACCATTTCAAGGAGGCTTTCAACCACTTCCAAATTTCTTTCGAGTTTGAGGAAAAATGCTAGCATGGAAATAGTATCCTGAACCCATGGTTTAAAAATATCAAAATCATAACAAGGCTTATGATAACCTTTCAATTTTTTTCTAACTTCTTTGGTATCTAGAAATATTTTATTTATGAAATCATTTTTCTCCCTTTCATCCACTACTTCATAATCACTAGCAAGCTTTTCTAGGTCAATGTGGATGTTTCCAAGTTCTTCGTTTATATACCACAACAATTTTCAAATTTATTATACATTAATGGATAACAATTATTCTTTGCTATCTTTATAAAAAAATTCTCATTTGTTAGCATCATAATTTTGGGCATTGAACATGATAAATTTTTGGCAAGGGAAAACCTCATGTAACATCATGCACCCTAATCTAGTTACCCATGGTGCATTGATACTATTAACTTGCATTTTATTTGTAGGCTTATTCTGATATGAAAATATAAGTTTTGAGGTACACCTACCATAGATTTTAGGATAAAAATAATTGTGTTATTTATAAGTGAAACCTAGGGTTTTAAGCAATTTTTCATAATGTATTTTTTTATCCGACATTGTTCTAGTGGTATTGGTGGTAGACATGCTTATACAAAGTGAAATTATGAATTCCCTATTAGTCCTCCTTTAATTTTTCTTAATTCTTGAGTCTCCCAACCCTAAACCCAAACTTCAAAGTTTTACAAAAATAAAATTTTAAGAACCGTCAAATGATGAAACATAGTCACAGGAATTCATTCACTTACGCAGATTTTGATTCTTGAAAATATTAATGCTGACAGTCATGTATTTACTAGAATGGATTTGTTGGAATTGGAATTATGGAATCTAGAATAGGGTGGTGCACTACAATGAGCAATTTGAAGACTGAAATCTCCTTGTGTGTTGACCCTCTCACTTTAAAATAAAATCACTTAGTAGTAGAAAGTTCTTTTTTTTCAAAATTCAAACATTAAAGTGAATGAAATTTCTATGTGCTAATTTTGGACTACACAATTAGTACATTGCTAACAACATTTAGAAATTCACAATTAGTACATGGCTGACAACATTCAAAATAAGCCATTTAGTCCTACATTGACAACAAATTCTAAGTTGTTGATCTTTGTAAATATAATGGTTATAGGGTGATTCTAGAGGTTTAATTTTTCAAGCCTGGCACTCTATGCATTTAATTATAGAATAAAACTACAACCATACATCAAATGTTCATCAAACGGTTGAAACTTGAGTAATTTATTATATAAACAATAAACATTTGTTTTAAAGTGGCTAGTAAAATAACATTGCAAAGGACTTAATAAAATGAATAATGATACTGGGAACCAAGGGAGATCAATGAAAAATTAAATTTAAAGTGAATTAAATATTGAAATGTATCAATGTGTTGCTTCCAAACTCGAGACTACATAGTTAGTACATGGATGTCCTACATTGACAACAAATTCTAAACTATTGATCTTTGTAAATCTAATGGTTATAGGATGATTCTGAAGGTTTAAGCTAGTAAGTCTAGTGTTCTATTCATTTCATTCCAAAATACAACTACAACCATACATCAAATTTTCATTGAACAATTGAAACTTTAGTAATTTATGATATAAACAATAAAAAAGTGTTTTAAAGTTGTTTTAAACTTTAGTGTTATAGGATTGACATCAAAGCCAAGGGGTCATTAAATTAATGTTGCAAAGAACTTAATAAAATGAATAATGATACTGGGAACTAGGGGTGATGGTCAATGAAAAATTAGAAATCAATAACATTTTGGTAAACCCTAACAAGAGTGACAACTTTTAGTGTTTACAATATTTTTTGTCAATTTTATGGCAACTTTCTTTTTTCATTTGTATTTCTTTATGTTTTACTTTTAAGTATACATGTAATTATTTTATAAATAGATAATACCTAATTTATTAAAGGAAAAAAACACTAATTTGAATATATTTATAGACATTGAACTCAAAAAATAATTCTTTACTGTAAATGAATAATGAAGAATAACACAGCACAACCATTTATTTTATTATAACTGAATTACAATGTCACATTATTAAAAATATTTTTAAGTATGACTAGAGCATGCAAGCACCAAGTCCCATTTTATATAGATAACATATGTCACTTTACATAATATAAATACAAATGTAAGCCCCAAGCTTCTGTTGGACCACTAGTGACAACGTAATACAAATCTCACTATGAAAATAAATGCATGGTGATGGGATTTGTTGGGTCAACCATGAGATTTGAAAATAGATGTATGGTACTTTCAACCATGGGAAGTGGAATTGAAAATAAAGGCATGAGACATGCTTATGAAAGCATTCACTCTCAAAATAAATGCATGTGGCTTTCTTGGAAAACAATGTTGGGGAAATGGGAGCTGTGAAGATACAAAATGTACTTATCCCCTTTGAGAACCAGAGTCATGCAAAAGATGAGGGGTATTAAATATGCTCACATATTGTACTTACAACATCAATGCTTTGGGATAGCACTTATCTCCATCAGAGCTCCTCATCCTATGTCAAATCCTATTTGAGAAGTTAGGTCAACCAACTCAAATTCTTTCCAATTCCACCCACTTTGAACTTGAAGGAAATTGGTCTTTTACTCTGTAACTACATAACTTGAGGTAGGAGAATTTAATGTATGGGTATGTGTAGGATCATGATGGGCCAAAAAGTGGCGATATGATGGGCATGTGTCTGACAACATTTTTTTAACCTAAAATTGATGTAACGAAAAGGGTTTTTAAAGGAGATTCTCAGATTTCCACCAATATAAACTATGCTATACTTTGAATTTAATAAATAATTATTATTCATTTTCTATTTGAATTATGACTGAAGTCCTAATTAATAGGCTAATTGAAAAACATCTATAGCTTTCAAATGGTATCACATTTTTTCAATTCAAAATATGCGTCACATTCTATGCTTTGCATACTATAGGATTAAAAAAAAGAAAAATATAATTTGATGAAGTTTTGAGCAAGTTAAGGTGGTTAGACATACAAGTTTTTATATTTTTTAAAAGTTGTAATAAAATATCCATAATTAATTATTTACTTGGAAAAAAATTACAAAAAAATATGCATCACATCCACACAAGAGTCCTCTACTTATATCTAAAATATTATAAAAAAATTATTATCATTTTATTGTGGTTAGGGTGGTCAAACAGACACTTACTTCTTATTTTTTCCTTGAAATTTAAGTACTACTGCATTGAAATTTCAAATTTTTACCAAATAGATTTTTTATTTTCTTAAATAAACCTAGTAGTTTAGAAACTACATTCAATTTTCTGCAAATTCTATTGTTACATATTTTTAAAATAATATAGATAACTTATTTAAATTTTTATTTCAAGTTGCCTAACTCTAATTTTTCTGATTTTTTTGCCATTTAAGGGCCTATTTTTTCCATGATGATCCTACACATACTTGTATCCCTAATAATACCAAATCATCTTCTTCTTGAATCCTTATTAAGCCTACAAAATGAAAATTCTTATGAAAATTCAGAACATTGTACTCATTCGTAAAGCCTTTAGCCTTCAACGAATGATTTTAGTTGTGGTCACTATTCCTATTTATGGGCCACCAGTACCACTACCAGCTTGATCCCTTTTTACTTGTGAGTTGTACTCATGTCACGTGTGAGGTTTTGTATAGTGATAATCATAATTTGAGCAAACAAAAAAATAAAATTAATCAATTCGTGTAGCTTAAGCCTTATCATTACAATTAAATTTTTTAATTTGATTAACATTTGGCAACATATGAATTGTACCTCAAGCTAGGAAGCTATCAAAATCGCCAATTCTACTCAAATGATATGAAATAATTATAAATCTTGTTTCATTAAAGCTATGATCTATCCAATCAATTGCTTTAGATGTTCATATGGAATTAATCACTATCTATAGTACACCAACAACACTTTCTTAAAAAATATTAAGAATTTTAATTAAATGAAATGTAGTATGCCAAGGCATTGAAAAGAGAGAATGAGTGATGAGTGAGGAGCATTGATCTCGCCATGTTTCTACATCTAACAATTCTAGTGTTATTCTAGAGGTTTCAATTTGCAAGTCTAGTGTTTCAAAGATTTACTTCTAGAATGCAACTACAACCATCCATCAAAAAATCATTGAATGCTTGTCGTTATATTGATTTGTACTGAAATCTAGCTATAGATATGGAATATCCTTCACACATATTTCCTTCATTACTTTGGTTTAAGGATTCAATTATTTTGTAAGGTTGACAATTCAGCCTTGTTTTTCCTTTACATCGTTTGTGTAAAATGTTCTTAAGTTTTTAAGCCCTAGCCCTATGTTCTTCCTAGGTGGTCCCTCTTTTAAAAAAAAGTTTATTTACATGCATATTTTTGCCACTTAAGTTCTTGTATTGCTCACTGAAAAAATCCTTTAACCCATTGGGTTCATTACCACGATGAGTGATGAGCCTTTATATCAGCACATGTCCACATCTAATGGTTATAGTGTTATTTAGGAGGTTTCAATTTGCAAGTCTAGTGCTTCTAAGATTTACTTATGGAATGCAACTATAGTGGATGATAAAAAAATCATCGAACAATCATTGTTATATTGATTTGCATTAACATTTCACCACTGAATTCTTTTTATTAGTTTGATATTTTGTTTAATTTTCCAAAAAAAATCTTATTCATTTGAAAATAGGCTTAATTCACTAATGAAAATATTTTTTTGGTTTGAAAAAAAGTTTTAGTCGCCAACAATTTTTTTTTGTTGTTTTGAAAATAGGTTTAATTTTCCAATGGAAATATTTAATTGGTTTGAAAATAGGTTTTAATCACCAATGGAATATTTCATTGGTTTTAAAAAAATGCAATTCACAAAGATTTTCCCTAGACTTCCAGCGATTAGAAAAGATTTGCCAATTGAGATTTTTTTTCCCAAAAAATGAAAAAATGTCTAATAGAACTAAATTTTTTTGGGAAGTATACAACATTTGCTAGGATTTTACACCTTAACAGAGAGGGGGTTTTCTTAAAGTAATTCCTAGTTAAATATGTAGCAACAAGACAAGATACACAAGCATACAATGTCAAAATTAGAGAAGATAAAGAAGGGATGGATTAGACCTCGAATAGTTGTCCAATTGGTATGAATCAAGCCTTAATTGCAAATCCAAAAAAACTGACAAGTGGAAATCTAGTTTCCACTATGCAAATAAAATATACTAATATTAGATAGTGAAAATATGTTCTCCACTAAGTGAGCCCCAAAAAGTGGCTAATGAGATGTCATGTTGGGTCTATAGGCTCCCATTATACTAAGCATACCAAATTTTTACCTCCTGATAAATTGATAAGGTGCTACTCAAAATGGTTACAAGGCTAGCAAGATATGTTATGGTAGGAATTCATAAAAACCATAAATACTCCACTAGGAAGCAAGTTGTCTTATGCTTGTTGACCTTGAAAAACATAAAGTCTCCACTATCAAGCAAGTTGTGTTATACTTGGTGGCTTTGACACATTCAATAGTATACTCAAAGGGGCTTTTCTTAGTTCATGAAAGGTCTCACATTAGGGAACATCATACTTAATATCTCAAAGAGAGGCTAGTTAAGGATAAAAGATTCACAACTTAGGGAATGCAAGCCATCCTATCACCACTAATAGGAATGTCATATGCCAAAAAAGTTCATGCTCTTGAAGGAACATGAAAACCCAATGTCACCACCAAGAAGACACATCACATGAATTAAGAAGACAACACATTAAAGAAAAGAATGAGCAGGAACATGTATGCCCCACTTTAAAGAAATTGATAAATACCATTCTCTATGAAATTACATTAAATTATAACACAATAAATGCTAATATATGAGACCTTTATCGAGAAATTTGTATGTAAAAAATTTGTTTCTAGATAGAGCTTCATCATGAAAAAGGGTTACCACCAAAATGAAATGCTAAAGATAATATAGAAAGAAAATTATGTTACATGTGAGCCAACTTAAGGCATGTCATCCACATCCTAAGATTTTTCTTATACATACATGGAAGATGGTAAACTAGATAAACGGGGAAATGACAAGTTCCATACTAGCACAAGGCTACCTAAGCCCTTTTCCCCCAATGGTGGAACATGATCTAATAAATTATGATGATATGTTGCTCCTCAAAAAATGAAACTATGATTGCATAAATCCAAGTTTATACCCTCATACATGGTAGTGAATATGCTATGATACCATAACTACCACATGACAAGGAGAAAAAACTAATGTTATTGATTATGAGTAGGAAAAGTATCAATTTGATGCTTATACAATGAGATATTTTGACATGTAATATCTATCAATTCCAGATGCACCAAGGTTAAAGTTATTTACAAGAATCTTTTGTAAAAAAATTGATATTAAGTGAAGGATATTTTGAAGCTTTTCTTTTGTTTCAAGGAAAAATAACTAATACAACTAGTTGTTTCTTGTATATTAGGCTATATAGGGACATAAATACCTTGTTCTCTAGCACCACATCCTTTTCCATTATAGCCAAGTTGTTTCAAAATATCATAACCTCTTCCATAAATTTTTTCCATTTATTTTGTATTTGGTGGTTTATCATGATCATATCTATTCATATGTGGATGTGTAAGTGTTTCTTCTTCTTTTCTAAAAGTTATAGCATCATGTGCTAGTGATGACTCAACTTTTCTAGATATTATGGAAGATTCTTTCTCTTTTCTTGGTTTCTATGAAATGTTGTGTTCTCCCATGGATGTAGGTGTAAAATATAATTTACCCCAATCGTCATCCAATAGGTTTGTGACTTTTTAAATATTGTTCTTTTTTTGTTCCTCTTGCATAGGCTCTACATTTTAAGTTGGTATCAATGTTTTCAAAGGACATTCCTTGTCTTTCTCAATTTGAAAACAACTTTTTTGGTGATGGTCAACCTTAATTGTACAAAAAAAAATTATATATACATATTTCATTAAGCGATGAAGATTTGAAGGTGTTGCATTCATTTCATGAATTCCAAGTCTACCCAAGAGAATATTATATGAAAGATTACTTAACATGACATGAATAGGAGTTTGCAATCTGACGTTTCCATCTCTATTAGGTAATGTTATCACACCAAGTGGTTATTTCCCACATTATTGAATCCACAAATAGATAAATAATTAGATTCAATCATAGGCTTGTCCAATCTAATTCTATATAAAAAAATTACACTACAAACGTTAAGAGCCTAACCATTGTTAATGAGGGTTCATTTTACCCCACACTTATTAATGAAAATCATTACCATGAAAGCCTCATTTTTGTTTTGTACTTATAATGAAGGTAAATCATCTTGATGAAAGGTATTGTCTAAGTTGACTGATCTCATACCTTAAATTAAGGATTCAACATCATTTGGTTGCACACTAGGATGGATAACAACTTGTAAATAATTTTGAAGAATTTTATGGTGATTAGATGAATCTTGAATAAGTTCCTATAAAGAAATCTTATTAGGAGTTTTGTGAAGTTTTGTACAAGATCATACTCCTTTCCATTATGAAAAGGAAAAGGAGGAACACTAGGAAAGATAGGTTGAGAAAGTGGTAATGAAATAGGTATGGTTTGTGGTTTCCTATTGTTCCTTGAGTTGTATATATGAGCAATAGTATTATAACTTGGTTGTTGCAAAAACATTGTTACTAGTGAGTTGCCTTGCAAAGTTTAAGATAACTCTTAAAGGTTTTGGTTGATGTTGGGGTGGTTATATGATAAGAAGTAGCTTAGGAGATGACTTATGAGGTCCAATAATAAAAGGAATCATAGGAGGTCCAATGGTTAGACTATTCTTAGGAGTTCTTGTGATCAAGCAATATCTAATGTTTGAAACCTCAATAGAATTATCCTTATTTTGATGATATTTTATTGATGGGGATTCTAATGTCACCTTATCTTATTTATTTAAGGAAGAAACAATACTATTATTTTAAATAAATGTATCAATATTATCATCCTCTTGCACCATGATATCTTCCCTTGTAGGAGAGTTTGTAGGAGAGGAAAAAACTAGATTTTCATGACATTGAATGGTTGGATCTTCTAAAATAACTTCATCACAAATAGGGGAGATATCAATGGTTTGATCTTCTTTTTATCAAATTTTCATCCTATTGTTCATTCATTTTTTCCCAATTAGGAGAAGAGAAACAAACATGATTCTCATGGCAATCAATGATGGGTTCAAAAGAACAAACTTTATTGTCATGATTTTCCATGATTATATTCTATTTTACTAATTTATTTTCACACATGGGAGAGGGATCAATGAAAAAAAGAAAAGAGGTGAAAGGACTTCATATTCATATACTTGTAACAACAATTTCTCAGAGTATTCAACAAGATCAAAAAATAAAACATTAAGTATGATAACAAGAGACTTTTGTAATGAAAACATGATGTAATAATTTCTCTATAGATATGAAATACAACAATTTTTTTTTTTTAAATCACAAATTATTAAACTAAGTGGATGATTAGAACTAATACATAAAACAATTTTTTTTTTAAATTGATAGACTAAAATAGTAGTTCACTAGCAGATCTGGGAGAACAGAGGACCTAAAAGTAACCTAGAAAAGAAAGTATTGGCAGGCTCTCAAGGAATCATTTATCTAAGGGAGACTGGATCTTTTTATAGGGTTTTTTAAAAATGAAAAAATTTAATTTTTAGGTTATTATTTGTGTTCTCTATTCTAGGTTGTAAACTATGGTTGTTATAATAATTTATTTCTAAATTTTGGTGTCTAAATGCAAGTGTAATAAACTATAAAAAGTGAGAAAATATTAAACATTTTGAATACAACTTTGAGTAAATTTTTGAATGTGAATGACTTAAAATACACTAATATTGAAAATCAATGTAATATGCATGCAAATTTTTGCAATTTTCAAATTTTAAAGGACAGAAAATGAAAATATAAAACCCTAAATGAGATGCAAACAAATCTAGTTTCAATAACTCTAGATGAGATGCAAACTAATGCAATTCAATGTAAACTATTACAAATCCTTTATCCAAGGTTTGAGTGGACTCCAATTTTAGAAATTTTGATGTTTCATGCTAGGTTCACTAAAATGAAACATAGGAAAATAGGTTCTTCACTAAAATGTGAGTTGACCAATAATTTACTAAAAATAGTATGGGAAAAATTGGGTATAATGAACCTATCTTTCTCCTATTTCATTAGGAAATGAGATCCACCAATGGTAGGATTGAAAGTCAACACTAGGTTACTGAAGCCAATTAGAGATCTTGCAAATTTCCTTATGATAAAGGATGGGGTCAAATATTCCTGAACAACACTTTTGGGAGATAAAAATAAAATACCAGATGAACTCAAATATGCAATTTAAGACCAGAATCATGTAGATGAAGCATAATACTAGTGAAAACAACAAAATTCTAATAGATTTGAAGAAGGTGAGACACTAAAAACCTATCACCTAAAGTGTCACAAAGTGTCTTGAAATGGTGAATGGGTGCTTGTACAAAAAAATTCCTTAATTTTTGGGAGACTCTACTAATGGATATAAGATATCCTTTCTCATAGGTTTCACTGCAAAAATGTTGAAAATGAATATTGGATCTAAGTTTTTGTGGCCTTGACAACTATTGCAATTTTGAACATTTGAGATCTTCAATTTCAATCCTTTCTTCAACCTAAGATTTTTGCATATACAAGAGGGAAAAAATTATTTGTTTTTGGTGAATGGGAGTTTTCCTTGGTAAAACCTTGTTTTGGGAATTAAACCTTGAAATAAAATAATGATAAAGAGAATGAATGGTGAATGGAAACTAGCTTGCTACAACTCATCAAAAAATTGAATAGATATCCTTAGTGGACTAAAGTCTAACACATCTCTCCAAGGTCTTCATCTTGCATGAATGGCTTGATTGGATGCTAGATTTGATAGTTTGAATCTTATTTAAAATTTTGAAACCTACATAACAATGTTAGCTCCAAAAACATGCATGAATGCAAAAAAAATTGACATGATGTTTGAGATCTTGAATGATATTGTAAATGACATAGAAATCTGCTCTTTAGTGCTCTTCACAATAATATAATTTTCTTTTATGAAATTTTCCTTCTTTTTTGTAATGTTGAATTGATAAAATAACTATGTATTAATAGGTGAGTTTCTAATTTCCTAAAAATCACAATTTAAAAGTTAACAATTGTAACTTCAATTGGGATCATAAAAATGCCACCAAGAACATATTTTCAATTAGGTTGTGGAATCTAAAGATGGGAAAATGGGTCCTATAACCTAAATCTAGGACAAACAATTTTTAATGAAATTTAATTATTGTTTGCAATTGTTTAATATAAGTTTCCCTTTCATAGAATAAGATTAATTAATATTTTAAATTCATAATTGGGCCAATTAGAGGCATAATTAAGTCTAATTAATTAAGGGACCAAAAAATAGTGTGAAAATGTAAAGGAATAAATTTATTGATACTACATAATGGGATATGTGAAGGATCATCATGGAAAAAATAGGCCCTTAAGTGGCAAAAAATTCAAAAAAATCAGAGTTAGAAAACTTGACATAAAAATTTGAATAAGTTAACTATATTATTTCAAAAATATGTAAGAATATAATTTGTAAAAAATTGAATGTAGTTTCTAAACTACTACGCGATTTTAAAAAATAAAAATCTATTTGGTGAAAATTTGAAATTTCAATGCAAGAGTACTTAAATTTCAGTGGAAAAATTAAGTAGGTGTCTGTTTGACCAATCCCTAACCACAATAAAATGATCATATTTTTTATAATATTTTAGATATAAGTAGAGGACTCATTTCATAATGTGATGCATATTCTTTTGTAATTTTTCCAAGTAAATAATTAATTATGAATTTTTTATTATATTTTAAAAATATAAAAACTCGTATGTCTAACCACCTTAACTTTGTCAAAAATTCATGAAATTCAATATTTATTTTTTTAATCCTATATTATGCGAAGCATAGAATGTGACACATGTTTTAGATTCAAAAAATGTGATACTGTTTAAAAGCTATAGATGTTTTTCAATCAGCCTATCAATTAGGACTTTAGTCGTAATTCAAATAGAAAATGAATCATAATTATTTATTAAATTCAAAGTAAAGCATAATTTGTATTGATCAAAATTTGAGAATCTCCTTTAAAAACCCTTTTTGTTTCATCAATTTTTGAGAAAAAAAAGTTGTCAGCCACATACCCTACACATACCCATCATATCGTCACTTTTTGGCCCATCATGATATTGCATATACCCAATGTAATAGGAAAAATCATACTTTAAAGATTCTAGAGAAAATAGAAATGTCCCATATGTTAAATCAGTAAGATGCCTTGAGAGACATTAGATGTATTTTAAAATTCTAACATTGTCAACTATTTGAGCCCAATACAATGACAATAGCTACAATATAAAAATTGTTTTCCTCAAATAGCTATTATAGCCTTGGAAAAATCTAACTCAATAGAAAAATATATAAAATTGGATACCTTGTGAAAAGCTTATAGTTCTTTGACACATGAAAATTTAAATTTCATATAATGATTGACACCATAGTAATATCAATTCAATTAAGAATAATATTGAACTTCTAGAAATATCAAGATTTATGATCCTACAAAAACCTTACAATTTCAAGTGAAGTTACATATATATACCATAATAATTACCCTGGAGATAGTGAAGTCTTTATATGGATGAATCTTATGCACTAATAAATTGATTCACTGTTATATTAGATTTTAATTATTATTAACCAACCTATTCTAATAGTAATTTATGATAGGTAAGGAACACAAAAGAATAAAATAATTTTAGCCCCTCCACAAAAGTTACATCAGGCCCATGCCACTAGAAAATAATAGAAAATTTCCATCACAAATTTGTAGGATAAAATTATCTATCAAAGTATGCATTTAATAAATCTTAAATCTTCATTGGTCTAGAACATGAAAAAGAGACCTAAAACACACTAAGAATATCAATCTTTATCCAAAATTCATATTTCTCAACTATTATCATGTTACATTGAAAAATTTTCAACTATTATTAGTAGCATTGGGGTAAAAGTACAAATTTGTGTCATAATTTCAGCCAACGTATGAGCACAAGTGAATTTAAGTATTTCTAACTAAAAATATATTTGGGTCAAACATATGATCTTGTAAGATTCATTCTAGCTAAGTTAGATATATCCACAACTTTTTGAACTCAAATTATTGGCTAAATGCATATGTAACACCACTTTGAGGCCAATTTACCAAAAAAATAGATTTATTTAAAAAATTGATGTTTTAACAATTTTTACTCATGTAAATAGTAGTTTTTAAAAAATTATAAAAATACTCTTTTGTAGATCCATCAGTCTAATTTTCAAAAAATATGTATTTTAATAATTGAATTATTATTTATATTTTAATTTTAATTTTTACTAAAAATGGGTTATCAACACAAAATATTAGGTTGATTACCTTGACAAAGAAAAATAGTAAAACTTATTTTAAAAAATTGAAAAAATATGATGCACTAGATAAAATAATCTATATCAACAGGGTACAATTTTTTTTTCCATTTTAGATAAATAGATAGTATGAAAGTTGGCGTCCAGTGGAAACAACTATGTTGTAATATGTGCACATTCTAATATTTATTTAAAAATATATATTTATCAAAATTGAAAAAAATAAAATCCATGCACTAAAATTTCAAGTTATAAATACACACAAAAAAATGAAGGATAAAAAATACAAACTACTATATCAAGCTTGTTGTCTCATGTGACTTTATTTTTCAACAAATTTTTACCAACTAAATTATAGTGTGAATTTATTAAAAACTATATTCAAATAATTTTTTATTTTTATTTTTAAATACAATCATAAAATATACTAAAAAATAAATATTTTACTAGTTTACATCATTTCAAACCAAAACATATATGTCACTTTTTACTGACTCAAGTTTAAAAATTGGATCAGTGTTAGTTGTTTCCTTTAAAAAGTGTGACACAACTTTGTGCTTTTACCCATTGACCAAATGAAATCATCACATCACTTGGTCATTTCCAAATTATAGCACCATTTATAGTGGTTAAGTTTTGAACCAAAGTAAATATGGTTCCACCTTTTGGGAGATGGAACTTAGAGGACCTATTTTTGAACTACTAGGAGGTTTCCTTAGGTGTGATTAAATGGGGGTTCACCATTAGAATGAAGCTTCAAAGGAGAAATGAAAACTCTAATGGACTAAACCCTCAAAACTTGAGAGCATTAAATAAAATGAGCAAAAAAAAATCAGACATAAGGGAACCTAGTAAATTAATGGATTCCAAGAAATATCTGCAACTATGAAATTATACTTTTTGAAGTGTATTGGGACTCATACACCAAGTTGGGAGATTTAGTATTACTACAATAATCTCGGTAGAATCTGGAATCTTTCGTTGGAAAATTATGATAAATAGAAAACTAGTAAAAAGAAGTATACTGGGATTCATACACCCAGAGGGGTGATTCAGTCCCAATACTCCTTTCTGAAAAACCAGGATCCAAAATTTTTCTCCTATCTCTACACTTGCTTCCTATGTTTTGTGAACGTCACTTTTGGATTTGAACCTATTAAAAACTTAGAAAAGAAAATGTCATGTTGATTTCTTATCGAGGGTTTGCCCTAGTCCAACCCCTAGTTTGGTAATTAAAACTTTATAGAAAGTATAGATCGAAACTGAAAATGTGTGTGTAGGTCCTAATTTTAAGTGTTCCTAAGATTAAGAGATCTAAAATACAATGAAACACTACACTAATGTGATAGAATAGGATGCATACATAAAACATGAAAATGATGATGAGTCACTTTGGAAGCTCTTCAATCGCCCTAATAAGCCATAAGAATGCATGTACCTTCCTTTAGGTAGAAATTAAAATGATATGGGAAGATGAAATCACTTAGGAAACAAGTCATTAGGCTTAGTTCAATGGCTATTTGCATCTCCCCAACATAGAATTCATCATGATCATCCATAGGAACTATCATCAATCTTTGGAAATGATAGATTTTGAAATGAAAGTGGGTTTGAAGACCTTCAAAAAAACTATAAGGATACTCCAAGGCTTAAATTTTAGTTTCTCCTTGCTCTTGAATGCAAATGCTTGAATCTCTTTATTACTTGTTCACTTGTCTTGTTCTCTCTAGTTCCTAATCGTCAAAAATGAGTGTGAGACTTAGATTTTATAGGAATCCCATCTAATTTACCATTTATTAGATCCCAAATGCCAAAATTTATGAAATTTTAATTATAAAAAACTTTAATTTCCCATTCAAACTCTAAAAACACCACAAACGAGACTCATATGTCTAAGGTGGCATATGGGTCCCACTTAGGGGGGCTCATATGACAAAGATGATTAGCAGATATGATCCTTTGTCATGTGTGCCTTCTGGATTCATTGCTGGATTCCTTTGTCCTAATCGTAGATTAAAGGGATTTTCAGTAGGTTGGGGTCGTGTACTATCATGTATGACACTTGACGGTACTAGGTATGCATGGGGCTTATGTATGTTAGCCCACTTATACTGAGATTTGCATGAGGTTTTTTATTACGGGGTGACAAGCCTGTCATGTGGTGTCACTCAGCCCATGGGAGAGAGACATCGACCACTAGGGAGACCGTATGTCTTCAATTATAGCGGTCCACATGTCCAGCATAAGCTAGGCAAGGTTTCCTATTGGAGGCATGCTCTAGATGATTTAGAGACTGTCATAGACACCAAGAAGGGGCCCAATCTAGGGATGCCAAAATTAGGGAACCGAGAGCCTTGGGGGACTAAGATGCCCTAGGTGGTGTTTTATTCTCAACCCAAAAATCAGGGACACACCGATGGAGTCATTAAATTAGCATTTATACATTGGAGAATGTCAAGATTAACTAAAGAAATATGTTATTCATAGGGCTTGTGGACATAAAATAGGACCAATTAGGCCATAAAGAAGCATAAATAAAGCAAGGTGGGCCCAAACAAGTGTGAAAATGCAAGGGTATGCATTTTACTACACTACACCCTCTTAAGATGCTGCATAGTGCACACCATTCTCTTCTTGTTGCACAAATTAATATTGTCACCATGTAATAGGATGTTGGAAAAATACAAAAACCAACTAAATTTTAGTCTTCTTAGTGAAGAATTAAACTAAACATCCCTTATAATGGACTTACTTGGATAAGTAACCAACTAAAATTTAAAAAATATAATAATGTCAATAGTAAATACTTGTCTTGAAATTATTGCAAAGAATTGTTGAGAATAAGGAAAAAATATATAGTGAAAATAAAAACATAAATCATACAAATTCAGTTAATCAATTAGACTAGCTTGTGATTAACTATAAAATCTGAAACATGATATGGAGAAACACATCTGTGAAGAAATCAAAAATCAATAATTGCACATAACATTAGATGTGTATGGAGAATCATATTCAAGAAAACCTCAATGACCAGAGAAATTTGCAACTTGTATTAAACAAAAAGAATTTGTTACATCAATACAATCAGCTCAAATCCTTAGTCTAATAATATTTTAATAGCATTAAAATATTTCACATGCACAATATAAGAAAACCTCTATCTTATACCTCTAACCAATAGAACAAAGGGAAAAAGAAATCATAAATGATTTTCTAATTTAGTAGCCACTAAAACTATTGTCCACAAGTAAAAATACATAGCCCCCATCATGCAACATATTTGAGACACATGATATATCAATTAAGATAACATCTTGAACTCATAACCCTTCGTGAAAACCTCTCCAACTCTAGCGCTCCACGATAAAAATTGTAACTATTAAGGTCAACACCAGTTAGGACAAGATTCTAATTTTCAATTGCTTATTAAATGGTAAGTGTAAAATGAACTAAAAGTTATCATTCTTTTGCTCGATGAAACGGAAAGGCTACTGGAGTTGAGGAGTAACTAGCTTTAGCTACTTCGGTGTTTTTCTTTTCACTACCCAATGTGCTGCGCGTTGGACAATTATATAAATAGGCGGGGCCATTCACTCACCCACCATAAAGGATGGCATTCCACAGACAAAGCAATTATTTAATCTCTACAAATGACTTTTTGTTTCAGACACAGAAGACAAACGCCACCCTGGTGATTGTGCTTATTTTGATCTTCGCTTCTTTCGAGTCACATTACATCAAAGTTTTAATGCAGATCCTGAAATTCCACAATAAGTCTCAATCATTATGTATGATCATTGAAAAATCGAAAGTGAAAGAGTAAGTGCTATTTACCAAAGGAGGAGGGTTGACGAGGATAAGCATTGTGTTGTGCATGAGGTGGGAAGATAAGAGTAATCGCCACTGTTCAATAGCGATTGAGCAATTAAATGGAATGGGAAAGGGGAATAGGATGAGAAATCCTAATCAGACTAACTCACATTGTAAATGGCACTCCTTTTTTAAAGAAACGACAGAAAGCAAGATTGAATAAGATGGTAACAAATGGCCTATTATCAACTTTACTGTAACGGGGACAGCAATAACGAATGGTGAACAGCAATAGATCATATTCAACTTTCTCTCTGTCAATGCATGTTCAGTAATTTAAATCCTCCCGAAAATGGTCAGTGACACTGTCAACAATGATATCTTCCAAGAAATCGAAGGAGAGTAAGTAAATTAAACATTTGAATGGACCAATTGTTTGTCTGTGGCTATTTTCATAAAAGTATATTCAGAATGTTAAATAGGCGTTGTCCGACTGTTAGATGGGCCTGTTAGATGTGCCGTAATTGTCCACCATAAAGGAGAATATTCATCTTCCTCATCTGATTGAATTTATTTTGATATTCACCGCTTTCAAATCACATTACATCAAAGTTTTAATGCAGGTTCTCAAATTCCAACTCGAAAAGGAGGGTTGATGTTCATATGCATTGTCTTGGCCATGCATTAAGAAAATAGGAGCAATTACAAATTTTATTCATTGATTATGATCTATTAAGCAAAGTAATGGGGTGGTAAAAGGGAAACAAGATGTTGATTCCTACAATCTATTACAATTAAACAAATTTTGTACATTACAAAACTTTTCCTAGAGGTAATTTGAAAATAAAATTGAATAAGATAGAACACAATTGGTCTATTGGCACCTTTATTTTCAAAAGGATAGCAATAGAAAGGAAGATTTCAAATTGATTGCATTCTAACATTTTTTTATTTTTATTTTGTAGTGCATCAAAATGGGGAAAAAGTTAATGATCTAACAAAACTTTTTTGACAAAATATATATTGTATTATGTAAAACATGTATTAATTATAAAACTTACACGTTATGTTTTACAAATATCAATGTAAAATATTAAATGAGTATATTGTGTTTTGCATTACTTTTACAAAAAATATGTAAAACATAATATAGTCTCATTTTTTGTCATTGATTGTGTATTTTGTAAAAATCAATGCAAAACATAACATATTTACATTATGTTTTTTATTTATTTAATAAATATTAATGGAAACATAGTGCATTCATGTAAAATTTTCATTGATTTTGCAAAACATATCACATATATATTTTTAGTATCTTGAATTTAAAAAAAATATGATCGCACTCATTTAAGATTGGATTTTAAAGCCTACAAAGGATATCGCTTTTGACCACTAAAATCATGTTTTTTAATTAAAATTAATAAATTTGAACTTCAACATCATCATCTATATATTTTTAAAATGAAATTAAATGAATCAACCACCAAAGTTATCTTAGATTTTTAGGTGTTTAATTTATTGAATATTTAAACTAAGGTTTTTTATATTATTATCATTGAATACATTTTCATATTCTTCAAGCACAATATTTCTTTAAAATTTTATGAGATACTAATCTAAATTTGAAAAGAAAGTGGATTGTTTTATATTTTATTGTATACATATTGAAAGTGGATTTCTACTTCTAATTCAAGATTTGTGCATTCATCCATCTTCTTTTGAATTTCTATTTTCTAACATTCTTCAATTCTTTCCTTCTTATTCAATTTTCCCAGCGGGATAGTGATAATTTATTCTCCTTTAGTCAGCCAATTGCATGCTTCTATACTCTTAATTTGTAGCTTTTCAATGTACTCATTTTATTTTATCAATTTTTCCTTTAGTTCATCCATTTAAACTAAAAATTCACTAGAGACTGCCTCTGAAGGAAAAAATTTCTCATATTCATATTTCAGAAACTTCCTCAAGTTGTTAGGCTTCTTCTAAGGTACAAAGCTCTGATACAAATTATTTAACATGCGGAATATTGAGAGGGGGGGTGAATCAGTATTCCATAAACCCATAATAAAATTCAATTAAACATTATAACGATTCTGACTAAATCAGAAAGAGTACACATAGAAACAAGTCAATGCAATCATACATATGAACAACAATTTTTTTATGGGGAAAATCTAGAATAGAAAAAACCATGATGAGGGTTAACTCACAATATATTATATCTGAATACAAAATATTATGGGGATCACTATGAGGACTCATTTTCCTTAAAAGGCTCACAGCCTAAGTACAAAAGATGGCTCAATGCCAAGATACAATGATAGTGGCTCATTACCAAAAGAATGAACTGATGGAATACACGTTCAATGTGCAAGGTTTAGTTCCATTGAAGATCAGAATATAAATTACTACCTCACATTGCAGTCACTGAATAAAAGTACACTGCGATCACAATTGATAAAGCATTTAGGCTGTAATCTTCACACACTCCTTAATCATGCTTACATTTCACATTCACTACTCATGTGTTGCTTCTTCTACTACTCAATCCTCTTCTCATTTCACATTCACTACTCATGTGTGTCTCATTCCACTCCTCAAATCCTCTTCACATTTTACACTCAAAACACCTTATATATATACAAGCATGTTGTATTCATGAATTAGGTCAACCTAATTAGATGAACAAAAAATAATCAAAACCTTTTTTATCAGCACCATACACATTTTAAACATTTTATCCATGTAGTGCATTATGCCAAGTTAACTATTAGTCTCCATAGTATATTGTATTCATTGAGTCCGCCAAGACTAGAATGGAATTCTCCAAAATAACAAATAATCCTCAAAGAAAACACCCTTTGGATCTAAGAACATATTAATTTCCCATCATACTACTAGTAAAGAGACTATCAACAAAACTGTTGAATAAGAATGTTCACTTTAGTAGAGTGTGGAGTCTCCCACATAGTATACCACACACAAAATAATAATAGGATATAGAGTTAAAAATTGTCCAAGATAACTTTTTGTTCACAACAAAATATGTCTCAAGATCTACGATATAGTTGTCTGAATGAGTCAAGAAAACATGGTTAAGAGATTAGAGTCATATCAGATCTTGCAATGAGTTCCAGACTCAAATACCAACACATTGATCTATCATAAAGGAGTATTACCGGTAGAGAACAACATCTGATAAACCAAGCAAACTTCCCATATAGTTATTACCATGTTGACATTAATGAAAACATAGGAACAACCAACACAGCCATGCATACTTCATGCTCATGTTACAATGATTCCAACACAGTGCACACAATTCTCTTCTCCTTGCACAAATTAATATTGTCAATATGTAATAGGATGTTGGGAAAAGATAAAACCAACTAAATTTTTGTCTACTTAGTGAAGCAATAAACTAAACATCCAGTATAAAGGACTTCCTTGGATAAGTAACCAGCTAAAATTTAAAAATAAAAATAGTGCCACTAGTAAATACTTCTCTTGAAATTATTACATAGAATTTTTGAGAATAGGCTAAAATATATAGTGAAAATATAAACATAAATCATACAAATTCAATTAATAGATTAGAATAACTTGTGATTAACTCTAAAATCTGAAACATAATATGGAGAAACATATCTAACAAGAAATCAAAATCAAAAATAAAATAATAACAATAGATGTTTAGGAAGAATCATATTTAGGAAAATGTCAACCAACAGAGAGATTTGCAACTTGTATTAAACTAAAAGAATTAGTTACATCAATACAATCAACTCAAATCCTTTGTTTAATAATAATTTAATAGCATTGAAATATTTCACTCATACAACATAAGGAAACCTCTATCTCATACCTCTAATCAATAGAGCAAGGGGAAAAAAGAAAGCATAGATGGTTTTATAATGTAGTAACCACTAAAACCATTGTCTACAAGTAAAAATACATACCCGATTATGCCACTTATTAGAGACACATGATATATCAATTAAGATAACATCTTGAACACATAAGCCTTGATAAAAACCTCTCCAACTCTAGCACTCCATGATGAAAATGCTAACTTTTAAGGGCCGCACCAGTTAGGACAAGATTCTAAATTTCAATTGCTTATTAAATGGTAAGAGTAAAATCAACTAAAAGTTATCATCCTTCTGCTAGATGAAACAGATAAGCTAGTGGAGTTGAGTGGAGTAACTAACTTTCGCTGCTGCGGTGTTTTACTTTTCACTATCCAATGTGTTGTGCGTTGGACAATTATATAAATAGGCAGGGCCATTCACTTACCTACCAACAAAGGCTGACATTCCACAAAAAAAGGACTTATTTAATTTCTGCAAATGACTTTTTGTTTCGGATACAGAAGACAAATGCTACCCTGCTGATTGCATTTGTTTTGATGCTCGCTGCTTTCGAGTCACATTACATCAAAGTTTTAATGTAGATCCTAAAATTCCACAATAATTCTCAAGAATTATGTATGATCATTGAAAAATCGAAAGCGAAACACCAAGTGCTATTTACCAGAGGAGGAGGATTGATGAGGATAAGCATTGTGTTGTGCATGGAGTGAGAAGATAAACATAATATTTTCCAAGAAATCAATGGACCAACTATTGGTCTGTGGTTATTTTAATTAATAATTATTTTAATAGAAGTATATTCAGAATGTTGAATAGGCGTTGTCCGACTGTTAGATATGTTGTAATTGTCCACCATAAAGGACAACATCCATCTCTCTCATTTGATTGCATTGCATCAAAGTTTTAATGCAGGTTCTCCAATTCCACATCATGTCTCAACAATTACGAATGATCATTGAAAGATCTAAAGTGAAACAATTACTGTTGTTGTTTGTATTTTGGCTGTTGCAGGAAATTGTTTTTTGGTGTTTAACAACAGCATTGCTATTGGTTTACTGGGACTGCTTGCTAGTTTTTAACAATAGTTAAAGATGTCCTTCCCTTCCTTTGTAACTATTGTATGTTGTATATTTATTTTTGTTAATAAAAATTTTCTTCCAATGAAAAAAAAGAAAAGGAACGGAGGGTTGATATTGAGATGCATTGTGTTGGCTATGCAGGGAGAAAATATGAGCAATTACAACTTTATTCATTGATTATGATGTAATAAGCAAACTAATGGGGTGGGAAAAGGGAACGATTCCTAACATCTACTATAATTAAATTAATTTTTATACATGATACTATTTTTCCAAGAGATAGAAAGAAAAATTGAATAAGATAGAATACAAATGGTCTATTATCACCTTTACTTTGAAAGGATAGCAATAATAAAAGAAGATTTCAAATTTATTACATTCAATATTTTTATTTTTTGGCAGTGAATCAAAATGGGGAAAAGATTTTTAAGAAAACCTTATACCTTGACAACTTATAGAAATTGATTTATGGAATTATTCAATAGTGATCTGATAATGCAACAAGCAGGAAATAAAATCTCTAATCTTGCACCCAAGGACTATGAATACACATCTAAATTTTCCTTACAAGAACACTGGTGCCCTGGTTACCTATGTCCTCCTTTTTTAGCCTCAAATTCATACCAGAAGTACACAATGTCTTGCTCAATCTATTTTTTAGTATGTTTACGCCTGTGATTTCTCTAATCTATCGTATTTACATCAAAGAATAATTTGCATCATTAGACTAGTTGAATCATTACATTTAATCCTTAGAACATTTTCAGATGGTTAGGGGTTGGTTTACTCACCTTTTTGGTTGTAAGTCAATCATATATCTTGTCCAAAACCAATCAAAACCCTGCCAACTTCAAATCTCTAATGAACCAATTGAAAAATTTATTCAATAAAAAAGTAGAGATCTAAGAATGAATAAGAGTTATATACACTCTAGTCTATGCTTGTTAAAATACAATGCAAGGATAGTTTATAATGTACTACAGAAAATCATACTTTAAAGATCCTAGAGCCAATAGAAATTTCTCATATGATAAATCAATATGATGCCTTGAGAAAATCTAGAGGTATTTTAAAATTCTAGCATAGTTAACTAGTTGAGTCCAATATAATGCCAATAGTTATAATATAAAAAATATTTTCCTAAAATAGCTATTATACCCTAGAAAAAATCTAACTCAATAGATAATATCTAAAATTTGATACCTTGTCAAAGGTTTATAGTTCTTAGACACATGAAAATTTAAATTTGATATAATGATTGACACCATAGTAACATTAATTAAATTAGGAATAATAGTGAAGTTCCCAAAATATCAAAAACCTTATGATGTCAAGTGAAGTTATATATAGACCATAATAATTACCCTAGAGATAGTGAAATCTCTTTAGAGGTGAATCTTATACACTAATAAATTGATTCATTGTTATATTATATTTCAATTTTTATTAACTAACCTATTCTAATTATAATTTTATGATATGTAAGGAACACAAAAGACTAAAATAATTTTAGCCACTCCACACTGGTTACATTAGGTCTATGCCATTAGTAAATCATATAAAATTTAGATCATAAATTTCTAAGAGAAAATTAATCTATCAAAGCATGCATTTAATAAATACTAAATCTTGATTGGTCTAGAATATGAAAAAAAAACTAAGACACAGTAAGAATATCAATATTTATCCAAAAATCATATTTCTCAACTATTATCACGATACATTGAAACTTTCTCAACTATTATTAGTAGTACTGACCAAATGAAATCATCACATCACTTGGTCATTTCCAATTTCTAGAGCCATTTATTCCTATGCAACCAGTAGTCTCCTACATTGAGAATTTTTTAACCAAAAAATAGTCGTTTATTTTGTACAATAATCTTAGTCCTTTCAAAGGTTAGCTTAGTGAAATCTTGAAAAGGTTTTCATAACTGTAATTGAGAACGATACTTGCAGTAAATCCAGCAATTGAAAATGTGAAAATGTGCCATCAAATAACTATGTCCATAAATCATTAGGCTTGAAAGGAAAAATTCAGGTATGGTAATAGTGCTAGTGCAATGACTAGGTCTATTATCTATAGATAATATTTTAGTTATTTCCTGCTTAAGATGTTTAATAGTGCACACCATTCTTATTTCCCTGTAAAATTAATATTGTTATCATGTAATATATTTTTTGAAAAGGATAAAACAAATTAATTTTTAGCCTGTGTAGTGAAGTGATAAACTAAACATCCATTGTAAAGGACTTATTTGGATAAATAACTAGTTAAAATTTAAAAAATATAATAATATCAATAATAAATAATTCTCTTGGAATTATTGTAAAGAATTGTTAAGAATAGTGTAAAAAGATATAGTTAAAATATAAACATAAATCATATAAATTCAATTAATCAATTAGAATAACTTGTGACTAGCTATAAAACTTGAAGCATAATATGGAGAAACACATGTAGGAAGAAATCAAAATCAATAATAACACATACATTAGATGTGTATTAAGAATCATATTCAAGAAAACCTTAACCATTAGAAACATTTGGAACTTATACTAAACTAAAAGAATTAGTTACATCAATACAATCAACTGAAATCTTTATTCTAATAATATTTCAATAGAATTAAAAAATTCACTTGCACAACATAAAAAAACCTTTGTCTCATACCTCTAATCAATAGAACAAAGGGAAACAAAAAATCATAAATGATTTTATAATTTAATAACCACTAAAACCATTGTCCACAAGTAAAAGTACATATGGCATTATGCAACTTAGAGACACATAATATATCAATTAAGATATCATCTTGAACTCATAACCCTTGATAAAATCCTCTCCAACTCTAGCGCTCCATGATGAAAATGCTAACTATTAAAGGCCACACCAGTTATGACAAAATTCTAAATTTCAATTCCTTATTAAATGGTAAGAGTAAAATCAACTAAAAGGTATCATCCTTCTATTAGATGAAACAAATAAGCTAGTGGAGTTGAGTGGAGTAACTAACTTTAGCTTTTGCAGTGTTTTACTTTTCACTACCCAATGTGTCGTGCTTTGGACAATTATATAAATAGGCAGGGCCATTCACTCACCCACCATAAAGGACTACATTTCGTAGAAAAAATGACTTATTTAATCTTTTCAAATGACTTTTTGTTTCAGAACAGAAGACAAACAATACTCTGGTGATTGAATTTGTTTTGATGCTCGTTGCTTTCGAGTCACATTACATCAAAGTTTTAATGTAGATCCTGAAATTCCAAAAAAAATGTGCATGAGCATTAAAAAATCGAAAGTAGAAGGGCCACACAAGATGAAAGCAGATCCTGAAACTCCACAACAAATGTCAAGAATTATGTATGATAATTGAAAGATCAAAAGCGAAAGACCATGTGCTATTTACCAAAGGAGGAGGATTGATGAGAATAAGCATTGCGTTGTGCATGGAGTGAGAAGATAAACATAATATTTTCCATCTAATCAAAGGATGGTAAGTAAATTGAACATTTCAATGGACCAACTATTGATTTGTGTATATTTTAACTAGTAGTCGCATGTAGTGACATGTAATGATGAGAAAATAGGTAGAGGGGAAGTCCAAATGGTAGGGATGTGTACACACTTAGTAGGAATCAAGAATCTAGGATACACACATATCTATGCACAGGGAATGATTTGATTACAGTGACTAACAATGCCATGTGCAGATTTGGATATATGGCATAGCACATGCAAACAATATTGATACATAGTGAGACAATCTTGGAATGAGCCACTATTCATTGTAGTGGTGGACAATGTAGTTCCCCTATGTGCAGATATGTATGTCTGTCATAGTGATGCCTATGTGTTATATTAAATATTGCTCCAACCATTGATCAAGATGGAAAAACTCACAAAACACAAAAATTCATAGTAACAAACCCATGTAAAACCATTGTGATAAAACACAAACCATAAATGTACCAATACTAGCTTTAACAAACAATATAGACTTTTCTGTTCAAAAAACACCTTATCAAAGATTGAAACAATATAGCCTTTTCAACAACACATTATTGAAAATGAAACAATATAACATAAGCTAGAGAACGAAAATCAACAATTCCTTATGGAAATTAACATAAACTATATAAAATTAACTATTTACATAAACTATATAACATTACCTATTTTATTGCATTGCAAGCATATTGGTTTCAACAACAACCTAGATGAAAAAACCCACAAAACACCAAAATTCACAGTAAGAAATCTATGCAAAAATGCGGTCTTTTTTTCAACAGCCCATTAACAAAAATTGAAACAATATAGCCTTTTGAATAGTACCATATCAAAAATAGAACATATCCTAAGCTAGACAATAATAATGAATAATGTCTCATGGAAATCAAGATAAACTATATAACATTAACTATTTTATTGTGTTGCAACCTTAGCCATAAAACGAAAGGAATAAATCAAATAATATTGCTTTTAAGAGAAACCCAGATGGAGAAACTCACAAAACATAAAAATTCACAATAAGAAACCTATGCAAAAACTCTATTTTAAGTGTTATATGAAACATTGATGCCACCATTAATCATAGCAATGGACAATACATTATCTCATAAAGATAATACAATTATGTGACAACTCAAAATATAATTCAAATGTCAAATAAGTGTATTTACATAAGCCATGCACAACCTTAAGAATAAAAAAAATTTGCATTCATAGAATTTTGTTGAAGATTCTTACAAAATTTTTTAACTATATTTATTTTTTTTACTTCTAATCATTCCAACTGAATTTGCAGTCATTGATTATTCTCAAAGGTCATTTACAAGACATAACTTCCTCTAAATCCACATTATGTGATTTGGAAACTTAACAATTAGAGGATCATAAGAGAAATTCAAACCATTATCAATGTTGGGACTCTTGAAAACCAAAAAAAAGAGTAGTTGATAGTGCCTGGGTGAAAATGGATTATTTATCTTGAGTATGTTCTACAATTTAAATCAAAGGAAAATGTGAAGTTTAGTGCAATGAACATGTGTCATTGGTAGACAATATGTAAATTAGGAAATATAAAGGGTTCTATAATTTATAACAAATAATATGCAATGCATGTGCAATAAGAGGCATTAAATAAATAAGATGTTGGCATACCTTGTAGGCATTCCATGCCCTGGATGCACGGAAGAAAAGAAGTTGTGCTCTTGACCCTACCCTATTGGGTCATGTAGCCTCATGGGCTCTCACCAAACCCTCAAGTAAGAACATACATTTCCCACCACTATGATCAATGGTGAAACCAATGTTTCAACACCTGGGAATTTTTACTTAAGATTTGTTGTTTCTGGATATTTGATTGTGTTTGAGTTTTTTCATCCACAAAAATAAATAGAATCAAATAGCTAGAGAAAAAAAACCTTAAGCATTATGGATTGTGTAAATCTCATAGCATTAACTCAAGAATTTTGTTTAGCTGAAATTAGTGTTACATTTTTGAAAGTATATATAGTTGGATCATCTATGACAAAGAATTTGACATGTAGTTGTGAAATAAGAGATGGAATAAAGGACATATAGCCTTACCTTCTTTATAAATAGAATGTAGTTGTAGCTTGTACACCATGGAAAACATGTGATCACAAAGCATGATTTCAATCAGATATAGCTAGACAGAAGGAAAATGTAAATTTTAGTGTGGCGAACATGTGTCATTGTATCTAAATTAGAAAATATAAACAACTCTATAGTTTATAAAAAATAATATGTAATGCATATGCAATAGAAAAAATACATAAGAAAGATTCAACAATACCTCTTGGATAGAATTGGGCATAGGATTTTTTACAATAATAACCCTCATATAATTCTATTTTGGCACCTAACAATTTTGTTCAATTGAAATAAGTGTTATTCAATTTTGAAAGTATATAGAGTTCTATCATTTGTGAGAAAAAAATTGAGATGCAGTCATAAAATAAGACATGGAATGAAGGAAGTCTAGCATTACCTTGTATATAAATGGAATGTAGTTACAGCTCGTAAACCATGCAAAAGGTCTAATCACAAAGCTATTAAGGATTGTCAAGAGCAACAGTGACAACTAAGAATATTTGCAACCTAAATTGGTTTGAATCTAATATAGTTAGACACAAATGGTTTGAAGGTGAGATCACTGGAAAGGGCATCATTAAGCAAAGAAGAGGAAGGTATTTAAAGTAACATTGAATAGCAACTTCTCTTAGCAATCATCATCGAAATAAAACTCTTGGCAACTTGGTAGCAATGATTGCAACTGTACTATGGAGAACTAGGAAGCAAAATTAGAAATGATGGGAATTCTAAATGCATTGAAATGAATAGGGAAAGGAGAAGTGATATTGTTACCATAAAGAATGGAAACATTACATCATGATGGAAATGTAAATAATTGTTGGAGGTGATCCTCTTCTTTGATTTGAAGTGTGTTGTATTTGTTGGAATGTAGTATGGAGTATTTGTCAAAAGAGAAAGGTGGATCTATACGTATTCATGTTATTGATTTTACACAGGAAAGAGTTGTGAACATTAGTCCTTTTAAT
Source organism: Sequoia sempervirens (assembly GCA_007258455.2). Classification (NCBI taxonomy): domain Eukaryota; kingdom Viridiplantae; phylum Streptophyta; class Pinopsida; order Cupressales; family Cupressaceae; genus Sequoia; species Sequoia sempervirens. The sequence continues at coordinate 66,874,285 of VDFB02000017.1, forward strand.
TCTTTAGTTTCAATATCTATTGTAGCTCTCTCTAGTGTCAACCCTTGAGATTTATGTATTGTTATTTCCCAAGCCATTATCAAGGGGACCTATCTTTGGCTGCCCCGTGTGATTGGGAGAATAGGGATGTATTTTGGAATGTCACGATCCTATGCTAGGCCAATGTAGTTTGGGAAGTGGACAACAACATATTCAGGGGGTTGAGGTGGTTTAGCTCCTATAGCATATACGATAGACTTCACAAAACCCAATGACCCATTAACCAAGCCAATTGCCACCCAAAGATTTTTTGTTAACATTATTTGTTTTCCAATTGCAAGTAAAAGCTTTGCTTGAATTTTATCACTATCATCATAATCAAGTGTGTTTTGCTAACTAGTTTTAGCGGCACTAATAGCAATAGGAAAATTTAACTGCTAAAGCATTTTTCTATTGTGCAAGGCAACCAACCAATTTGTTGGGAATAAGTGAATAGATGCATCAAAATCTTGGTTTCCCTTAGTTGAAAGCATGGAATTTTTTTTATTCATAAGAGTTTTCCATTCAACCTAACATGTCTGACAATTACTAATATTGAAAATGACTATACGAAACTATTGTTGTCTATTAGATTGTCCATGCTAGCAGAAGACTATGTCAAGTATGACAACAACATTAAAGTGTGCCAAAGAGCCAAGGCTATGGAGCGAGAAGCGTGGATAGACCTATCCAAAACAAGTGGCAATTATCATAGTGAACCATAGATTTTTGGAACGACAAGACTCCCTAACTCTTCTTAGGGTTTTTCACCTAATAGGAGATAGGTAGGCCAAAAATTCTAGCTACGTTCATTCAAATTATGTAATGTATGATGTTATTTAGACTAAATGAGATTATCTAAGTATAATTAAAAGATATATATGACTGATTATGTATGCAAAACTTAAGATTTATGCTATGCTAGAAAACACAACATGATATGCAAACAATGAAATAAGAATGAACGAATGCAAAATAGAAGGAAATGCATTGAATCAGTGTGCACCTAGGTAGGAATTGAGGAATCTAGAATGGTCTGAATGTTGTCTAAAATTATAGAAATTCACCACTGGGACTCATTCACCTAGGGTGAAAAATTAGTTCTGCTTTTGATGAAAACTGTCAGAAGTAGGTTTTTGAGTGTTGGGGTCTAGAATCTAACAAAACTTAGATTTCCAGACTTAAGGTGGGACTCATTCACCATTGGTGGAAAATCAGTCCTCTCCCAAAATTCAGAGAAGTTAGGAGACAAATCTGCAACACTAGATCTGAGGATGTCTGCTTGTCAAGTTGTCAAAGTCAATTATGCAGGAAACAGATAGAATACCTTCTCCAAGCTTGAAAAATGGTTGATTTGACTTGAAGCACCTAGTTGACTTGTTGACCACTCTTCAACACCTAAATGCTTATTAAATTTGCATACAAAGGTCTACAAACACACATGCAAGAGGGGGAAAATGGTTGAGGGTTAGCAAATAAGGGTTTGCCTTGGTCAAACCCCACTTTGGTAATCAAACCCTTAATGAAATAATGAAATGAAAGAGAATGATAAGCAAATAACATAAAAATGCTATCATCTTACCAAACCCTTGTTGATGAAAATATGAAGATGTGTCAATGGATGCTCCAAAATGCTTGATGAATGCTTGATTTTATATTGTAAGATGCTTGAATGCTTGATATTGATTGAATGTGATGTGTGGATGGAGGAGATTGAATACTTGAATATATAGGCATTAGAATGGATGTAAAAAGACTTATTTATACACTCTTGTGCCTTAGTAACTCATGAATACTTCATCACAGGCTTACATTAAGTGATTTTGAATAAAAACCTATAAGGAAATTTGAAATATTTTTAATTTGGAGCCAAAGGGGACTCATTCGCCACCCATGGTGAATGGGTGTCGAGAATTAAGTCATATTTAATATTGTTTTTTGGGTTTACATTAAAAAATACATTTAATTAAGCTTTATAAGGGAATAAAGGGGTAAAATAAACCATAAGGGTAAAATAAAGCATAAGAAATGTGTAAATAGTGAAGTTATTCCTAGAAATATGTGAAATAGTGTTACAAGACTTTACAACACTTCAAAATAGGACTTGATTAGTGATGAAAATGTGATTTTTAGGTGAGTTGTAATGAAAAGAGTCTAGAAGTGTGTATAAATTCTTTACAACACTTCACAACACCTTCACAAAATGTCATTATTTGAATTTTAGTACCTAAATATGCATGTTCATGCCATATTACAACATAAATTCAGAGCAAAATAGACTAAACATCATGAAACAAGACATAAAAGGCCATGAAAATGACAAGAGGCCATTTTTTTATGGAACATTTAGCCCCCACTTTAGTGAGAGGATGAAGTGCTTCAAACTCACAGTAAAATAGCCACACACAATGAGAGGAGGGTTAAAATGTACTTATGTTAGCAAGATGGATTGAAAATGATCAAGAGGGATGATCAAGCCCCTAGGATGAAGATCCCATGAAAAACTAAGCATAAGAACAAAGGAACACACAAATGTTGAAAAGAGAGAATTAAATGAAGCTTCGATCATCTGTCCAACTAGTTGTGGATTAGATCTAGGATGATTGTTTGAAAAGGAGAATGTATACTCACCCTGGGGTGATAGAACACATGGTAGTTCGCCAGGTGAGAAGGCCCAAAAGCTGAAATACATAAGTTATTTGGTATCCAGTCACAAACACAAAGGTAGCTATGGGGAAATTCATGCCACTAAATGGGCTTCCTACTCAACCATATCAAATTTTTACCTCCTGATAACTATAACAAGGCACCACAAGGGAAAATTTTGGTTTGTGCTTCATGAGGAAAGCAAATTTTCATATGATTAGAACTCTTTAACAAAAAATTAAGGTACCACGGGCATACAAGTTGCATTATGCAAGGTGGAAAAGATGAAAAATGTAAAATGCAAAAGTGTAAAAATACAAAATATATTCAAAGGAGTCTTGTTAAGTTCATGCAAGGTTAGTCACTTGAGGAACATTGTGTCTAATGTCTCCAAGAGAGGATCAATCAAAGAATAGTATATTAACCACTTAGGGGATGTAGTGTGTTGCATAAGACCACCAAGAGGAATGTAATATGGTAAGATAGACCACACTTATGAAGGACATCACACCCAATGTCATCCACAAAGTGACAGACACATCATATAAATGACAAGGCTACACTACAAACCAAGAATGCAAATGAATTAATTGTAATGTATACCCCACACTTTCAAGGAATTGCTACATGTCATTCTATGAGAAATTACTTTAAATTAGCAATGGGAAAATTTGAAAAGGAAACAAGACATGAGAGCCAACTCAAAATTCCATATGCCAAGTCATATATTTTTGAGTAAGACTGCATCATGTCAAAAAAAAGGAAAATCAAAAGAAAAGGAGTTACCCCCTAGAAAGGAACACACCAAACACATGAGGGATCTATGGATTTGGGGTTAGTATGTTAAATACTGCAATGTGTTAATTAATGATCTTAGAACTATCATCATTCCCCAAAGCACATAGAACTAGAAGAATGACACAAAGAGAGCAAAAACAAAAGAAAAAGAAAGTTCATTTTGGGTCAAGATGGAAGAGACATTGTGGTCTCAATGCCTTGCATTGTCCCCAAAAATAAAAACATAAGAAAAAGACAAAAATTAAAAGGAAAATGGGGCAATTGGGTCAACATGGAAGAGACATAGGGCATCTCTACGCTTTGTGTCATCTCAAAAAGGAGAACACAAAACAAAAGCAAAAAAGACAAGGACCTTTTGGGTCAAGATGGAAGAGACATAGGGAATCTCTATGCTTTGCATCATCCCCAAAAGGAGAACTCAAAACAAAATTGAATAAGAAAAGGACCTATTGGGTCAACATGTAAGAGACATAGAGCGTCTCTACACTTTGCAGGAAATGTTTGCCATAATCAACCATCTATTTTGAGCAAAAACTTGGGCCCCAAGAAACTCTTTTCATCAATTAGGATGTACTTAATATGTTTGAAGTCCTCTTGAAATATGGTTAGTGACTATCCTTTTAATGGATTCATATCTCTAAATGGTATCCAGAGAGTTGTATGCACTATAGAGGCACGCATATTATAATCGGCCACCCTCGTTGGTGCCAAAGCAAGCAAAGGATTCATTATTTGGTTTCGTGATGAATTTAGTGTTCTTCAGATGTTGTCTATAAGGATGATTTACCTGTACCAATAGTACCTTGAATAATCATACAAAACGGTGATGATGAAGATAGGTCAAGATGGTGTTGTTCAATAATATCTACAGAAATATTTTGCTTAGGAGATAGTTGATGACAAAGTGTAGGTGCAGCTAGTAGGCAAAGAATATCTTTAGTTGTGTGCAATTTACTTGTTGAGATGAGCTCTACAACAAAATTATGTAGATTCTCAGGAACATGATGTGCACCCCACATGTGATTTAAATCAAAGTCCTATCTACCCAATAGTTACAGATAGTCAAAGAAAACATTGTTTGTAGCACCAAGGCAAAAAAGAAACTCCCATTTGTATTTGTGAGCACCATAAATCTGCACATAGCCTAAAACCTTCATACTCATTAGTAATGGGTTAGTTCATACTATCCAAACTTTCTAATTCTCCCATGAAATAATACATCATGCCTTCATAAACAATAACATCACAAACTAATTGAAAGCATAAAATAATAACAATGCACACCTATTCCGTAGTGGATTGGTGTCACTTTCATGTGAAAAGTAACCCTTTCCCAATAATTGAAAACCTCAAATGATGAAGATTGTTATGCTATGATAATGAAGTGGGAAAAATTATCTCTCAAATGTGAAGAGAGTGACTTTGCATGAAGTTGTGGATGATCAAAATGAAGGATGACCTCTCTATTTATAGAAGATATTGATGAGAGGAGAAGCAAATGGGATGAATGTGGGACTAACTTTCAACCAATGGCAAGGTGCCACTCATCAAGAGATGGATGGGTGAAGGATGTGAAAGTTTTGATGAATGTGCCCATAAATGCATATATTTGAAATTTGAAAATGTTGAAATGACAAGGTGGAGGGAGATTCAAATGGAGTAATGACCACTTGGATCAATGCAAAAGGACTTGTAAGATGAAATAAATGCCTTGTTGGAAGGACTCATGCCACATTGAGGGAGATTTGAAATGGAGGAATATTGCATTTTTATACCTTGTTGAGAGAAAGTGAAGATTTAATAAATGAATTAATTGATTTATTTGTGCAAGTGGGAAAAGCTAGAGGATGGAACTTGCATTAGATTTAACCTTAATCATGATTTAGTTAACTTAAGTGAGGATTAATTGATTTGACTTTTTGACTTAGATTTATGGATCAAAAAGAGATGAAAAGTGATTTAGACTTAGTTTAATTTTTTTTAATTATTTAGCTAAAGGGAATGATGTTAGTGGTTTAATTAAATAAGTTTGATTTATTTAATTAAATGAATAACTTTAGAAGTTAATTAAATAAGATTTATTTATTTACTTAAAGGGGGATTTTAGGATTGATTTATGATTTGATTAAGTAAATTTTGATTGATTTGATTAATAGAGGAATTAATATGGATTAATTAAGTATTTAATAAAGGGGTGAGTTAAAGAAGAATTGAAGTTAGTTGATTAAGATATTTTTCATGTCTAAATTTTTCCCCTCTTTGAAGCAATGTATTTGTTGCATTGGTTCAAAGAATAAAATTTATGTGATCAAAATTCAAAAAAAATCTTATTTTTTTTAGATGCCCAAGTGGAAAGAAGTACACTTGTACATTATCCCCTTGAGAGATCGAGTGAAAAGATTCAATTTGAGGGTTGATCTCATGATAAAGAGGTTCAAGATGGATGTATGGAGGGTTATGATGATTATGAAAATGAGATGGTTTTAAGATACTCAGAATAACAAATCTATATTATCCTAAACAACTTAAAATGATGATACGATGTGATGATGCCTATATGATTATGCAATTGATTTTTTATGAAAATGTATGATTTATGAGATGCTTAGACTAACAGATCTATATTATGATGATGAACATGCATATGAGATGATTAGTGTTTCCTATATGATATGATATGATTTCTACTATGTTGATGGTTTGTGGATGCAAGATGGATGCACTGGTGATGATGATTATCTGATCATGACAATGTTTGCATGGAAAGGAGATAGAAGAAAGCAAGAGATTCCAACAAGACACAAGATGATTTTGATGAGAGATGGATGACTCGCTTATCAAGAATTGGGACTTTAAAAGGGCCACTTACCTTATGTTTTGTTATGAAATAACCTGCATAATAGAAGAATATGATATGAAATATGCTAAAAATACTTGATAATAACTGAGAATAACTAGCCACTTCGAGGGGGAAAACCTTCAAATATCTCTAATGAGAACACACTTCACAACTTGATGATGAAATAAGACTCACAACCTCCTATATATACTTGTTTATGCCTAGGATGTCACCTAGGCCAACTTAGACACACATATATAAGTCTTAGGCCAACTTAAACAACTAAATAACAATATAGTAATGATAATATGACTTAATAGAGAGTTAAGATAGCCACAAGCTGCCTATTCATAACCTAGTGTACACTAATATTAAGGGCATAGCATGCCCCCCTTCTTCAAAGAAGCATTGTCCTCAATGCTAATCAAGTTTGGATTATTTTGAATGAACTCCTCATCCTCCCATGTGGCATCTTCAACTAGTAAATTCTTCCACTAGATGAGATACTCAGTGAGAGTTCTATTCCTCAGCTTCTTTGTGTCGGTATGATGTTCGATGCACTTTGTTTCCGAAACTATTCTTCCTTCTTCATCAAGCTTTGGTAGTGTTGTTTGAGTGGGAATATTATGCCCAACTACCTTCCTCAAATAGGAAACATGAAAAGTTGGATGTATCTTTGTTGTTGGTGGCAACTCTAGCTTGTAGGCCACATTGCTGATCTTTTGTATGATTTGGTATGGACCATAATACGTTGGAGACAACTTATTATTCTTTTCTTGTTGCTTTAGTGATATTTTCTTATAATTTTGCAATCTCAAGAAGACCCAATCCCCAACTTCAAAACTTATTTCACTATGATGTTGGTCTTCCTATTGTTTCATTTGATTTTGTGCCATGGCTGAATTCTCCTTGAGTCTTGAAAGTACTTGTTGGTGATGAAGCAAGTGGTCTTCTACTACCTAAACTCCTAGTGAAACCTTTATTGATGATGTGATGGAAGGAGGATGACATCCATAAAGTGCCAAAAATGGAGACATTTTTTATGAGCTATGAAAAGAAGTGTTATACCACCATTTTGCAAGTGGTAGCCAATCTACCCATTGAGACTCTTTCTCTGAAGTGAAACAATGTAGATATCCTTCCAAAAACTTATTAACAACCTTGGTTTTCCCATTTGATTGAGTGTGGTATGAAGAGCTATGAGCCCATTGAGTACCCAAACATGAGAATAAATCTTTCCAAAAGTGGCTAGTGAAGATAGGATCACAATCACTAACAATAACCTTAGGTGTACCATGTGGCTTTTGGATATTCTCCAAAAAAATCTTTCTCCACTGCACTTGCTATAAAAGGATGTGATAATGCAATGAAATGTGCATGTTTAGTGAGGTGATCAACTACTACCATGATGACATTATGACCTTTAGATTTGGGATGCCCTGTGATGAAGTCCATGGATACCTCTTCCCAACACTGGCTAGGAATAAACAAGGGTTGCAAGAGACCTGGTGTCTTAATTGTCTCTCCTTTATTCCTTTGATAAACCAAAAATTCAGCCATAAATTTTTTAACATCACCTTTTAGCCCTTCCTAGAAAAAATATTGCTTGACTTGATGATATGTCTTCAAAAATCAAGAATGACCACCCACTAGAGACTCATGCAACTCTGTGAGAATATTTTCTTTAAGAGTGGAGTTATTACATAGATACAAACACTCTTTATACCAAAGAGTATCTCCCTTCAAACAAAACTTATCTGAACTACTACGATCACTTTTTAATTGTTCGATGAGATTACTTGTCGCAACATCATTTTTCCACTCTACTTTGGCTTCCTCCACCCAATTTTCTTATAATATTGAAAGGGAACACAATACAACTTCATCTTTCTCATCCTTCCTTGAAAGTGCATCTGCTCCAATATTTTATTTCCCTTTCTTATATACAATCTCAAAGTCATATCCTAACATCTTAGTGACCCATTTTTGTTTCTCTTCAGAATATAGTCTTTGTTCCAAAAAAAATTCTAGGTTATCATGATCTATCTTAACCTTGAAGTGTCTACCCAATAGATAAGGCCTCCATTGTTTAACTATGGGGAGGATTGCTAGCATTTCCTTCTCATAAATAGGTTTTAGTTGATTCTTACCCTTTAATTGATGACTATCAAAAACAATTGGTGGACCTTCTTGCATGAGAAATGCTCCCATCCCATTTCCATAAGCATCACATTCTACAATGAATTCCTTGGTGAAGTCAAGAGTGGCAAGCACTGGAGTTGTACATATATCCTCCTTCAATCTCTCAAATGTTGTATTGGTAGAATCGTTCCAATGAAAAGAATCCTTCTTCAATAGAGTGGTGAGAGGTTCTACTATATGACCATAATTATTTACAAATATTCTATATTTCCCTGTCAATCCAAAGAAACCCCTCAGTTTCTTAATGGTTTTTGGAATAGGCCATTCCATGATAGCCTTAATTTTGTTAGGGTACACCTTTACTCCTTCATGTGAAACTATGTGTCCCAAATACTCCACCTCTGTAAGACCAAAAGAACACTTGGATGTCTTAGCATAGATTTTATGATCTTCAAGTATTTGTAATGCTTGATCCACATGTTGCAAATTTTCTTCCCAAGTCTTTCTATAAATCAATATATCATCAAAGAATACTAACACAAAATTTCTCAAGAACTTCTTAAAAATGGAATTCATCAAACTTTGGAATGTAGATGGTGCAATGGTAACACAAAATGGCATCACCAAAAATTCATAATGAACCTCATGAGTCTGAAGTGTTGTCTTACAAATATCTTCCTCCTTAATCTGAATTTGGTGATAACCATATCTAAGATCTAACTTGGTAAAATACATAGCTCCATTCAATTTATCTAGAAAATCATCAATGAGTGGAATAGGAAACTTATCTTTAATGGTGTATATGTTGAGCACTCTATAATCTGGAAACATGCACCAAATATCATCCTTCTTACGTACCATGACCATAGGTGAGGAGTAAGCACTTTGGCTATGCCTAATAATTCCTGCCTCTAGCATCTCCTCAACATTTTTTTCTATCTCACTCTTTTATATGTGTGGATACCTATAAGGCCTAAAGTTTGGTTGTTGGCTCCTTGGAACTAATTGTATGGCATGATCATGATCCCTCTTAGGAGGAAGTCCTTTAGGCATATCTCCAAGAACAACTAAGTGACGATCAATTATAGCTTGCAAATATGGATGAGTAGGAGCATTAGATTGAGAGACTTCTGATGAACATAGCTGGGCAACAAATCCATCAACTCTTTTCTTAAGAAACTATTGTATTTGATGAGAGCTTACCATTTGTGGGGATTTTTCCTTCAACCCCCTTAGCTCTACTACCCTTCCTTCTAATTGAAATCTTATGAATAGTTCTTGGAAGTTCATCTCAATCATTCCCAATGTAGTAAGCCATTTTACTCCCAAAAGAATATCTGCTACACCCATGGATATCTCATACATAGGGGTATCAAGTTGATAATCTCCCATGGCTAATTTAATGCTATGACACTTCCTTGAACAACTAACTATACCACCATTTGCAATCAAAACCTAAAACTCTAGAGCTAGATATATAAAACAATTTATACAAGTAGCTAACTTTTTGTTGATGAAATTATGAGTACTACATGACTCGATCAACATTGTTACCTTTTGCTTCTTTAAGAACCCCACCACCTTCAGAGTTTGTGGAGCACTGAAACTTGAGAGTGAATGACAAGAAATGATTGGTTGAGAATCATGTGATTCCTCATTTGACTCCTTTTCATCCTCTAGTATGGGTTCCTCCTCTTCTTCCTCACTTGGACCTTGAATATAGAACATTTTCGTTTCATTGCATTTATGTCCTCGGCTGTATTTGCTAACACAATTGAAACGCAACCATTTTTCTCTTTTCTCCTCAATTTGTTGTGGAGTTAACCTAGTAGGTTGCACGTTGAATATCCTTTTGTCACATTAGCCCCTTGCTTCTTAGGAATCAAATACTTCTCCTCTACCCTATGTGCTAAGATAAAAGACTCATTTATGGAGCTAGGGGTAAACATGCGGACCTCATGTTGAATGTGATCATTGAAACCCCCCAAGAATAAATCATTCAATTTTTCCTTTTTTAATTGTATCAAATCTTAAGGATAGATTTTGGAATTGTTGAATATAATCCTTAACTGATCCTATTTGTTGAAGTTTAGCAAACTAGCTGAAGAAGTTGTCTATCATGCTATTGCTATATTGTGCTTGGAGTTCCTCCGTAAAAATTGACCATGAGATGGTGAGCCCCTTTTTCTTTTGATGAGTGCAAAGCCAATGATACCAAACAAATTGATCTGGTTCTAGATATAGGGAATCCATCATGAACTTTTGTCCATTTGGGATTTGGTGTACTTCAAAAAAATTATCCATTTGGTTTATCCATGTTAGAGGATCCTTGCCATCGAGCTTGTGCATATCCACCTTTGGAAATAAATTCCTAGATGCCATAGGAGTACTAAAGCTTGTGTCAATGGTAGCTGACCTAGAATTTTCATGTTGGTTACTTGAGAACTCCTTTCTTGGTTCAACCATGTACCTCTGCTTAACATGTTTTGTATGTATAATATATCTCCTCTTAGGTCACACATATCCATCTTCATTGAGGAAATCTCTTCCTTGACCTTATTGATTTCCTCATTAGGAGTAATATCCTCTATTGTTACCCCATCCTTATCAGGAGTCTTCCCCAGAGTGACAAAATTATTTTTGCCCCTTGTTGTAGGCCCTGTCATGATGGGAACCACTAGAAAAATCTCCAAGAAATAAGCAGATTTTTAGTGTGGAGAGTGATAATTGTGAAAAATTTAATTTTTCAATAACTTGATTATTTTTGCTCCAATTCCTTTAAATTTTTTACTGTAATATGCTATCATGTCTTCAAAAACACAATAAAAATTAGACTCCAATTAGATAAGATGTGAGAGATATAAAGATTCCAAAAAATTTGTGTAGAAACCATAATTCTGAAATAATTTGCTTAATTCTACTCCAATTATTCTAAAATATGGAATATAGCTTCTTTAATATGTTCTTCAAAAACCCTTTAAAAAACAAAAAATAAATTTCCAAAATTTGAAAGATATGCTCTTCCCAAAATCACCTCCAAAATTGAGAAAAAACCTTGCCTCTACGGTGCCAAGATCATGCTCTGATACCACTTGTTATGAAATAACTTGCACAATAGAAGAATATGATATGAAATATTCTAAAAATACTTGATAATAATTGAGAATAACAAGCCACTTCAAGGGGGAAAACCTCCAAATATCTTTAATGAGAACACACTTCACAACTTGATGATGAAATACGACTCACAGCCTCCTATATATACCTATTTATTCCTAGGATATCACCTAGGCTGACTTTGACACACCTATATAAGTCTTAGACTAACCTAAACAACTAAATAATAATATACTAATGATAATATGACTTAATAGAGAGTTAAGATAGCCACAAGCCAGCTATTCATAACCCTATCTACACTAATATTAAGGGTGTAGCATGTTTGATATAACACGCATAAGCACGATGCATCAAGGTCTAAAGAACCATGATGGTGTTTCACTTACTGTGATGGAATTTGACTCAATCAGATAGGAGTACTATTCACACCTGATATATGAAACCTAATTTAAAATGCAGTTCAAATATTTCAAACATCTCAGACCAAAACATAAGAAGGCAAGCCTTCCTATGTGCTCAACAAGATACCTAAAACATCCTCCCTACCCCAAATAAAGCACACATGATCAAGGTTATATTACAAGAACATCCAACAAGTGCAACAGATAAAAAGATAATGATAATTTCCCCATTCCTATCTCTCTAAATCCTTTTTTTTGGACATCATCGAGAGGTTATTGGAATAAGTGCAAAGAGATAAGTCAAAAGACAAAGATAAAGTAAACAAACAAGCTAATGTTCTTCAATACCGCTGACCAAAAGGAAATTTGTTTTTAAAAGATGAGAACTGAAACTATTTCCAATAGATAATTCCCATTGTAGGAAGGATACATCCTAGGACATGGTAGTGGATGGTGGCACATCATTTCGTTTATCCAAAGTGTTCTTTTTGATAAATAATTCCCATTTGAGGAAGGATACATCCTAGGACATGATGTTATCAGATGATTTGATATGGGATTGATTGGATGATAGGCTATTGACATGAAGAGTTGACCACATACTGACCTAAACCTTTGACATTGATGATTGAGTTTTCACTTTTAACCTGCTAGACTTGTCTCCAATTGTTTCACCAAAAATTAGGGATGATGATTGATTTATTGTGAGTGATGTTTATTGTGGGTGAAAGTGAAATGAGATGGATGTATTTTTTCAAATATTTGGATGTTTTTGGAGTTTTTTGAATTGTTTTGAGGCTATTTTTGGTATTTTAGAAATTTTAGAAAATGTTTTGATTTTCATATTTTTAAATGTTTTAGGGTTTTTTGAGATTTTGACCAAGAGACTAACCTAAGCACCTATCCTAGGGGCCTTAGGGGCTCATCAACAGATTAGCCTTGCCTATGTTATACACACAGAGACCACGTAGTTTGACTAACTACTTTACCGATTTACAGATGAAGATATACATGATGAAATGTCAATGTATTATGATGGACTCCTAAAGGATTGACCTAAGTGTCTCGGGGGATGATCAAATATCAACCTTTCCTACATTCAAGGCTTAGAGACCCATAGTTTGATTGATGACTTGACCAATTTACAGATGAAGATATACATGATGAAATGTCAGTTTATTATGACAAACTCCTAAAGGACTAACCTAAGTGTCTTGGAGGATGATCAAAGATCAACCTTGCCTACGTTCAAGGCTTAGAGACCCATAGCTCAACAACACGACTCTATTTTTGACATTTTGAATGACCTTTTGACTTGTTTTGGGATTTTGATATGTCTTGAATATTTTTGAATTTTTTATTTTATAAATGTTTTTTGATTTTTTGATTTTGCGATATTTTTGGATTTTTTGATTTAAGGACTTCAAGAATATACACAAATCCAATCCAATGAGAACATGCTCCCGGTTTGATGCAATAGATTACTCTAATAAAGGTAGGACAAACTGACCTTGAGAATGGGCCGAGTAGTACTAGGAGGGATGATGACATGAATACGTGACCAAGCTATAATGCAGATGTCAAATGGATGATGGATGGAGATATGGAATGTGATGGATGATGGAAGCATGATGGATGGGGATGTGGCATGATTCATGAAGATCCTAGTGGATGGAAATTGCTTATTTACACAAGGTGCTTATTTTCCAAGTTTTCACTAAGGTACTTGTCCAAAGTGCCACCAAAGTGGTTTTCACTAGAGGACAATTTTTCTCTTTACTATTTTTTGATTCTTTTTTTTTGGTCACCAAGACACCTGTTTGCTAGGTTTTCATAATGGTGACCATTTTTTAAGGACTTTTTCTAACTTTTTTGGATTTTTTGGTTTATACTTTGAAAGATTAGGCATAATTTTTTTTGAGATGGTAACTATTCATAGGCTCCTACAGAGGTTCCCCTTTGAGGGTTGATAACTAATATGCCCCTAACTTATAGCTTGTTGTGTTAACAAATGGTCCCAACCAACTGGGTTCAAATTTTCCTTTGTTGTTTGGATTTGGGATATTATTTTGATTCTCCTTTAGTACCAGTTCTCCAACTTGGAAAGTCTTGCTTATGATTTTCTTGTTATAGAGCTCCTCTTGAGTCTATTTTGATAGACTTGCAAATGGTTCAAAGGTTCTATACATCGCTCATCTAATAGCTCCAGCTCATTTAGACTTGATACTTGATATTCTTCATCCGTGATGAGGTTTTGCAGTGATATTCTTAGTGATGAAAGTTTGATCTCAATGGGTAGTACTACCTCTGATCCATAGACCAGGGAAAAGGGAGTGGAACCTATTGGTGTGTGGATACTTGTTTGATAGGCCCAGAGGGTGGGATTTAGCTGCAAATTCCAATCATGACCTCCATCATTAACTATATTTTTGAGGATTTTTAGAATGGTTTTATTGGTAGCTTTTTCTTGGCCATTTCCTTGGGGATAATAAAAAGTGGAAAAGTGATGTTGGATCTTGAATTTATCGCATATATTACGAACCTCCTAATCCTTGAAAGGTGTCCCATTATCTGAGATAATAGCTTGGGGAACATTGTATTGACATATGAGATAGTTTAGGAAGAACTTAGATATCTACTTTCTAGTGATATATGTCATGGGAATGGCTTCCACCCACTTGGTAAAGTACTCAGTGGTGGTTATGATGAACTTGTGGGCATTATATGAGGTGGGGGTTATCTTTCTAATGAGATCGAGCCCCCACTGCGAAAAGGGCCATGGTTTGATGATGGAATGAAGTTCTTGAGCTGGAGCATGGATGAGGTCCCCATGATGCTGACACTGTAGGCACCTTTTGATGTAGTCATGTGCTTCTCTTTCCATTGTAGGCCAATAGTATTCCATCCTTAGCAATTTCTTGGCTAGGGTCATTCCACTCAAGTGTGAACCACAAATATCGTTATGTACTTTAGTTAAAGTGGTCAATGCCTCTTGGCATTTAAACAGTGTAATAGGGATCCTTCTATGCTCCTATGGTAAAGGGTGTTTCCTAGGATGACAAATTGGGATGCTTTCTTGACAAAGGTTTTTTTCAGGCTCGAGGGTAAGTCAGCATGGATGACCTCTATTCGCAAGTGGGTATAAATTTCATGGTACTAGGGATCACCGGGACCAATGATTTTGCATATGAACTCTAAATCTGGTACCTCAAATGTAGGCATGAGAAGCTTCTCTACCAAGAATTCATATTTGGGGACATTGTGAGGGATGTCTAGTAGGGATCCAATCATTTCCATGGCATCTACTACTCTGTTGTTTTCTCTGGGAATCTACTCAAATGTGATATCAATGAATGATTCCTTGAGTCTCTCTACAAAATTTTTGTATGGAGTCAGCTTATCATCTTTTGTTTGATACTCATCATTCACTTTATTGATTATTAGCTAAGACTCTCCATATATCTTGAGAGCCATGATGTTCTAACTTGCACTGCTATTTTGAGACCTATGGTTAAAGCCTCGTATTCCACAATGTTGTTAGTGTAGGGGAATGCCAATTTGTATGATCTAGGTATGCAATCCCCCTGTGGGATGATAAAGAAGACACTGACTCTTGATCCATGCTACGTGTATGATCCATCAAAGTAGAGTTTCCAGTGGTCAACTATGCTAAGATTGAAGATGGATTTTTCTAGAAACTCTTATATGAGTGGATTCTCTGAATACATGGGTGCTTCTTCGAGTTGATTTGTGATTACCCAGCGTTTGATTGCTTTTCATTCCACATACTCGATGTCATATTTGGATAGAATCATGACCCACTTGGCCATACTTCTAGTGAGCATTTCCTTTGATAGTAAGTACTTGAGGGGGTTGATTTTGGTTAATTTTTGTGAAGCAAACACTACTGCTAGATAGGATTTTTCAATAAATGAGTAGTTTAACTCATGCCCAACAATTGTGCGGCTAATGTAATATATGGCCCCTTTTGTCCCATTTTCATCATGCTAAGCTAGGAGAGCTCCAAGGGTTGCTATTGTTGTTAACACATAGAGGATTAATGGATTTCTTAGGATCGGTGGCATGAGGACCAGAGGTGTGAGAAAATATTCTTTGATTTTGTTAAAGGCTTCATCATACTTCTCATCCCTTTTATACGAGCTACTCCCATGTGAAGTAGGTGAGAATATGGGTTTTTCTTGTCTGCTAGTTGTGTTATGAATCTACAAATGGACTAAAGCCTTCCTTAGAGGCCTCTTAACTATTTCAATGTTTTGGGTACCTCCATCTCTAGGATTGCTTTCAACTTTGTTGAGTCTATTTTAATACCTCTCATTGACACTATGTATCCCAGTTGCTTTCCTAACTCTACGCTAAAGACACACTTCTTTGGATTTAATTGGACCTTGTATTCCTCCATGCTGTCAAAAATGGCACTCAAGGTTGTTATGTGTTCTCTCCTTTTTCTGGATTTTTCTAGTATATCATCAACATAATCTTCAACATTTTTTTTAATCATGTCATGGAAGATTAATGTCATGGCTCTTTGGTAGGTAGCCCTAGGATTCTTTAGGCCGAATGGAATCATATTCCAATAGTAGGCCCCCCATGGAAAAGTGAAGGCCATTTTGTGTTGGTGATTCTTTAGCAATAATTATTTGGTCATACCAAAAAAAACCATCCATCAAAGAAAGAATTTCATGTCCTATTGTCATGTCTACAATTATGTCAGTGTTAGGAAAAGGGAAATCATCTTTCAGACATGCTTTATTTAGGTCTCTAAAATACACAGAGATTCATATGTCCCCATTTGGTTTTGAAACAAGAACCAAATTTGATACCCATTCTGGATAGTTAATTGGTCATATAAATCCTGAATCAAGTAGCTTTTTCAATTCCATTTTGACTAGCAGGCAATCTAAGTATGCATTTTTCTCATTTTTTTTCAAATAGGATTTGCTTCAAAGTATACTGCTAAATGATGAACCACAATTTTTAGATCAATCCTAGGCATGTCCACATAGCTCCATTCAAAATTAACTTGTCTTTCTCTCAAGAAGGCTGCTAAGAGCTCTTGTTCCTCTTATAGTAATGATTGCATAAAATGTGATGTGCAATGTCTCCTTTGTTCCTAGGTTGACTAGGTTACATTTTTTGGCTAGAATCATTAATTTTTCCTAGTGTAGAGCTTTGAGAGGAAGATTGAATCCCCCATCCTTGGGTACATTTGAGAGGTTTTCACCATTGGAAGCATCCTTTCTTTTTACTATTTTCAGGTTAGAGAGTGCCATGGTGTAGTTTTCACTCAAGGACCTAGAGATTATTCTCATTTTTTTGCTTTTGCAACTGAGGAATTCAATTGTTTCCCCATAGTATGCATGTGTATCCAGCTCAATGATAAATCTTGATTTTTGATCCCCACATGGAATGTTATCTCGTAGTACCATGAATTCTAAGAGCATCTCATCATTTTCAAATGTGTCAAGAATTGGCGGTCCTGGTTGGTCATAATCAATGAGTTGGGGGTAAACTAGGTGTATTTCATGGTTTTGATTTTCAGACTCATAGGATAAGGTACTAATCATATGTAGTGAGGAATTCCAAAAAAAAAGTGGTAGGTCAGTTATGGTATCTTCCTCATCATCGCTACTACTATAGACATCAGTTATGTCAAAAGTAAATTATCTATCATGCAACCAGTGGATATAGGTAAGCGAAGTTTAGCTAGTGTTGGTTCATGGGGAGTCTTGACCAATTTAACTAGGGGACCTCGTCCACATATGGTTATACTCGAAGGGGTACATCCAAGGCCAAGATTTCTCATTCATGTCTTATAAATGATAGGTATTAGAAGCTCGTTGTCATTTTGTCCCAGTTTCTAGTTTTTGTCATAGCCCATTGCGAGCATCATTGGAAAACCTTTGTTGTTGAGAGCCATTGGTATATTGGTTGTCAGTCTATTGTCTTGGTATAATAGATAGGATGGGTCCTCCTCTATGACTTCTCAATCAACTATGTGCAGGATCATCATGGAAAAAACAAGCCCCTAAGTGGCAAAAAATCTAGAAAAATCAGAGTTAGGCAACTTGACATAAAAATTTGAATAAGTTATATATATTATTTCAAAAATATGTAAGAATAGAATCTATAGCAAATTGAATATAGTTTCTAAAATACTAGGTTTGTTTAAAAAAAATAAAAATCTATTTGGTGAAAATTTGAAATTTCAATGCAGTGGTACTTAAATTTCAGAGAAAAAATAAGAAGTAGGTGTCTGTCTAACCACCCTAACCACAATAAAATGATAATATTTTTTAATAATATTTTAGATATAAGTATAGGACTCATGCCCCAATGTGATGCATATTTTTTTATAATTTTTTTCAAAGTAAATAATTAATTATGAATTTTTTATTAAATTTTTTTTAAAAATATCAAAACTCATATGTCTAACCACCTTAACTTGGTCAAAACTTCATGAAATTCAATTTTTATTTTTCTAATCCTATAGTATGCGAAGCATAGAATGTGACACATGTTTTGGATTCAAAAAATGTGATACTGTTTGAAAGCGATAGATGTTTTTCAATCATCCTATCAATCAGGACTTTAGTCATAATTTGAATAGAAAATGAATAATAATTACTTACTAAATTCAAAGTAGAGCATAATTTATATTGGTGGAAAGCTAAGAATCTCCTTTAAAAACCCTTTTCATTTCATCAATTTTGTTTAAAAGAATAGTCATTAGCCACATACCTATCATGTTGCCACTCTTTGGCCTAGCATGATCCTACACATACCCAACCGAGATCTCCCCAACTTCTAAAGTTGGAATATCGTTCATTGGGTGTCTGGGATGTGGAGGCTTCATTTGATTGTGGATGTCCTAGTGATCGAGGAGATTGTGGTAACTCTCCCACCACAAAAGGATTTTTTGGAATCGTATAGTTTCTACAATCATTATCTTGGATGATGACTTTGATATCAGAGATGGTGGGGATGGCAAGAGTGACAAGTTTCTCTATCACAAAAGTGGAAGTGATATTGTCTAGATCAATGTATGGTTTTGATGGGCCTTCATCATTTTTAGGCACTTGAGTAATTTAATTTTATTTTACCTCTAGGTTCTTGCAGTAGGAGAACAGTTTAGGATCTCCATGGATAGTGACCTCTTTTCCTTCATATGTGAATTTGACACATCGATGGAAGGTTGATGCTATTGCTTGCATTGCATAGATCCATGGATGTCCCAGGAGAATGTTATAAGGCAAGTTGAGGTCCAAGACCTGACAGGTAGTTTCCATGATAGCTAGCCCACTTGAATAGGGATTTTTATTCTACATTGCAACACTCTTTCTTGATCATCATATGCTTTAATTGTAATACCTTTTCCTTTATTGATGGAATCCTCTAAGGTTTTTAGGTTCTTAATGAGCTTGAGGGAAAAAATATTAAATCTTGCACCTCCATCCACCAAGACTCACTTGACTTTATTTTTATGTACGAGGACCTCTAAATGGAGTGCATGATTGTGAGATGGTTGAGCAGGAAATTATTGGTCGAAGAATGTAAGGATATTCAGAGTGATGATGTTGTGATGGTGTGGAGCCTGATCAGTCTCCAAGTGGGAGATTGTTGTTATGTGGCAACTGATCATGCTATATTGTATAGCCCATGGTATACTGTACACCCCGGCCCCCTGTCCTCACCAGGGTCTGGGGCCGGGCCAAGCCCCAGGCAGGGGTTCGGGGGCACAGCCCCCGAGAAAATTTCTTTTGCTATTTTTTTCGCGTCATCAGCGAAAAAGGAAAAATCTCTGAAAAAGAAAGAAAATCAAGTTTGTAAAACCCTAATTCTTTAAGCTTCTAAAAGCTTGTTAAAAGGGGTTGGGATGGGGGTTACAGTATGATGAAAAATGTGATTATTCGCAAGATTATAATAGGTTTTGCACTGGATAATAAAAGTATTGGATTGCTACGGTTTGGTGGATGTAGCCCAGATTGGGTGAACCACGTTAAACTCTTTGTGTTATGATTTATTCTGTGTATGTTTTAGTTTCTCTATTTATTATTTAAATCTGCATTTAATTGTTAGGTCGGCCATTTCTAACCCTAAAAAGTGGTATCAGAGTGAGTTGTATTTCGATTATCATATGTAGTCGAAGGTCTTGCAGCTGAATGGGAGTATCACTGTTGAGTGGGAGAAATGGCAGATGAGGGAAAGAAGGTTGAGAAGTTTAATGGGCAGAACTATCAATTATGGAGGATGCAGATGGAGGACTATCTCTATCAGAAGGATTTATGGTGGCCATTGGAAGGGAAAGCCAAGAAACCTGTAGCAATGTCAGATGAGGACTAGGAGATCTTGGATAGAAAGGCTCTTGGCAGTGTTCGTTTATGCCTGGCACAATCGGTGGCATTCAATATTACAACAGCAAAGACAACTCAAGAGTTGATGGAAACCCTGGCGAAGTTATATGAAAAAGCCTTCATTTCAAATAAGGTATTTCTTATGAAGCGTTTATTTAATATGAAAATGGTAGAAGGTGGGTCAGTTACTATCATTTGAATGAGTTTAATATGGTCACTAGTAATTAACTTCTATAAAAGTAAACTTTGATGAAGAAGTTAGGGCTCTTTTGATTCTATGTTCTTGCCTGAAAGCTGGAATAGCTTGGTAAAGGCTATTAGCAATTCTATTTCTAGTTTGAATACATTAAAGTTTGATGATGTTGTTGGTGTTACTTTGAGCGAGGAAATTCATAGGAAAAGCTCGGTGGAACATCCACATCGTGCAAAGTATTTTGAAATGCGTAAAGCGTGGAGAAAACAAAGGAGAGAGTGGAAACAATTCGAAATCATGGGAAGTCACGAAAGGTCCCAATCTAGAGACAAGAGGGATTGTTATACTATGGTAACAGTCATTTGAAGAAAGATTGCTGGGTCCTTAAAAAATAAAGATGGAGACAACAAGGAAGGAAGCAACGAGGCAAATATGGGCAATAACCGGATGAGGATGCTTTGATTCTTTCCTGACAATGCTATGATTCTGTATTAGATTTCCGTGGGCTGTATTTCATACCCCCCATGAAGTTAGCTCTTTCCTTGATTAGTGTCCAAGGGGATTGTGGGCTGGTTTATTTAGGAGATAAAGAACCCTGTCAGATTGTTGGAAAGGGAAGAATCAAGATTTAGTTGCAAAATGGGAATCATTGGCTACTACATGAGGTAAGGCATGTTCCAAAGTTAAGTAGAAATTTAATTCTGGCCAAGCAACTAGGATGATGAAGGTCGGTTGTTAAGATTATGATAAAATTGGAAGGTCACAAAGGGCTCTCAGTAAGTAAGCAGTTCCTTGTACAGCCACATCGTTCTCTCACTTTAATTATAAAATAGTCAATCTTCTCGTGAAACGCTTTGCTATAGTTCACAGGTAAAGATCATACGCTTGTTGTGGACTCCGAATCGCACCGGCATTAATAGACTGGGCATGAGTAAAGGTATGAAAGTACTTCATTTAAATAATGTTTTACCAGGTCTAAAATGTGTTAATATGGATTTTTGTGAAAGTTGTGTTTATGGAAAACAAAAAAGAGTTAGTTTTCTCAAGGATGGGAAGCAAAAGAAAGATGTGAAATTGGAGCTTGTGCATATAGATGTATAGGGACCCTTAGGTATCTTCTCTTGGTGGCTCATTATGTTACATTCATTGATGATGCAACTAGGGAAGGTATGGATTTATTTTCTTAGGAAAAATCTAATGTATTTGAAAATTTTAAAAATGGAGAAGCTTGGTTGAGAATGAGACAGGTAAAAAGATAAAATGTCTCAGATCTGATAATGGTGGTGAGTATTGCAATAAAGAGTTTGAAGATTATTGTTCCTCTAATGGTATTCTAGGTAGAAAACGGTTCCAAGGACTCCACAAGAAAATGGAGTGGTGAGCACATGAATAGACAATAATGGAGCATGCATGGACTATGAGATTGTATGTTGGGCTGCCTTTAAAAATGTGGGTGAGGTATAAACACTGTTGTTTATTTAATCAATAGAGGTCCCTCTAATCTTTTGGGTTGTGGTATTCAGAGGAAGCATGGAAGGGTAAGAAGGTGAGTTATTCTTTTCTCACAAACCTTCGGTTGTGAAGCATTTGCACATGTAGATTCTGAAAATAGAACCAAGCTTGATGCAAAATCAAAGAAATGTGTATTTGTTGGATATGGCATTGATGAATTTGGTTATAGGCTTTGGAATTTTGAAAATCAGAAAATTGTGAGAAGCAGGGATGTCATATTCAATGAAAAAGTGTTGTACAAAGATCTGGGCTGCAACATGAGAAGAAAGAAAATGATTATGTAGTGTTGGATGATATTCCCAACAATAATGTTTCAATGGTTCCTCATGCTGGGTAACAACAACAGTAGCAACAAATACCACAAACTCCTGTTAGACGATCTTCAAGGATAAGTAGACCTCTAGAACGATTCTCTCCCTCTTTGTATACTATTTTGTTAACTGATGCTGGTGAACCAGAATATTATGATGAAGCTATGTAGGTGGATACCAAGGTTCTGGGAGCATGGAATGAAAGAAGAAATGGACTCCTTCTGGAAAATCAGACTTGGGATTTATGCAAGTTGCCTGTAGGTAAAAAGGTTTTACCAAACAAATGGATTTATAGGCTGAAAGAGGAGGATGGAGGTAAGAAAAGATTTAAAGCCAGATTAGTTGTAAAGGGATTTGCATAGAAAAAGGGTACTGATTTTGATGAGATTCTTTCTCCTGTTGTTAAAATGACTTCTATTCGTATTGTTTTAAGTAGTGTGGCTGCTGAAGATTTACATTTAGAACAGCTTGATGTTAAAACAGCCTTTCTTGATGGTGATTTGGAAGAGGAAATATTTATGGAACAGCCACAAGGATTTGAGGTCAAAGGTAAGGAGAAACTAGTGTGCAAATTGAAGAAAAGTTTATATGGCTTGAAGCAAGCCCCTCGACAATGGTATTTGAAATTTGATAGTTTTATGGCTAAGCAAGGCTACAACAGGTGTAATTCTAACCATTGTGTTTATTTTAAGAGGTTGGATAATAACAGCTACATTATTTTATGTTTATATGTTGATGACATGCTTGTAGTTGGGTCTAACATGGATCACATAAGTGAGTTAAAACAATAGTTAGCAAAATATTTTGCTATGAAGGATTTGGGGGCAGCAAAACAAATCCTTGATATGAAAATTTGTAGGATAGGAAAAATAGAAAATTGTTTTTATCTCAGGGTAATTATGTTGAAAAGGTGTTGCAGAGATTTCATATGGAGAATGCAAAAGCTGTCAGTACACCTTTGCCTAGTCATGTTAAATTGACTAAGGATATGTGTCCAAAGACACAAGAGGAGGAAGAAAAAATGTCCAAGGTATCATATGCTTCAGCTGTAGGCAGTTTAATGTATGGCATGGTATGCACGAGACTGGATATTGCACATGCTGTAGGAGTTGTTAGTAGGTATTTGATTCATCCTGGAGTTGAGCATTGGAATGCAATAAAATGGATTCTCAGGTATTTGAGAGGTACATCCAATAAGTGTTTATGTTTTGGGGGCTCTAATACTGATTTAAAAGGCTATGTTGACTCATATTTGGCAAGGGAAATAGATACTAGGTGAAGTACCACAGGTTATGTATTTATAGTTGGTGGGACAATAGTGAGTTGGATTTCTCGATTACAAAAGGTGGTTGCTTTATCCACCATAGAGGCAGAGTATGTTGCTGCAACAGAGGCAGCAAAGGAGATGATATGGCTGCAACTTTTCATGGATGAGTTGGGAAAACAACAGGATGGAAATTACTTATTTATAGATAGTCAGAGTGCTATACATCTTGCAAAGAATTCTGCCTTACATTCTAAAACAAAACACATACAATTGAGATATCATTTCATTCGGTCGATGTTGGAAGATGGATAGGTCAAGCTGGACAAGATAAACACAGATGTCAATCCAGCGGATACGCTTACAAAGGCAGTGCCAAGGGAGAAGCTGAGCTCCTCTTCAGCTTCGGTTGGCCTTCAAGGTTGAATTCAAGTATAACAAAGCAGCAGGGTCCAAGGTCCTTATTTCTAGTGGGATCTATAAGTGTAGCAGTGTCGTCCAGGATTAGTCTCTAAGTGGGAGGTTGTGATGGTGTGGAGCCTGATCAATCTCCAAGTGGGAGATTGTTGTTATGTGGCGACTGATCATGCTATACTATATAACCCATGGTATACTGTACACCCCAGCCCCCTGTCCTCGCTAGGGTCCAGAGCTGGGCCGAGCCCCAGGCAGGGGTTCGGGGGCATAGCCCCCGAGAAAATTTTTTTTGCCATTTTTTTCACATCATCAGCAAAAAAGGAAAAATCTCTGAAAAAGAAAGAAAACCAACTTTGTAAAACCCTAATTCTAGAAGCTTCTAAAAGCTTGTTAAAAGGGGTTGGGATGGGGGTTACATTATGATGAAAAACACGATTATTCGCAAGATTGTAATAGGTTTTGCACTGGATAATAAAAGTATTGGATGACTGCGGTTTGGTGGATGTAGCCCAGATTGGGTGAACCACGTTAAATTCTCTGTGTTATGATTTATTTTGTGTATATTTTAGTTTCTCTGTTTATTATTTAAATTTGCATTTAATTGTTAGTTCTACCATCTCTAACCCTAATAGATGCTTCTGACCATAGCTTTGAATTGTTATGCATCAAGATCTACGGGGACGGTGGATGAAACCAAAGCTTTTTCAAGGATTTTCTTGTGAGCGGATGAAATTTTTAGCAACTCCATGGTGGAGATTTGTGTTGGGGTTCTCTGTAGTTGGTCAAGGACATTGTAACCATTGGGAATAGATTTGGGGTTGGGTGTAGGTGCTCTATTTGGCTAAGATGATCTTCCAATGGTATTTTTGTTGCCTCTTGTGGTGACTCCATAATCAGTGTGGGCTCCATTGATAGTGATAGTGGTCTAATACTCATCCAAGGATGCAATGACATGGTTGTATACATGATTCATGCTTTTTAATGTTCCCTTCCCCATGTCATTTTTATTGTTTCCTTCATTGTTATGGTTTGGCATCAAATTTGTGTATATTTTGAGGTTATGATTTACAGTTGGCTGCTCCACATTTATGATTGTTTGATCAATGAGGTCTTGGACTAGGTTCTTCAACCTCATGTAGTTGTTAGTGGTATGTCCTTTGATTTTTTTGAAAGTCACAAAGCTAGTTTTCATTATACCAAGGTGGTTTCACATCTAGTTCCTAATAATTCTCATAGTTGGGAGCCTTGATGAGGTTTTCGTTTATCACTGTCTTCATGATAACCTCAACTGGTTCCCCAAGGGTAGTGCACTTCCCCTTGGGGGAGTTCTTGTTTTGATGAGGTGGCCCCCTTTGAATATTGACATTGTTGATGGTCTGATTGTTTGGCTGTTGACTTACTATGTTGGCTTGGTGATTGTTTTGATGGTGATTTTGATTTTTTTTTGCAGTGTGGGTGTGTTTTGTCGAGGTGCACTAATGAAAACTTTGGCGTTGACAACACCATCATTTGTATTTTTTTTGTTTATTGCCCATGTGTGAGGTTTGTCATTATAGCTTGAAGATGGGCAATTGCTTTATTGATTAGGATATGTTTGTGTCATTGGTTGTGTAGCAAGGGCTCATTGAATGTTGAGTGCCTTGGAGATCAAATGATTATATGTGGTGATCCCTTGGACTTTGAGATGGAAACCCAAGGCACAATCAAGGTTGGAGATGATATTTCACACTTCTTGTTCTTCCAGCTTGGCCTATTTTCTCCTATTAGACTTGGATCGCCATCATTGTAGGAATGAAGCAAATGATTCATTCCTTCCTTGTTTCAAAGCTAATAGTTCCTCTAGATTGGCATCCATTGCAATATTGAATGCATAATTTTTTATGAATGCATCTATGATTTCTTGGAACTTTTTGATGCCTGGAAGGAGGTGAGAGAACCGTTCCATGGCTTAGCCTACCAAACTTCTAGGAAATAGCTGCATTAGATAGGTATCATCATATGTGACTTCCATGTAAGGAACTTAAAAATCCCTGATGTGTTCTTCATGGTTTTCTGTCCCATGATATTTGTCAAATTTTGGGATCTCAAATCCCTTTGGGAATGGTTTCATTACAAGTCTCCTATCGAATGGATAAGGAAACATGTTATTGGGTGTTTTCATGGTTTTCCCTAACTGAAGATTGACCACTTGTTGCGAGAGCAACTTGATTTGTGTCATCACATCATTTTGTGGATCAGGGGGTGGAATGAAAGTGTTTTGAGGTGGTTCAATTTTTGATCAGATGGGTGGATTGGTTGGTATGTTGAGTGATGGTGTAAATATATATGTTGTTGTGCCAAATATTCTTGTAATTGTTGTTGTACCAACAATGCTTGTTGTTGGTCCTATTGTTGTTGTACTATTAAGACCGGTTGTTGAGCTTGTTATTGTTATTGAGCCAACAATGCTTGTTGAGCTACTAATTTGGTTGCTTCCTACTGTTATTGGTATTGCCTCAATGATTTTTGATATGCTTGTTGTTACACCACTTCTTTTTGTGCAAGATATTGTGCTCATGCTTGTGCTTGTTGTGCTTGATATTGGGCTTGGGCTTTAGTGTGTGCTTGAGCTTGAGATTGTGTAGCCTGAGCTTGTGTTTGTGCATGTGCAGCTTGTTGTTACTGTTGTTGCAATAATATTTGGGCTTGAGTAGCCTATTTTGCTTGTTGTGTTTTTTGTGCTTGTAATGTAGCTTGGGCAGCTTGTGCGGCTTGAGTGGCTTGCTAAGCAGCTAGTTGCATAGATTGTTGTTTTTACACTTGTTTGAGTGCCTTTTGATAGACAGCTTGTTGAGCTACTTGCAACATAATACTGTATTGGTTTGATGTGTTTGATTTTGGTCTTGGTGGTGGTGAGGTGGATTTGGAATGGTGCTTTCTGTGGTGATGAGAGGCACCGTAGTATTGATGTTTGGGATTTGAGTGGTGGATGGTGCGATTGATGTGTTTGGTCCTTGCAAGACCATTTTTTGAGATGTTATGGGGGTGGTTGATGATGTGATGGTGGTGTTTTGCATTATCGGGATGGTTGCAATTTGTTGTTACGATATTGATGGCAAGGTTGAAGTATTTGGAATGATGCTCTGATTGATGCTTGGTGTGTTGATCTATTGTTTTATTGATGCTTGGTAAAGGGGGAAGTCCTAACCCAAGAGATGATGTGGATATTGATGGAAATGGTGGAAGTGGTGGAAATGTGAGGGGTGCAATCTCTTGAGGAAATGGTGTAGTGTCAAAAATGTCCCCTAGTCCAAATATGTCACCCTCTCCTTAAAAGGTTATGGGGAGAGAGGTTTGGGGTGTTGCACGAAATGATGATGATGATGGGTCATTTGAATCATTGAAGGTGAGAGGTAAATATGTATGTAATGGTTTTTGGGTATGGTTTGTCCCAAGATGGTCTTTGTGTCCAAATCCTGATTGTTTACAACAAGATGTGTTTGCAAGGCATTGAGAAATGCATTTCCTTTGTTAACAATGGGTTGAGTTGGGGCAATAGATGATGTGATTTGCAGGATGTTTTGAGTGATTCTTTGAAATGGGGGGGTAGATGAAATGGGAATGGTAGATGAGATTGGAGGCATGATCCGAAAATATGGTTCCACAATAGTGCTCACATTGAAATCGGAGAGGAGTTTAGCCCTTTGCTTTGCTAATTTGAGAATGTATAGTGAGGGATTGATTCTCATCATGATGTTGATAATCTTATGATTCTCTAGATTTTTAACTATTTTAGTGACTTCCTCATGTGACATTCCAAAGGGATTATTGGTAAAACCCTCCACTTAGACACCTTCCTCTTGCTGGTCTTGCAAAAATGGAGGAAGGTTAATTGTGAGACCGATAGATCCAATGGGATTCATTTCAAGAGTGGTCTGACTCAATTCACTCAAAGTAGATGTTTCTTTGTTTGCTTCCATGTTCCTCTTGTGTTGAGATCTAGTTTGCACCATAAAATAGGGATCATTTTTTCAAGAATATGAGAGATAAACCACTAATTATTTAGAATGATATATCTTTAGGTACAAAAAGAGAAATTTTTAGGATGACTAAAGATCAAAGGGTGATAATGATATGGATGTAAGATGGATGTTTGATGGATGATTGGAACTCTTGAGAAATGTTGAAGGAGATGTTAAACTTTAGGACTTGGATTTGATGTTTGATGTTGATTTGGGACAAAATTTGATTTGATTTGGATTTGGATTGTGAGCTCATAAACTCTAAGAGGTTGGATGTTGTCCTTGAGAATTTATTTGTCCTCAAGATGCTAATTTGACTAAGTGTGAGAAGAAGGATTCATCTAAACACACCTAACAAAAAGATTTTTTGACTGGTTTTTTATTTTGGATTATGAACTCCTAAACCCCAAGATGTTAGATGTTACCAAGGGATAAATTTGTCCACAAGGTTTGATAATTTTATTAAATATGTAGAGAAGCATGAATATACACACATCTAATCAAACAAGATGATTTTGGATTAGCTTCAAATTATTTTCCCAAAGTTTAACATGAAGGATTTTTCCAACATTTGCAAAGATTTGATGATGAGATGATTTTGTTTTTGATGTTCAAAGATGGATGAAGGTTTGATTTTGATCCTATGTTTACCTAAAAAGACACTTGTTTACTAGACCTCGGTTTTGAAGAACATGCTTTTCTCTAGAAAATGTGTTCAAATTTGAAAAAAAAATTGGATTCTAACAATAATAAAATGAGTACAATTTGGGATTGTTTCTTGAAGCTTTCCTATAAAATTTTAAAAGCAGTCTTCGTCTGAATTCGTCTAGTGTTGAGAGACACTTTACAGTGATATTTGGGACTACGAGCTTTTACCTTTGGTTTCTTCACCTTGATCTTGCATGAAATCATTGGAGACACATGTGTGGGGTCTAATTTTTTCTAGTCTTTTCTTAATTACTTTGTTTTACCACAAACACTTCTTCATTAGCTTTTCAAACTAAATGTCCAATGTCTCAAATTCTTCTCATTCCAAAAAGTATATCATATGAAAATTTGATTAAATCAAGTCAAGGGTTACCTATTGTTAACTTTAGTAAGAAAATTGAGATATAAATCTAAGTGTTTAGAAATCTCTAAGGATAAAATCTAAGGATAAAATCCCAAGGGCAAGCAATAACACATGAATTTGGTCAATTGTATTTCCTTCCTAAAGGGTTTGAAATTTTGATGACAATGTTAAATGTTTTTTTCCAAATGTTTTCAAATAAGAAAAGTGTTTTGTAACCAAGAACAAGCACAATCCTATAGATATGAAAGACTATATTTGTTGAGTCCCCACTTAGACAAGTCCAACTACACTTATTTTTAGCGAATGGTTAGATGCTTGACCCCACTGGCTGCCCTCCACAACACTCACTTCTCAGGGCAGTCGAGCATCAATACTCATGAAACTCCCATGGCATACTTTCCATTTCTACTAAAAACTGTAAAAGTGTGGGGTGGCTTCAAAATGACCATTCCTCCACCAACAAATAGATAAGGATTTTGGCATTTCTACAACAAGGGTTTTAATTTGTACTTTCCCTTCATAAAAGTTTACCAATCGAGGTGAGAGACCATTGTTGCCCTTCTCGTCAGAACCAACCACGTGATACTGGTCTTTTTTCCCGTACCCACTTTTATATCTCAAGTAGAAATAATCTTGGATTTAGAGTGTTATCGATTGAGTCGTTCCCTTGGGTGAGTACTTTTTCCATTAGGCAGGTCCTCTAAGATAAACAAAATCAAGCAAAGATATCCATAACTCGATCGATCTTTGTTGAGAAACAAAGAGAGAATACATGTGATAGGTTTACCCACACTCACAAGATATTTTGTTCAATTTTAGTTCCCAAAATAAAGTCTGGAGGCAATTACTTTATCCCAACCTAAGACCACCAAAAAACCTTTTAATTCTCAAGATCATCGTGAGGGACAAGAGAAGCACATACATCTTTTCAATGATGCTAGTTTGAGTAAGCAATCACAAAACAAAGTAACACATGTTCTTTTTAAACCCACAAACCAATAATGACTTCTTTTTAAGCACCAAAGGAAATGTGAAGATTTCCTTGTTCAATTGTTAAATCTGAAAACCAACTCTAGTAAGTTCATCCTAAAGTTCTTTTTAAGTTCTTGGTTGTGAAAATTGAAATGTCCTTTTTAGAGCCCCAAAAGATGTGAGTTGATTTAAAATAGAAAACTAAAGCATAAAATGGAATCCCTTTAAAGCATTTAAAAATGCTTTCTGAATTTCAAGTTTGATGCTCAATTCTTCAAATCCAATCTTGCTTTGTTTTTGCTCGATTCCAATGCTTGATTTTAATGTCAACCTTCACCTATTTGATAGAGGATTGGTGTAACTTTGATATGAAAAGTGACCCTTTCCCAATCCTTGACAAGCTCAAATGATGAGCACCATAAATCTGCACACAGCCTAAAACCTTCATTCTCATTGGTAATAGGTTAGTTCATGCTATGCAAACTTTCTAATGCTCCTATGAAATAATGCATCATGCCTTCATAAACAAGATAAGAGCACAAACTAATTAAAAGCATAAAAGAAGAACAATGCACACCTATTCCATAGTGTATTGGTGTCACTTTGATGTGAAAAGTGACCCTTACCCAATCCTTGAAAAACTCAAGTGATGAAGATTGTTACGCTATGATAATGAAGTGGACAAAATTAGCTCTCAAATGCGAAGATAGTAAATTTTCATGAAGTTTTGGATGATCAAAATTAAGGATAGCCCCTCCATTTATAGAAGAGTTTGATGAGAGAAGAAGCAAATGGGATGAATGTGGGACTAAATTTCAACCAATGGAAAGGTACCACTTGTCAAGAGATGGATGGGTAAATAATGTGCAAGTTTGGATGAATGTGCCCATAAATGCATATATTTGAAATTTGAAAATGTTAAAATGACAAGGTGGAGGGAGAGTCAAATGGAGTAATTGCCACTTGGCTCAATGCAAAAAGACTTGTAAGATGAAATAAATGCCTTGTTGGAAGGACTCATGCCACTTGGAGGGAGATTTGAAATGGAGGAATATTCCATTTTTATGCCTTGTTGAGAGAAAATGAAGATTTAATAAATAAATTAATTGATTTATTTGTGCAAGTGGGAAAAGCTAGAGGATGGGACTTGCATTAGATTTAACATTAATCATGATTTAGTTAACTTAAGTGAGGACTAGTTGATTTGACTTTTTGACTTAGATTTATGGATCAAATAGAGATGAAAAGTGATTTAGACTTAGTTAAATAAATGTTCTGATTTATTTAGCTAAAGGGAATGATGTTAGTGGTTTAATTAAATAAGTTTGAATTATTTAATTAAATGAAGAAATTTAGAAGTTAATTAAATAATATTGATTTATTTAATTAAAGGGGATTTTAGGATTGATTTATGATTTGATTAAGTAAATTTTATTGATTTGATTAATAGAGGAATTAATATGGATTAATTAAGTATTTAATAAAGGGGTGATTGAAAGAAGAATCGAAGTTAGTTGATCAGGACATTTTTCATGTCTACAGTATTCATTTGTAGGAGGCAAAGACTGGGTGATGTTAGTATCACTGTTACCTTCATCTTCATTAGTGGGGGGAGAAATTCCTATATTGATATGCCAAGGGTGATAGCGAACAACATGAAATAGCCTCCAGTTATATGTTATACTATCTCTAGTGAGGCCTATGTCTGCTTCAACATTTCAGAAAGACTTGTAGAGTAGCAATTTTGACCAACAAAATGTTTCAAAGGTATCACTATGCTATGAGGGGTATACTTGACTAGCGAGTAAATAGTGATGATAGCAGAGTGTGGTCACAAATGCCAAGCCCCACCTTTGTGATTTTTTTGAAATGTATTCAATTGTTTAGATTAGATAAGGGATATAGTCTCCATTTGAATTGGTCTTTGCATGTAACAATGAATATAACTACTTGCAATAACATCACCATTATTAGCTATTTTCAAATGGTGGAATGTCTATCTACTCACTTTCAAAGATAGGAAATTCTTGGTTGAGATGACAAGGGGCAACTTTTGCAGCATATGGCATGTTTCTTGTGCACCAATGTCACAATCTGCAAACAAATTCATCATGAATTTTTGATAGGAAAGAAATGCTTTATCCCCAGATGAATTTTTATTTGGAAGTCTCTGGAAGATATCAATATAGCTTTTAGAATTTTTTCATATTTTGATGCATATTTGGAAATGTAGTTTAGCACAATTTGTCTTAACAAGACTAGCTGGAAATTAATGTTTGCTCACCCAAATACAAGCATCTTAGGGTTGTGGATATTAACACATTCATCATTTCTTACTAGTTTATAGGATTTGTTTGATTCATTTTCAATTACTAATGTCAATGATGGTTATGCATTCCATGGAGCTTTGTAGCAACATTACAATTAGTGGCCTTTCTTCCTAAGGCAAGTGTATTGAGTAGATATGGTATTCCTCTATACAGTGTTCGTTAGCTATTCATAGTCCACCTTTGGATCCATGCAAGAAATATGCATACTATCAAGAAAATACGAGTCATCCAAAGGAGAGTGATGGACTCTTTATATTAGTTATTTTGGGGAAAGAGGATTCCATGCTAAAACATAGCAATCAAAGAAGTTTTTTTTGTTATTGAAGCTTGTGTGGGTTGGAAGAATCAAGCATGTCCATATTCAAGGCACCTAGAAGCTACAAGAAACCATGGACATGGGTTGATCCATGGTGTTTCCACTTTGAACCAACAAATTTTGTTCTATGAACTTCTCTTGCACTCTTAGGTGTTTTCACTTAAAGGAGAGAGATAGACCCCAAAAACTGTGGTGGTTCACTTAAACTAAGGAATGTATAATGTAATTATGACTAAATGCAATGATCTGAATGTAGCTAATTGATAAAATTGACTGATTATGAATGCAAAACTAATGAAATATGCAATGTTAGAAAGCATAGTGTGATATGCAGATATGAACTAGAAACATAAAAAAATGTAAACAAAATTGAAAGAGAGCTAAAAAAGTGCACTTGGAAGTTGAATATTGATGTTGGAAGGTTTTGGAATGCTACAAAAATAATTCCTTATGACCAGTGGGACTCATTCGCCACTAATGGTGAATCAATCCAACTACTAGTAATCTTTGCCAGAATGGTTTTCTGACTGTTCATAACTGAATCATGATGAAAACACCTTTTTCATACCGAAAGTTGGAATTATTCCCTATTGATGGTGAATTGGTCCTCAAAATTTTTTCAAATTGAGGGGTCAAGTTTGTGGGTCCAGATCTGCACTTGTCTTCTTGTCAGATTGAGGGAGTCAAATATGTAGAAAACTGGTTGGATGTTGTCTCCAAGCTTGAATTATGGTTTAGTTGACTTGAATCACTTTGATAAATTGTTGACCACTTTTCAACACCTATTTCTTTGAAAAATATTCCCACAAGATTTGCAAACACACATGCAAAGAGGTGAAAAATGGTTAAGGGTTATAGTATAGGGATTTGCCTTGGTCAAATCCCACTTTAAAAACCAAACCCTTGATAAAGAAATGAAATGAAAAAAAGAAAGGAATGATTAATAAAAAAAATGTAAGTTTCCTAAACTCACAAAATCCTTATTGAATTCTAAAGATATGTCAATGGTTGCTCCAAGATGCTTGATAATTTCTTGAATTAATGATGCTTTGATGCTTAAGTGAATGAATGAGATTGAATGCAGTGATGAATTCTTGAATGAATAGGGGTTAAAATGGATAGAAAAAAAAATTATTTATACACACTTATTCCCTAATTACCCAAAAATACATCACAGGCTGACATAAGGTCTTAATGAATAAAAAACCGAAACAAATTTTCAATTATTTTGAATTTTGAGCCAAGAAGGACTCATTTGCCACCCATGGCATATGGATCCCACTCTAGGCTTGCAAGTGGGTGTTGGAAATTAAGTCATCTTTAATGAGGTTTATGAGGTTAGAATTAAAAATATATACTTAATTATGACATGTAAGTGCATAAAGGGGCCAAATAAAGCATAAGAAAGGTGTAATTAGTGATGAAAAGCCTAGAAAACTATGAAAGATTGTTACAAGGCCTTACAACACTTTAAAATAGGACTTGATAAGTGATAAAAAGGTAAAATTTTAGATCAATTATAATGAGAATTTTCTAGAAAAATGTGGCAATGTGTTACAACACTTCACAACACCTTCACACAACATCATAATTTGAATATTTAGGACCTAATGTGAATGCATAAGTTACATTGCAACATTAAATCAAAGAAAAATAGGTCAAGCATCATTAGAGAAAGACCTAAAAGACCATGAAAAATGTCCAATATCCATTTTTCTATGGTACATTTAGCCCCCACTTTAGTGAGAGGATGAACTTGCTTCAAACTCACACTGAAGTAGCCATGCATATTGATAGGTTTCCAAATGCACTTATGCTGGAAAGATGGAATAACAATGATCAAGAGGGATGATCAAACCTCAAAGATGAAGATACCATGTCAAACTAAACATAATGAACAAATGAACAAATGTGTGAATGAAAAAGAGAGAAGTAAGAAGAAAAGGAAAATTCATATCAAGCTTCGATCATTTGTCCAACTAGTTGTGAATCAAATCTAGGCTATTTATCTAAAAAAGGAAATTCATAATCACTATAGGGTGACAAAACTCATGATACTCTACTAGGTGAGAAGGTCTAAAAGGTGAGAAATATATGCTCATCTGGTATGTACTCACAAAGACATAGGTGGCTATGGGGAAAGTCATGTCGCAGAATGGGCTTCCCACTCAACCATATCAAATTTATATTTCCTGATAACTTTCATAAAGCACCATGAAAGAAAATATCAATTCATGCTTCATGAGATAAGCAAAGCTTCATATTATTAGGACTCATGAACAAATAGGATGGTACCAAAAACATGCAAGTTGTGTTATACAAGGTGGCCATATGAATGCAAAAATGTACAGTGTAAAAGATGTTCAAATGACTCTTGTTAAGTTCATGTGAGGTCTATATCTTAGGGAACATTATATCTAATGTCTCTCAGAGAGGACCAATCAAAGAATAGAACATTCACAACTTAGGGGATGTAGTGTGTGACATTAGGCCACTAAAAGGAATGTAATATGCTAAGATAAATCATAATTATGAAGGAAATCACACCCAATTTGTCATCCACAAAGTGAAAAAAACATTGTATAAACTAACAAGGCTACACTAAGAACCAAGAATGCAAATTAATAATGCCAATGTATGCCCCCACTTTAAAGGAATTGCTACTCATCATTTTGTGAGCAATTACTATAAAGTAGCGAAGGAAAAAAGCAAACAGAAAATAAGACATGATAGCCAACTTGGAATGCTCCTATGCCAAGTCATATGTTTCCACGTAAGGCTACGTCATGTGAATGAAAAATAAACAAAAGGAATAGGGGTTTCCCCAAGAAAGGAACACACCAAACACATAAGGGATCTATGTATTGGAGGTCAGTATGTTTGTTGCTACAATGTTTTTATGAAATAGCTTAGAATTGTCATCATTCCCCAAAACGTATAGAACTGGAAGAATGGCACAGAAAGAGTGAAAAAAAACAAAAAATAAAGTCTATTTTGGGTCAACATGGAAGAGACATTGTGGCCTCAATGCTTTGCATCATCCCCAAAAGGAAACAAATTTGAAAAGATAATTTGAAAGAAAAGAAAAATCTTTTGGTTCAACATGAAGGAGACATTTCGTTCTCAATTCCTCGCATCATGCCCAAAAGGAAAACACAAGAAAAGACAAAGTAAAAAGGAAAAGAGACCATTTGGGTCAACATGGAAGAGACATAGGGAATCTCAACACTTTGCATCATCCCCAAAAGGAAAGCACAAAACAAAAGAAAAAAGAAAAGGACCTTTTGGGTAAACATGGAAGAGACATAGGGTGTCTCTACGCTTTGCATCATTCCCAAAAGGAGAACACAAAACAAAAGAAAAAAAGAAAGGGACGTTTTGGGACAACATGGAAGAGACATAGGGTGTCTCTATGCTTTGCATCATCCCCAAAAGGAGATAAAAAAAAGAAGTGAAAAAGAAGGGATAAAAATGTACGATATATAGAACAATGGAGGTATAAATAGAGTAAGTGCACAAAGAGAGAGAGAGAGAACATCAAACACACATTACGAGGGAACACGATGCACACATACAATCACACCAAAGAAAATAAAAAGAAAAAGAGAAAGGAAAATGTAAAAGGCTAGTTAAGTAAAATGCAATTCAACCATCTAACAAGTCATCCACCTCCCAATCATGTATAGTGTATTACCCAGGTAGTTGACTGTCCAAGGGGAGAATTGCTAGTGCCAAACTAGGGGAAGTGCCAAGTTCTTCACCTGGTGTACAAGATTTATTATTTAAGCTCATAGAAGATGAAAATAAATAATTTAGATTTTTATGCACCTGTTCATCTATTTTAGAGATCTCCTTCTCATCATCATCATCATCTAGATTAATCATGATGAGAGGACAAAGAATAATTTCCAATGAAGGATGTATCAAGAGTTGTGACTATTGTATTGGATCATTTTGTTGTGATGGTTGTAATGTAGTTTTGTGTGGTAGTTCAGGAGGAGGAGGGTGATCAGGTATTGCTTCTTTCAAAGGTGGAGGTTTATTTTCCTTATTTTCTTCTATTTGTGACTAATGAGCAAGGAGATGACAACAACGCCTATGCTCCCTAGCATCATGATTTCATTTAATTCTATTTTGTAGTTGTTGAGATGTAAGAGTGGGTTGATCCACCATAGACTCCTTTTATTCCCAAGGAGGAGGAATGGAATGAATTGAAGGAGATGGTTCAATCACTTTTTCTTTTTCTTTATAAACATGTTTAATGTGAGGAGGCATGATGGGGTTGGGTGACACCACAATACTAGTTTACAATTTTTGGACAAACTGGACACTAAATTGATTTTTTCTAACTAAATCCTCACTTTCAAGCACCTATAGTGGCTAAACTGTGAGGAGATTGAAGATGATGAAAACTAGTTATTTGTGGAATATTATCTATAGATTCTAAATATTTTTTTTCAATTTTTTTGGAATCAAATTGCGCTTGTTTTTCCATCTCCTTCAAAAACTAGTTTTTTCAGTAAAAACCATTTTTAAGGAGTGAATCTCATCATACAACACCTATTTTTTTTTCATGATGGAAAAAATTCTAAATTTTTCAAATTTAGATTTGTAAATACGATATATAGTGCTTCCAATTGGTTTCATAGTGTTTTATTGAATATTTTTTTCTTAATCAAGTTTTAAAGTCAAACCAATTACAATTCAGACACAGGTGGACCGTATAACACAATTTTTTTTCTATGTATCAAAATTAAAATTATTTTTTTGTTAGATCAACAACTTCAATATCTAGTGCACTCATATTTTTCAAAATTTTATTTTTCTAATCTTCTATTTTGCCACCTGCAAAATAGAGAGCTTGATTTTTAGTGAAAAACCTACATTCACAAGAAATAAAACATAAATATAATAATTAAATTAAATTTATTTAAGATTATACTTTTTGGGAATATTATAATAAGGACTACATACAAATAATAAATTTTAAATGAATTCATTTGATCCCCCAAAAGGTAAATCAAAAGTGGTTTTTTATCAACATTTTGATAGGTGTAAAGGAGACGTTGTTATAGGTATGGTTTAAAACTAGTGAAGTTCTATCCAAGGGGGTTTGATCTAAGGTAGTTTGATCAAACCCTCTTCAATTGGAATGCTTTAAATGGAAATTTTTTAAGGCTTAAATCTTTATATTTTCTAAAAATATGTGATTTTAGCAAAAATCAGAATCTCCTAGAAATTGTAAACTAGCTCTAAGGGATCACCATGTTGGTTTCATTATCTCTTGGGCATTTAGATGATGAAGGTGAAGTGTTTATTATTGGTTACTTGTGAGGTTGCATTGTTTGTTCAAGTTCAGATTTAGGCTAAAGCATTGTGTCAGGTATGATAGGAGTAGAAAAAGTGGATGGGGACATTTCATGAGGATACAATTGGGTTATGTGTTTGGCTTTGGACTTTTGATAGGAAATGAAAAAAATTCTTTGCAAATGGTGATGAGCTCCATAGATTTAGGCCAAAAGGCTTCTAAGGAAAAATTACCTTTAGAAGATAATGGATTAAAGCCACTATGGTGTATGGTAAATATCTCATTGTTAAGCATAAACTTCAAACACTTGTGAACAACTAAAGGGACAACTTTCATCAAGTGAAGCCAAGGATGACCTAGTCATAGACCAAACTAATATGATTTTGGAATGATAGAAAATGTTATATCCAATGTTTTGGGTCCTATTTGTAATGGGAGTATATGATTGATCCAATTATAGGGCATGAAAAACTATTGTGCTTTAATCCATGTGGTTGGTTTATCATAATTATATTGATAAAGATCATGTAATACTAAAAATTCTTCTGTGATCACTATTAATATCCCATTGGTGGGCTAATCATAGATGTGGTCAGCCATGTAAAGAGGACCATCAGGAAGCTTTTTAAGTATATCATGAGAAGAAAAAGTAATATCAAAATATTTGTTTGTTGGGACCTTACGAGGGATAACATCTATCATACCCACAAATTCATCCATAGGATTAACCTGGGTAACACATGGAGTAAGATCATGTTGTTCAATATTTGTATCAATATTCATCACATGAGTGCTTCAAGGTTCACTAGCTTTGACAAATGAAAAAATGTGTTTAGGCATGTGGTTGGTAAAAAAATATAAATTCTGATTGGGGGTTGCAACAAACTTATTTAATTGATCATTGATACCCACAATGGACAAACAACTAGAATCAATGAGGTCTTGAACTAAGTGTTTGAGATGCTTACATTGTTTAGTGTCATGTCTATTTTGGTGATGAAAATGATAATACTTGAATTTGGTTTAAAGGTGGGGGCTAATGGCTTGGTATTATCAAGTGGTTTAACGGTAGGTAAAGTGACCATCTATTGTTGTAGCAGTTGATTCATTGTGTTATGGAGTGTATCAGGTAAGGGGTAAATTGTCTCTTCGAGTTCCCATAGGTAAAGGGTGTTGCTCATTTAATAGTTTCCACTTGATTATGAATAGGTTGAGTTGTTTGTGGGGGAGGGGGATTGAACTATAAGAAGCCTCTATTTGGTTTGAAAAATATGTGTGCATTGTTTTGGTTGCTTTGTTCAAAATTTTCAACTCGGCTTAGAGAAGTGGAATTTCAATCATAACTAGTAATCGAGTTGTGATAGTCACAAATGGTTGTGCATAAATGCATGAATGAAGGAAATTTCATCATGGTCAACTTATCCTGAAGGTGAGTGTGCAATTTTTTGATAAACATATTTTGGAGATGTGAACCAGGAATCTTTACATCTACTTGAGCACATAATGGCTAATAGTGTGAAATGAAATCAATTACTTTTTCATCCGCATTTTGTTTACATCTCACTAAATCATTCATTGTCTTTTTGGGAGTCATATGGACTTGGAAATGACTTATAAAGGCATCAAAAAATTTCATTAAATGATTGAATTGAATGATTGGTTAAGTTTGAAAACCACTCCAAGGCAGTGTCCTTTAAGGTCCTAGGAAACAATTTAGCTAACAATTTATTGTCAAGGACAAAATCATTGAACAAGGCTATATAGGCATTGGCATGATTAGTAGGGTCTCTTTTACCTCTGTACTTATCAAACCTAGGCATCTCAATCCCTTGTGGCATTAGTGTTCTTAATATATCCAAATATAAGGGGCTACTATGAACATAATGTGTAGGTGGAGCATTTTGACTTTGGCTTATGGTGGATATTTGTTGTTGCATAGAGGAAACAATGTGAAATACTTGTGTAATGAGGGGGTAAGTGTAAGTGGTATGAGGAGGAATAAAAAATGGTGATGGAGTGTATGTAATGTTAGGAGAAGTGAAGGGGACACTAAGAGTAGTGAAGGTGGAAGATGGAACATTTGATTCCATAAAAGAATTAGGAATGCTAGTTAGAATAGCGAAAGGAATCACATGACTAACTTGTTGCATGGTTGTTGTACCTTGAGGAGTGGTATAGGTGGGTATGATTGCTACAGTTGAAAGAGGAGGAATGTGAGATAAACCTTGGGTAACCATAGTGTTTACTAGTTGAGATGTGCTAGAGGGGGGAGAAGCATGTTTTTGATATGTCTCGACAATTTGTTTCATGACATCTAAACCCTCATCACATTCAACAATTCGATGGATGTTGTCTATAGTAGAAATTACATTGGTGGAAATGTTTTCAAGACATAAGTTTGCTTGCAAATGTGCTAACTACTCATGAATGTTAATGAATTTTTCTTGCGTAATGTGACCATTGGAGGTGTCAACATGCATTGTATGTGAAGGTAAATGTGTACTAGTGGTAGTGTCCATTCCTAATGCACCATTTTCCATATCGGGAGTAGGAGCTCAAGACAACCCAAGGTCCACAATGAGTGTATTATCGCAGGATGCCATGAGTCAAGAACTTCTCACTAAAGTATTATCAATAGGGCACTAAACACTCATACAAATGCCACAAGAGGTGGGATGGATGCAAATGCAATAAAATCTAGGAGTAAAATGAAAATAATAGAAATTCTACAAACTGAAATAGAAAAATAACAACAAAAAATTGAAATGCAATAAATGCCCAAAAAATGCATGAAAATGTAGTTAAAAATATGCAGCTGGATTGATTCGCCCAGGGTGGCAAATGAGTCCAAGGATGAGTTTTTTCAAAAAAATTAAAGTGATTTTTATGTGTTTCAGATGCCAAATGAAGATACACCCACTATAGAGCCTACCATTCTAACAGTTCTTTTTGGATGCCAAAAGGAATAATAGCCAAGCTAGGGCAACTAGCATGATCCATTGTATGCTTATGCTAGAATTTTCTACTTGGACATATAAAACCATGCACAAAAAAAAAAACCCACACACACACAAATTCTTTTTTCAACAATTCCTTATAGAGAACAACCAAAACATACATATATGCATATGTATATGTAAATGTATCTATGCATATGCAATGCATTGATGAAGAGTATAATGAATGGAAGATACAATGCACTCTTTGAAGAAGAGTGTAATGATATTGTTGCTTATGGTTATGCATCATTCCTTCCTTCATTATAGCCTCCATATAAAATAACTTCACTTCTTTGATTGCATGTGCATACATATATATACATATACATATGCATATATTATGATGAAGACAATATAAAATGAAACACAACAAAACAAGGTCTCCTCTCCACCCTACCGTATTGGGTCATGGAACCCCATGGGCTCTCACCAAACCACCAAGCAAGAACATACATTTCCCACCACTATAATCAATCGTGAAACCAATGTCACTTATTAAACCCAATATACAACCTATCATTCTAACAATTCCTTTTTTGAGGCTGAAAGGAATAAAATCCAAGTTGTGGTAATTGACATCATGCATTGGATGCATATGTAGGAATTTTCTACTTGGAAATATAAAACCATACGTAAAAATTATCGCACATAGCCACAATTTATTTTTTCCAAGAGTGCCTTATGGAGAACAACCAAAGCATATATATATGTGTGTGTGTGTGTGTGTGTGTGTGTGTGGGTGTGTGTGTGTGGGTGTAAATGTATTTGTGCATATCAAATTTATTTTTGATGGAGACTATAATGAAAGGAAGATATGATGCACTCTTTAAAGGAGAGTGTAATGTTGTTGTTGCTTATGGGTATGCAACATGCCTTCCTTCATTCCAACCTCCATCTAAAATAACTTCACTTCTTTGATTGTACATGCACATATACATATACATAAGAATATATTACAATGAAGACAATAAAGTGCTTGCAAACACCAACTTAAAGAGCCACAGTGTAGCAAAACAATAAATAGAAAATATAAAATGAAACACAACAAAACAAGACCTGCTCTCCACCCTACCATATTGGGTCATGGAGCCCCATGGGGTCTCACGAAACCCCTAAGCAAGAAAATACATGGTCCAACACTTGGATCAATGGTGAAACCAATATTTCTCATTACACTTAATATACAACCTATCATTCTAAAAACTCCTTTTTGAGGTTGAAAGAAATAATAACTAAAAAGGTGCATCTAACTTCAAACAGCTATATATCGGTGAATATTTTTTTTTACAAGAACACATGTATGCATTGCATGCACTGGATGCATTTGTAGGAATATATCACACTGATAAATATTGCTAAAGAACCCAGTTCAACTGAAGAACCCTATTCAAGTGAAGAAATTGTTCTTACACCCTATTTAGATATTGATACAATTTCAACTGTATTAGTGTTGTATGTTTCTTGTATCTATTTTGGTCGGGGTTCTTGTCCCTAAAATTATATTGGTATGTAAACAAGGTGTAATAGCAATTTCCTCACTTGAATTGTGCTCTTCAATTGAACTAGGTTCTCCATCAATATGCATAGATCCGCCTTTCAATTTTGCTAGATACTCTAGAATACATACTAGGAAATACAGACTGGCACCATGCATTGGATGCATATGTAGGAATCTGTTGTGTGGAAATATACACACTAAAAAAGTATGTGTAGAAATGTGTGTACATGGAATTAGATGTAGACAATATACATATACAAATGAATGGAAACTTATACATATACATACTACATGTGTTGAATAGGGCGATTGAACTTCAACCTTC
This sequence comes from Sequoia sempervirens, assembly GCA_007258455.2. Lineage (NCBI taxonomy): Eukaryota > Viridiplantae > Streptophyta > Pinopsida > Cupressales > Cupressaceae > Sequoia > Sequoia sempervirens. Next base: position 66,917,139 of record VDFB02000017.1, read on the forward strand.
AAAGAAGCTCACAATCCTAGCACACAACCTTCATAGCAGGTAAAGCCATAGAAGAAAACCCAACAATGCCTTATTAAAAATTGTGAAGAAATTTTCCAACTCTTCTAATGTTTTAAATGGTAGATGTTATTGTACAATGATCGCCACAACTAATGCAAGAGCATCTAGCAGCGTAGGGAAATCTTGCATCACCAAAAAAAAAAAATCTTTATTTTCTTTAGTTTTTTTGAGTCCCATGATGGAACTTAGAGGATATAAGACTGCCAAGTGTCAAAAATAGTGAAAATGAGCAATTACTATTTTTAGTAAGTCAGCCTAAACAGGCTCATATGGATGTGAAAATTTACCCCAAGGAGGAGAGTTGAAAAGAATTTCTAGTCACAAAGGAATCACCTCAATACCCTGCATGGCATGGGAGAAATTAAAGTTTCCATCTTGAGAAATTTTGCCAATGCAACTTCAAATTCAAATATAAATCTTTAGAGGCCCTGAAATAGCTTAAAAGGTGGCTGAATCTACTTGTAGTGGGTTTTTGCATTATAGAGCTTGTCAAGAGCTTTCCAATGATATGGAATAATAAAAAATAAAACACTAGGATCAAAAGTTATGGCCCCACGAAGTTGGTCCTCTAAAAGGAAAATTTCTTAAAAATTTCTTACTAGGCCAAAAATCAAACGACAAGACTCTTGGGGCCAAAAAAATGGAGAAAATTCATACTTTCTAGAACATTCTAGGATGGTTATAGGGGAAAATAAAAATGCTTAAGTGGGGGTTGTAGAAGGTAGCCCTAATGGTGTAAATTGTGGCTCTAATTAGTAGATTTATCTTTTATGAGTTGATTTTGTTGTAGTGACTCAAGCCCATGAGGATGTAGCATGTAAGCTTTGCATCTATAATTTCATTTTATGAAAATAATTGAAAGTGAGTCATTTTTCTATCTCACATCTTCTATCTCACATATGTTGTGATTTGTTTGGGTTTTGGGTAGTCTGGCCCTCATCACGTGGTATCAAAGTAGGAATTCTTGACCCTGTAATAGAGCGCTAAATGTGAGGTAGTTGCAGTAGGACCTATGAGTGTATATTGAGTTCAATATGCCTCCAATAATTTCCCAGTATGTCAGAGGTAGAGGCTGAGGTTGTGGAGGAAGAGATCCACCAAGAGATGAAATTAGAGCCCTTAGAAGGCAATTAGAAACATTGCAAAAAGAGGATCGAAGAAGAGATGTGTAATGAGGCAAAGATGAAAATGAAGATGAAACGTAAGAAAAAATGCAATAGTAAGAGTAGGATCCAATGGATCTTGGAGAAACAAGATTGCTACGAGTGAGCTAGAGCATTGGGAAGAGACCTAAAGTGGAGGTTTCAACTTTTAGTGGAAATCTAAATCCTAAAGAATTGATTGATTGGATTAATGACATGGAGGAATTTTTTGAGTTTGAGGAGATTGAAGATCCTCATAGAGTGAGGTTTGCAAAGATAAAATTGAAAGGTCATGCCAATATATGGTTGAAAGAGGCCCAATTACAAAGAGGGAGACAAGGGAAAGATAAAATTTCTAGATGGGACAGAATGGAGTCAAAATTGAAGAAATAATTTATTCCAGTTGATTATGTATTGGAGTTGCTCAAGAAGATGCAAAGCATGAGGTAAGGGACAAGGACAATGAAAGAATACATAGAGGAATTTCACAAGGTCCTGATTTAGACAAGACATTCTAAGGAAAATAAGGACAAAGTTACTCATTATATTAATGGGTTGAGGTGAACCATATAGGAAGAATTGGCACTGGTAAGAATGACCATAATTGAAGACACTTATTAGTTTTCTTGAAAGGTTGAAGAATGACTAAACAAGAGGTTTTAGAAACAGCAATGAAGTGGAGGCCATAGAAGAAATACTGGTGGATAGTCATATAGAGGTTGAAATGAAGATAAAAAGAAGGGTGAAGGCTCTAGTAGTAACTAGAACCAAAAAGGAGATAACACCTACCGTCCTCATGATCAGAATAATGGAGACTATAGAAGAAGGGGAAGATCTGGATGAGGATTGGGAAGAGCACACTTTTGTGGAACTTGTTTTCAGTGTGGAGAAGGACATAGAGTCTATGAGTGTCCTCAAAATCAAGGAAGGAAAAATAAAAGACCTAAGGCTAATGCACGAGTTGCATATGTAGATGAGGATGTTGAGTCTTCACATTCTGAGGGTGTCAAAAGATGGGAGGTTCTTATTACTAGAAGATCCTTTCTAAATGAAGCAAAGGAACCAACTCAAAGGAAGAATTCTTTTCACACTAGATGTAAGTGTGAAGGTAAAGTTTGCAATGTTATTATTGATGGAGGTAGTAGTGGTAACTTTCTTTCAAAGGAAATGGTTAGTAAGTTGTGGTTGGAGAGAGGATGGCTTCTGAACCCATACTAGGTTGCTTGGTTACATAAGGACCATAAAGCATTGGTAAATGAAGAATATCTGGTAAAGTTCAAGATTGGAAATTACCATGATGAGGTATTGTGTGATATTATGTATATGGATGTTTGTCATATGTTGTTAGGTAGACTGTGGCAGTTTGATTGATGAGTAGTACATGATGGACATGCTAACACCTATTATTTGACAAAGGATTAAGCTGAAGCCCTTGAAAGAGGCAAAAGAAAAGGTATCCAGTAATGTAAGAATTTGTTTCATTGATGGAAGAAAGTTCCTAAAGGTATGAAGTATGAGCATATGTGTTTTCCATTTATCAATAGAGTTGATAAAGAGGATAATACTAAGGTACCTATAGAGGTTTCAGATTTGTTGAATCAATTTCAAGCTATTGTTTCTGATAATATACTTGAAGGTTTTCCTCCAATAAGAAAGATTAGTCATAGGATGGACTTGATTCCTGGAGCTAATTTTCCGAATAAGGCATCTCATCATATGACTCCAGTAGAGAGTGAAGAGTTGAACAAAAAAGTGTAAGAGTATTGAAAAGGATTAATTAGGCATAGTTTGAGTCCATGTGAAGTACCTATAGCACTAGCACCAAAGAAAGATTGGGAATGGTGGATATGTACAGACTCTAGATACATCAACAAGATCACCATCAAGTATAGATTTACCTTGCCAAGAATGGATGACATTATAGATTGTTTGAGTGGAGATGAGTACTTCACAAAGATAGATCTGAAGAGTGGATATAACCACATCTAGATTAGAGAGGGAGATGAATAGAATATAGCCTTCAAAACCAAGGAGGGCTTGTACAAGTGGTTAGTCATGCCTTTTGGGCTAACTAATGCATCGAGCACATTTATGTGGCTTATGAATGAGGTATTGAAAGAATTTTTAGGAAAATTTTCTATTGTTTATTTGGATATTTTTATTTTTAGTAAGACATTGGAGGAGCACTTGATGCATATCTGAAGAGTTTTTGAGAAGCTAAGGGAGGAGAAGTTGATTAATTTGAAGAAATGTAATTTTGTGAAAAGGGAGTTGTTGTATTGAGGATTTTTTTTCTCAACATAGGATCTTAAAATGGATCCAGAGAAGGTGACAAATATCATTGAATGGCCTACCCCAAGGAGTGTTATAGAGGTAAGATCATTTCATGGTCTAGCAAGTTTTTATAGAAAGTTTACTAAGAATTTTAGTAGTATTTGTACACCTCTAGCTAAAGCAATGAGAGGGGATACAAAAGAGTTTAAGTGCACCAAAAGAGCAGCCAAAACTTTTGATATGTTGAAGAAGAAAGTTACAGAGCAACCTATTTTGGCACTTCCAAATTTCAATAAGGTCTTTCAGGTAGATTGTGATGCTAGTGGCACTGCCATAGTAGCTTTTTGAGTCAAGAAGGTAATTTTTTTGCCTATTTTAGTGAGAAGTTGAATGATGCCAGGAAGAAATTTTTTGTCTATGATCAAGAGTTTTATTCTATAGTTCAGGCTTTGAAGAAATGGAGACACTATTTGTTGCCAAAAGAATTTATTTTATATACTGATTGCTAGGCTTTGTAGTATCTTAATAGTTAAGGAAAGTTGAATCAAAGGCACTTTAAATGGGTTGAAATTTTGTAGTCATAGTTTTGTTTTGAAGCGCAGGAGTGGAAGGTCAAACAAAGTTGCAGATGCCTTAAGTAGAAGGAATTTTTTTTATAGAGATGAATATAGAGGTTGTTGGGTTCAATGAACTCAAGACTTTGTATCTAGAAGATCCAGACTTTGTAGAAGCTTGGAAGGCTTGTTTGGATCCTGTTACATTGGATAGGATGAGATGGTTAGATTTCTTAATCCAAGATGGGATGTTTTTTAGAGGAAGCCAATTGTGCATTCCAAGGAATTATAGTAGAGAGAATCTAATCAAGGAGAAGCATAGTGGAGGATTGGCTAAAAATTTTGGTCAAGATAAGACCATTGCTCTTCTCAATGAGAATTATTATTGGCCATAGTTACAACAAGATGTTAAGAAATTTGTACAAGGACGTAGAGTATGTCAGATGGTGAAAGGAACAAGTCAGAATACTGGATTATATTAGTCATTAACAGTACTTGAGAGGCCATGGTAGGATATTAGCATGAATTTTGTTCTTGGATTGCCAATGACACATAGAGGGCATGATTCCATATATTGTGGTGGTGTATAGATTTTCAAAGATGGCATATTTCATTCTGTGTCATAAGACCAGTGATGTTGTTCATGTTGCAGAGTTGTTTTTGAGAGAGGTGGTGAGACTACATGGTCTACCAAAGAGTATAGTTTCAGACAAAGATATCAAATTTGTTGGTTATTTTTGGAGGACATTATGGAAGAATTTGAAGAATGATTTGAAGTTCATTTTTGCACACCATCCATAGACTGATGGACAAATAGAGGTGGTGAATAGGAGTTTGGTCAACCTGCTTAAATGTTGAGTCAGAGATAAGCCAAAGGGATGGGATTTGATTATACCACAAGAAAAAGTTTCTTACAACAATTCTATCAATAGGAGAATTGATAAATCACCATTCCAGATTGTATATGAGAATAGTCCAAGAATTTCCTTTGAAATGAGAAAGATGGATAAGGGGCAGAAGAATAGTGCTAAGGTTAGAGATTTTGTTGATCACCTGAATAGTTTGCACGAAGAGGTGAAGAAACATATTGATAAGATGAACTGACAATATAAGGCTCATGCAGATTAAAAAAGGAGGTATAAGGAGTTCTAGGTAGGAGATAAAGTTATGGTTCATTTGCGAAAGGAAATGTTTCTAGTTGGTGCATACAACAAGTTAAAGATGAAGAAGTTTAGACCATGCAAGATCCTAAAGAAGCATGATTCAAGAAATAATAATGAGGTAGAGTTTCCTAGTGGAATAAACATTTATCCTATGTTCAACGTTGTTGATTTGATAGAGTATCATGAAGATGATATAGAGGATAGTTTGGTAAATGAACTGTTGAAAATTCTAGCACCTACTTCAGAGAAGGAAGAGATAGAAGAAATCCTAGATAGCCATGTGGGTAGAAGCACAAAAAATAGGAAATGTGTACAGTACTTTGTGAAATGGAGAGGAAGGCTTGTTGAAGATTCATCATGGTTATCTAAGGTTGAGGTTAATTGTCTTGGTTTCCCTCTAACTTCTGAGGAGTGATAGGGTCAATCTTCAAATTAGCCTGGGTGTCTAAAGAAAGAGCATCTAGTGGTGTAAGGAAATCTTTCATCACCAAAAAGAATTGTTTTCTTTATTTTATTTAGTTGTTTTGAATCCTAGAATGGCACTTCTGGGATGTAAGACTATCAAGCATAAAAAAATAGTGAAAAATGAGTCATTACTATTTTTAGTAAGTCAGCCTAAATGAGCTTGTATGGACATGAAAATCTACCCCAAGGAGCAGAGCTGAAAACATTTCTAGTCATGAAGGAATCACCTCAATACCTTCCATAGTTTGGGAGAAATTAAAGTTTTCATCCCAGGATATTTCTCCAATCTAGCTTCAAATTCACATATAAAACTTTGGAAGCCTCAAAATAGCTTGAAAAGGTGGCTGAATTGACCTATAGTGGGTTTGTGTGTTGTAGAGCTTGTCGAGAGCTTTCCAACGATATACAATAATAGAAAATTGAACACCCGGATCAAAAGTTATGGCCCCATGAAGCTGGTCCTCTACAAAGTGAATTTCTTAAAAATTTCTTCCTACCTGCTACAAATCAAATGGTAAGACTTTTCATTCCAAAAGAAAAAAGGGAAAATTTGTACTTTCTAGAACATTCTAGGGTGTTTATTGGGGAAAATAGAAAGGGTTAAGTGGGGGTTGTAGAAGGTGACCCTGATGGCGCAGATTGTGGCTCCAAACTATAGATTTTTCTTTTCTGAGTTGATTTTGTTGTAATGAATCAAGCCTCGGAGGTTGTAGCATGTAAGCTTTGAATCTGTAATTTCATTTTCTAAAACCAATTGAAAGTGAGTCATTTTTTGTCTCGCATCTTCTATGTTGGTATATGCTTTTGTGATTTTTGTGGGTTTTGGGCGGCATGGCCCTCATAAAGTGGTATTAGAGTTGGAGTTCCTAAGCCTATAACAAAGCGTTGAATGTGAGCCAGTTGTAGGAAGACCTATGAGTGTGGGTTGAGTTCAATATGCGTCCAAGAATTTGCTAGTATGGCATAGGTATAGGCTGAGTTTTTGGAGGAAGAGATCCACCAAGAGATGAAATCAGAGCCCTTAGAAGGAAATTAGATACCTTGTAAAAAAAGGTTCAAAAAAGAGATGTGCAATGAGACAGAGATGATAGTGAAGATGAAATGGAAGAAGAAATGGAAGAGCAAGAGCAAGATCCAATGGATCCTAGAAAAACAATATTTTTGTGAGTGATCTCAAGCATTGAGAAGAGACCTAAAATGGAGGTTTCGACTTTTAGTGGAAATATGAATCCTGAAGAATTGATTGATTGGATCAATGACATGGAGCAATTTTTTGTGTTTGAGGAGATTGAAGATCCTCACAAAGTGAGGTTTACAAATAAAAAATTGAAAGGTCACACCAGTATAAGCTAGAAAGAGGTCCAGTTAGAAAAAGGAAGACAAGAGAAAGATAAAATTTCCAGATGGGATAGAATTGTGTCAAAATTGAAGAAACAATTTATTCATCAATTATGAATTAGAGGTGCTTAAGAAGGTGCAGAGCTTGAGGAAAGGGACAAGGATGATGAAAGAATACACAGAGGAATTTCACAAGGTTCTAATTCTGACAAGAAAGTCTGAGGTGAATAAGGAAAAAGTTGCTCATTATATTAATGGGTTGAAGCCAAGCATACATGAAAAATTGGTAGTGGTAAGAATGACAACCATTCAAGATGCTTATTAGTATTATCTAAAGGTTAAAGAATGACTGAACAAGAGGTTTGAGAATAAGTAAAAAGGTGGAGTGTGTTGAGGAAAGACTAGTGGATGGTCATATGGAGGTTGAAATGAAGATCAAAAGAAGGGTGAAGTATCTAGTAGTAGCCAGAACCAAAAGGGAGATAAAACCTACGATCCTCGTGATGAGAATAATGGAGACCATGGAGGATGGGGAAGATCTGGATGAGGATTAGGAAGAGGAAGTTTTCGTGGAACCTATTTCCACTATGGAGAAGGACATAGAGCCTATGAGTGTCCTCAACAACAAGGAAGGACAAATAGAGTACCTAAGGGTAATGGACGAGTGGCACATATAGATGAAGATGATGAGTCTTCACATTTTGAGGATGTAGAAAGAGGGGAAGTTCTTGTTACGAGAAGAGTCTTGCTAAATAAAGAGAGGGAACCAACCCAAAGGAATAATTTGTTCCACACCAGATGTAAGTGTGAAGGTAAAGTTTGCAATGTTATTATTGATGGAGGTAGTACTGATAACCTCATTTTAGAAGAAATATTTAGTAAGTTGTGGTTAGCAAGAAGAAGGAATTTGAACCCATACCGGATTGCTTTGTTGCAAAAGAACCATAAAGCCTTGGTAAATGAACAATGTATGGTAAAGTTCAAGATTGGAAATTACCATGATGAGGTATTGTATGATATTATTCCTATGTATGTTTTTCATATGTTGTTAGGCAGACTGTGGAAGTTTGATTGGAAAGAAATACATTATGGACATGCCAACACCTATTCATTGACAAAGGATGGGGTTAATCATAAGCTGAAGCCTTTGAAAGAGGCAGAAAAAAAAGTATATAGTAATGAAAGAATTCGTTCAGTTGATGGAAGAAAGTTCCTAGAAGGTATAAAGCATGAGCATATGTGTTTTGCATTGATCTCTAGAGTTGATATAGAAGATACTACTAAGGTACCTATAGAGGTTTCAATTTTTTTGAATCAATTTCAAGCTATTGTTTTTTATAATGTACCTGAAGGTTTTCCTCCAGTAAGAAATATTGGTCATCAGATGGACTTTATTTCTAGAGCTAGTTTTCCAAATAAGGAAACTCATCGTATGACTCCATTAGAGAGTGTACAGTTGTTTTGAAAAGGATTGATTAGGGAGAGTTTGGGTCCATGTGCAGTACCTACACTACTAGCACCAAAGAAGGATGGGGAATGGTGGATGTGTATAAACTCTAGAGCATTCAACAAGATCACCATCAAGTATAGATTTCCCTTGCTAAGAATGGATGACATTATAGATTGTTTACTAAGTACTTCATGAAGATAGATCTGAAGAGTGGATATCACCAGATCCAGATTAGAGAAGGAGGTGAATGGAATACAACCTTCATAACTAAGGAGGGCTTGTACAAGTGGTTAGTCATGCCTTTTGGGATAACCAATGCACCAAGCACATTTATGCGACTTATGAATGAGGTATTGAAAGAATTTTTAGGAAAATTTGTTATTTTTTACTTGGATGATATTTTAATTTTATATACTGATCACCAGGCTTTGTAGTATCTCAATATTCAAGGAAAGTTGAATCAACGACACTTTAAATGGATTGAAGTTTTGGAGAGTTATACTTTTTTTTTTAAGCACAAGAGTGGTAGGTCAAACAAACTTGCAGATGCCTTAAGTAGAGACAAAATTTGTTTATAGAGATGAATATAGAGTTATTGGGTTTAATGAACTCAAGAGTATGTATCAAGAAGATCTAGACTTTTTAGAAGCTTGGAAGATTTGCTTGGAACCTGCTACATTGGATAGGATGAGATGGTTGGATTTCTTAATCCAAGATTGGATGTTGTTTAGAGGAAGCCAATTGTGCATTCCAAGGAGTTCTATGAGATAGAATCTAATCAAGAAGAAGCATAGTGGAGGAATGACAGGACATTTTGGTTGAGAAAAGACCATTGCTCTTGTCATTGAGAATTATTATTGGCCACAGTTACAAAAATATGTGAAGAAATTTGTACAAAGTTGTAGAGTATGTCAGATAGTGAAAGGAACAAGTTAGACTACTAGATTGTGTCATCCATTACCTGTACCCGAGAGGCCATGGGAGGATATTAGCAAAGATTTTGTTCTTGGATTTTGAAGGACATAGAGAGGACATGATTCCATATTCATGGTGGTGGATAGATTTTCAAAGATGACACATTTCTCTCTATGTCATAAGACCAATGATGTTGTTCATGTTGCAAAGTTGTTTCTTAGAGAGATGGTGAGACAACATGGTCTAGCAAAGAGTATAGTTTTAGACAAAGATAACAAATTTGTATGTTATTTGTGGAGGACATTATGGAAGAAGTCGAAGATAGATTTCAAGTTTAGTTCTGCACAACATCCAAAGACTGATGGACAAACAGAGGTGGTGAATAGGAGTATGGGAAACCTACTAAGATGCTTAGTTGGAGATAATCCCAAGGTATTGGATTTGATTATACCACATGTGGAATTTTCTTACAACAATTTTGTCAATATGACTACTGGTAAATCACCATTCTAGATTGTATATGGGAGTAGTCCAAGAATTGCTTCTGAATTAAGAAAGATGGATAAAGGGGAGAAGAGTAGTACTGAGGCTAGAGATTTTCCTAAGCACCTAAAGAATTTGCACAAAGGGCTAAAGACATATATTGATAAGATGAACTCACAATATATGACTCAAGCAGATCAAAAAATGGGTATAAGGAGTTCCAAGTAGGAGATGAGGTTATGATTCATTTGCGAAAGGAAAGGTTTCTAGTTAGTACATACAACATGTTCAAGATGAAGAAGTTTGGGCCATGCAAGATCCTAAAGAAGCATGATTAAGGAAATGATTATGAGGTAGAATTGCCTAGTGAAATAAAAATTTCTCCTGTGTTCAACATATTTGATTTGACATATTGTCATGAAGGTGATATAGAGGAGAGTCCAATAAATGAACTGTTGAAAATTCCAACACCTACTTTAGAGAAGGAAGAGATAGAAGAAATCTTTGATAGCCATTTGGGTATAAGCACAAGAAATGAGAAATATGCAGAGTACTTGGTGAAATGGAGAGGAAGGCCTGTTGATTATTCATCATGGTTATTTGAGGTTCAAGTTAACAATATTGGTTTCCCTCTAACTCCTAAGAAGTGATAGGGTCATTTTTTAAATTACCCTGGGGGTCTGATGCAGGAGCATCCAACGGTGTAGGGAAATCTTGCATCAAGAAATATTTTTTTTCTCTATTTTCTCTAGATTTTTTAAGTCCTCTGATGGCACTTCAGGGATGTAAGATTGTCAGGCATAAAAAATAGTGAAAAACTAGCACTTAGTAGTTTTAGCAAGTCAGCCTAAACAAGCTCATATGGACATGAACATTTACCCCAAGGAGCAAAGCTGAAAAAAATTTCTGGTCATGAAGGAATCGCCTCAATACCCTATGTGGTTTGGGAGAAATTAAAGTTTTTGTCTGAGGAAATTTCTTCAATGTAGCTTCAAATTTAGATATAAAATTTTAGAGGCCCCAAAAATGCATAATAGGTGATCGAGCTGACCTACAACAGATTCATGTGTTGTAGAGCTCATTGAGATCTTTCCAACGATATGCAATGATGGAAAATAAGACGCTTGGATCAAAATTTATGGCCCCACAAAGTTGGTCCTCTAAAATGTGAATTTCTTAAAAATTTCTTCCTAGGCCAGAAATCAAATGGCTGCACTTGTGAAGGATATTTGTACTTTCTAGAACATTCTAGGGTGGTTATTGGGGAAAATAAAATGGTTAAGTGGGGTTTGTAGAAGGTTTCCCTGATGGTGTAGATTATGGCTCTAACTAGTAGATTTTTATTTTCTGTGTTGATTTTGTTGTAATGAATCAAGCCCATGAGGTTGTAGCATGTAAGCTTTGAATATGTAATTTTATTTTCTAAAAATAATTGAAAGTGATTCATTTTTCTATCTCACATCTTTTGTGTTGGTATCTATTATTGTGATTTCTTTGGATTTTTTCGTGGTTTAGCCCTCATCATGTGGTATCAGAGTGGCAGTTCTCAATCCTATAATAGAACACTGAATGTGAGGCAGTTTTAGCGAGACCTATAAGTGTCGATTGAGTTCAGGTTTCATCCAAGAATTTCCCAGTGTGGAAACGGTAGAGGTCAAGGTCATGGAGGAAGAGATCCACCAAGAGATGAAATCAAATCCCTTAGAATGAAATTAGAAACCTTGCAACAAGAGGTTCGAAGAAGAGATGTGCAATGAGACAGAGATGATAGTGAGGATGAAAAGGAAAAAGAAATTCAAGAGAAAGAGTTGGATCTAATGGATCCTAGAGAAACAAGATTATTACAAGCGTTCTCAAGCATTAGGAAGATACCTAAATTGGAGGTTTCAACTTTTAGTGGAAATAGGAATCCTGAAGAATTGATTGATTGGATCAACGACATGGAGGAATTCTTTCAGTTTGAGGATATTGAAGATCCTCATATCTAGTGAGGTTTGCAAAGAAAAAAATTAAAATTTAATGCCATTATATGGTGGAAAAAAGTCCTATTAGAAAGAGGAAGACAAGGGAAAGATAAAATTTTGAGATGGGACAAAATGGTGTAAGAATTGAAGAAAAAATTTATTTCAGTTAATTATGAATTGGAGTTGCTCAAGAAGATATAGAGCTTGAGGCAAGGGACAAGGATGGTTAAAGAATACACATGAATTTCACAAGGCCCTGATTTGGATAGGACATTCTAAGGTGAATAAGGATAAAGTTTCTCATTATATTAACGGGTTGAAGCCTAGCATAGATGAAGATTTGGCACTGGTAAGAATGACCACCATTGAAGATGCTTATTAGTTTTCTCTAAAGGTTCAAGAATGACTCAAAAAGAGGTTTGGGAATAAGCAATTAGGTGAAGGCCATGGAGCCTGAAAGACTGGTGGATGGTCATATGGAGGTTGAAATGAAGATTGAAAGAAGGGTGAAGGCTCCAGTAGTAGCAAGAAGCAAAAAGGAGATAACACCTACCATCCTCATGATCAGAATAATGGAGACCATAGAGGAAGGGGAAGATCTGAGCAAGGACCAGGAAGAGGACACTTTTGTGCAACCTATTTCTAGTGTGGAGAAGAAAGAAATAGAGCCTATGAATGTCCTCAACATCAAGGAAGGACAAATCGAAGACCTGAGGATAATGCATGAGTTGTACATGTAGATGAAGATGTCAAGTCTTCACATTCTAAGGATGCAAAAAGAGGGGAGGTTCTTGTTACCAGAAGAGCCTTGTTGAATAAGAGAAGGAACCAACTCAAAGGAAGAATTTGTTTCACACTAGATGTAAGTGTGAAGGAAAAGTTTGCAATTTTATTATAGATGGAGGTAGTAATGATAACCTTGTTTTAGAAGAAATGGTTAGTAAGTTATGGTTGGAGAGAAGAAGGAATCCAAAACCATACTAGATTGCTTGGTTGCAGTAGGACCATAAAGCCTTGGTAAATGAACAATGTCTAGTAAAGTTCAAGATTGGAAATTACCTTGATGAGGTATTGTGTGATATTATGCCTTTGGATTTTTGTCATATGTTGTTAGGTAGATCATGGTAGTTTGATCGGAAAGAAGTACATGATGGGCATGCCAACACCTATTATTTGAAAAGGGATAGGGTTCATCATAAGTTGATGCCCTTGAAAGAGGTAGAAGAAAAGGTATGCAATAATGCAAGAATTTATTTGGTTAATGGAATAAAGTTCCTAGAAGTTATGAAGCATGAGAATACGTGTTTTGCATTGATCCCTAGAGTTAATAAAGTAGATACTACTAAGGTACCTATAGGGGTTTCAGATTTGTTGAATTAGTTTCAAGCTATTGTTTCTGATAATGTACCTAAAGTTTTTACTTTAGTAGGAAATATTAGTCATTAGATGGACTTGATTCTTAGAGCTACTTTCCAAATAAGGTAGCTCATCATATGACTCCAACATAGAGTGAAGAATTGAACAGACAAGTGCAAGAGTTGTTGTGAAAATGATTGATCAGGGAGAGTTTGAGTCCATGTGTAGTACCTAAAGTACTAGCACCAAAGGAGGATGGGGAATGGTGGATGTGTATAGACTCTAGAGTCATCAACAATATCACCATCAAACATAGATTTCCCTTGCCAAGAATGGATGACATTATGGATTGTTTGAGTGGAGCTGAGTACTTCACGAAGATAGATCTAAAGAGTGGATATCACCATATTTGGATTAGAGAATGAGATGAATGAAAGAGAACCTTTTGAACCAAGGAGGGCTTGTACGAGTGGTTAGTCATGAGCTAACCAATACACCAAGCACATTTATGTGGCTTTTGAATGAGGTATTGAAAGAATTTTTAGGAATTTTTTTTATTGTTTATTTGGATGATATTTTGACTTTTATTAAGACATTAGATGAGCACTTGATGCATATATGAATAGTTTTTGAGAAGCTAAGGGATGAGAAATTCTTGATTAATTTGAAGAAATATAGTTTTGTGAAAAGGGAGTTGGTGTATCTAGGATTTGTTGTCTTAGTAGAGGGTCTTACAACGGATCTAGAGAAGGTGAGAGCTATCATTGAATGGCCTACCCTGGGGAGTGCTATAGAGGTAAGACCATTTCATGGTCTAGAAAGTTCTTACAAAAAAATTATTAAGAATTTAAGTAGTATTTATACACCTCTAACAAAATCAATGAGACGGGATAGAAAAAAGTTATAGAGCAACCTATTTTGGAACTTCCATATATCAATAAGGTCTTTAAGGTAGACTTGTGATGCTAGTGGCACTGCCATAGGAACTTTTTTGAGTCAAGAAGGTAAACCTGTTGCCTATTTTAGTGAGAAGTTGAATGATGCCAAGAAGAAATATTGTGTCTATGATCACGAGTTTTATGGTATAGTTTAGGCTTTGAGGAACTTGAGACACTATTTGTTTCCAAAAGAATTTTTTTTATATACTAATCACCAGTCTTTGTAGTATTGCAATAGTCAAGGAAAGTTGAATCAAAGACACTTAAAATGGGTTGAGTTTTTGTAGAGTTATAATTTTTTTTTGAAGCATAGGAGTGGAAGGTCAAACTGAGTTGAAGATACCTTAAGTAGAAGGAAAATTTTGTTTATAGAGATGAATATAGAGGTTGATGTGTTCAATGAACTCAAGATTTTGGATCCAAAAGATCAAAACTTTGCAAAATATTGGAAGGCTTGATTGGAATCAGTTACATTCGATAGGACAAGATGGTTGGATTTCCTAATCCAAGATGGGATGTTGTTTAGAGGAAGCCAATTGTGCATTCCATGGAGTTATATGAGAGATAATCTAATGAAGGAGAAGCATAGTGGAGGATTGGCTAGAAATTTTGGTCAAGATTAGACTATTGCTCTTGTTAGTGAGAATTATTATTGGCTACAATGACAACAACATGTGAAGAAATTTGTACAAAGTTGAAAAGTATGTCAGATGGTGAAAGAAATGAGTCACACTACTGGATTGTATCATCCATTTTGTATACCTGAGAGGCCATGGGAGGATATTAGCATGGATTTTATTCTTGGATTTCCAAGGATATAGAGAGGGCATGATTCCATATTTGTAGTGGTGGATAGATTTTAGAAAATGGCATATTTCATTTTGCATCATAAGACCACTGATGTTGTTCATGTTGCAGAGCTATTTTTCAGAGAGATGGTGAGACTACATGGTCTACCAAAGAGTATATTTTCAGATAGAGATACCAATTTTTTTATTATTTTTGGGGGGCGTTATGGAAGAAGTTGAAGAAATATTTGAAGTTTAGTTCTGCAAACCATCCACATACAGATGGAAAAACATAGGTGGTGAATAGGAGTTTGGGAAACCTACAAATATGCTTAGTCAGAGATAATCCCAAGGTATGGGATTTGATTATACCACAAGTGGAATTTTCTTACAACAATTCTATCAATAGGAGCACTAGTAAGTCACCATTCCAAATTGTATATGGGGGTAGTCCAAGAAATGCTTTTGAAATGAGAAAGATGGATAAGAGGGAGAAGACTAGTGCTGAGGCTAAATATTTTGCTAAGCACTTGAAGAATCTACATGAAGAGATGAAGAAACATATCAATAAAATGAACTCACAATATAAGGCTCAAGAAAATTAGAAAAGGAGGTATAAGGAGTTCCAGGTAGGAGATGAATTTATGGTTCATTTGTGAGAGGAAAGGTTTCCATTTTGTACATACAACAAGTTAACGATGAAGAAGTTTGGAGCATGCAAGATCCTGAAGAATCATGATTCAAGAAATGCTAGAGGTAGAGTTTCCTAGTGGAATAAAAATTTCTCCTATCTTCAACATTGTTGATTTATAGAGTATCATGAAGGTGATACAAAGGAGATTTAGATAAATGAACAATTGAAAATTCCAACACCTACTTCAAAGAAGGAAGAGATAGAAGAAATCTTGGATAGCAGTGTGGGTAGAAGCACAAGAAATAGGAAATATGCATAGTACTTCGTGAAATGGAGAGGAAGGCTTGTTGAAGATTCATCATGGTTATCTAAGGTTGAGGTTAACCATCTTGGTTTCTTTCTAACTCTTGATAAGTGATAGGGTCACTTTTCAAATTATTTTGGGTTTCTGATGCACGAGCATCAAGCGGTGCAGGGAACTCTTGCATCACCAAAAAAAATATTTTCTCTATTTTATTTATTTTTTTTAAGTCCCATGATGGCACTTACATGATATAAGACTGCCAAGGTTCAAAAATATCAAAAAATGAGCACTTACTCTTTTTAGTAAGTCAACCTAAATAGGCTTGTATGGACATGAAAATTTACCCAAGGGAGTAGAGCTATTTTTTTTTTGGATAGCCAAGAAATCACCTCAATACCTTGCACGGTTTTGGAGAAATTAAAGTTTCTATCACATGAAATTTCTCCAATACAACTTCAAATTCAAATATTAAACTTTAGAGGCCCTGAAACAGCTCAAAAGGTGGTCGAACCAACCTACAATGGGTTTATGCATTGTAGAGCTCGTCAAGCTTTCCAACAATATGAAATAATAGAAAATTGGATACCAAAATCAAAAGTTAGGGCCCTACGAAGTTGGTCCTCTAAAAAGCATATTTCTTAAAAATTTCTTCCTAGGCTAGAAATCAAATGTTGAGACTTTTGACACCAAAACAAAAAGGGGATATTTGTACTTTCTAGAACATTCTAGGGCGGTTATTGGGGAAAATGAAAGGGTTAAGTGGGGTTTGTAGAAAGTGGCCCTAATGGTCCAGATTGTGGCTTCAAATAGTACATTTTTCTTTTCTGAGTTGATTTTGTTTTAATGAATCAAGCCCATGAGGTTGTAGCATGTAACCTTTGAATCTATAATTTCATTTTCTGAAAATAATTTAAAGTGAGTCATTTTTCTATCTCGCATCTTCTTTGATTGTATCTTTTGTTGTGATTTATGTGGGTTTTGGATGTTGTGGCCCTCATCAACTACATAGAAACTAGACAACAATTAATGTTAATGCAAGGAGGGTAAGCTTTTGTGAAGGTGTGAGTTCGACCATCCATTGTGAATTTTCTATGAAGGTGATTGGAGGTTATTTTCAATTTTTTGCATGGGAAATTATTCCAAAAGAAATATAAAAATCTTGGTAATGACACTATTGATTAGAGCGATGGACAATGTATTTCCTCGATGTATACATATGTATGTATGTCATAGAAAATGCAAACAACATTGATTCCATAAGGCATTGTTGACTGTTGTTCGCTAGCTTAAGGTATACTATTTCATTTTCATCAAGAGACTGTTGAAAAGTCTATATTCTTTCATTTTTGATAAGGTGCTATTGAGAAAAGACTATTTTTGCATAGGTTTTCTATTGTGATTTTTTGTTTAATACTAATATTGATTGCAGCGATGGACAATGTATTTCCCCTATGTTCAGATATTGTATGCATGTCAAAATAGAAGCAAACAACATTGATACATAGTGATCCCTATGTTTATTGTATTGGGAAATTCTTGGAATGATAAGATTTATTTTAAGTGTTATATGGAACATTGATGCCACCATTGATCTAACTTTAGGAACTCACATGTAGCAACAAAATACTCTACACTTATCCAACACAAGAATATTAAAACTATAGACATCAAATGATAAAATTTTGAAAACCTCCAGTTGTGTGGTTTTCCCCTATTGTGTGAACTTTGGTTAGAATTTTCATTAGCCTTCCTAGTTTTTAAGCCTTCCAATGCCTAGAAATGCAGTCATGAAAAAGGTAGCATATTTTTTTTAGTTTTAAATTAAAAGCATTTGGTGCATCGATATAGAAGGCCATCAAAATTAAGCACTGGTTGGCATCAACATTAATTATTGTATGGTTCTTCTGTGGTGACAATTTTTTCAAAGTAATAAAATAGTCCATGTTCTACTTGAAAGATAGTTGTTATTTGTCTAAACCTCATCAAGGATTTGTTACAATGGGAGCTTGCATATTAAGTGTCAGATGAAACATTGATGAAATATTAATTAAGGCCTAGACAAATAACAACTATCCTTGAAGCCATACAAAAACAACCAACAATGCCTTATCATGAAGAACATGAACTATTTTATCACTTTCCAACCATTCCCACTAGACAGAAGCCATATTCAAAAAAATTATTCAAACCCACAAAACAACAATAAACATAAACAATTTTTTTATGGAAAATAGCATAAACTATTTTATTACTACAAGAAACAAGAATAATTTCAATAAATGCACCATGCTGCTCTCAAATAGTAGAAGTACAACCATTAATCAAAACATATCTACCTGTTGTTTTGTCAATAGTTGCAACAATTTTGCATCAATGGAAACATGGCCAAGGCATGCCAAGCAGCAATAAATTTATGTGGATAATTTTAAGTATAGGCCTCCAAAAAAGGTCGTAATGATCTTATGAAAAGAATAGGCATAGGAAGGAGTATTTATGAATGTTGTCTACATCTGATTTCACATACATAAATATATGCACATAGGTATGAATGTTGTTTGCCTCTCATTTCACAAACATACATATCTGCACATAGGGAAAGTAAAATGAATAGCAACAAAAGAAGGCCTACTCTCCAGCCTACCTTATTGGGCCATGGAGCCCCATAGGCACTCACCAAACCCCCAACCAAGAACATACATTGTCCATCACTATGGTGAACAGTGAAAATAATCTTCCTTATTACAGTTAATATAAAGCCTACTACTGTAAGGATTCCTATTTGAGGATGAAAAAAATAACAATTATCTTCCCAAAACAATAGATATGGGGAGGAGCATATATGAATGTTGTCTACATCTAAGTTCACATACATGCATATCTATGCCAAAGTAAAGAAGAATGAATCACTATGAAAGAGATGCATACTTTTTTGTGTGTATATATTTCCAAGAAATAGATTCCTACATATACATCCAATGCATGCAATACATATATTTGGAGTTTCAAACAAAATATACATCGATATATATGTATCCAAATTTAAATGCACATATATACACATTGTTCATTTTTGTTGAACAACTCCAAAAACATTATTTCATTTATGATTTCCATATACTAGAAATGGTTGGAAAGTAATGAAAGAGTATACATATACACTTACAAAGGAAAATCTATACAGATATATATACATTTAGAGTTATATGTAGACAATACACATATGTATCCATAAGTGGAATTCAAACATATGAATGTTGTCTACATCTAATATTAGAAACACACTAATCTTAATGTAGGAAAAATAAAATGAAACACAACAAAATGAGGGCTACTCTCTACCCAACCATATCGGGTCATGGAGCTTCATGGGCTCTCACCAAACCCCTGAGCAAGAAAACACACCATCCACCACTCTAATCAATGGTGAAATCAATGTCCTTATTACACTTACTATACATCCTATCATTCTAACTACTCCTTTTTTAAGGTTGAAAGAAATAATAATTGAAAAGGTACATTTAACTTTAGGTCCCCCAAACAATAAAAATGGAGAATAGTATATATGAATATTGTCTACTTCTAATTTCACATCAATACATATCTACCCACAGTAAAAGAGAAATGAAATAGAACAAAAGAAACACATACTTTTTTTGTTTGGATATTTCCAAGCAACAAATTCCTACAAATGCATCCAACACATACAATCCATATATATGCAACACCAAAACAAAAGTTACACCAATATATATATATATATAAAGTTAGATGCACATGTATATGCATTGGTGATTGTTGTTGGATAGCTTTGAACATATTATTTCATTTATGGTTGAACCATCTAGTGGTGATAGTTGCAAAGAAATAAAATAGTCCACATATAGAACCACAATAATATTTAGCATTCTAAAGTTACCAAAGCAATTAAATAGTTTATGTTATTTACAAAAAGTAATTTTTGATTGTTGTTCTATACCTTTAGGTTATAGGCAAAGATAGAGAATAATAGTCGAAAAATCCTTCTAGAAAAGAACATAAATTGTATAGTGTTGCAACCATCACCACAAAATGAAATCCTTAAATGAAACAATGATGGTTTCAACAAAGACCTAGAAAAATTATTTTTTCAATAGAACCTATCAATTGATGCAGGAACAAATATAGATATGCTTAAATCTAGATACAAGCAACATTTCTTCATGTACGAGATACATATATTGGCGATGGTCAGAATAATAAGTTGCATTCAAAACATACCATAGTAATTGAGCAGTTTATGTTATTTTCAACAAGGAATTTTTTGGTGTAGAGTTGTAGCCTGAGCTGCACAACATACATAGATATCCACACCTATACTTTTCAATGCATGTACATATATTTATAATTTTAAATGCAATTCCATGTATCAACAAATATAAGTGTATATATATATGTGTGTAGGAAAAATCAAGGTAAACCACAAAAGTATTATGCAATAAGTAGACCACAATCATGATTGAATGTCACATAGGAAATATTATAACAAAAAATGAAGTTATATGCAACTCTAATAAAATGAAAGACACATAAATAGATACACATATGTTACTCCCAAATGGCTAGTAAGCAAAAAGGAGGACGCATAAATAGCTCAAAATACAAAAAATGAAAACTATATATAACAAGAACTACCAATTCAAACAAAAGAATTGTTGCAACTTCCTAAATGCACACAATGAAGAGCCATAAAATTTTCAACAACAAAAACGAACAAGGAACAAACTTACAAGATTGGTGCCTGAGGGTTTTCTAGCATCCTAGGAAGAGGTAGAGTCCATCGACATTATTGTGGCTACTCTTTAAAAAGGCCATAGCTACAATGCCAGAGGCTGGCTACAAGCTCTATGTGAGAACAACACAAGGGCCAAAGGTTCAATTAAAGCAACAAAAGCTGACGACCTTTATTCCCAATTTTTTATTTGAAATCTTTAATCTTTCAATTTTTTTGTCAAGACATTAACAATATGAGTGAAAACAAATAATATAAAAAGGGAACATTTGGAAAACTCTTTGTAAATCATTTAAAAAATACTCTATGTTCTTGCAAAATAACAAACCAAGAACATAAATTGTCTATCACTGCAATCAATGGTGGCATTAGTGTTCCATATAATAGTTAAAATACAACTTATCATTGCAAGAATGTTCCAACAAAATAAACATGGGAATCAGGATATATCAATGTTGTTTGCATCTACTATGACATACACACATATTTGCACATAAGGGAAATACATTGTCCATCACTGTAATCAATGGTGGCATAAATGTTCCATATAAAACTTAAAATATAAATTATCATTCCAAGAATTTCATAGTATGTATCAATATTGTTTGCATCTAGTATAGCATACATACATATCTGGACATAGGAGAAATAAAGTGAAACACAACAGAACAAGGCATTGTTCATCATTGCAATAAAATTTGACATCAATGTTCCATATAACATTTAAAATACAACCTACCATTCCCTACATGAAAATATATATGTATCTATTATTTTATGGTCATGGATACAACATAATATAATAGTTAATGTTATATAGTCTTCCTTGTTTTGCATAAGGAATTGTTGTTTATTGTTCTCTAGCTTTGTCTATATTGTTTCATTATCGATAAGGTACCGATAGGGAAAATAATTTTTCTGTATGGATGGGTTAGTCACAGTAAAGTCTTATCTTTTGTGCTCTTCTTTTTCCATCTATTTCACTATTGAAACAAATATTTTTTCATTTACGGTTCACATTTTTTGGCAAGTTATTGTGAATTCTTCTATTTTTGTTCAGTTTTCCCATCTGGGTCATTATTGAAACCAATATTGTTTGATCCATGGCTTGCGTTTTGTTGCTATGGTTGCAACACAATAAAATATTCAATGTTATATAGTTTATGTTGATTTCCATAAGGCATTGTTGATTGTTGAGCTCTAGCTTAGGCTATATTGCTTCATTTTTTATAAGTTGTTGTTGAGAAGGCTATATTGTTTCAATTTTTGATAAGGTGTTGTTGAGAAAATACTTTATGATTGTTGTTGTCTAGCTTAGGCTATATTGTCTCATTTTCAATAGGGAAATATTCAAAAAGACTATATTGTTTGTTAAAACAATATTGTTTGATTTATGGCTTCCATTTTGTGGTTATGGTTGCAACAGAATAAAATAGTTAGTGTTATATAGTTTATGTTGATCTCCATTGGGTATTGTTGATTATTGTTCTCTAGCTTAGGCTATATTGTTTCATTTTCGATAAGGTGCTATTGAAAAGGCTATATTGTTTCAATTTTTTGATAAGGTTCTATTGAGAAAAGAGTATATTTTTTCATGGGTTTGTTACTGTGAATTTTTGTGGGTTTCTCTATTTGTGTCACTATTGAGACCAACAGGTGATGGAACTTGCACCTTCACAGTAGTTTTCCATAGTCACATAAACATTAATTGTTGTATGGCTTCCATGGAGTGGCAATAGTTGCACAAGAGAACGCCATTGTGGAATCAATATTAATTGTTGTATGGTTTATGTGTAGTGGTGATGGTTGTAATAACACCTACCATTTTAAACCTTAGAAAACATAGCAAAAGTCTGCACAATTTTCAATAAGGCATTGTTGGTTGTTATTCTGTGGATTTGCCTATTGTGAGCCAAAACATCTATACATCTAATTGTGGACATGTTTGTTTGTATGTATATATCTGCATATGCATATATAGAAACATATATGTATGCAATTGAAATTTTTTAGTGCATACAACATGTTCATTCAAACATGTGTAGATATATGTGCATGTAATGCATTTGTATGTCTATATGCATGGAGGAGTAGTATCACTAAAGCAACATATCAACAACCACCAATTCCTTTTTGATAAGAACATGGTCTATTTTCATACTCTGCAACCATTTCCACTACACAGAAACCATAGAACAATTAATGTTCATGCCAACCACCATTTTAGTTTCGATGGCCTTGTCTATCAGCATTTCAAACTATATTAAGTGAAATAAGAAACATCGGCCTCAACATTTGTGATAGTGGTGGACAATGTATCTTGTTGCTTGGTTTGCATTTGCGATGATGGTTTTGCATGGGTTTGGTACTATGAATTTTTTTGTGTTTTTTGGGTTTTCCCATCTGGTCCAATGTTGTAATCAATGTTGTTTTATTTATGCCCTCCATTTTGTGGCAATGGTTGAAACACAATAAAATATTTAATGCTATACAGTTTATGTTTTTTTTTCTTCTTTTTTATGTGCCATATAATTTTTGCTTTGTGCAGATATGTATATTTATTAAAATAGATGTAGCCAAAATTCATATGTATGACAACCTATATATTAATTATAATAAAAACATTGATATGATCACCATTGAATATGCTAGTGGACAATGATTGCATGCCTACCAAAAAACAACATAAACTATTTTAATATTGTTTCATTTACGACCTCCATTTTGTGGTGATGGTTGCAATGCAATAAAATAGTTAATTTCAGATATTTTATGTTGTTTTTCCTTCTTTTTCCATGTGCTAGTTACTTTCCCCTTTGTGTGGATATCTATATTTGTAAAATTAGATGTAAACAACATTCATATCTATGACAACCTATTTATTAAGTGTAAAAAAAACATTGATTTCACCATTGAATACACTGGTAGACAATGTATGCATGGCTGCCACAAAATAGCATAAACTATTCTATGAATTTGACAGGTTTTAAATGTTATCTCTAGTAAACAAAAATGGAACATATCAATCAATAAGAGAAATAGGTATGTATCAACAACAAACAAATGCATTTAATTAGTTATATATTAAGACAATGGATAGTAACTTACAATTTTTAACAAAAAAAGATACATTTCTTTTCTTTTGTATTGTTTATGTGGCTTATAGTTTTGTTTCACTTTTAGTGTATCTTCCTCATTTTATTTTATGTTTTTTGTTACATACCTATGTCACCCTATTTAACACATGTATCAGTATTTACAACTATAAAATTGCCTTGCAACCATCAAAACCACACAAAAATGACAAATGAAACAATATTGGTTTTAACAATGCCTTATTGAAAATGAAACAATGTAGCCAAACCAACAAAACAATAGTTGAAAATGCCTTGCAGATAACAACATAAACTATATAACATGCACTATTGAATTTGGCTAAAAAAGTGAAACAATATTGCCAAAGCTAGAGAACAATGGTCAACAATGCCTTATGGAAAACAACATAAACTGTATAGCGTTGTAGCCATAACCACAAAATAGGAGCCTTAAATGAAATAATAATGGTTTCAAAAACAACCTAGAAAATTATTTCTTGACCAAAACCTTATTGGAAACAACCATATACACACATACACACCCACACATACATATAAAAATTCAAATTAGTGAACAACAATTGTGGAGGTATAACAATATGCAACAACCAAACCAAACAAGAAGAAAATAACTATATTGATATAAAAAAACTAGACATATCTATATATAGATAAATGCATGACCTCAAAGAAACATGTAGAACTCGTACCTTAGATGAAACAATAATGGTTTCAACAACAACCTAGGAAATTCATTTTTACAATAGCACCTTATCAGAAAGGAAACAATATAGCCAAAGCTATACACCAACAGTCAACAATCCCTTATGGATAACAACATAAACTCTATAACACTTACTACTATACTACGAATCAAATACAAAATAATATAGCCAAACCTAGAGAACAAAATTTAACAATTCCCTATGGAAAATAACATAAACAAAACAACAATCAACAATGCCTTATGCAAAACAACATGAATTGCATAACATTAACTATTTTATTAAATTTCAACCATTTCTACAAAACGGAAGCCATAAATTAAAAAACATTGGTATTAACAATCACCTAGATGGGAAAACCTACAAAACAAAAAAATACATAGTAACAAACCCATGCAAAACCATCACTACAAAATCCAAAACATAAATTAAACAATATTTGTTTCAACAAACTATATAGTCTTTTTTCAACACAACCTTATCTAGAAGGAAACAATATTGCCTAAGCTAGAGAACAACAATCAACATTACCTTATGGAAAACAACATAAATTGTATAACAGTAACTATTTTATTATGTTGCAACCATCACCACAAAACGGAAACCATAAATGAAACAATATAGCCTAAGCTAGAGAACAACAATCAACAATGGCTTATGGAAAACAACATAAATTGTATAACATTAACTATTTTATTGCATTGCAACCTTCACCAGAAAAAGGAAGCCATAAATGAAACAATATTGGTTTCAATAGTGAGCCACATGGAAAAACACACAAAGCATGAAAAGTTCACAGTAACAAACCAATTCAAAACCTTCACAACAAAACATGAACCATAAATGAAACAATCAGTTTCAACAGTGACCCAAATGAAAAAAACCACATAGAACACACAAATTTACAGTAACAACATAACACACAAACAAACAATATTTCCTTCCACCCACTACAACTACATGGGAACCTTAAACAATATTAGTTTCAATAGTGACCTAGATCAAAAAACTCACAAAAAACACATGAATTCACAATAATAAACCAACACAAAAACAAACAATATTGCCTTCCACCCATCGCGACTACATGGAAACCATAAATGAAACAATATAGCCTAAGCTATAGAATGACAATCAACAATTCCTTTGGGAAAATAACATAAATTGTTTTCCAAATACTCTAGAAAGGGTTTTTTCAATATGCACCTCTTCCCACCTACTTCAAATGCACCTCTTCTAACTTTATTTCTCTCCAATCCCTTCTTTCTCCACCACCTTCAAAAAATGGGCAAAGAATTATCACAATCGAGACTTTTGTACTATGTTTGCAACCATCGCCCCATGCGAAAAACACAAAATAATCTCCAACTACCTTCACAAAAATTTCATAACACATAATCACACTTGCACCTTCATAGAAGCTTTCCCTCCGCACTCACAACTCTAAAATAAGTTAAAGCCATAGGACACCCAACAATGCCTTATCAAAAATTACATAGACATTCACTATGTTTTCCTAGGATTTAAAAGGAAAGTGTTACAACCATCACCACTACATGGAAACCATACAACAATTAATGTTGATGCCATCCACCATTTAATTTTTCTAGCCTTCTCTATTGGAATGCCAAATTCTTTTAATTAAAAAATAAAAAAACCTTCACCACCTTTTTCTCGACTGGTAGGCCGATGTCGAAGAGATGAAAAACCAAGAAGGCTGATGAAAATTCTAACCAAATTTCACACAAATAGTCTAACTGCTAATTAATAATTACTTTCATAAAAGTATATTTAGAATATTGACTAGGTGTTTTCCTATTGTTATATGTGCCATAATTGTCCACCATAAAGGACAATATCCATCTCTCTCATCGAATTGCATTTATTTTGATGTTCACTACTTTCAAATCACATTACATCAAAGTTTTAATGTAGTTTGTTAAATTCCACAAGTCTCAAAAATTACAAATGGTCATTGAAAGATCTAAAGTGTAGCAATGAGTGCTCTCTTGAAAAGAAAAGGAGGGTTGATGTTGATATGCATTGTCTTAACCACGGAGTGAAAAATAGTAGCAATTAAACCTTTATTCATTGATTATGATCTATTAAGCAAACTAATGGGGTGAGAAAAGGGAATGATTCTTAACATCTACTAAAATTAAATAATTTTTTTGTCTGTGACACTACTTTTCAAAGAGATAATTTGAAATAAAAATTGAATAAGATAGAATACAAGTGGTTTGTTAACTATTGTATCCATGGTCTAGGTGGGAAAGTAGTTGTGTTGTGTTAAGCAACTTTGTCTTTTGGCTGAAAAATGTAATTCTTATTTTCTATTTTCTAGATAGTTCTTTGTTGAACTATGGTTATTTATTTCTTTTTAATATTTCAATCTTTCATTAATACAAAAAAAAATGGCCTAATATCACCTTTACTTTTAAAAGGATAGTAGTAGTAAAAGAAGATTTCAAATTGATTACATTCAACATTTTTATTTTTTGGATAGTGCATTAAAATGGGGGAAAAAGTTAAACATCAAATAAAATATTTTTGAAAAAATACATATGTATTATGTAAAACATGTACACACTATAAAAGCTAAATTTTATGTTTTAAAAATATTAGTGTAACATATTATATGAGTATATTATGTTTTGCATTGATTTTATAAAAAATAAAGTTAAACATAACATACTCTGATTTTTTGTCATTGATTTTGTATTTTGTAAAAATAAATAAAGAACATAACATACATGCATTATGTTTTTTATTTATTTAATAAATATTAATACAAACATAGTACATTCATAGAAACTTAGTTATAAAATTATCCAATAGTGATGCAATAGTGCATGACAAGTGAGAAGCAAAAGCTTTGAATCATTGTGTTTCATCCTTAAGACATTTCCATATTTGGTTATAGTTTGGTTAATTTACCTTTTAGGTTGTAATAAATAATATATCTTGTGAAAATCTGATCAAACCCTTGCACCTTCAAATCTCTAATGAACCATTTGAAAAAGTGCCAAATCCTAGGGGTAAAATCCTAGGGTTTCACTTTTTCTATGTTTTAGTTCTTATATACTAAATATAATGCAATGAAAAAGTAGAGATATAAGAATGATAAGTATTTTATAAGCTCCAGTCTATGCTTGCTAAATGAAATCAAATGATATTTAATAATCATTCTTTAAAGATCCTATAACCAACAGAAATGTCCCATATGTTAAATTAGTAAGATGCCTTGAGAAAATTTAGAGGTATTTTAAAATTATAACATAGTTAACTAGTTGAGTTCAATAAAATTATAATAGCTAATATAAGAAATATTTTCCAAAAAATAGTTATTATAACCTAGGAAAAATCAAACTCAATAGAAAAATATATAAAATTGGATACCTTGTCAAAGGTTTGTAGTTCTTAGACATATAAAAACTTAAATTCGATATAATTATTGAAACCATAGTAAAATTAATTGAATTAATAATTATAGTGAACTTCTAGAAATATCAAAAATTGTGATCCAACAAAAACCTTATGATGTCAAGTGAAGTTACTAAAGTGAAGAAAAAATAGGGTGAGTCACCAAGGTGAGCAAACAAGACGATACACAACTAGATGTTTTCTTCTATGGTTTAATTCAATTATGAAGGCCAAAATGCATAAAAAACAATAAAAAAATGACTTGTAACTATTATAGCAACTATGAGGGAGTTTTGAGAGGCCAAAACAATGTGTACCTTGTTGAAAGCTCATTGTTTTTAGGTCAGAGAGGACTCATTCACCTTTACTCATGAATGGGTTTGTGCTAGGGTTTTGGAAAATTGAGATAGATTAGTTTTGTTCCTTGATGTTTGAACTTCCATCTCCTTGGTGCTCAGCTACCAAAAATCTGAATTAAATTTTGTAGCTTCATTTCCATATTCTTGCAATATGGATAACAACTTTTCCACTTCACAATTTTGACATTTTTTCTCCAAATATTGCTCTTCAACCTAAACCCTCCAAACACACATCCAAAAGGAGAAAAACTTGTCGATTGTTAGAGGATATAGTTTTTCCTTTGTCAAAACCCATTTAGGTAATTAAATCTTATGATGAAACAACAAAATAGAAGCATGAAACATGAAATGATAATATCTTGGAAGATGTCTTGGAATATAAATCTACAAACTAACGTGACGTGTCCATGTAGAACGTAGATATTGATCTTGAATTTCATATGGATCAATGCTTGCAAATAGATATTCAATACTACATCAAGACACATTAGCTCAACATCATGCTTGATGCATTATGCCTTTTACATGATGATATGATCTTCAATTTCTGAAAAAAAACTTCAATATTATTCCCTTAAATGCCTTTGAAATGCTCTATAATGCTCTTGTGAAAGTACTCTTATGATCACCTAAACTTTCTAGGTGACACTATGTGAATTAGCCTTGTATATATCCTAAATTTAACAATTAACCTGGAAATTCAAATGATACAAGCCAAGATCAAATCTAGAATTTGAAATCATTAAAATGTCACCACAAATAAACTCAAAAAAAGGGGTCCTAAGCAAGGAGGACCCATTCACCACCTTGGGTGAATGGGTCCTAGCATAATTTCCTAGGACCTAGCTTCGAGGAGGTGAAATAACATCAAGTTCAACCTCAAATATGCAAAAAAAGGGGTGTCCTATGTTAGGAGGACCCATTCGCCCAGAGTGGTGAATGGGTCCTAGTATAGTTTTCTAGGAATCCAACTTTTCCAATGTAAATGTTATTCAATATTATTAATGGGTGTTGAGATAGATCCTTGAAAAATGCAATAAATAAGTATTGGCTTTGAATTAAAGGAGCCTATTAAGCTCAATTAGTTAATGAAGCCTAATAAATATTAGTGTTGAAATTTAAGAAAAAACTTTACAACAGCTTAAATAAGGCACAATTAAGTATGTTTTTATCATTAATTATTCATTCCTATGCTAGCCATGAAAAATGGTTACTTTTTTTTATGCTACTTTTTTCTCCCACTTTAGCGAGAGCTTTCCCCCATGAAAAAATCACACTAAAGTAGAAATTCAAGAAAATTAAGTATGTATCAATACAAAAGATATACATTCATACCCTATCAAAGACCAAGAAAAATAAAGAAAAACAAAGGATCAATAATAACTATTCCAACATAATGTGGACTGTGGTCGTTTGTTCATAACATGCATGATCACTCTGGGGTAGTGGTACCTCAGTCTGTCCACTAGGTGAGTTATCCCAATGAGATGCCAATTGAGAGAATCATATTAGCCTTGTATACCATACCAAAGTTATCCTCCTAAAAACTTCAATAAGACACCACAATGCTATGTTTATGAATTCTTTTGAATGTTTTGTCTATAATTTTTTGTTAAAGGGTATTTTGCCTTATTTATGTAAGGTCTTCTTCTTAGGGAGCATTATGCCTAATGTATCCAAGAGAGGACAAATCAATGAGTATCAGATTGCCACTTATGGGATGCCTCTTGTTTCACATCATGCCATTGAGGGAGATCATATGCTTAGAAATATCACACTCTTGGAGGACATCAAACCCAATGACAACACCAAGAAAAGGACACATCATAAGAAAAAAGAAGACTACACCATGAAATATTCATCAAGATATCATTGATGTATGTCCCCACTTTAAAGTGGTTTCTAACACCATTACTATGAGAAACTAATTTAAAGTAGCCAATGTTTTGTCCAAAGACATGAGATATTTCCTTTGAAAGCCTTATGCCAAGTCATATGTTTTCAAAATAAAGTTATTCCATGAAATAGGAAGGAAGAGTTGACCCCAAAAAATACATAAGGGATCTATGGATTTGGGGTTAGTTTGTCTTTGCTACAATTTTGTTTTTAGAGCTCAAAACTATCATCATTCCCCAAATACTCATAGAATTGGAAGAATAACACAAAGAGAGAAAAAGCAAAGAAAAATCCTTTCAAGTCAACATGGAAGAGACCTAAATGTCTCAATGCCTTGCATCATCCCCGAAAGGAAAAATTAAGATAAATGAAAAAGATACAATGAAAAATCTTTTGGGTCAACATAGAAGAGACCTAAATGTCTCGATGTCTTGTTTCATCCCCAAGAGGAAAACACAATACCAATGAAAATATACAATGAAAAATATTTTATGACATAGAGAAAAATGTAGATACATTTAGAGGAATGCACAAAAAGAGAGAGAGATACATTAAAAAAAATATCACACGGGATCATATTATGCACATGCAATCACATAAAGAAACATTAAAAAAAAAAAGACTAATAAGACACATGAGAGTCAACCTATAGTAGGTTGTCTGCATCCAAATATTGGTTTATATAAATAGAAGGAAAACAACTAACCAAAGCGACAACAACACATACCAGAACTAGGGAAAACCTAACTAACCCCTTTCCCCACTAAGTGTAGGAAAATGATGAGTCGATATAGGTGATGAGAATGAGCTCCTTACAATAAATGGAGTGATTTGCAGTGAGTGTATAAAATGTAATAGTGAGAATTTTTAAGATCCTATAAGTATTACATGGCAAGGAGTACAATGTGTGCTTTAAGGAACTATCATTATGATATCAAAAAATTTAAATATTTATTATAAAGCATGAAAATAATTAGTACTATGTCCAATAACTCTATGATATCGACAATGTGATATGTTTGTATTCTTAGGATTTGGATGTCAATTTTCTCTTATAGGTGGTAATCTAATAAGTCCTTGACTTAGAATTATGTGTAAATCTCTTTCTATTCTGGATGACAGACAAGGGAATTATATTTTCTTTAGTTTGTAAGGCCTTTGTTGCTTTCTATATTCACCAATTTCTCTAGGTGGATATAGACAAAGAGGGATTGAAATCATTTGGTCGTGTTTGCCATTGCTACAAGGAATTAGTTGTTCTTTAGGAAGGACACTTATGTTTGGAGGAGGATCTAGATATCCTATCCCTTATATTTGTTCAATAGGAATTTTCTCTAAAATTTTATGTATTTCATACTTATTATTTGTGTCACATCCTTGGTTAGTTAAAATCCTAAAGCCTTGGCCATAAGTCTCTTCAAGTTTGATGGAAGTGTTGGTCACTTTGATAACATAAGATGGATGACTATGTACTTGACTAGAGGGACTAGGTTCACTCATTGTTGGAAGTTTAGATTTAGTGTGTCACTCAATTTCAAGATGTAAACAACCAAACGTCTAAAGTTGTGTTGGTTTTTTCATGGAAGGATAGAAGGATGCATTATTCTTAAGATTGTTAAGGAAAACATTTATGAATTCATGCATGCTAGCATCATGTTCTCCAATGATGTCAACTTCATGAGGACACTCATTAGGAGTTGTGTGAGCATGAGTAGGTTCAATGCCAAAAACATAACTTGAAACATCAACCAAAGATAAAAAAAAGTCTTCCACATTTTGCTTAAACACTTGTCCATTTTTCAGATTTTCACATCTAAACAAGATGACTTGCAATAAATTGAAATGTTGTAAATGCAATTTTGAATTTTTATAGTGCACTTAATGAAGAAAATTAAGTTAACTATAATGAATTTAATGGAACTGTAAATCAAAAAATTGAAACAAAACTGTAACAGTAGCAAATAGAAGCCTACATTAGAGATTTTAGATTCCAAAATTTTTTGAGATTTTTTTACTAATTTTTAAGTTTTTTTAGTGAGTTTTAGATGCCAAACAATGTATCTTAAGCCTAATCAGGTACTCATTCACCCCAAGAGGTGAATGGATCCTATATTACAGTTTTTTTAATTGTTTTTTATTTATTTTAAAACCTCAAAAATAGGTGCTCTATGTTTAGGGAGATAGAACAACCAATTTCCTACAAGTTTCACTCAAGGAATCCTTAGAGATCTCAATTAAGGGATAGAATGAGGGAAAGATATCTATAATAAGGTTTCCTAGGGTGTGATTAAAGACTAAAAGAGGGTTCACCACCTAGCTAGTGCTCGGAAAGATAAGAAATATGAAAATATGCAAAACTTAAATCATAATAACAAATAGAAGATAAACAAAGGTGCACATGGAAACTAAAAAGCCTTGAATGAAGGTCTAAAATCTTGGAAATGTTGAATTTTTAAGCACACTAGGAATCATATGCTAGTAGGGGTGATTTAGTCCCAGATTAGGGTTTCTAATAGAAACTGGAACCTAGAACTAGTAGCTTAGGATCTACAGGAAGTGCCTAAAAAATGATTTATTGGGACTCATACACCATATGCAATGATTTAGTCCCAGTATCAAGGTTGATTTGAAACTATGATATCCTCTGATGTTCTCTTGTTGCTTCTCTCTTACCAAATATCTAAGTATGAATCATTGAAATGCAACCCGTAGGTGACTTTCCATGATCTTGTAATGTGGATGATAGCTTTGACAACTTGAAAACTTTCTCAAAACTTCCTCTTCAATGGATATTCAACCTAAATCTACAAATAACACATCAAAGAGAGGGAATAATATTTTTTATCTAGTGGATAGGGGTTTTCCTTGGTCAAACATCATGTTGGTAATCAAACCTTGAAATGAAATAAACTAGAATTAAGGAATGATGAATGCAGAAATATGAAATATTGCAACTCACCCAACCCTTGATCAAAAGGTTAAAATCTTGTAGGTAATGACTAGCATGAATGTGGATCTTGAATATTGCTTGAATGATATGGATCTTGACTTGAAGTCTTGATTCAATCATAAAACCCTACATCACAAATGTTATCTCAAAAACAAACATGATGCATGATGGCTTTGAAATGATGCTTCATTCTTTCATAATTCTCCAAAATGACTCATGATCACTCTTGACTACTCTTGAATTATAGAATGCTTGATCTCAAAAAGTGTTAAATGACTTGTAAACTTGCTAGGTGAAAATATGTGAAATAACCTTGTATTTATACTTGTTTATCCCAAATTTCCCAAAATTACAACACTACAAGCCGGCATCAAATCTATGAGAATAAAACTATACCAAGAATTTTAATTTAAATTAGGTCTCAACTAAGCAAGACTCATATTCTAGTTGAGGCATATGAGTCCCATTAGGCTATGCTTGGGACACATTTTTCAAGAAATGTTTAGTTTTTTGCCAAATTTAGATCTAGGCACTAACACTTAGGTGGGACCTTTACACCCAACATGGAATATGAGTCCTAGATTACTAAATATAGGCCATACAATCCAAAATATTTAATTTATGATTGTCAATTGATATATGTTAGGATTATCTTTTGAAAGATGCATTAAATAAGGCTTGTGGATGCAAAATAAGACCAAACAAAGCATAGAGAAGACCAATATTAGTAGGAAGGGCCAAAAAAAGTGTGAATTTATGTAAAATATGACACTTTTCTACACTACATTTAGCCCACACTTTAGTGAGAGGAGCAACTTAATTTAAAATCACACTAAAGTAGAAAAAGTCACATCAAGAGGGGTTTGAGTGTATCAATGCTAGAATGATAGGATGTCAATGATAAAGAGGGGTGATCAGGCCCCCAGGATCAAGATCCTATGGAAAACCAACTTAGGCATAAAATAACACACATGAAAATGATATAAGGAGCACTAACAAGGAACAAGCATACACTTCCAAAGACACAAAGAAGAAAGAAAAACAAAATCAAAAATAAAAAATGTGGATCAAGCTTCGCCCATTTGTCTCACATGTTTTGGATCATATCTAAGTTGTTTTTTGAAGAAACATTTACAAGTGGAACATGATGTACACTATGCAAACCAATGCATGCTTACAAGGGCTAGTGGAACCTCAAGCCATCCACTAGGTGAGACCCCAATGAGACACATATGCACATGGCTGGTATTCAGTCACATCTCCTGATAACTTTCATAAAGTGCCACACAAAAATGAGCTTCAAGCTTCATGAGGCAAGCAATGCTTCATATGCTTGAAACTCATGAACAAACAAGATGGCACCACAGGTAAGCAAAGCATATTATTCAAGGTGGCCATATAACAAATACTGTAAATGCAAAATAGTGTAAGGTACAATAAAATGATTTTTTCTTAGTTCATGTAAGGTCTTAACTTAGGAAACATCATGCCTAATGTCTCCATAAGAGGATCAATTGAAGAATAGAAGATTCATGCAACTTAGGGAATGGAGTGTGTTGGATCAATCCACCAAGAGGAATATAATATGCTAAGAGAGATCACGCTCTTGAAGGAAATCAGATATAATGTCACCACAAAAAAAGAAGATGCATCACATGAAGTGAGAAGACTACAAAATGAAACATTAGTTTTAAAATACAAAATAATAATGCCAATGTATGCCCCCACTTTAAAGAAATTGCTATACACCATGGTGTGAGAAATTACTTTAAAGTAGCAAATGATAAATACTAACAATAAAGAGGACATACGAGCTTATTTGGAAAGCCCTATTCCAAGTCATATGTTTCCAAATAAACCTACATCATGAAAAGGGGGAGGTGTCCCCAAAATAAAATAAAAAACTCACACAAGGGATCTACAAATTAAAGGTGAGTATTTCTTTGCTACAATGTTATTAGAGAGATTAGAACTATCATCATTCCCTAAATACTCATGGAACAATAAGAATGACACAAAGAGAGTGAAAAAAATAAAAACCTTTTAGGTCAACATGGAAGAGACCTCAATGTCTCAACGCCTTGCATCATCCCTAAAAGGAAAACACAAGACAAATGAAAGATAGAGGAAAATCTTTACG
This sequence comes from Sequoia sempervirens, assembly GCA_007258455.2. Taxonomy (NCBI): domain Eukaryota; kingdom Viridiplantae; phylum Streptophyta; class Pinopsida; order Cupressales; family Cupressaceae; genus Sequoia; species Sequoia sempervirens. Next base: position 66,952,323 of record VDFB02000017.1, read on the forward strand.
ACATAGAGAAGAATGTAAGTAAAAATAGAGGAATGTCACAAAGAGAGAGAGACATCAAACATAACAGTACGAGGGATATGACATTATGCACATGCAATCACACATGAAACATGAAAAATAAAATAATGCAAAAGACTACTAAGGAACATGTGAGTCAACCTTTAGCATGTTGTTTGCATCCCAATCTTGTTCATCGTATACAGAAGGTAGACAACATGCCAGAGGGACAATAGAAAGTTCCAAACTAGGGTCATTACAGAGTTCAACACTCTTCTTAGGAGAATTATCATTTAAACTTATATAAGAGGAAAACAATGTATTCAAGTCACTATGCACTTCTTCATCAATTTTACCAACCTCATCATCATCATCCAAGTTAATCACAATAGGAACTCAAATGATAATATCAAAGAAGGATTTAACTCCTATTGTGGTTGTGGTATAGGATCCTTTTTTTGCGGAAATGAGGGAAACTCATCATGTATTGCTTCAATCAAGTTTATATTTTTATTTTCTTTGTTGTTTTCTTGATTTAACCCTTTAGCAAGAGCACGACATTTATGCCTATGCTCTCTATCATTCCTATTTATTTTAGTATTATTTTCAAGTTGCATTTGTCTAAGAGCTGGTTTATCAACCATAGGTTTCTTTTCTTGCCTAAGTGGAGGAATGAAAGGAACCATGGGAGACTATTCAACCAATTTTTTATTTGCTTTGTAAACTTTTTTCTATTTTAAGAGGCGTGATGTTATTTGTTCTATTATCTCTTGGTATTTTGTAGGAGATGGGAAAGGGATCTGTCTTAGGTTGATCTTGATTATTTGAAATTTCTTTAGGTTCAATCATGCTTTTTCCAAGGATGGGTGGCTCAATCTCAGGTTGATGCATGTTTCTAAGGGATACTTTGGCTATACTTTTCACCTTAAACTTTTGATAGGATTTGAAAAACAAGTCATCATGAGGTTTAATAGGTTCCATAGGCTCAAGCCAAATGAAATGCAATGAAAAAATCCCACAGAAAGATAGGGGATTAAAGACACTATGATGTGCAGTAAAGATTTCAATTTCTAAGGGAAAATTTAAGAATTTATGTACAATTGAGAGGATGGCTTCTGTGGAGCATAGCCATGGGTAATCAAGCTTCACACAAAATTGATCTGACATCAAGATGATAGAGAATGAGACATCTAATTTTTTCGGTCTAACTTTTAGAGGAAGGATGCTTGATCCCATTGTAGGGCAACTAAAACCATTATGTATTTTTATCCATTCTTTCAATCTATCATATGTTTCTTGATATATTTCATGCACAAGTAAGAATTCTTTAGTGATCACATTCTCTCCACATATGGGATCAACTAATATCCCATTAGTGGGATTTTCATTGATTTAACTGACTATGTAAAGATGACCATCAAGTGCATTTCTAATTATATATTTAGATGAGAAAGTAATATCAAGAGGATTTTTAGTTTGGCCTTTACGAAGTAGTATTTTGATGAATACAACCATATCATCCATAGGATCTTGTTCATCTTGATATCCATAATACCTTGTTCAATAGTATCCATGTTGTCATCATCTATGTCAACATTCATCATATCTTTCTTCTAAGTTTCACTAGCTTTGTCAAATGAAATGTTAATATTAGGAATAGGGTTAGTAAATATTTGCAAGTTTTGGTTAGGAGGGGCAACAAACTCATTTCCTTGATCGTTAACACCTCTAACTGATAGTTGACCGAAATCAATGTGGTC
>VDFB02000017.1:66954179-67104698 GCA_007258455.2 Sequoia sempervirens
TTCATGTACTCATTCATAGTTGTAGTTAAATTTGTTTTTATAATTGGTTGGATTATGACTAAATAGTTTAATGGAATACTGATTCACCCCCCTCTTAGTATTCTAGGTGTTCAACAAGCATACTACTTTCTCTGTACTACACACTCTCTCCACTTACTTTTTCTCTCTTTACTGCTCTTCCCCCTTAGGGGCACATTATATGCTCCCCTTGCCTACACCAATTAAAACACACCATTACCTACTCCCCCCGAGAGGTATCCTTCATTAGTTGAGGACCATCAGTGTATCTAGAAATGATCTTCTAGACAAATGCACAACCTTATGCATTTAATTTAAAGGAGGGGCAATAACTGATAAATTTTGTCAGAAATACCAAAATGTATCTTTTGGAAGATCCTTTATTTAAATATCTACAACTTGATCCTTAGTAGGAATATACTTTAGCTTCACCTCATTCTTTGCAACTTTCTCTCTTAGAAATTGATACCAGATAGAGATATTCTTTGTCCTTGAATTAATTACTCATTTTTTTGAAATATTGATAGCACTTGTATTATCACACAAGATAGAAATAATTTCATCATATGATAATATGATATACTTCAATTTCTACTTCATCCATAACACATGTGTGTAGCACAATGTTTTTGCAATATATTATGCTTTTGTAGTAGATAATTACAATAAATCTTGCTTCTTACTCAACCAATAAGCTAACCTATTTCCATCAAATAAAGCACCTCCACTTTTACTTAGTTCATCTACACATCCTCCCCAATTTACCTCCATATCAACACTCAAAGAGAAATTAGTATCCTTAGGATACCATAGACCAAAGTCTGGAGTTCCCTTCAACTATCTAAATATCCTTTTAACTGCTACCACATGTTATTCTCTAGGATATTCTTGAAATCTTTCCACAAGAAAAACTATATGCATGATATCTAGTCAAGTAGCAATAATATATAGCATTCCACCAATCATTGATCTATGCTTACTCTAATCATCTTATGAGATTCATATTTTTTTCTCAAGTTGTAACCACTAACCATGGGAGTACATATTAGTTTAGAATCTTCCATTTTGAACTTCTTCAAAATTTCCTTGACATACTTTGACTATGAAATGAAGATGCCTTTTTCTTTTTATGTAAGATGAAAGAGGTATAATTCATTTCACTTATTATTATTTGATCATTGATCTCATCATGTTAGGCTTGGAGTGATATCATTTGCAAGAAGTTTTTGAAATATTGCTCATTCTAATATTTGATTTTTTTGTTTTATATAGATTAGCTTTTTTGCTAATTGGAGCATTCTAGAGCCAATGATAAAAGGTATATTTTACCACCAGCAATTGAGTCGGGGCAAGAAGAGGGGATCTCTTAACAACATTTTTTGGAACTTAAAAGATAATTTTGGGTGAGGTATTTGTGAAGCTAGTGCCAATTGTATGGGGATGTGATCTAAACTCGAGAATGAAAAGATAGATGATTCAAATGGAGTTATTTCTGCATACCAATGTATAAAGATAATTATATATCCAATCATTATATAATTAACAAAAAATATTTGTGCTTGTTTATCCAAGTAAATTTTCATTTTTGTGGAGGAGAGTCTAATAGATCATTTACTATTATGAGAACTTTGAAATATTTGATAACCTTTGGGGGGTGGTTATGCCTCCTTTTTTTCTGTTATGGTGTAAGATTGCATTGAAATCCCCCCAAGAGGACTTTCTCCTCTATAATTTTTTTAAGACTAGGGATAAGGCATCCCAGAGAAATTTTTTCCCAACTATTGATGTGGGTGCATAGACATTAAAAATATAGAAGCATAAGTCAAAGGGCATTATCTTCATGAGAATTCAATATTCTCTTTAGAAGACTAATTCTACCTATATGTTTCTATAATTCCATAACAATGTTAGGCCCCTTGATGCACCTTGTGTTGTAGAATGTAGAAATTTCAAAATTTTCTATTTAGTGAAGACTCCTTGTGCTTGATCATTAGTGAACTTTGTTTCTTGTAGCATATTGATGTTTCCTTCACTAGAGTCGAGTTGAAGCTTGATCAAGAATCTTTTGTTAGGGGAATTCAATCCCCTAACATTCCAAGGTAGGACACTCATTTCTCTCAAGGAGAGCAACAAGCACTCCTTGATCTAATTTTTTATCCAATTTAGCTTGGATACCAGTAGTTATTTCATCTTGGGTTTTCTCTCTTTTCGAGGTCTGCCTCTAGTTGGGGGTGTTGCAATTAGAGTCTAAGACACCGTTCTCTTTGTTTATTTGATAGAGAGGCTTTGAGAAAAATCATATTCCATATTATTAGTTAATGCTTCCTCTACCAGTTGGTCAAATAATTTTGATCCTTCTTAAACCATGAGGTGGTTTACCATTTCTTCCATTTGTTCTTCTAACATAAACTCTTGGGATTTCTTTGAATATTTGCTCATTTTCTATTGGTGGGACTTTGTTAGGATTGGTAGCTCTTGGTAGGGGTGTTTGGAATTGAGAAGGGGCCTTAAAGAGATATTTCTCTACTAGAAACTATGACTCATTTGGCACATGATAAAGGAAGTTAGGAAGGTTGTACTTTCTTGGAGATAGTTGTGATCCATCTAGTTAAGCTATCCCCTGATAAATTTCTACATCTTGATCCATTGATTGGGGCAACTTAATGTTGCTATTACATTTTTGGGGAAGGAATTCCTCAACAAACTATGTATTCAACACTCCTTGTGTGGCTTTGTTTGAAGTGGTGATAGGTGAAGGGTATTTAATATGCAAAGAAGGTTGGATGATGGGGTTGACGGAAGAGTTGTGCTTGTTTTGTTGTAGGCCCTTTTTGACAGGGTGGGTATCACCTACAAAACCTTCCTTATCATTTTCTATATAGCTTGGGAAAGTTCTCAAAGCCAAACCTATGATCAAACAGGATAAAAGTTTCCTCTTTGCTGGTCCTAGCTCTGGATCTAAGCAACAACCTTTGGTGGAGAAGGGAAAAGGTTTCATTTGTGTACTCAAGATGTCTTTTTATTTGTAGTGGTTTCCACAAAGTAGTGATGCTTATGATAGACCAAGATCTTTATGGGTAGAGAGGTGAAGGACATTGGATGTTTGAAGATTTTGAGGAATAATATTATGCTAAGACACTTTTCTTTTCCCTAAGATAGGATATTTATTTTAATTTGTACATTTTTCTTCAATGAGCACACAAATCAGAGTTCTTTAAGGGCATAGAGAGGTTGGTTGACAAAAGGAATGATAGGAGTAGTAAATAGAAATATTTTATAGCTCAATATGTTGTTTCTAGGAACCACGCTTGGACTGAATGGTCAAGGTTTTGTGTAGTGCCCCTCCGCTTTTGCTCCTTCATCATATTCGAGTATGTGTGCCTAAATGAATTATGATGTCATGTTGGTTTCTTGGTTGCCTTGTTTGATTAGCCTTGAGTTAGGTGATAAGTTAGTATTTTGATTAACTCATCTAAGCAAGGTAATCAGGTTAGAATAACTTTTTATGTAACTATAATAAAAGTTAGAATTAAAATAATAATACAATACAAAGTATATGGTTATTAGTAAATAATTAAATTAAATTATTTTATTAAAAATTTGCCTAATATGGTAGTTTATAAGGTATTACTATGAAAAGGTAATTAATTTAATAAAGATAATTAGTGCCTAATGAGTGAGTTTAATTAAGAAATTTAAAAGTGAGAAAATATTAAAGTAATTAAATTAAGTTGCTTGTTAAGTAATTCAACAAATTTAGAATTTTAAAATAATAATAGTTACGTAAATCAATTCAATAAAATTGAAAGTAAATGGATATTTATAACTAAAAAAATAAATAAATAAAATAAAAATGAATTGTTAAAAAATATTGTTTAGTATGTATTTAATAGAAATAAAGGAGAATTTGATTATCTCAATCAATTAAATGGGAAATGGTGATTGTAAATAAAGCATTGTGATTAGAACTTTGCTAACTATAGTATAAAAGCGGAAAAAGAAAGCGTTCTAAATTTTTAATAAATAAGAAATACATAATTTTAATTGAGAGAAAAGCAAAATAAAAGATAGAAAAATTTGTCCTTAATCATGCATGGTTGGAAAACTGATTTAAAGAGGGGCATGCAATTCTTTTGGGGGGGCTAGAGAGTCACGGGGAAAGTCATACTATAGTTATACAACATGCTGAGTGTTTGGTACCAGAATCATCTTCATGCCCATTTGCTTGCCATTGCATATTGTTTGAAACGCACGTCGGTGATGGTTCTCAGAGAAACACAAATGGACATGTGAAGGAGGGCATCAAATCAACTCCAGTTGGAGGAATTGAATTTCAGATAAGTCTTCGTCTTGAACGATATTGTTTGGTTGCATGTTCATGTAATCATTTCGTTTAAATTTCTATTGCAAATATATTTTTATGCAACTTCGATAAACATTGCCTCTTGAGAAAATATTTATTGGTGCAAATGCATGGATTGTGCTTGGTACTAGGAATGTCTTATCTGCCGATTGCAAGGTATATCAGCCATTAATCTTTGGTATTAGCCTGTGCATGTTTTATTCTCTTAATGACCTATTAGTTGAATGGGTTGTCCATCCCGCGTCACCTTAATGGCTTGGTTGCATGCGTATTTCTTATGCCTTGGGGAACACCGGGCTAGAGAACAGTGTAGCGGCTACCAGAGGAATCCTTGTCAATGCATTGTCTCTGTTACCAAGCTAAGAGGGTTCAGGTTAGTAGGGCAATTGTTCTAATTTGTTCATTTGCCATTTTGATGTAATGAGTTTTCTAGTTCCTGTCACGCCTTCACCTCATTTATTTCGATGCTTGATGTTGATTACTCGATGGGTATTTATTTGAGTGACCTCTAATCTCTGCATTCTAGAATTACACTTTGAGACAGGCTTGGTGATTTCCTCATTCCTGTGTATTATATTCCAAACTGTATATTTCAATTCATTTGCTGATCGTACTTAGGAAGTTGAATTTATGTCTTCTTCCAGACTTAGCTGTCGTTGGTGGTTTTATCTCTATTGTCTCTTGAATCATCTTCGATTTCATCAATCCACCTGTTAACGGAATGCTCAGCCTTATTCTTGAGGCGTAATTTGTATGGTTCATCAGGAAATTGTCTGCCTGACACATGATCATTCCTAGTAGTTGCAGGTGCTTCAAAAGTTTATTAAGTCCACTGCTAACCCTCTAGCCTTGACGGCGATGTAAGCTCTTAATGGTCTGTAGTTATTCTTTCCTCTCAACCTGTGCAATTGTATGCACCTAGAATGCAACAAAGCTTACATTGTTAGGATGTGTTCTAGAGCTCGTCATTAATTCAAAGATTTTGAGAGCGTCCTTGCAAAATCTATTTTGTGCTTTGTCTTCAATGAACACGTTCTATGGGGGTGGGCATCACCTTGAGGCTTGCATGTCGTCGTTGTTTGTGCAGCCACCATCAGTCCTTGCATACGACCGAATAGAAAATTTTGTTGGTGATTGGTTTTGTTCATTCTGCCCTTCTCTGCGTAATACAAATCCTACGCTTTTGTCTTCGAATTTCCCTTCCGAATAGCATGAAATATGGCTGGTCGTGAATTCTTTCTTTTGACTTGACTTGCAAGCAAATTAATTATTGTTTTAAAATATACGCTCCAAGGTATAGCTACCTCTCGCCTATCAATTTTTGTTCCATTTTGCATGGCCAACACTTATAGACTACCACTTTCAAAATCTTTCTTTTGGTATTCGGTTATATGTCCTTGATTTCCTCCAAAAAGTGTGGCTTAAGGGTCGTCCTTACTTTACTTCAGTGAACCTTGATCTTCCTTCTCTATGTGGGTTTAGGATCTCTGTTTAGCACCCAATGTTGTACCCTAAAAACACAACAAAACTATAATGTTAGTTGTTTTTTTAACTTGAGTGCATCATTAAGTCAGTATCTTGAAAGGCTTCATGCGAAATTGGTTCTTTCCTTTCCATTGAATGATGTGTTTTTCTTTTGATGGCTTGTTTCTAATTTTCAAGTTTGAAGGCCTTGTTTCTTAGGTAGAAATCGATGGCTAAGTTTCTAATTGACTTATTATATTAATATAGCCAATCAGATATATTTTTATAAGGGTGATCTCTGTATGATATTATCTAGCTCTTAGTAGAAGGTAGCACTTAATTATAATTATTTATATTTGTATGTATATGTGAATGGGAGGGCGTTGTGTAATTAGGAAAAGAATAAATTGTGCTTTGTGAATTTCAGGTCATGTGGATAAAATTTTAAGAAGGTAGAGTTAATTATAATTAGTTGAGTAGGAAGGCTTTATAGAGACGGGTTGATTAATTAAAAATAAAGATGTTATTCCGAAAATAAAGAAAATTAAAATAAAGATAAGTTAAGTGATACTTATGGTGTATATAATATTATTATGCATATCATAATATATAAGCTTTACGTAGTTACTTTTGAATGTTAGAAAAGTATAACTCTTGGCCTTTTAAGTAAATGATGGAATAAGTGTGACTTATTATCAAGTTGAATGAATACTTTGTCTTAGTTAACTGATAGTTGAAATGATAGTTCTAGGCTGCAATATTGATTTGTTGGTAGAATAAATAATGTGTTGATTGTTTAAGGATTAGCTTAATTGCTATTTTAGTCAATTTTTAAACTCTGTTTGACTTCATTATGGTAATGTTATAAACATGAGTCAACGAAACAAATTGTTCCTTGAATTGAGTTTTCGTTCTTAATTATTTCATTTGGATTGTTAGTTAGTGGATAACTTTATGACAATTCGAGTTTCTAATCAATGAGATTTTATAAGGACAGTTATTAGAACCTTGAGATTGTTATTGATTTGTTTGTTGAGTTGGTTGGTTTTGTTTTAATTGAGAATGAGTATAGACTATTGTTGTTGCCATGTTGTTGATTTTATGAAGGTGATTTACGTGCCATTGTAAGGGGTTCTTGCGAGGAGAAAATTGAGGTCTCCCGTGGAATGCCTAGTTGGTAGCTTTTGGATGTTGAGTGATTATTATTGAATTAAAGGTTGTTTTCCTTTTGTGAATCTCTTTTTTGAAGTGACACCATTGTTGATTTGTGGATGGGGTTTGATGAAACTTTCTTTGTGTGGCTTCTCGGAGTTAATCTCATATTGGAGGGAAATTTTATCCTTGTGCTGGAATTATTGGGGAAAAACTTGTGTTGCTTCATTTTACCCTTGTTTGTGGGTTTTCATTCTTTTGGGTTCCAGAGGCTTAAAATTATTGTCAGTTGATGTTCTCTCTTTATGTGCCCTTGATGTGGCAAGTGTTTTGATATCATGATTTTAAAAAGGGTTGTACATGAATTGTTGAGACTTTGATTATGTGTTTATAGCGAGATGGTATCGCATTATTCTGGGATTATTTGCTTTATCTGTTACAGTACAACCCTTGGCAGTTTGGTTATGTTAGGATCTTAGGGCGAGTGGGCCTTCGTGGCTACCAAAATGAGGAAGGCCTCATAACTCTCAGGATAACCCACAAAAGAGTAGATAAACAAGTGATAACCTAAACAATAGATTTTAGGGGGTGGGTAGTAAAACACTCAAGATAATTAAAAATGGATTCATCGTCTATGCATTAGGGCTACCATAGACTAGTGATAGACTGAGAAGGCCGTGGTCAGAAAAGTTGTAGTCTCATCTTCATGAGAGATTATCGGCTCCGCATTAGCTACCCTATGGTGTCAGCACCTCAGTTAGGAGGAAGTGCCAGGAGATCCGTAGATGGGTACCGGTGCCTCAGTTGGAGGAAGGGCCAGGAGAATCCCGTGAGAGCTATGAGATGACACTTTCCATTAGACACCCTTGTTCTTGTTTCTTGTCGCCTCTGGATATTGTAATCTTTATGTTGTTTCAGATTCTTGTGAAAACGATTTATGAATGTTCTTTGGTGACTTGCTTAATTGTCATTGCTTGGGTTAAATGTGATGAGTTTCATAGCTTTATTTGATTTTATTGACTCATGAATATTGTTGATTATGTCATTGTAATCCTTGTTTTATGATACCTTTGTATGACGTTGAGTCTTGTGGTTCCCTGTTTGGATGATTTTGGTTGAGGTCTCTTCTTGTCAGCTCCTTAGCACGGGGGGTGGGTCTTCGGACCCATGTGGTTAGGTGGAACGTGCTAAGCACCCCATTGGGTCCCCAGTCAAGGATTGAGAGGTGCGGATTGGTGCTGTTGCAGCAACTCCAAAGTTGTACCATTCTATTCTATCATGTGGTTCCTGCCCATATTGGGAAACATGTTTGTATCATTGTAAGACTCAAATAGTGTAAATTAATGAAAAGGATGTGATGTAATACTTTCTCATTGGTAAACCTTGCGTGGATATGGTTCCATATCAGATGTTATTCAAAGTGTTGTATTTATTTAAGTGAATGGTTCTTATTAATGGTTTTATATGTATGCTTTGTCATGGATTAAATTTGGTTTTCATTCTTTATCATTGTTGTATGGAATTAAGTTTCGTAATGTATCCTCATGTACCCCAAGGGACGTAAATGGTATTGGGTTTGTTTAAATGAATTTTTCATGCCATAACTTTTTGTGCATCTCATGCATGTTAGTTTTACTTTTTTAAAAAAAAAATTGTGCAGTAATTATTGTTTAATGGTCCTTTGGGGTTCACATGGCGGGGTGTTACATTTTGGGGAATGGTTTTTTAGTGTTTAGAAGAATGCATAACTTGGTCAAGTTGTAGGAGTATTTGGAAAAGTTTGAGTCAATTCTCTAGGAAATGCCAATGGAGTTACCTATAACTTCTAGGATTTGGGGCTCCCTATATTCAAGAGGAAGATTTTTTATCTAGATCTAGAATGGTATATTATATTGAATAAAAACAAAGTAGGGATTTAAATGGCAGGTCTAGGGTTGTAGATATAAGTCTTGCCCATTAAAGAACCATGCTTTTTCTTTAAGGGATTTACCATGAACTGCTCTAAAATAAAAAATAACAATGAAAAAATCCATTCCCTCATGAATGTTACAAAATTCTAAGGCCTTCTACCAATAGTCATGGACCGATGTTTCTTAATTATTAATATATGGGATACAATTGAAGATCTCACCTATGAGCGCACGACTTTTGAGGATAGTCATGGAAGGAAGTAGTATGTCTTTAGAAATGTGCACTTTATATTCTAGTTGAGCAGATGAATACAAAAGTGTAGCCTAATGCGGGTGCTTTGGGATATAGATTGTTTTGGGAATCCCTCTTTGATGTTGACGGTGTTTGATATTCGATGTATGATGTTGGGTAATACTTTTTGCTTTCTGCTTTCCCTGGTTGAAAAGTTTTGATCCTAGTGGTAAAGTGTTGGGGAAAGTGGCGATAGAATTTTGACGCCCGTGCTGAGAGGAAACAGGAACAGAAAAAGCTGGCAGAATGGGGATTCATGCGTAAACTATGGAGGCCCACCAAATTGCTACAAGACTGGGGGTTGGCCATGAATGAACTTTTTACGTCTATTAAACTGTTGTTTCAGACTGGATCTGTGACTACCACCTTGAAATTTCCACTGACCAGCTTTTTCACATGTTTTTTGATTTTTTTAGGTCGTGCAAGGCCCATAAACCGCCCTGAAACCATCGGAAGGGTGGTTTCTGATGATTTCCAAGGTGAAATTTTATGTATTTAAAAGAAACATAATCTAATTCACATCATAAGGGGTCATTGTACCTTATTTAAAAGGGATCCAATAACCACACAAGACCATACTCACCATTGAAAAATATTATCCTAAGAGAAGGTAAGTTTATTAAGCAAGTGATGACTAGTTAGGATGGATTCGTCAATGAATTATAAGCACTAATTTCAAAGTTTGAATCTAGCCAACCTATAATTAAGTAAAAAATGTAGTGTCATTAAAAAAAATTACAACTAAGATATTCATGAAGGATAATGCAACTCTTTTGACTCAATCAAACCATAATTATATTAGCATCAAAATGTTATTAATCACATTAAAAAATTGAATAAATGTTAGACTCAATTAAACAAACTTGTTTGCATATATTTCTCATGTTTTTTACTTTTAGTAAATATAAATCTAGTATCTTTTAATGTAAAAAAGGTAGCTCCTACAATAAATTGAATTGAGGTTTGAATTAAATATTTTTTAACATATTGATGCCCTTATATAATTCCTAAATATTTATCCTTTAGCCCTTTTCCTACATCAAAATTTGTATTATGTTATCTTCTTTATTTTTTGCATATTTTTTTATTAATAGTTTTGAGGATGTGATATGTTTGGCCTTGAAACTATTTTTCATTTGGGAATCAAATACTTTTAAATGAATTTCAAGCTTGATTTAACTGCAATTAAAATATATCTCGTGTCTATATTTTTATCACTTAGTTTGTTCTCCTAAAACATATTTTTTCCTCAATAATATCCACATAATTAATGTTGGATTTTATTTTGATTAAATATTGTTTGGTTGAAAACCTGAACTTGCAATGGACTTATTTTTATATTTTTATTTTCACTCATTTAGAAGGTGAAAATGTTATAGATGTAGGGGATATAATGGTATAAAGGAAAAATTATGAGTTAAAGTTAAAAATTTATTTATAGGTGTTGAAGGAGAGAATATTGAAGAAGATAAAGGATGAATTGCATATAATCTCTATTATTGAAGTTAATAAAAACTTGGGCCTCTCTTCTATAAGGATTTTTTCCTAAAATGGTTCCTTCATATAACCATTGTGTTACATGTTTATTCATCTATTCTATGTTTCTTTAATTTTTTAGTTTAATTTCATTCAATATCTATTTGGTCATATATTGATTAAGATCTTTTAGTTGAATATAGATTTCATTTATAGTGTTCACCTTCATTTGTAACTTTGACAATCATCTAGAATTGCTAATATAATAATAATATCACTTAGACATAAAGATGCAATACTCGATTAAAATATAATATGTTGAGATTGTTATAATAATCACATCTACAATCTAGACATATATAATGATAGAAATGGAATAAAGCACTATGATAATTCAATCATAGAAAACATAACATATACATCTCAAATATACAACACAATCTAGGTGCCAATCATGGAATTAGTGCATAAGGGATCTCACACCTTCAATGCTTACAAACAAACAATAATCGAGCACATCAAGTTGTCACAAGGATCTTATCAAAATGCCATATATGCATCCTAATGTACGCAATACACCGCAATTGACATGTGAAAGAAAAAACTCTCTAAACATGTGAGTATTCTAAACTTTTTATGAAATACATACAATACATCTCATATGGAAAAAATGTCAATTAATGAATAAAAAATTTATAATAACATGATATCAAATTATAACATCTCCTGAAAATCATTGATGAATAGAATGATATAATACATAAAATGTATAATTTTAAATAGTTACAAAATTAACAATTAAATAAAATAGTAAAGTTCAAAAACTAATAAATACTCATTACAAAATGTATAAGGATGAAATACACATTCCATTGTATATAGTTGGAAATACAATGCTAATAATAGACATCTCAAGACATACAAAATTATGGGCATTACACAATCATTAAAGTATAATTAATTTTGATCATAAATTGAAGGTTGATTGTGACCACAAGCTATAGGTAAATAATGTTAAGTAATAAGAGAAATAAAATTAAGTAAATTTATTGGTTACTATATTTAATTTTGACATAGAAAAATTTACGTAGATCTCAAGAAATCATTTCTCAAATCTTTCAATTTTTGTCTTTTGTTTATATGTTCCACTTGAATCCTTGAATTATGAGTGTTTATAAGGAATAAAAAATGTTTATAAACATTTTGGGAATTATTCAAATTTCTTTATGTCCTTGATGTGTTAAATTTATTAGTGTATTTTTAACAGTATTCCTTAAAATAAAAACTACTTCACAAAGTACACCATAAGATAAAATGCATCTATAACCACTCGATGACTTACAAGAACAATCACACATCTTTGGAGATAAAAGGATGCAACTAAAACAATTGTATAATGAATTACAAGCACCACAATTGAATGGTTCCAAATTATAATCATGACAATATGATGTTTGGATCACCAATGTGCTTGACCACATAATATTTAGCACTATCAATTATTTGATATTTAAAATTATAGTTTGAATGAAGGTTGTTGACTATTAGATTGCAAAAATAATGCACTATTGCAATAATTGTGAGTCATTATATCTAAATGACTTAAATTATTGGAGTCATTTTTTGTATAGAAGCTATAAAATGATATTTGATTATAATGTATTATTTCAATAAGTATGAATCAATTTTTTTGAAACATATAATTTAATGTATTTAGTGCATAATTATTTTTAGTCTAAATATCTTTTTTTTTTAAATAATGTAAAAATAACAATATAATTGTGAAGAAGAGGTTTCACTAAATACATAATTAATTTGCATATTAATCTATCCTAGCACCCTACAATGTTGAAGTACTACGATGATGGCTATAATAATGTTCAATGTCACTCAAACAACAACAAAACATTAATAAGATTGAAATGTAAATCTCAAATTAATATTTAAATAAGACTTACATTATTATTAGAGTTGAAATTTTATTAATGCACTAAAAATATAGTAATACTTAAATAATAATTTCATTTTTGTATGATTTCAACATCAATTAACATGAAAATAAATAAATAATATTTTCAAAAAATTTAAATAAAAAATTAATTATAGATCAGAAGATTTTTACTCAATTTTTTAAATTCTATATAATAATTATTTAAATAAATAAAAAGAGATACATTAGTTTTCCTACCTTCTTACACTATAAAAATAAATCAAATCTTATTGAATAGATACGATAATATTACAAAAAAGACACATTAATTTTCCTACCTTCTTACACTATAAATAAATAAAATAAATCTAATTAAATAGATACAATAATATTTCCAAAAGAGATACATTAATTTTCCTGCCTTCTTACACTATAAATAAATAAGACAAATCCCATTGACTAGATACAATAATATTCCTACCCTTCTGCATAAACCCCAAATTTGTATAATGCCAAAACAACTGCCCTCGACAGCAACAGCTCAACGCTCCTAATAGGAGAGGCATGTGGCCAATAAAAGAAAAACAAAAAAGTAAAATGAATGTTTTGTACTATCCAGCCTGGAGAAGAAAGCGAAGGGCAGGAAAACCTGCTTGAGTGGTCGCTTCAAATTAATCGCCTGATAAGTTCCCTGCTCCATTAACGGTCACGATTGCCCACAGGTCACATTTTAAATTCAAAGAAAGACAAAAGCTAATATTAAGATCGACGATACGGCCGAAGTGCAAGCTAGGTTAGATGTAGATTGTGGTAATATAATTAATAATAACTTCAAATCAATAGCCATTCTCGTGACAATATCTTTTTGGACTCTAGCTATCATACTGTACAGGGCCCATGCTGTAGTTCTCTTCAAAATAAAGAGTTGGGCCTCCACACTGATATCTTTTCCCACAATGTCTATACCATCTCTTTGGGAAACAGCTCTCAATAGAAAAAGTCTGCCATTCATCAATGCTCTGGGACCTTGCAATAGTTCCGTCAACATTTATTATGATGCATCTGGTTCGCGTGGGATTTGGGCGGTGGTACAGGCTATAAATACCTCAACAAGAATGTTTCCTCTTTAACATTGCGCAGCTGTAAACTTCATACACTTGGTTCAGGAGTTTCTGCTACAGCTTCATCTTGCACCACCAGGTACACCATCCATCTGCTTTTTCAGACTCTGATAAGTTTAATTTTTATTGTACAGAGACTGATTATTTAGATGAAATGATGGGGAATATGGTCATAAAAACAATTTATTTTGGGGGTAAGATTATATTTTTTCCTTTTTTCCGAATGGCAAAGTAGGATAAGAATGAGATTAGGCTATTTGCTTTTTTCTCGTATAGTTTTGAACTTGTTCACTCTACTCATTACTAAATTTCATTTGATATAGGGTTATAGATTTTCTTTCTTAAAAATATTATTACGCATAATCTCTTCATGTAAAATCTATGCATTATCCTTTGTTTAATAATAATTGTTGACGAAAAAATTATCTAGGTTGAGTGGCAACGTGGGCTGAGATGCTTCCATTAAAGTTCAAGCTTTACCACCCGATTGGGCCCCGTAAAACCAGACACCCGGATTTCTTGAAAAACAATTAGAATTCAATCCATATGCTTAATAAGCACTTACATTCGTAGTCGGATTTCATATTTTACCGCCTGTATTTCTAACACATTTTATTCGGTTTTAACATTGCAGACTATCATGCAAAATTAAAATCTGTTTTTTTATGTAAATGTCAAGTGCAAACTTGTTGGGCTGTATAACTGATGTTGTGGCTGCTGACTGCTGTTGCTTGTTCGTTTACAGATGTCACTGTCTCTGTAGCTGTTGCTGCAGCTATTTTGTAATTTATGTTTCTGTTTAATCTAATAAAAACAAAAGAAAAAATGTTTCCAGTCTGTTTGCACACACTACTACATAGAGGGGCAGTTTAAGACAATTTTTAAGACAATTTTTTATTAAATTGTCTTAATTTGAGACAAAAAAAAATTGTGTATTGTCTCAAGTATTGTCTTTAAGCGAGTGTCTTAAAGTATTGTTTTAAAAATTGTCTTGATAAAGACAACGTGAAATAGAAGTATTTGTGTATTTTTGTCGCTTTAGAGACAATGTCACTTTTGTCTCTTTACAGACAATTTCACTTTTGTCTCTTTAGAGACAATAGTTAAAGAGCGAATAGTTACAATTAAAGAATAGTTTATATTATAATTAAATTATACATTTTAAATTATATTATATTTTATTAATAATAAAATATGTGTTTTCAATATATTTTATATTATAATAAAACTTATACAATTTTAAATTATATTGAATTTTATTTATATTAAAAATAAATTATTTTTTCAGTTTAAAGATAAGTATACTTCACGTTGAAAATAATAGTAAATAAATTAAGGATATATATTATTTTATTAATGATTTATAATGAGTTTGTATATTTTTTTTAAAATGATAATATAGATTACATTTCATGATTCAAATAATATATTGTTAGAAGTTCTAAGCTGAGAATAATATAATATAATGTCAATCCAATTGGATATTTACTTCACAAATTTTTTTAGGTCCAAGAGAAGATGGGAATGCTAAATCTCACTCTTAGGTGTAGGGTTTAGTGTAGATCTCTACAAGACTGTTTGGAAGGAAGTTTGCAAGAGAGATAGTTCACTGCAAGAAAATTCACCACCATGATAAATTCACCACCAACAATTTAATATAAACTTTCCAAACTTTGAAATTATTTTTGCAAAATAATAACGGAGGTTGCATTTTGTTATTAATGGGGTGAAAATTATTCTTTTGCAAAAAAAAGGTTCAAAGTCTTGGAAATATATATTAAAAATGTTAATACGATGAATTTTTCACGGCCATGAATTGTTAGTGGTGAAGTTTCCTTGCAATGAATTTGTCATGGTAGTGAATTTTCTTGTGGTGAATTGTTGGTGGTGAATTTTCCTAGATCCATTTAACCTAATTGGTTTATATAGAGCTATGATTAGGGTGCCTAATCCTATTCAAACTGCTTACTTATGTTTACTAAGGGTACACAAAGGATAGTTATTACTTTATTTCTAAAATCATATAATTAAAACATATGCCGTAATCTTATACAATCCTATATCTCACTTTTATCAATATAACTAAGTGGTTTTTTTGTTCTATCATCATCATCATCATCATCATCATCATATATTTAAATACGTGATAGAATAACATTATTCTTTCATATTTGACTTTTTTTGTGATTTCATTGAAGGTCCTAGATTTTGGATGGCTACATCTTCAACCACACCTTACATGATATAGAGCATTCTATATGAATTCTTACAAATTTTTATTCAAAGAATGCAAAACATATAAATTATATGTTTAACAGAATTAATGCAAACATAAAAAGAAGATATTATGTTTGAATTAAAATTTTAAAAAATAAATTGGAAACACAGTAAAAACATGTTAAATTTCCATTAATTTTTCAATAATATAAAATTAATACAAACATTATGTGAGGGTGTGTTCGTATTAATCTTTTCCAAGCTCAATCAATGTTTCACAATGATATTTGCACAGCCACAATCATATTCTGGTTCATATGTGTTTTACAAATGGATGTGTGTTTTGTCAAAAAAGAAATATAAGTTTGATCTCTCAATTATCCTTCATCCCGATGCGTTTGCTGAAGAGCAGGAAAATATTAAATGCAATAAATTTGAGTTATTTTGTTACTGCTGTCCCTTTTCAGAGTAACAGTCATATCGACGATTTGTATGCCATCTTTTTCAATTTTGCTTTCAAGCTGATAATAGACCATTTTGATACCATCTTTATTTAATTGGGAGAGATATAATAATTTCGAATTGCACGGCTTGCTTTCCCTTTTCCCACTCCAGGAGTTTGCTTAATCAATCATAATCAAAGGCTGAAGTGGTAATTGCTCCGTTTCCTCACTACATGGCCGACATAAAGCATAACAACTTTAATCCTCCTTTTCTTTGATAAAGAGCACTCGTCGTTTCGCTTTGATCTTTCAATCGCCATATGTCATTGTTGAGACTTATTGTGGAATTTCAGGATCTACATTAGAACTTTAATTTTATGTCATTCGAAAGTAGCGAACACCAAAATAAATGTAATCCGGAGAGTAGTGTTTGTCTTCTGTGTCCCAAACGAAAAGTCATATTCCAGAGACAAAAAGTTCTGGATTTGTGGAATATCGTCCTCTATGGTGGGTGCGTGAATGGCCCCGGTTCTTTATGTATGTCTTTGCCAGTATAATAAATGCAAGCACGAGATTACATGATTTAAAATAATCGTGTTTATTGAATGGTAGGAGATGTACATGAATTAAAATTCATTAGTTCGTCACAGCATGGCCAACACAATTCATGTCAACGTCAATCCACCTTTTCTTTGATAGAGAGCACTCGCTGTTTCGCTCTCCATTTTTCAATGATCATACGTAATTGTTGAGACTTATTGTGGAATTTCAGGAATCGCAATAAGTCCTTGATGTAATATGATTTGAAAGCATGGAACATCAAAATAAATGGAATCACGAGAGTTGGCTTCTGTGTCTGAAACAAAGAGTGATATTGCAGAGATAAAAAAGTCCATGGAATATCGTCCTTTATGATGGTTGCCGGAATGGCCCCAGCTATTCATATAATTGTCTTCTGGAGTAGCGATCGAATGTGGGGCACCGGTGAATGAAAAGTAAAATACAGCAGCACCTAAAGTTATTTACTCTAGTCAATAGAATATGCCTATCCATTTCGCCTAGAGAGGGATGATTATTTATAGTTATATTTTACTCTATCGCTAAATAGGCAATTGAAATATGTCGATTCCACATCTGCTAAAAGTGATTGAAATAAAAAAAAATTACAGAAATCTTAAGAGATAGAATCAATATGAGTGAATAATAAATCATATAGAATATTTATTTTTCAAATAATAAATTTGATTGATAATTTAGAGGAATGAAAGGAAGTAAATTTAAGGAAAGGTTATTTTAGCAATAAGGAGAATCAGAAAGTTTATAAGGTTTGTAAAGCGGTTGGGTCCCTATCAGAAGTCACTTTTACCTAATAAAAAACATTATTTAGTGTAATAGGATACTCAACCCTATGTGGGATGTACTACTTGGATAATGTTTTTAATTCATTTTGTAAAACTATTGAGCATTGATAAATTATATTTGTAAAGGGAGGCTATAGAATTTAACTCATATTGTATTTAATTTAATTTATATTCTTTATTATGTCATTATAGTATAAATATCAAGATAGAAAATTTTCATTTTTAGTATGACATTCAATTTTAATATTATGCATAAAGTATGTGTATGTAGAATATTCAGAATGGGTATTTTTCTGCCCATATTGGGAAAATATTTTATTAGTACTTATCATACAAATTTGGAATATTGGTGTAATTCAATTGAATACTACTAAGGATATTAAAAAATGTCAATAGTGGGAGCTATAGTCATCACTCTCTAATGTAATCATCTATCTCCTTCATGGAGCTCAATAGTTTATCTCAAGAAGTGTAGAATCTTGTCCTAAATTGTGTAGTCATTAGTACTTGACATCTTAACCATGACGTGCTACAATTTTGTAGGTTTCCCTCAAGTTTTATGGGTCAAAAATATTATCATTGATATTTATCTTAATTGTCTAATTAATTTCATAATGAAGAATATACTTTTCTATGTAGAGAATTATTTTGGTAGCCACTAACTTCTCAAACTAGTTTTTGTTTCTTATTTTCCTTATCTTTGTAAAACCTTAAAATTAGATAATTTTTTTATTATGTTATGCATGTAGAATATTGCTATGCTATTAAAATCTTGTTAAACTCATTATTTGATTTTATTTTATTGATGTAACCAATGATTTCATATTAATTCATGTGTCTGTGTCGTATATAGTGTTGAATGCACAAGACAATAGAGAGGGGATTTGTTAAATCTTTTGTACCTTAAAGATTCAAAAACCATCACAAACATTAAGATCCATATTCACTCAATTAACCCTTAATCTATTATAATGATTTAGCATGAAAAATAAAATAATAGAAAATGAATCAAGTCAACACCATGCACACAAGAACACAAAATTTATATGGAAAATCCAAGATGGGAAAAACCATGGTGAGGATTAGCTCACAATATAAAGTAATATCAACATAATACAAAGGGCTCACTACAAGAGTGCTCATTACCAAAGGGATGACTGCTAAAATACAAAAGAAAGAGATAGAGAATAATGGTACATAGAGGAATCCATCTCAATGAAATAGAGAAATCCACCACAATATCACTAACACCTTTGTAGCCTGACCAAAGAATTATAGACACCATCTACTAACTACATCTAGAAATCTAACACATGAAATCTCGCAATACACATCTCAAATTGGAACTCTATCACTTTGTAACTCATATCATTTGCATCATCATTTTCTATCTTTGCATCCCTCAATAACTCAAATCATATTTATATCATCTCCAACCTTGAAATCATTCTCCAAGGTTGGCTATTCACCTCAACCATGCAAATTCAAATTAGGTCAGCACCAAAACATTTATATGGAAAATAGAAGTGAAGGAATACCACATAACTCTTTATTTGGGGTCCAAATCTATAATTCCATGCAACAAAATGATTCTGCAAACAATAAACATCCACCATAATTAGTGTAAACACAAAGTTCAATCATTACCCATGTAAACACAATTAAATATTTAAGTGCGTGATTCATTTGATTCAACAACTCACGAACAACAAATTTCATCTAAACACATTCTAGAATATTCCATGAATACCTTGAAAAAAAAAAAACTCCTTCACAACATCTTTCACCTAAAGAATTTACACACCCAATACACATAGACAATTCTTCCATATACTACAACTTAAGAAGCTAACTTCCAAAGTACCAAACCTCAAAAAACTTCAACTCAAGAATGATACTAAAACTATAAACACACCTTCAGATGTGCAAGACCTAAAACCAAATTATGAATAAGTATGAAGAAAAAACATTTCTCCTAGGTACCTTTGCAATACACTATTTAGACATTGGTGAACACAACTTCATCTACATGATGATCTAGCACACAAAATTATGAATAGAACACCTTTGAACACCTTTGATCAACATATTTAAAACACATGTAAGAAAATATTCAACCTAGAAGAATTGTAGAGAAAAACTAGAACACTACTCTATAACCCATAACAACACTACAACACATTATTTCCACTTTTATCAATTTTTCTCAAAAGCACTTGGAAACCAAGCACCACAAACAAAACCTTATTATCTTCACCATCTCCTCAACAATAAAAAAATCTTATCAAAGCAACACTAGAGGTTCACACTAGTAGCTTACTAATGACAACATAATGCAACTAATCAAAGCATCAACAATGCAAAAATCTTCTTCTCCTATAGTTAACACCAATGACAACACAAGTTTGTTGGCATTAATGACAATACCAACTAATCTACTTTCAAAAATACCCCCCATTATTATTTATGGAAGCACATGATGTGAAAATCCATCAACAACAATAACTCTACTCCATACCTATTTCATTTTCTCCTTTTTCATTACTCACTCTCCCCCTTTCAACTTAGTTTGTTTACATGCTCTATATTCTCTAGCTATACTATTCTCTCCCCCTTTCACAACTAACAACTAAACATTTTTCACATGATTTTATCTCCCCCTTTGAAATAAATGGCAAAGGAAAAAGTATTTGGATCACTTATATTTCTTCTTTGACATCAATCAACCTTCTGTCCACTGCTCTACAACTTCTACTTCTATACTACTCTATATACCCCACCTTAGGAGAAAACAACATAGTACACTTATCAACAACCACTACATAATTACAACACACACTCCCCTTGACTACAAAAAAAAATAATGTTACTACCTACTCCCCTTGAGAGGTAGCCACCAACATTAGTTGAGACCAAAGAATGAAACTTGAAATCCACTGGACTAAAGCATCTTCTTATGCATCTAGTTCAAAGGAGGGGCAATAACCCCCAACATCCCCCTAAGATACTAAAATGTATCCTTAGGAAGGGACTTAGTGAATATATCATAAACTTGATCCTTTTTAGGTACATATTCAAGCTTAACTTCATTCTCTACAACATTCTCTCTTAGAAAGTGATATTTGGATTGAGACATATTTTTTTCTTTTCAATGCATTACCAAATACTTTGAAATATTGATAAAACTTGTATTATCATAGAAGATAGAAATTGGTTCATCACATACCACCCTAATATCCTTCAATGTTTGCCTTATCCACAACACTTTTGTGGAGAAAGATGTTGCTACAATTTATTCTTCCTTTGTAGTAGATAAAGATATTGAATCTTATTTCCTGCTTAGCCATGACACCAATCTACATCCAAGAAATAATGTACCACCTCTTGTACTTTTCTTGTCATCCACACAACTAGCCCAATCTACATTCATGAAAGCACTCAAAGTAAAATCAATATCCTTTAGATTCAAAAAACCATGATCTAGTGTTCCCTTCATGTATTTGAGTATCCTCTTCAGTACTGCAACATGTGACTATCTATGATCTTCTAGAAATATAGCCACAAGATAAACTACATGCATGATACCTAGTCTAGTAGCAAATAGATATAGTAGTCCACAAATCATTGATCTATACTTGCTTTGATCAACTTTAAGAGATTCATCATTCTTGCTTAGCTTACAACCAATAACCATAGGAGTACATACCAGTTAAGAATCTTCCATTCCAAACTTCTTCAACATTTCCTTGACATACTTTGATAGTAGCATGAAAATACCTTTATTTTTCTAATTTATTTGTAATCCAAGGATGGAATTCATCTCCCCAAACATAGAAATTTCAAACTCTTTCTACATTTCCTCTGTAAACTTCTTGCACATAGTTTCATTTCCTCTAAAGTATTGGTGTTCTAGATCAATAGATCAAATGAGTCCTAAAGAATAGCTAATTTATTATACTCAGACTCAAAGATGGATTTGGCCAACTGACAAGATTCAGTCAAAAACTGAAATCTACTACACTTTTGGCTCTGTAAGATCAAGGGGGGTCTTCCTTGACAATACCTAGACTTAATTCAACTATGCACAAAAATTGAGTTTATAGTAGATAATTTCCAATTAAAATATAGCAAGGAAAGTATTAACAATTTCAAATCTGGCTACATTTTTGGTATCTCAACACTCACTCAGCAATTGTGAAGTAGAATTCAACACTAAACTCAAACCAAACAACAAGAATTAAAATGATTATTAATTAATAACTTGTTTCTAAGATGCATTAAGTTGCATGAAAAATCAATGCCTAATTCTAGGCCATTGAATCAAATATAGAATTATAAAGAGAATTTTATTAGAAAATATTAAACTTCAACAAGTGGATTAACAACTACTAATGCCTTACACTAACAAATCCACCCTACACACTTAACACCACAATTATCTAATCAAAGTAATTTAACCATTTCTTTGAAATAGAACAATGAACAAATAATATAGTCTCAGGGAAATTGAGATGATGAATTCCAAATACTTTGTATTATTGAATTCATATGACTAAATGTGTACAAATTTGAAGACAATTTGGTGACATTCATGATTTTCTTGCACAAACTGACTGATATTTACTCATGAAACTTAACTATTACAATTTAATATTCAATTCATGGCTCGGGTTCAAAATTTCTCTATATACCCAAACCATACAGAAATTTCAAATCCATTTACAATGAGAAAATAAGAGAAGATATAGAAGGAAGAAGAGCCTAAGAATTAATCTATTGAAGGCACATAGAAGCATCATCCTTCGTTAATCAACAACAAGAAATGGAAAAGCCTCTCTCTTCTCTCTTCCCTTTGCAATAACAAACCATGATTTTATTATGAAAACTAATTTACAACAGAAAATCCAACTCATGAAAAATATCACTCCATTTTACCCTGTAATGTGGAAAATAGTTCTACTCATGAAAGATCTTGTTTACTCTCTTTTGTTTTGCTGCATTTTCACATATGCATTTCCAACAAATAAAGTCTTCTAAACAATGAATATTTTATTCACTTTATAAATCATCTGCCTATGCACTTTAATATTGTATCTTATTTTAAAAAATATACTTTTAAATAAAATGAAGGCCTTCAGAAATTTTATCACTGGGCAAGAAAAATATTACCTGTTCCTTTTACATTTAACTTTACCCTATATTTAAAGCCTTTTACTTTTAAAAAATTTCCTCATGCATAAGAGGTTCTTTCATTTTTACTATTGAACAAAGATATTAATCGAATATTACATCAAGCATACGTTGTGTCTAAATTTTTTTTAAAAAAAATTCAGGAAATATTCAATATTCACATCATTCTTTAAAAGTGAAGGGATTTGGAATATTACTATCAGCCTGCATTAAAAAATTTCCCATTTGTCATTCCACATTTTCTATTATTCACTTAAAATGAATTTGAAATTTTTTGGGACCACAATGAGCCATGTGGATCCTTCTCACAAACCTCACAATTTTTAAGAAGCCCACATCTTAAAATTGTGAGACAATGGGGAACAACCAGGATTTCACCTACCATTTTACTACCATTGATCTTAGTTTTCTCCACTATTTTTCCTAAATATTTACCTATTACACTCTACAACTACTTCTCATGCTATGGTGGTAAGAATATCTTGAAACAAATTTGATACATTTTCATTGTACGTCCAAACTGGGGTAGTAGAATGGAGACATTCCCTATAGTACCTTCTTGTATCTGTGCTTATGAACTCAAATGGACCCCTCTTAGCTAGCTAGGCATGCCCCATTCAACAACATTTCTTGTTTACCATGCCAACACTCTATAATGTTGTCTTCGAGCCTTCTCTCAGTACAATGGTTTCTCATCAATTGCAAAATGACTGAGAGATGCAGAAACCCTTACTTCTCTGTGGAATCTTGCTTTACAATGTTGAATTAGCCCCTTTAAGCTAGTTTGATGGCACCTCTTTAAATCCTCCAATGCTATGTGCAAAGATTTTCCCATGGCAGTATTGAATTCACCACCTTTTGTAATGTACAATGGTTTCCACATTAGCAGTGAAGCATTCCAAATCTTGGTGCCACACTACACAGTACAGTGTTAGAGCCTTCCTAAGATATGAAGAGAAATTCTCCAAATCCCTCTCATGCCCTTTTCATAATTCATTTGAGATTGCACCATCAAACTCAACTCCTTTTAGAAAATTCATCATCTCATGGTGAACGTTGTTAAGGAGCTAAGAATTTTCCCTCTGTAGCTTAATATATTCGCATTTTAAAATTTCTTTTGTAACACTATGTTGATCAACATAAGTGAGTATGATGCAGGAGCACCTATTTGATTTCTTGCCTCCATGAGGCCATTTGTAAATAGTTTCTCTATTTTGTGTATTGGGTCTTATAATAAGGTTTATCAAACAATTTTTGAGGTGTTTTAGTCTTAGGAAGTCATATTTTAAGACATTTGTCAAAAAATGTTTAAAGTTTTTCCATATTCTAAAAATTGTCAAAAGTGCAAAATTAGGTAGATGAAGTGTAATTAAGGTGTTTTGTCAACAAAATAATCAAAAGGTGGTTGAAAATATTTGGTTTTGGTTGTAAATGTATAAATACATCGTCCAAAATTTGAATTGTGGGTTGGAGACATTGTTTTTGAAGTTTGATAAATGGAAACCTCAAATTTTGTGTACATTTTCTAATTTTTACATTATTTCCAGGATAAAGTTGTGCATTGTACGACCTGTTATGGACTGATATAATGGATTATCATTTATGGATGAAAATATATTTATTTCTAGTTTCCAATTAATTTTGTCTCATTGAATGTTATTGAGTTTTGTGGGAGATATGACTATTTCGGTGAGACTTCCCTATTCTAACAATATTGTGTAGAATTTGGAGTCTAAAAAATGTGATGGTACGAAATGTAAATTCTATATTTTGGATAGAAAACCAATAGTTATTTCTTTCCATGTGAATCTACTTTCATTTTCTTCAAGTCGCATTTAAATTTTATGAATATTTGAATAAGTTATGACCATTTTTTGTGAGGGAAAGTCAGAACCCTACCTAGGGTTTACAGTCTTGTAAAAAATGCAATAAATTTATTTTCCACCATTTAATTTTCATAAAAAATTGGAGAAAAGGTCTGAAATAATGTTATCTTCAATCTCACTAAAGGTATTGGCTTAATTATTTGTTTTGTGAAATTTATTAATGACAGTTTGTTGCATTAAATTGTCAGCTTCCATGATAGTGTTTCCAATTTGATCTAGAATGCAATTAATCATTATTTGAGATGAATCATTTTATGAAAGTTGTAAAGTGAATCAAGTTTGTTGCACTGTTGTCATTTTTGATGATTTCTAATTTGTGTTATTTTAAAGTAATGAATTCCTAAGAGCAAGAATTTTGTATCATTTCTTTGAATGATTGGTTGAGTTGAATTGTAATCCTCCTAGCTCTACATCAAATTGGTATAAGAGCTCAGAAAGGTTTGGGCTAGTGAACTTTGTGTTTTTATTTTGGTAGTTGTGTACTGAGTGTGGGTTGAGAAGATAACCTAGTTGCTACCAAGAGAAGGTAGAAAAATTTGAGAGGAGTTGAAGCAAGAAGAAGCTTTCTTGAGAGAGGAAAAGATGAAAGTGATAAGAAAATTTTTGTAGGTAGAGGAGGAAAGGAAGAGACAAGAGATGATTGAAAAAGAGGTAGTTGAGTTAAAGCAAGAGATGAGGATAAGGGAAGTAGAGTTCAATTCTTTTTATGTAGATTCCATGATGAAGATGGAAAAGTGGATCAAATAAGCAACAAGTTGGCACTTGACCATGAAAAAGAAAGTTGAATGGCCATTACAAAAGATTATTCAAAGAAAGAAAAAAAAGAAAGTACAAAAACACATGAGGTAGAGGTAAAATTTGTTGAGAAAAGTGATATTACAATTGTGTTTGAAGATGAAAAAACTTTTTTTTTTTTGGATGAAGATATTGATGTCAAGATGAATGATATGGTTGTTGGTAATCAAGTAGTTGACGAAATTGTTGATGAACAAGTAGAGAAGATTTTTGAGGTTGTTGATAAGGTTGGTACTGATCCTCAAGATGTTGTTAATAAGGTTGATGATGAAAATTTTGCATATTTTTTTGCTAATGAGATATATGCATATTTTCAAGGATATGATGCAGGTTATATATAGTACTCTAATGATGAGAATGAAGATATAGATGATGCTACTGATGTTTATACACAAGAAATGGAGTTTTAGATCCCAGAAGTTGAGAATATGATGGAGAAGAGAGGGTAAAAGAAGAAGAGGAAGAAAGGACCAAAGAATGTTGAAAAAAAAAGTACAAAGTGGAAAGGAACTGGATCATAAAGAAGACAATTCAAAGGGGCTTGAATTCTTTTTCCCCTAGGAGTTTGGTGCAGGAGCACCTATTTGATTTCTTCCCTCCAAGAGGCCATTTGTAAATATTTTCTCTATATCTTTTTATTGGGTCCTATAATAAGGTTTACCAAACCATTTTAGTGGTGTTTGAGTCTTAGGAAATCATATTTTAAGTCATTTGTCAAATAATGTTTAAAGTTGTTCCATATTGTAAAAATTGTCAAAAGTGCAAAATTAGGTAGATGAAGTGTCATTAAGGTGTTTTGTCAACAAACTAATCAAAAGGTGGTTGAAAATAGTTGGTTTTTGTTGGAATTGTATAAATACACCCTCCAAAACTTGAATTGGGGGTTGGAGACATTGTTATTGAAACCTCAAATTTTGTGTGCATTTTCTAATTTTTACATTTTCTCCAAGTTGAAGTTGTGCATTGTACAACCTGGTATGTACTCATATAATGCAGTATCATATATGGATGGAAATATATTTTTTTCTAATTTTCAATTATTTTTTTCTCACTCAATTTTATTGAGTATTGTGGGAGATATGACTATTTTGGTGAGATTTCCCTATTCTAACAATATTATGTAGAATTTGAAGTATGAAAAATTTAATGGTACGGATTGTAAAGTCTATATTTTGGATCTAAAACTAGTTGTATTTTGTTTCTATGTGAATATAATTGCATTTGATTCAAGTCTCATCAAATTTTATTAATATTTGAATAAGTTATGACCATTTTTGTTAGGGTAGGTCTGAACCATACCTAGGGTTTGCAATTTTGGGAAAAATGCAATAAATTTCTTTTCCACAATTGGATTTTAATAAAAATTGAAAAAAAAATCTGAAATAATGTTAGCTTCAATCTCACTAAATCGATTGGCTAAATAATTTATTTTATGAAAGTTATTCATGACAGTTCATTGCATTAAATTGTGGGCTTCCATGGCAATGTTTCCAATGTGATCTACAATGCACTTAATCATTGTTTGAGATGAATCAGTTTATGAAAGTTGTAAAGTGAATCAAGTTTGTTGCATTGTTTTCATTGGTGATGGTTTCTCATTTGTGTTATTGCAAAGTAAGCAATGCCTAAGAGAAATATTTTTGTATCATTTCTTTGAATGATTTGTTGAGTGGAATTGTGACCCTCCTAGCTTTGCATCAAAGTCCCCCTTTATCAATCACAGTGGCTACCCCACATAAAGTAAAATGTTTCCAAGTCTTGTGTCAACACAGTGAGAAAATGCAGTCATCAATCCACTATACAGCCTTCCCAGATGCATCACTAAAATAGAATTTCCTCAAACAATTTTGATACATTTTGAATGCATCCATATATTGCCCTTCAACTGGCATGATGGATGCTTGTTGCACCAACACTCATTACATAGTTTGTTTTCCTTCTCGGTGATTTCCATGCATTGGATTCCTTCTCAACTAGTTTGATGGTTCCCAACAAAGATAAAATATCTATCAATTCCTTTCATCCTCTATGCTTTTATGGCTTTCCATACCATGCTTTGCAACCACTCTCTATTGGAAAGCAATATCAATTAATGATTTACACTTTATAAAATTCACCGATAGCTTCAATGTATTAATTTTTCACCATGGTTCCTAATAGCTTGTAATTTACCCTTGAGTCGGTCAGTAAGTAATTAGTATCACCAATTGGCTAATTTTCCCAACTCACCAATTTTCCACCAAATGATGACTCGGGATATCTATTATTAAGGTCTGTAGATTAGTATTCACTTAGAATATTTGTAAAAATAATTTCTAAGCCCTTGCTAGCATTTTCAGTACCCCTAGTAGATTCAACAACCATTCCTTGTTACCATTCCACACCTTACAATATAACTTAAGCCTTCTCAAATCGTGAGTTTGTTATTTCACACACTTGCTACTTTGGAATTTAATTAGTCAAAAAATGATGTAGGTGAGTCATTAGTGACATTTTTTCTACCAAGAGAAGGCACAATAAAAATTGAATACTTTCCTCATGAATTGAATTACTGGGATGATTGCAATGTCCCAGAATGCCCTTGTTCAACTCCTTTCTATCAAAAATTGTCTTTCTAATGAAAACATGCGAGTGTGACATTTCATTGAGGCATCGAGCCAAAAAATTTGTACTATGAATATGCTTCCATGTTTGCATGTACATTTACAAGGGCCTTTAATAATGTAATATCCAATAGAATTACTCTTACCCTTTGCTTTAATAAACACCTCCTTTTAAAGCATTTACTCCATTTTGATTGTCTTCTTTATGATATGGCTGCCGATAAGTTCATACTTCTGAATTTGAGAGATTGTGTTTCAACATGATTTTTTTTATTGTCTTGACTGATAATACTCCCACAATAATCATATGAATGCTCTTACAAGCTCATAACTATGTAAAGCAGGTTGGTTCTCCATGTGGGCTTGGCTTAAAAAAAATCATTTTCAAATAGATTTCATATTGAAGTGATCAAAGGCTACCTCTGAATGTATGTACGGTGAAAACATGAAGTGGGTTATCACTAAAACTTTCTTTCAAGAATTTTTTCAAAATGATCAAAACTAGCCAGATCTACTTAGGAATCACCTTGGAAAATCATTCAAATGACCTCCTGGAGCTACAAAAGTTTATAAGAATGTAGATATCTGACCAAAGAATGCACTGCAACAAATGGTTAGGAAAAATGGGTCATGAAGTATAAGATATTGAATGTAAAAGTTTCTTAATTAGACTTTTCTACAATTGCACCTATCCAAAACCAATTGTAGTTCACCAAGTCACCTCCTAAAAAAATTAACAAATCAACTTCTAGCAAGCCACCACTAGAAAGATTAGATCATTTAGGTAGATAGAGTAAGTGCATAAGAAGGATTTCCTTCAATCATCAACCTTCACGAGATATTAGGGGTCAAACTTGACTAGCTTGAAACATGTTAGAAATGCAGATGTAAAATTAGAACAAACTACATTTGCTTTTGATCTCAAAAAAATAGCAAATCAGATCATGAGGCTCTGAAACTGGACCATGGAGCATATGAATGTAGGGAGAATGGAAAGTAACAATTCTTTTTTCTTGACGACCATCTAGCTTTGAAATATCAAGTCAAGCAAGAGCCCACTTCATAGGACAAAGAGTTTGCAAACAACGAAACAGTCCCAAAACCCTCCAACTTTGCATTTCAAAACCATGTCAAAACTCATTATGGGGAGTTGAAAATTGACATGCATGTTACCATATGTCAATTGAACATGCTTTCCAAGGGTTTTGGCATGAAAATCAACTGGTACTAAATTATGGGAACATCAAATTTGCAATATTTGAAAGTGCCAATAGTGGCACTAACTAGGGATGTATGCCCCCTATGGGCATACCTAGAATTTAGATCTCTAGGAAGTAGACCAAATTTTGAGTCCATTGGGTGCTCTCAAATCACTCCTTTATTTAACCTTCTTTTTCAACTTCACTTGGTGACCCCAAGCCACCAAATGAAAAAGTGGGAGTCAATTCTCACCTCTATCAAAAACCAATGTTTTAATCAATATGATATCCCTCAACCCATGCTTGCCTCTGTCACACCACAACAACATGAGTGACTATATTTCTACAAGTAGAAGTATCAAGCTGCCTTTGAACAAGTGGAAACTTTCTCCCTATTTAGCTTTGGTATTACATGGTGGCCAAATCGCATAGGCCACATCACTGTCCCTCTCTTCATTTTCTTATTTGTATCAAGTGGAAAAATTTGAAGATGGTGATTGAAGGACCACATGGAAACATGTTCTTATCACATTTCACTGAAGCCAATCTAAAAATGGCACTGCAATCTTCCTGATTAAACATGCTGGAATCTCCAAATAGCCTATCATATACAACAATGTCAACATATTCATAATCACTATGCATCTGAAAGTCAGACACACTCTCAAAATGTTGATTATCATGTGGAAAAAACTTATCATATTCATTATATAAGTCATTCTCAAAATGAAAAAAAACATTCTTCAATATCTTGCGCATTACCACACTTTATAAAAAATTCTTCTAGTTGACAAAAGTAGCACTCACATTCTGCCACATGGATGGTACTATTAAGCTCAATTTGATTATTATTTTTTGTATCAAAGGTGAAACTATCACAAGAACTTAGCATCTAAGATATTCCACATCATGCAAACTATCTCCAAGTGTTTGTAAAGAGATACACTCATGCATTGGTACACTATGTAACTATCTTCCATCATGCTGGTATTAAGAATTATCAAGGATTTCTAACTTATCCTCATCTTTACTCACTTTTTTATCCTCTAAACATAACATATCAACATCTTTAGCATCCCAAGCTTGCTCCAATATGAACAATTTTGGTTTAGTTAGATAATCTGATTTTTCATTGAAATCAACATCCACATCTGGGTATGTGCAAGATCATCATGGAAAAAATAGGCCCTTAAGTGGCAAAAAATTTAGAAAAATTAGAGTTAGGAAACTTTATGTAAAAATTTGAATAAGTTATCTATATTATTTCAAAAATATAGAATCTATAGCAAATTGAATGTAGTTTCTAAGCTACTAGGTTTTTTTTTTTTTTTTTTAAATCTATTTGGTGAAAATTTGAAATTTCAATGTAGTAGTACTTAAATTTCAAGGAAAAAGTAAGAAGTAGGTGTATGTCTGAACACCATCACCACAATAAAATGATAATATTGTTTTACAATATTTTAGATATAAGTAGAGTAATCATGTCTGAATGTGATGCATATTTTTTTTATAATTTTTTCCCAATTAAATAATTAATTATGATTTTTTTATTACAACTTAAATTAAAAAATATAAAAAACTTGTATGTCTGACCACCTTAACTTGGTAAAAAATTCATGAAATTCAATTTTTCTTTTTTTAATCCTATACTATGTGAAGCATAGAATGTGATGCATTTTTTGGATTCAAAAAATGTGATACCATTTGAAAGCTATAAATTTTTTTCAATCAGCTTATCAATCAGGACTTTAGACGTAATTCAAATAAAAAATGAATAATAAAATTTACTTATTAAATTCAAAGTCAAGCATAATTTTACATTGCTGGAAACTTGAGAATCTCCTTTAAAAACCCTTTCCATTTCATCAATTTTGGGTAAAGAAAAGTCATCAGCCACACACCCATATGAATATTGCCACTTTTTGGCCCATCATGATCCTGCACATACCCATCTACATGAAAGGAATCATGACTAGGCTCATTCAAGTCAAGAAATGGACACTTTTCCAAATCTGTATTAAAATTTTCAAGACTTGGCTCATTGTGTACACAAACCTCATGGTCATCTTCTATTTCTAATTCATAAAAATAGATTTCTAAACTTGCATCAGCATGCACACTTTCATACTCATCATGCAGTGCCTCATTGCAATCAAAGGGTTGCTTGTCTTTGTTTGCATTATCATCATGCTAGCCAATTGGTTCATAACTGAAAGGAAAATTAGAAATATATGCATCATACCTTATGTGGTGAAGATTATCATCACTGTCAAAAATCAATATGGGAAGCACACAACAACTAAGAGTTGTTCACATGTGCACATTTTTGATATTCAGTGATCAATAGATTTGAAATTTGTTCACTACTTAATAGATCATTGTTTTGATCCATTCTTTCAACCACTTCCTCTCCTTGACCTCCACTAGAACTGTATGCTTTACAAGATGTAAATCAAAGTATACTATGATGTCATCATCATCAAAATCTGAAAACTCAATGGACTAATCATAAATAGGATTTTCCCAATCATAGGACATTGAATTGTTGACAACCTTGTCAAAAATATGGTCACAATTTGTTATAGAGAACATACTATCCATTTGTTCATTCTTCCTTACTTTTGGGCTATCATAACAACAATGCACATTTTTTGCATTTAAGTATTGAACTAAGCATTATCATTGAGTTTTCCATTTACATCCTCTTGAGGATAGACACAAAAATTTTCATTGTCATGAACATCAACGATACACATTCCATCACTCTTAATTTCTACCTTCTCAGGCATGCATTTGTCTATATTTAAAATTGAAGACATTTGATCATGTGTATTCACAAAATGTCTAATTTCATCAGCATATTTACCCACAATTGAAAAAAGAAACTTTGCACATATTCATTCCTCTTTTTTTTCAAATTATCTAAAAATGTGTAAGCCATTTGCATACTCAATATTTTTTTTAATTCTTTAACATTGCACTAGACCCTCCTCAAAGGATTCAAAATCCATATGAATGTAATCCAGAGTAATAGGTCTAAAATTTTAAGGGATTAGTGAAAGAGAAACAAGTTCAAAATACATATGAATTGAATCTGAAGTACTAGGAATAAAATTTTAAGGGATTAGTGAAAGAGCAACAACAAATCTATGATTGGAAGCAATGCTTTACTCCTCATCTTGTTTTTTAATCTCCTTTAAATTTGTGACAAGCTCAGAAGGTTCTCTTGCAAATTCTTCTCTATAAGTATCCACTAGTTTATCCTAGCAGGGAAAGGACTTCTCAAGAAAACTTAAGTACAATCCCTAGCTCTAGCTTCAAGATATTTGACAAAAAAATCTCATCCACATATCCTAATCTCCAAATGGATGTTTCTCCATGAAACTAGAAAAACGTTGGACATGTGCATCTCCTTCACAAACATTGTATCAATTCAATCTAGGCACCTATTTATTGAGTTGAGTTGGCATACTTTCAACCTTGTAATAAACTCATGACAAGTCTAATTGGTCATACAATGGATCAAAGGAATTGAAGAAAGGTGCATTAATTTAGCTAGTAGATACAGTATGATTATCTTATAACTAGGCCTATAAAGACATTGGGTTCCTTTTGTTCAACTCTTCAATTTTCTTTATAAACACAACTTTCCATTCATTGCTTAGTCTAGGCTTGTTCACACATGGGTTCATGTACTTTTTGCTGTCAAATATTTGAGGATTATCAGACTTCTGAAGTTTCTTGACAATTTGTATTAAGGTTTCTATTAGCATGGTTATTTTCCTTTGGTAATCTATAGATATATATATATATAAATTTGGGTTTAACTAATTGTGCATAATAATAACCATGGCCAAATGAAGGATCACTAGGATAATTTCTAATATGTTGGCAACCTGGGCTTGAAACATATGATAATGCAAATGGATGAAAATCCCTAGGATAGACAAATTCATTCTAACCATCCATACTAGAAAATTTGTGAATACTTAGAAAAATAGTTTAAATAGAACAATAATAGCATTCACTATGACAGATCTAGCAAATGAAAGTATGCAAAGAGCCATGCACCTTCACATCTCCACCTGCTATAACTTTGAATAAAGATTTTTATGTCACAATAACAAATAGTAGCCCTTCACATGCATAAATTGTAGAGTAGAGTTGCCAACTCTTCAAAAAGAGGAAATCCTTTGAAGAAAGGATATCTTCATCAATGCAAATAAATCCTTTGAGTTCTTCCAATAGTGTCTCTTCATAGTCTTTTGAATTTGGGCTACTACACATGAATTTGCACATCTGGAACTTGTTAAAAATATAAACTAGTCATTCATTCTTTCGTACTATTTCCAAATGGACTTAAAAAAATTTAAACAAAAGATTCTAGGATATAATTACAAAGATAATTCACTTCTCCCTAGTGGATTCACCATTCTATTAGCGTTCCAAATCTACTGATCAAATGAGTCCTAAAGAATAGCCAATTTCTTATACTCAAACTCAAAGATGGATTTGGCCAACTGAAAAGATTCAGTCAAAGACTAAAATCTCCTATACTTCTATCTCTACAAGACCAAGGGGGGTCTCCCTTCAAAATGCCTAAAGACTTAATTCAACTATGCACAAACATTGCATTTTATAGTAGATAATTCCCAAGTAAAATATACCAATGAAAGTATTAACAACTTCAAATCTAGCTGCATTTTTGGTATCTCAACAATCTCTCATTAATTGGGAAGTATAATTTAACACTAAAATCAAATGAAAAAATAGGAACTGAAATGATTTTGGATTAATAACTTTTTTCTGAGATGCATTAAGTTGAATGCCAAATCAACGCATAATTCTGGGCCATGGAACCAAATACACAATTATAAAGAGAATTTCATCAGCAAAAAAACTTCAAGAAGTGGATTGATAACTACTAATGCCTTACACTAACATATCCACTCCTATTGTCATGAAAATTCTTCTTACAAATCCACCTTGCACACTTAAACCACAATTATCTGCTAAAAGTAATTTAACCATTTCTTTGAAATAGAAGCATGAACAAATAATAGAATCTTAGGGAAATTGAGATGACAAATTCTAAATACTTTGTATTATTAAACTCATATGACTAAATATGTACAGATATAGAGATAATTTGGTGACATTCATGATTTTCTTGAAAAAAATGACTAAAATTTACTCATGGAACTCAACTATTACAATTGTATATTCAATTCATGAATTAGACTTAGCATTTCTCTATCCACCCAACCCATATAGAAATCTCAGAACACTTTGCAATGAGAAAAGAAGAGAAGATATAGAAGGTAGAAGAGCCCAAAAATTAATCTATTGAAGACACCTGGAAGCATAATCCTCCATTAATCAACAACAAGAAATGGTAAAACCTCTCTTCTCTCTTCCCTTTGCAATAACAAACCATGCCTTTATTTTGAAAACCAATTTACAATAGAAAATCCAACTCCTTATGAAAAATCTCTCCATTTTACCCTACATTGTGAAAAATAGTTTTGCACGTGAAAGCTCCCATTTACTCTCTTTTGTTTTGCTACATTTTCACATCTATACATCCAGAAAATATCTTTTTTCTAGATAGCGAATATTTTATTCACTCTATAAATCATCCACCTCTACACTTTAATATTGTATCTTCTATAAAATGTTTTCATTTTAAATAAAATGAAGGCCTTCAGAAATTTAATCACTGGGTAAGCAAAATATTACCCATGCTTTTCATATTTAACTTTACCATATATTTAAATCCTTTTACTTATAAAAAATTCACTTTGGCATAAGAGGTTCTTTGATTTTTACTAATGATAAAATATTTTAATCAAAGATTTCATAAGGCATACTCTACATTTAAAAAATTTTAAACCTTTTTTCAGGAAATATTTAATATTCACATCATTATTTAAAAGTGAAGGGATTTGAAATATTAATATTGAGTTGCATTAAAAATTTACCCACTCGTCATACCACATTTTCCATTATTCACTTAAAATGCATTTGAAAGTTTTGGGACCACCATGAGCCACGTGGATCCTTCTAGAAGACCTCACGGTTTTTGAAAAGCCTACATCTTAAAACTTTGAGATAGCAAGGAACGTCCAAGATTTCACCTACCATTTTGTTGACTGTTGATCTTAGTTTTCTCCCCTATTTTCCCTAAATCATTACATCTGACACTCTACAACTAATTCTAGTGCTATGGTGGCAAGAATTTCCTGAAATAATTTTGATACATTTTCAATGTATGCCCAAACTAGAGCTGCCAAATAGAGGCATTCCCTGTGGTGACTTCTTGTATTTGTGCTTTATTTCCTTTACAATATCAAATAGACCCCTCTTAGCTGGCTAATTGCGCCCAATCAACAACATTTCCTGTTTACCGTGCCAATGCCCTATAATGTTGTCTTTAGGCCTTCTTTTAGCACAATGTCTGCTCAACCATTTCAAAATCAATGAGACATGTGAAAACCCTTATTTATCTATGGAATATTTCTTTACAATGTTGAATCAACCCTTTTAAGCTAGTTCGATGGTGCCTCTTTAAATCCTCCAATGCTCTAATCAAAGAATTTCCCATGGTAGTATTGAATTAACCCCTTTCTATTATGTGCACAATGGTTTCCTCCTTAGTAGTACAACATTCCCAATCTTAGCACCACACTGCATAGTATAGGGTTTGATCCTTCCTAAGACATGATGAATTCTCCAAATCCCTCTTGCACCCTTTTCATAATGAGTTTTACCTTAGAAAAAATGCAACTTGCTTGACATGGGAATAATTCATGATAAATTGGACTTAATGAGACCTTGATTTAGTGTTGTGAAGTGTTTTACATGTCCACATTAGGTTTTGGACCATTGCATATGCATCTAACAATTTCTTGTAAAGGTGTTGTAAAGTGTTGTGAAAGACTTTCACGCTTTTCTAGACTTAATGAACCCATTTTCCCTTAATTCAACATTATAAAATGTATTTAATTGCATCTTCACATCAATCTAGAAGGCTTGTAACATAAATTTAAAGTTAATCTAGTGTTGTAATGTGTCCTACACATTCACATTGGATATTGTCCCTTCCTAGGCTATGTGGACCTCATTTTAATGTTGTAAAGTGTATCTAATCATAATTTTACATTGAAATTTGTGTCCCAAGCCCTAATTGGAATTTACATCATCACTAATAGGCCCCTATTACCCCATATTGTGCATCCCAAGGAATAATTTGATGAAATAACTGACAAAGTCATCATATAAACCTAATTTATGCATTCCCCAATAACCCAGTAGGAAAATGGACCCCTCTAGGATTAATTTTCCATCTATGGTGAATGAGTCCTTTCCAGGTGGGATTTATTTTCCCAAGGTGGTGAATGAGTCCCATTTGGGCCTTTTTTGACTTTTGAGCAGTAAAAATTAGGTTTTAAGTTTAATTTTTCTTCATGTTGGCCTTAGGGATCCAATTTAGGTGTGAATAAGGTTAATTTCCTATAAATTCAATTCTCTAAACCCTAATTTACATCTCTTAACTCATTCACACATCTCTCATCACTCATTAATCATATATCTTCTCTATCATGTCAAGCAAGTTAGGGTCTCATCATTGCAAGTAATCAATATAGCTTCCTAAGACATTCAAGGGAAGATTCTTCATGTTTTGTTGTAGAAATTCAAGATCAATCTTCATGGAAAGGTAATAACTCCATTATTGCATGATTCATTACATTCTTTTCTCATTTTGGCTTAATTACCTACAAGGGGTTTGACCAAGGCAAACCCCCATGCCCTAACATCCAACATTTCTCTTTCTTGTCTTGTGTGTTTAAATATTTAGAAATATTGGAGGCTTAGGTTTCATTCAATATTGCATTGAAAAGTTGTTCAAGTCATCTCTTCACTGTATAAGGAGAAACATCAACAAAAAGTAACCTTTAGGCTTGAATTTGTCAGCTTCAAAACTAGACAGCTGGAGAAGTAGAAAGTTTAGACCGAAGGCTCCTATTTCCACCTTTGAATATATAGAAATTCAAAACTAGACTCATTCTCCATCAGTGGTGAATGAGTCCCATTTCGGGGCCTGATTTTGGTTTCCTACATTTTTGGATACACATTTTTCTGAAACAAGCTCTGAAACAGTCTCATAGATTTTGGACTAATTCACCTAAAATGGCGAATGAGTCCCACCAAGCCTAAAAATCACGATCAATATCATTTCAAAATTAATTTCTAGTCTTCATCAATATCTTAGGTGCACACTTTCTATTTCATCCATTTCTATTGCAATTTGTATTCATTTCTAGGGTTTTCACATTACATAATGTGTTTTCAAACAATCTACATTTCATTCGTTTTGCATCAATAATAAATCCATCATATCACTTTCTTGCATTCAAACATTGAATCTAGGTATATTACATCCATATTTCATTGACTTTGAGTATAACATTTCCCATTTTGGCTCTTCTTTCTCCTTTTAGGTAAAAACCATAGAAGCACTACAAAGGATTAGGATGCCAAAATCTTTTCTACAATTTGGTAAACCTTCTTTTTGAATATCTCCTTGTCTAATTTGGAGTACATCCTCATCCTAGAATTATCTTGCATTACATTTTACATTAGTTAAATTGCATTCCATGGTTTCAAATTTTGCATTCATGAAAAGTGCATTTAAGTTACATTTTTGGAATCTAAAATCAATAAGTTTTTTTTTGAAATTTTGCATTTTCATCTTAGGTTTACATCTTATAGCATAGAAAACATAAAAATACCTTATAAAAATTTGAAAAATCTAGAACAAATCCCCACTGGGACTCATTCACCACCCTAGGTGAATCAATCCCTTTTGACCCCTCAAACTACCTTTTATATAGCTAAAAACCCTATTTTTATGCTTCTATTTGCTACCTTAGTTATTTGTATCAGTTGGATAACTTTCTATATCATGAATTTCATTAGATTTAGCTTGCATTAGCTCATTTCCTACATTGTTAAAATTCACATTTGCACTTCCAATCTTTCATCTTTCATATTATTGCATAGTGTCACAAGTAAATTACTTTGTTTCAAATCTAAAAAGTTACATTTCATCCTATGTCTTTACGTTGCATTTTACATTTTCATAGCTTCTCATACATTTAAATCATTAGAAATAAGCATTATTTACATTCAAGGCACTTAGAATTTTGCTATTTTAATTTTTAGCATTAGTTCCTAGTTCATTTAGATTAGATTCATTAACAAATGAACAAAAAAAAAAAAAACATCAAACAATCCAATTCAAAAAATGATTCAATTTCGAAAAACCATAACATCCAAGCCCTCTAGTAGTGATGATTTAGACATGTTAGATGAAGCCCTTAAGGAATTTCTCTTACTAAGATCATCCACTAAAGATTTGACACAAAAGGATACATGCATCGATAATCATGATAATCATAATTGTTCTTCTCCTAATATCTCTCCCATTGGTGATGAAGATATGTTGATGAAAAAAGACACAATCATTGAAGATCATGAAAATCTTGCTTGTCTTCCTTCTCATCCCTCCTACAAAGACATTATGACCCACAAAGTTGAAAATATTACCACTACCTTACCGAATCCTTATTCAACTCCCAACACCTCCCCTACTTGTCCAATTCCTTTAGTGAATAAGGATAAACTCATGAATGATTGTGACAAACGCATTTGTGTGGAGGATATGATTGAGAGCTATGACAATCCTACCTCTCCTACTCAAGACAACATTCTAGTACATGCAGATATAAGTATGGATAATCATGACAATAAACACTTTTCTTCTCCTAATATCTTCTCTACACATGAAGAAGATAGTTTAGTGTTAGAAGATATCATGATGGAAGATCTATTTGAAAAATAAATTCCAATCATTATTAACCATGAAACTCCTTGGTGCAGGATGACCCAGTTCAATTAACACATTAGAAAGGGAAATTTTCAAATGTAAAATGTATGTAAAAGGTCATGTGAAGACCTATTTCAATGTATTTGAATGTTTACTAGGTCACTAGGAGGTGAGTTAAGTTAATTTGGGAAAAAATGCAAATTGTTGCCAATTGTGTAAAAATGCAAAAAAGAATTAAAAACATAGGAATATAAAGAGTTTTGTAGGGATAGGTCAATGAAGGAAGTTGAATAGATAATTATTGGATGGGGAATATCTTTAAAAATCCTTGAAAGGGCCGATTGAAGGGTAGATTTTTCTATTGGACAAAATAATCAATAAGATACCCTTGTTTCATTTTTAGTAACCTTTTCCATTCTTGTTTCAGGTTTTTACAGTTAGTTTAAGCAATTCATAGGCTTGGTTTTTGTTTTTTTTCATCAAGGAAGGAGTTAACATTCATTTAGGAGAGTGTTAGTTTGTTCTTTTCAAGAATAAAGAGTTTGAGGTTAATTATTTAAATCTCAATCTATGTTCTTCATACAATGGTTTTGAGAGTACATTAAGAAATTGATGGCCATTCCACCGATGTAGGGTTAGTAGGTCAGTGGAATGGATTAAATTTAATGTCTTTTCAATTTTATTGAGTGTGTGGTTGTAGGGGTAACAAGAATATGGAATCTTGTTGCTGATACAAAGCCAATTTTTGAGTTTTCCTTTCAAAATTGGAGCCTACAAGTTAGGAATTGATGAAATAACATTGGGAAGATTTTAAGGTGGCTCAT
The DNA here is from genome assembly GCA_007258455.2 of Sequoia sempervirens. Lineage (NCBI taxonomy): Eukaryota > Viridiplantae > Streptophyta > Pinopsida > Cupressales > Cupressaceae > Sequoia > Sequoia sempervirens. Next base: position 66,994,313 of record VDFB02000017.1, read on the forward strand.
TTTGTGTATGCAGGATTACTCCTAACTATTTTTAATAGTGGAAAATCCTTTAGAGGTCTCAAAGGTATATTAACAACAAACCTTCATTTCTTGTGCAAGGTTAAGCCTATAATTAAGGGTTTGATAGTTCAATGCTCTATTGGGCCTATTAGATCTTGAAATTTATTGAATATTGTGATTTGGAACATGGATAAAGACTATTTTTGGTTACATGGAGAAAATGATATGATTAGATACGAGTCACCTTGTAAATTTGGCCTAATTAGGGGCTCTTTGGCAGTGTACAATCAGTTTTTCTGATGATTGTTTCAAATCAAGTCTATTTGTGTTTTGTGGTATGTTATTGTGAGCATAAATGGGTCCCTAGAATAGTATTTGGTGTTTGGAGATTTAGACTGAGTTTTTTGATATACTCATTTTAAGGGTCTTGTAATGTTAGTAGAACACTAGAAATTGCATCTAAGAAACTAAGTTTCTATTACCTGACAGTGAAATAAATGATTGAAATTGTCTTGGACTATCTAGAATATGTTGGAAATGTGCTTCTATGCTTTGGAAAAGTTTATAATGTAGTGATTGTATGGTGATTCCAATGTTCATATGGTGACTTGACTGTGAGTATCAATAAATTTGACAAATCAGAGATATGTGGATATGTTACTAGTTTATTTCTATTAGAAACCTAGTGAGTAAGATGTCTTGGTAGTTAGTGCAAGTTTTTATTGGCTGTCCTTTTGTCTTTCGTAACAAGGTAAAATGAAAAGTAAGTTGGTGAAAATTGAGAGAAGGGTATATTTTCGTAGATACTGGTCAGGGTTTTGTTTGAATTCAGTCAATGTAACATTGATGATGGTTTGGAATATGGTTTTTGGTGAAATTGGAATACTGAATTGATGCCTTGAAGCTTTGTAGAATGAAGAAACAAGTGGAATTGTGTATGATTTTGGTGAAAAGTATAGTGGATCTGTCACTTGTTCAATTTGATCTTCTCGAAAAAAAATGTTTGGGACAAAAGTTCCCTTGATGAATAGATGTTATTGATAGATGCTTTGCATCACTTGGGTATGTGCAGTATCATCATGGAAAAAAATAGACCCTTAAGTGGCAAAAAATTTAGAAAAATCAGATTTAGGCAACTTGACATAAAAAATTTAATAAGTTATCGATATTATTTCAAAAATATGTAAGAATAGAATTTGTAGAAAATTGAATGTAGTTTCTAAATTAATAGGCTTGTTTAAAAAGAAAAAATTCTATTTGGTGAAAATTTGAAATTTCAATGTAGTGGTACTTAAATTTCAAGGAAAAGTAATATGTAGGTGTCTTTCTGTTCACCCTAACCATAATAAAATGATAATATTTTTTAATAATATTTTAGATATAATTAGAGGACTCATGCCCTGATGTGATGCATATTTTTTTGTAATTTTTTTCTAAGTAAATGGGTATGTACATGATCATGATGGGCCAAAAAGTGGCAATATAATGGGTATGTGGCTGACGAATTTATTTTTACCCAAAATTGATGGAATGAAAAGGGTTTTTAAAGGAGATTATCAGCTTTCCACCAATATAAATTATTCCTTACTTTGAAAATAATAAGTAATTATTATTCATTTTCTATTCAAATTAGACTAAAGTCCTGATTGATAGGTTGATTGAAAAACATCTATAGCTTTAAAACGGTATCAAATTTTTTGAATCCAAAACATGCATCACATTCTATGCTTTGAATACTATAGGATTAAAAAAAGAAAATTGAATTTCATAAAGTTTTGACCAAGTTAAGGTGGCCAGACATACGAGTTTTTATATTTTTAAAAAGTTGTAATAAAAAATTCATAATTAATTATTTACTTGGAAAAAAATTAAAAAAAATATTCATCACATTGGTACATGAGTCCTCTAATTATATCTAAAATCTTATAAAAAAATATTATCATTTTACTATGGTCAGGGTGGTCAGACAAATACCTACTTCTTATTTTTTCCCTGAAATTTAAGTACTACTGCAAATTTCAAATTTTCACCAAATAGATTTTTTTTTTTTAAGAAAACCTAGTAGTTTAGAAACTACATTCAATTTTCTACAAATTCAATTCTTACATATTTTTGAAATAATATAGATAACTTATCCAAATTTTTAAGTCAAGTTGCCTAACTTTGATTTTTCTGAATTTTTTGCCACTTAAGCGCTTGTTTTTTCCATGATGATCCTGCACATACCCAAATAATTATTATGATTTTTTTATTACAAATTTTAAAAAATATAAAAACCCGTATGTTTGACCACCTTAACTTGGTCAAAACTTCATGTTTTGAAAGCTATCGATATTTTTCAATCAGCGTATCAATTAGGAATTTAGTCATAATTTTAATAGAAAATGAATAATAATTACTTTTTAAATTTAGAGTAAAACATAATTTGTATAAGTGGAAAACCGAGAATCTCCTTTAAAAACCCTTTTCTTTTGATCAAAATTGGGTAAAAAAATAGTCATTAGCCACATACCCATCATTTTTCCACTTTTTGGTCCATCATGATCCTACACATACCCACTCCTAGTTATCCTTCTTTTGATGACTCTCCTATGAGATATGAAGCTATGTTGGAAGATCCAATTATGACATGTGATGAATATATTAGCTCTCCTCCTAGCGTCGATATTATGGAATGTAAGAATGATACCTTAGAGAAAGCAAACAACCAAATAAAGCATTCTTCTCATATCACCACTATTGATACTCACAAAAATCCAACCCTTAATCTTCCGCCTCTGTGTACTAAGAAACAAGCTCCCAACCTCATTCTTCCAACTCATCGTCTTCCTGATTGTCCTTTCATAGCAATCAACCCATCCAACAAACCTTCACTCAATATCCATACTATCGCTCAATATTCTTCCAAGCAAACTCTAACCTTGGTACATCCTAAATTGATTGATTTCTCATATATTGTTTCCTTATCCACATAAATAACATTAGTTGTTTCTCCTTTCCATGCAATAGTTGTACGATCATAACATACTCACTATTGGATGTTTTTCATCCCTTGCAAGGAGAAACATACCACCATCCATTCTAGGCTCACCCTAGAAAGCCTTATCCTTGTATGTCACTTGTCATTATCTCTTTTGACTAATCATTAACCTTTCATGAACATATAAGATCAAGCTTGAGATGTGTATGGCATCTCTTAGGATTGAATCGAATGTGACATACTCCCTTTTTTCATGAAACAACTTATCAAAAAAATATGACTTGGCATAAGTATTTTTCAATAAGCTCTCATACCTTCTTCTACTTTAAAGCAATTGCTCATAGTAATGGTGTAGCAACTACATTAAAGTGGGGGCAGACATAGACAACATCTTTTTGAAAATTTCATGGCATGATTTACTTTTTCTTGTGAGGTGTCCTCTTCTTGGTGGTGTCATTGGGTTTAATTCCTTCCAAGAGTGTATGATCAACTAAAGTGGCTTGATGTGAAAAAATCATCACATGGATAATGATTTGACAAGGAAATAACAATCAACTAAAGTGGCCTGATGTGAATGAGGCATCCCATGGACACCAATTTGACATCCTGATTTTTCCTCTTTTCGAGAAATTAGGAACAATGATCCCTAAGAAGAAGATCTTACTTGAACAAAGTAAAAACCCCTTTAGTAATTTTTTTACATTACATTCAAAAATATTTACAAAAAGCATTACATTATGGTGTGTTATCAATGTTATTAGGAGCATAACTTTAGTATGGTTACTACAATGGGAAGCCAACACATTGGCACAAATTTCTCATTATATGGTGGGAAGCCAATACACTGCCATGAATTTCTCACTAAACCAATTCTTTGGTACATCTCATCCCATAGATGACCTGATGTTTTCTGGCCCTAGACTGAGCGCATCTTTTCAACCATGTTCTTCTTTCCTTTAGTTCTTGTCATTACATGATTAAATTTATCTTAATGGATTGACTTAGGATCTTTGATCTTGGGGGCTTAATTTCCTTCTTGATCTTTGTTAATCTTTTTCATTTGTATCTGTGCAATTGAACCTCTCTTGAATGACTACTTTAGTGTGAGTTTCAAGCAAGTTCATCCTTTCACTAAAGTGGGAGCTAAATGTACTATATAAAAAAGACATTTTGCTTGATTTGGGAATAAATCATGATAAATTGGACTTAATTAGGCTTTGATTTAGTGTTGCAAAGTATTTTAGACATCCACATTAGGTCTAGGACCCTTGTAAATGCATCTAACAATGTCTTGTAAAGGTGTTCTAATGTGTTGTAAAACACTTTCATGCTTTTCTAGACTTAATGAACCCATTTTCCCTTAATTCAACATTATAATTTAATGTATTTAATTACATATTCACATCAATCTATAAGGCTTGTAAAATAAACTTAATGTTAATCTAGTGTTGTAATGTGTCTTACACATTCACATTGGATATTATCCCTTCCCAGGCTATATGGACCTCATTTTAATGTTGTAAAGTGTATCTAATCACAATTTCATATTTAATTTTGTGTCTAAAGTCCTAATTGACATTCACATCATCACTAATAGGCCCCTATTACCCCATATTGTGCATCCCGAGGCATAATTTGATAAAATAACTGACAAAGTCATCATATAAACCTAATTTATGCATTCCCCAAATACCCAGCTGGTAAATGGACCCCTCTAGGACTAATTCACCATTTGTGGTGAATGAGTCCTTTCCAAGTGGGACTGATTCACCCAAGGTGGCGAATGAGTCCTATTTTGGCCATTTTTGACTTTTGAGTGGGAAATTTTATGTTTTCAGTTTAATATTTCTTCATGTCGGCCTTAGGGATCTAATTTATAGGTGAATAAGGTGAATTTCCTATAAAATAAAGTCTATAAGCTCTAATTTCTATAAAGTTTATAAAACCCTAGAACTCGACCCATTCGGTGCATTTTCAAACTGAAGATGTTGGGATATATATTCATAGAAAATTGGAAAAACCTACATATGGAAAATAACACATATTATGGTTTGAATAATTAAGTGGAGATGAATACACCTTAAAATAGGAACACAACATGCTTACAAAGATGAAATTGGATGTGTGGGATCAATTTCTCGACTTTAGCGGTGAAGAGAGATGTATTAGATTGGCACTTAGTAGATTTCATGATCAATTTGTGTGGCTTGACAATTCGTATATGATATCCAAAGAAGCAATTAGAGATGTTATTGGTTTATTATCCATCAAACCTACTCTTGAATGCAATCTTGAAAAAGGAAAGGGATTAATAAAGAAAATAGTTACTAGAATCAATAATCTGGCAGTTCAATATGCATATTTGGTTATTTCACACCTTATTTTTGGTGAAAATGATATTTCTACTATGGAAATTGACTTAGTATTAGAAATATTTGAGTAAGGAAAAAAATACGATCTTTGTGAGTTGCTCTAGAAACACTTGTTGGAAAATTTGAATGATAACAAGAAGAATAAATGCACATTTAGATATGGAAAATTGATATTGTGTCTAACCTTGTACTTTATGAGAGAAATTCTTTGTATAGGAGAAGTTGTTTGGGTAAATACCAAACTAGTTTCTCATCAGATCAAAGAATTAATGATAAATATTGGAGATTTGGATGGACAACGTGATGCCCTTGCTGTATTCTTTAGAAAATTCTAGAGAAGAATGAATAGAAGATGGAGAATTCCAAGAGAACTACTCACAAAACATAAGGATGACATAACATTTATGGTATCCACTAATTGCTACAATATCAAGGAGACTGAATTCAAAAACTCATGGATTCCTAAGCTAGGTATGAGATTGAAAAGGATTATGCTGGTAGTTTATTGAAATGTTAATTAATAGCCCTAAAGATCCCATCAAGATTTGGAACTTATATTGAAGTAGCTCAAGAAATTCTTGAAAGATCTGCATTGATCACTAGTAAATCAATGACTTCCTTTGGAGAATTTAGAGAAAATTTATTGAGGCTCACGCATTAATTGCTTAGACTGAGCCAGCTCCAAGGAGACTTCAACAACTAGCTAGGAGAAAGGTACATCTTCAGATAGTTCCTAAGGAAGTCACCAATTCTTCATAGTCCATTATGGAAAGCACAAATTGATTGACTAAAAATTTCAAAGAACTGAAGAGTCAAATAGTAAGTGAAATGGTCACTTGGGTCAAAGAAAAAAGATTGCTGGAAATTGAAGATAGGTGCAAGTCTACACATAGCATTGCACTTGAGATACTTAAAGAGGTTGAAGAGTGTGAGAAAGAGGCCAAAAATCCATTATCATTCTATTAGACATGGCCTGATACGGTTCAAATACTTAAGGATGATGAGGAAACAATTGAAACAAAAATAAAGTATGCATCTGACACCCTAAATCCATCTCTAGATCTAGATGATCAAACTTGGTATAGTTTAATAAAGTTGGATTAAGAATATCTTACATTACATAAGGAGATTGGAGAAATGATTAAACAATATGGGAAGCTTAGAGATCTAATAAATATTATGTACACACTTGTCTACTATGCTCTTTCTCTAGGTGACAAGATTTTGAAATTGAATATTATTCCTAGAACTCTAGTTGAAGGAAAATACATCCTTTGTTGATCTTAATTATCTATGCAAAGCATTGGAAGAACTAAAGAAGCTCCAGGATGAAGGAAAATCCTGTTGGACAAGTAATCTTAGCAAACTTCAAGAGACAACCACCTTCGGTTGATTACTCATAGCTATTGTTTTAGATGTACTCCTAAGGGGGAGTATTCAAGAATGTAAAGGAATTTGTGAAACAATTCAATAACCTTTTATCCTTTTCCATTGATTTCAAGGGGGGATAGAAGGTACCATGTGAAAAGTTTATTTTTTTAAAAGTTTTTGGGGGAGAGAAATGGAAAGTTGAGAAGAATTTGTGATGGTTTTCACATCATGTGTTGGAATAAATGAAAAATGGGGAGATTGTTGGAAATTGGAAGGTTGTAATTGATGTCAACACTAGAAATCAGGAGATTTCCATTGATGTACATTACTTGTATAGATTAGTAGTTGCTTCGATAATAATGATTCTAGCTATGATCTCTCTAGTACTGGGTGAAGCCACAATAGTGGTTTACAATTTGATGGAGGAAGGAAAATTGAGAAAAAATGACCCCATGGAAAAAAAATGGTTTTAGGGGTTTGAATGAACCTACAAGTTCAAACGAACCAAAAAGGGGTTTGACTGAACTAGGGTTCAAGCAAACCTATTAATTATTGGGCCCACATTTCCTGCCCAAAAAAAAAATGCATATTGAAGCGGGTTTGAATGAATCCTGACTTGTTCGAACCCCCAAGGGTTCGCTAGAACCCCCTGGTTCGTTTGAACCCCCCTTTTCCCTGATTTTTAACCTTGTTCACAAAAAAAAACCTAAATTTTTACTATTTGAAGCTTGGGTTGAGGATGAAAATGGAGGAATATTCACAAACCCAACTGGAATTAGGTAGTCCTCAGAATGAGCTATCCAACGAATATAATTTTAATATGTTTTGGTTTTATTATGTATTTGTTTTTTTAGTTTTATTAAACATAGGTTTTTCATCAGAAATGAAGGTCTTTGTTCTGAACATGTGGAAAAATAACATATTAGCATTTTTTTTTTTGCAAAATATGAGTGCACTAGATATTGAAGTCCTTGATCCAACCAAAAAAAAATTGAATTTCGATACATACCAAAAAAATTACACATTATACAGTTGTGCTATGTCTGACTTGTCATTGGTTTGAATTCCAAACTTGATTAAAGTAAAAATATTCAATAAAAAACTATCTAACCAAGTGGAAGCACTAGATATCGGAGTTGCAAATCTAAATTTGAAAGAATTAGAATTTTATCCTTCATGGAAAATAAGTTGTGTTATACGGTGTGCACCACTTTTTAAAAATGTTGGTTTTTTGAAAAAAACTAGTTTTTGTGGGAGATGGAAAAAGAAGTGCAATCGGATTCCAAAAAATTTGAAAAAAATATTTTTAGAATCTACAAAAAAATGTGATGAGACTCTAGCTTGTATTATCTTCAAATTCCTCATGGTTTAGCCGCTATAGGTTCCTGAATGTAAATATTTAGTTAAAAATAATAATTTCAGTGTCCAGTTTGGTAAAAAATCATAAACCACTATTGTCGGATCACCCTACTGGAAGTTTGTTGATCCAATATTTTGGTCTACATTATCTTATTTTGTAAGACTCAATCAATATCTAATATTATGTTCTATCGACATCATTTTCATCCATTTACAATATTTTAGTTGACTTGGCTATATGGTTGGAAAGTTACAGTTACTAGTAGTTTGGAAAACAGTGTTATGTTCTAAATACTACATTAAGTTTCTGTACAGTGCATTGATGTGGTAGATTTCACATCTTTTGATATTTAATTATCTTGCCTTATAGATTTGAAGATAAGTTATTTGATATTGTCTAAATGGGAATTCAATGTGTTGACAAGTTTTTGTGTTACACATTTGAGAAATTACACATATATGTGAAGTATTTGATGTTTTAGGTCTAACTTTGGCTAGGCCCTAATTATAAATCGATGTTAAGGAGTTTAAATATGCGTTGTGATTGTTAAATGGATCTAACTTAGGTCCATGTTGGCTAATACCTACTTGTGTTGGGCACAAAGATTATTATTTTGAGGACAATTCCTATAGAGTTGGTTTTTATTTAAAATGAGGTTTCTCCAATTAGGGCAACCTAATCAGAGAATGGGAGTATATATGGTATATATATAAGAGATTTTTGAGAAGCAGGTGCTGTGATGTGGGCGAAGATGAGAGATAAAAATGGATTAAATTAAGAGAGTGCGAATGCGTGAAATTGAACATGTGAGCAAATAGAATTCTTGAATACACTTACAGAGAAGTGTTTTATATACTGTGCTTCATCGAAACTAAACTTTAGTATGAGGAAGGTGCATTCTATCTGAGTTCATCTCTTAGTAGTGAGCCATAAGTTCTATTTTATAAATTATTTTAGCTTATGAGCCTTCAAGAATAGTGTGTCCTAGCAGTGAGCCATTGTAATATTCTATATCCAAATATATTATATTGTGATTTAATCATCATAGTTGTTTTTCCCATTTTGGGTTTCCCATGTAAAAATATTTGTGTTCATCTATATTGTCATCTTGTGTTGATTCCATGCTTTTACATTTAGAGTTATGCTATTTCTTGGATGGATTTTATGTAAATGGTTTAATGGAATACTAATTCACCCCTGGTCTTAGAATTTCTGGTGTTCAATAGTAAAATGTATTTATTTACATGTTCACACTAAGTTTTGACCCCCTTAATTAATTGAGCTTAATTATTCCTTGATTGGACTTTTAATTCATTTTCTAAGCCTATTTAATTACATTTTCTAAAAGGGAAACCTAACAATAATTAATGCTTAAAGATAACACTTTACCTTGAGCAATGTGTGTTACAGGAATAGGAAACTGGGACCCATTCATCCATGGGTGAATGGGTCCTCCCTAGGCTTTTGAACAACATTTTAAATTATGTTTTTGGTGGAATTTTAATGTCTCTATTAAATATATATTTAGATGTCAATTTGTGATATTTGAATTTTGGAAAATTAAGGATACATATCTATAAATATGAGGTTATTTCACTATGTTTCACCTAGAATTTTTCAAGATCTAAGAGAGCTCTTCAAGAGAAACAAGAGGAATTCAAGAGAAAAAATATTAGAGTTTTATTGTAGTAATCAAGATCCAATCATCATGTAAAAGTATTCTTGCATCATGAATGTTTGCGGAGCTATGTTCATTGTGATGTAGGTTTTATGATTCAATCAAGCATTCAAAGCATTATTTCAAGCAATATTTAAGATGATCCAAATCCATTTCAGCCATCTCATCCAAGTTGTTGATATACATTATCAAGATTCACTCAAGGGCTTGTTGATTGGTAACATAGATTTTTTCATTCTTTATTCCCTCTTTCATGCATTATATCAATTCAAGGTTTAATTATCAAAATGGGGTTTGACCAAGGAAAACTCTCATTCACCAATTTTTTTTTTCTCTCTTGTGTGTGTAATTGTAGATTTATATTGATGTAGGTTTGAAGATATTTTGAAGAGTAATATTGAGGAAATTGTCAAAGTTGTCAAAGTTGTCAAAGTTGTCATCTTCTCATGGAAACTTAGATCCTGAAGCTATTTCAGAAATTTTGACACTGAAACCGAAAGAATTTGGAAATGTAGAGATAGGAATAGAGGCTCCCGAAAGTTGTAGAAAAACCATCACCAAAGACCCATTCAACCATGGGTGAATGAGTCCTAGGAAGACTACCAGAAACAACATTTTGTGAAGGGTATTCAAAATTAAATCCCCTTCTCAGATCTTCATTTTATTTTTTGTTACTGTTAGCATTGAGTTTCATATTCAAGATCCAAGTGTTAAATTGCATTTTTTAGTTAGTTTACTATTTTTAGTCTTTCTCTGTGTTATCCTCGAATCTAGTTGAGATTGATTCATAGGACAGGCTCCTACAATACTTGTTTATTTGATAGTCCCGTGCACTTTAAGCACACAAAATGAGGTGAATTTTAATTATCTTATGTGCATGGTCCTGAGCCTTGAATCATCCCCTTGAGCACTCGCTTCTTTCTGTTTCTTGAAAATCTTGAAAATAAATATTTTGTCGCTTTTCAGTTTTCCAGTGTTAGAAAAAAATTTCCCATGCAAGGGCATTTTTTTCAGTGCCCCTACATGAGATAATATAAAAAATTTAAGGTGTAACAACACTAGATTTTAGTGCCACTAAATGTCTTAATACTTTTTTAAATGCATAGGAAGACTTTTTCATCGCCCGTACACTTTCCTGCCCTGGCAAGCGTGAAATTGATGAACTTTCAGTTCATTAATGCAATTTTATTTAACACTTTTAAATAGATTTTTAAGTCATTTTAGACCACATTTGTGACCACTCTATTTTATTTCTTCCTTGATTCAATCATCACTCACAGATTGAGGAGTTTCTAAAGATAGTCTTTCAAATTTTTGGGTCATTCTTCCATTTAGGGTTTTTTCCTCATGTTTTCTCGGTATTTCTTACTTCTTCTTTTGCCTCATTAGTGTTAATTAAGTTTTGGATTTCTTTTAAAATGGTATATGTTATTTGATTTAAATATTTTCATTTTATAGGTTCACTTTTTCATAATTGTTACTGCTCGTGCCTTTGCATTTTTTACTTTACTTATTTGTTTAGTCTTTTTAGGGTTTTCATTATTTTACCTCCATGTTCATTTTCTTTTGGGCCATTGATGTCATTCAAATATTTCTGCATTAATAGAGATATTCCTAAAGCTCTTGTCCTTCTGGGAGATTGGAAAAAATCTTGATCATTCATTAAAATACTAATTTTTATGTTTTGTAAAATTGGTATTTTTGCCCAACTTTGCAAAATGTATCACACATTTTGTACATGTGTTGAAATTGTCTGCCTATGGGGTGATCCCACAATATTGGTTTACAAGTTTTGGCCAAGTTGGACATTGAACTGATTTTTTTAACTAAATCTTCACTTTTGGGAACCTATAGCTGTTAAACCGTGAGGAATTTGAAGACGATGCAAACTAGTGATTTGTGACATTTTTTCTATAGATTCTAAATATATATATATATTTAATTGGAATCAGATTGCATTTCTTTTTCCATCTCCTTCAAATACTAGTTCTAAATAGTAAACACCATTTTTAAAGAGTGATGTTCATTGTATACTATTATTCTATGAAGGATAAAATTATATTTTTTTCAAATTTAGATTTGTAAATATGATATCTAGCAATTTCATTTGGTTACATAGTGTATTATTTGATATTTTTTTCTTAATTAAATTTTGAAGTCAAACCAATTACAATTTAGACATAGGCAGATCGTATACAACATAACTTTTTTTTGTATGTATCGAAATTCAATTTTAATTTTTTTTGTTGGATCAAGGACATCAATATATAGCACAAACATACTTTTCATATTTTTTTAGTAATATACTATTTTTCCACAAGTGGAAAACAAAGATTTTGATTTTCGGTGAAAATATACATTCATATTAAATAAAAAATAAATATAATAATCAAATTAAATATATTTAAAATTATGTTTTTTGGGAAGTTTATAAGAAGGACTACATACTCACAAAAAATAAATTTTAAATGAATTAATGTGATCCACCAAAGGGTAAATCAAAAGTGGTTTTTTATCAGCATTTTGATAGGTGTACAAAGGAGACTCCATTATAGGTATGGTTTAAAACTAGCAGGGTTCTATCCAAGGTGGTTTGATCAAAGCCTCTTCGATTGGAATCCTTTAAATGGAACTTTTAAAGGATTAAATCATTATATTTTCTAAAAATATGTCATTTAAGTAAAATTCGTGATGTCCCAAAAAGTGTAAACCACTATTGTGGGATCACCCTACGCAAATACAAATATACACAAGTAGCAATTTTTGCTGGCTATGCATAACTACTATTTTAAGTTTACATGCATTGGCGGACCTTTTCACCGCCTCAACAAAAAATGGAAGCTTTGAACTCTACATGCACTAGAAGAATTTTTTACCATTATTACACAAAGAACTACCAACATATATGCAAAAGAATCAAAATTCTGCGCCATTACATTTCTTTCCAAATTGAGTGTTTATATGTAAAAGTAGAATTTTTTTCTTCTTTTGCAAACATTGAAATGTTAAACTTACTTTGCATGAGCACTCTTTTTCACCACTTCAGAAAGCATATATCTATTCATAGAAACATGTACTAGCACTAAAAATTTGTGCGTTTACACATGAATCTCAAATCCATGTAAAAGCACATAAATTCAATGCTAGTGCACCAGAGCTATTCCAAACATGCAGTTAGGTAATAGTGCTGAAATGTAGAGATTATACACATAAATTGAACTTCCTAATATGTAAGGGTACTAAATTTCAGCACCCCTACATAAAATCCTGAATTTTTCACAAACTCCCAAAAAATTAGAAATTTGCATTCTAATCTCCATTTCACCTACATTCGCATGATTTTTCTCACTTCATTTCTCATATATGCTTGCTCCAAAGTTCTCACTTGGATTTCCACATTCCCACACTTTCATAATCCATATTATTCTAATATCAAAAAAGTCCTTTGTTTCTTTGCAGTTGTATTCTTTCTCCTTTCAAGCATTCCTCGAAGGCATTCATTGTAGGATATCAATGGTCTCTTGGTACACTTAATGACAAATGAAGAGTCTTCATCGTCAAGTAAGAAGGAGAAAATGAAATACAAATACCAAGGTTTCTACAGCCTTTGATGGTCACATCTAAGATCGATGAGATCATGGATACATAAATCAAACATCTTGTCATCAATGATTTTGTTATAAGAACAGAGAAGCAACCTTTGGAAAATGATTTGGAGGAAATTATTCATAGCAATCTCGATCGAGTTTCCTCATTTCTAGTAGCGGCTTGTTGTCTATATTTTGTGTTTCAATTTGCATCACACTACATTCAATAGGGTAGAAATGTTAGGGAATCGTTAGGACAAGTAATGATGAGGTTGGATGCTGATTTATTTGATGTGGTTTTTCAAATCCCAACCATGGAAAAATATACAAATATGACTATTCAAAATTCCCAAGAGGCTTATGGTAAAAATCAAAATGAAGTGAAGTAGTTGATTAACATGAAATGGTCTCGTTCATGGAGCTCAATAGTTTATCTCAAGAAGTGTAGAATCTTGTCCTAAATTGTGTAGTCATTAGTACTTGACATCTTAACCATGACGTGCTACAATTTTGTAGGTTTCCCTCAAGTTTTATGGGTCAAAAATATTATCATTGATATTTATCTTAATTGTCTAATTAATTTCATAATGAAGAATATATTTTTCTATGTAGAGAATTATTTTGGTGGCCACTAACTTCTCAAACTAGTTTTTGTTTCGTATTTTCCTTATCTTTGTAAAACCTTAAAATTAGATAAATTTTTTTATTGTGTTATGCATGTGGAATATTGCTATGCTATTAAAATCTTGTTAAACTCATTATTTGATTTTATTTTATTGATGTAACCAATGATTTCATATTAATTCATGTGTCTGTGTCCTATATAGTGTTGAATGCACAAGACAATAGAGAGGGGATTTGTTGAATCTTTTGTACCTTAAAGATTCAAAAACCATCACAAACATTCAGATCCATATTCACTCAATTAACCCTTAATCTATTATAATGATTTAGCATGAGAAATAAAATAATAGAAACTGAATTAGGTCAACACCATGCACACAAAAACACAAAATTTATATGGAAAATCCAAGATGGGAAAAACCATGGTGAGGATTAGCTCACAATATAAAGTAATATCAACATAATACAAAGGGCTCACTACAAGAGTGCTCATTACCAAAGGGATGACTGCTAAAATAGAAAAAAAAGAGATAGAGAATAATGGTACATAGAGGAATCCATCTCAATGAAATAGAGAAATCCACCACAATATCACTAACGCCTTTGTAGCCTAACCAAAGAATTATAGACACCATCTACTAACTACATCTAGAAATCTAACACATGAAATCTCGCAATGCACATCTCAAATTGGAACTCTATCACTTTGTAACTCATATCATTTGCATCATCATTTTCTATCTTTGGATCCCTCAATAACTCATATCATATTTATGTCATCTCCAACCTTGAAATCATTCTCCAAGGTTGGCTATGCACCTAAACCATGCAAATTCATATTAGGTCAGCACCAAAGCATTTATGTGGAAAATAGAAGTGAAGGAATACCACACAACTCTTTATTTGGGATCCAAATCTATATTTCCATGCTACAAAATGATTCTACAAACAATAAACATAGACCATAGTTAGTGTAAACACCAAGTTCAATCATGATGAGGGCGCAGTCCAATACACAGAAAATAACCCACAAACAAGAGAATAATTTTATTATTCAGAAAATGGAGCTTCTTACATGCAGAGGATCTCAAATCCCCAAGTTCTACAACACATGCAAGCTACAGAAAGCTACAGAATTACCCTTTCGCAATATGCGAGCTTGTCCCCAAAAAGTTACCCAAAAGTTAGAAAACCCGCCCATAAATAGAGCTCCTCATAAGTTTGGAGCCAAAACAACATTCAAATTGAGTTTAGGCAGTGTGGCGCAAAAAATTTACAACATGAAGTTGAAATTTCAAAAGAGCATTTCCAATGGTATCTTCTAGAAAGTGCGCCAACTTCCCAGGGCCATAACTTTTGATCCGGGGCTCCGATTCGCGAACCGTTTGAACCGTTGTAAAGGTCTCGAAGTCAAGAATGTGCTTGAAATCTGTTACGCCAATTTTGGCAAGTTTCAGGGCCATTCCGGAAGCTCTAAGTGCCTCAAATCCAACTCAGAAGATTTTTAGATGCAAATCTGGGAAACTAAAACTGCAATATCTTTCAACCCAGGAATACAAAATAAAAACCGTAAATTGGGAATTTCATTATGACGAAAAGGGTATCTTGAAATGTAAAAACATCTAAAAAATGATAAACTTGAAATTTAACTATTTTTTGGGTGATGCAAGATTGCCCTTACACCACTGGATGCTCTTGCATCAGACACCCAGGGTAATTTTGAGAAGTGACCCCATCACGTCTCAGATGGTTGAGGAAAACCCAACTGGTCAACCATTGCCTTAGATAGCCAGGATGAATCTTCCACAGGCCTTCCTCTCCATTTCACCAGATATTCTTCATATTGCCTATTTCTGGTACTCCTTCCCACATGACTATCCAAGATTTCCTCAATCTCATCCTTTTAAGTAGATGCTTTGGAATCCCACACTGTTCCATCATTAGTACTTCCTCGCACCACCTTCATGATACTCTGTCAAATCTAAAATGTTGAACACAGGGGAAATGTTGAATCCATCTGGCAACTCTACCTCATATGCATTCCCTAAATCATGCTTCTTCAAAATTTTACAGGGACCAAAAATTTTCATCTTCAATTTGTTATATGTTCCCACTGGAAACCTTTCTTTCCTCAAGTGGACCATCACTTCATCACCAATCTGAAACTTTTTATACCTCCGCTTCTGATCTGCCTTAGCCTTATACTGCATATTAATCTTGTTAATATGTTCTCTTACCTTCTCATGTATATCCTTGATGTGTTCTGCAAAATATTCAGCTTCAGCACTTATTTTCTCTCTTGGTCCATCTTCCTCAATTCTGGAGCTGTTCTGGGGCTACCTCCATACACAATCTGGAATGGTGATCTACCAGTGCTTCTGTTGACAGAATTGTTGTAAGAAAATTCTGCCTGGGGTAAGATCAAGTCCCATCCCTTGGGTTTATCTCCTACCAAACATCTCAGTAGGTTACCCAGACTCCTGTTAACAACCTCTTTCTGCCCATCTGTTTGTGGATGGTGTGCAGAACTGAACTTCAACTTTGTCTTCAGCTTCTTCCACAAGGTCCTCCAAAAGTACCCCACAAATTTGGTGTCACGATCTGAAACAATACTCTTTGGCAGACCATGTAGCCTCACCACCTCTTTGAAGAACAAGTCAGCAATGTGGACTGCATCATGGGTCTTACATGGAATGAAATGTGCCATCTTTGAAAACCTATCAACCACCACAAAGACTGAATCATTCCCTCATTGTGTCCTTGGCAAACCAAGAACAAAGTCCATACTTATATCCTCCCATGGCCTCTCTGGTACAGGTAAGGGCTGATATAAGCCTGTATTCTAGCTCACTCCTTTAGCAATCTAACATACCCTATAGCTTTGTACAAACTTCTTCGCATCCTATGACAATTGAGGCCAATAATAATGCTCACTAATAATGGCAATGGTCTTATCACGACCAAAATGTCCTTCCATTCCTCCACTATGCTTCTCCTTTATCAGGTTCTCCCTCATGGAACTCCTTGGGATACACAATTGACTTCCCTTAAATAACATGCCATCCTGGATTATGAAATCTAGCCACCTTGTCCTGTCCACTGTAACAGGTTCCTTGCAAGCTTTCAAACCTACTGCAAAATCGGGATCTTAAGCATTACAAATTTCTTAAGTTCATTGAATCCAACCACTTCAATCTGCATCTTTGTCATCAATGTATGCCTCCTACTTAAGGCATCTGCAACCCTATTTGACTTCCCACTCCTATGTTTCAAAACAAAGGTATAACTCTGTAAAAACTCTACCCATTTCATATGCCTCTGATTTAATTTTCCCTGACTATTTAGGTACTGCAAGGCCTGATGATCAGTATATAGAACAAATTCCTTCGGCAACAAATAATGTCTCCATTTCTTTAATGCTTGAACTATTGCATAAAATTCCTGATCATATACAGAATACTTTCTCTTAGGATCATTTAACTTTTCACTGGGGAAATAGGCAATGGGCTTGCAGCTAACTGGCTCAATCTTTGCTCAATGGCACAACCACTAGCATCACAATCCTTTTTGAAACACCTTGTTGAAATGCGGGAGGGCTAGAATAGGTTGCTCTGTCACCTTCCTTCAGCAGGTTCAAAATTTTTTGCCACTTCAGTGCTCCACTTGAATTCTTTTTTCTCCCCTCTCATTGTTTCAGTCAGGGGTCCACATATACTACTGAAGTTTCTAATGAACTTTCTATAAAAACTAGCCAAACCATGAAAAGATCTCACCTCGATAGCAGTTCTTGGGGTAGGCCATTCCAGAATAGCCTTCACCTTCTCTGGGTCCATCTTGAGACCTTTTGCTGAGACAACAAACCCCAAATACACTAACTCTCTCTTCACAAAACTACACTTCTTTAGATTAATCAATAGTTTCTCTTCTCTTAACTTCTCAAAGGCTCTCCGAATATGCATTGGATGCTCATCCAATGTCTTACTAAAAATCAAAATATCATCTAAATACACAATAATAAAACTTCCCATAAATTCTTTCAGTACCTCGTTCATGAGCCGCATGAATGTGCTCGGTGCATTGGTTAGCCCAAAAGGCATGACTAGCCACTCGTACAGGCCTTCTTTGGTCTTGAAGGTAGTCTTCCATTCATCTCCTTCTCGAATCCGGATCTAGTGATATCCACTCTTCAGATCAATCTTTGTGAAGTATTGAGCTCCACTCAAATAGTCCATCAGGTCATCCATCCTTGGCAGGGGAAATCTATACTAGATTGTTATCTTGTTTATGGCTCGGGAATCTGTACACATCATCCTCCCCATCCTTCTTTGGTGCTGAAATCTTTGCAGTGCAGCACGCATGGACTCAAACTCTCATGTATCAAACCCTTTCTCAACAACTCTTGAACTTGTTTATTCAACTCCTCATTTTCTGTTGGAGTCATTCTATGAGCTGCCTTATTTGGCAAACTGGCTCCAAGAATAAAGTCAATCTGATGACTGATCTTCCTTATTAGTGGTAAACCCCCAGGTACATTATCAGAAACAATATCCTAAAACTCATCCAACATCCCAAAAACATCTTCTGGAACCTTCTCACTATCCTCCTTACTCACTCTAGGAATCAATGCATAACACACATGCTCATGCTTCATACCTTCTAAAATTTTCTTCCATCTACATAACAAATTCTAGCACTACTGCATACCTTTTCTTCAGTCTCCTTCAGGGGTTTCAACTTGTGACGAACTCCATCCTTTGTCAAAGAATAAGTGTTTGCATGGCCATCATGTATAGCTCACCTATCGAACTTCCACGGCCTCCCCAACAACATGTGACATGCATCCATGGGGATGATATCATAGAGTACCTCATCATGGTAGCTCCCAATCTTGAACTTTACTAGGCACTGCTCATTGACCAAAACTTTGTGGTCTTTCTGCAACCAGGAAATTCAATACGGATGCAGGTGTCTTTCCCTCTTCAGCTTCAAATTTGTGACCATCTCCTCTGACACCAAATTATTAGTGCTCCCACCATCAATAATGACATCGCAACATTTTCCTTCACACTTGCACCTTGTGCAAAATAGATTCTTCCTCTATTCTGGTTCCTTTTCTTCAGTCACTAAGGCTCTCCTAATCACTACGGTTTCCCTTTTAGCATCATCTGAGTGTTCAGATTGGACCTCATCTGCATGTGCAACCCTTCCACAACCTTCTGGCCTTTTGTCTACTGTTCCTTGGTGTTGTGGAGATTCATAGGCTCGATGCCCTTCTTCACCACACTGGAAACACGTTCCTTTGAAATCACCTCTTCCAGATCCTTGTCCATATCTCCCTCGTCCTCTACCTCTTTGATCACCACTATTTTTATCACGAGGGCGGTAGAAATTTTTGTTCCTTTGGCTTCGGCTGGTACCCACATCTTCACTTTTCTTTTCATAATCATTTCGGCTTCTTGAAGGTCTTCCACTGTCCCTTCCACTTTGACCTCCTCGTCCTTTTTGCTTGCCTTCAAATCTTTTGTTCAGCTTCTCTTCCACCTTCAGAGCAAACTGATACACATCCTCAATGGTGGTCATTCTGACTAGGCTTCACTCCTCCTGAATGCACGGTCGTAACCCATTAAGATATCGAGCTACCTTCTCCTTATTGGCCTCTGTTTGACCTGTCCTAATGATTATCTTGTGAAAATCTTCAGTATATTCTTTCACAGATCTTCTTTTTTGCTTCAACCCTTGCAATTTCTTCAACAGATCTAACTCGTAGTCCACTGGTATGAATTGCTTCTTCAGTTTCTCTACCATACGATCCCATTTTGTGATCTTGACTTTTCCTCTTCGATTTCTTTCCAACTGGACCTCTTTCCACCAAATATTAGCATGGCCCTTTAGCTTCATTTTCACAAACTTAACCCGATCTGGGTCCTCGATTTCCTCATACTCAAAATATTCTTCTAGCTCGTTGATCCAATCGATCAACTCTTCCGGGTTCAAACTTCTGGAATAACTGGGGACTTCTGCTCTAGGTCTTTTCCTGATCTTCAAAAGGGCCCTTATTAGCTGCATTTGGTCTTGATCAATTGCTTCTTCTTCCTCTTCTACATCTGAACCTTCTTCCTCTCTTTCATCCTCACTTTCCTCCCTCAAGTTTAACCCTCTTCTCAACTACTCTTGTAACGCATCAACCTGTCTTTGGAGGGCTGCCAGTGCATCTCTTCCTCCAGCATCTCTGCCGCCTCGACCACCTCTGGCACCACCACGCCTACCAGGAATCACTCTTGGAGGCATCTTTCTTGACCTTGACCCACAACCACGGTCCTGGTGCGAACTGCCTCACGATCGGCGATCTGTCCACACGCTCAAGAAAAACCCGCTCTAATACCACTTGATGAGGGTGCAGTACAATACATAGAAAATAACCCACAAACAAGAGAATAATTTTATTATTCAGAAAATGGAGCTTCTTACATGCAGAGGATCTCAAATCCCCAAGTTCTACAACACATGCAAGCTACATAAAGCTACAGAATTACCCTTTCGCAATATGCGAGCTTGTCCCCAAAAAGTTACCAAAAAATTAGAAAACCCGACCATAAATAGAGCTCCTCATAATTTTGGAGCCAAAACAACATTCAAATTGAGTTTAGGTGGTGTGGCGCCAAAAATTTACAACATGAAGTTGAAATTTCAAAAGAGGATTTGCAATGGTATCTTCTAGAAAATGCGCCAACTTCCCGGGGCCATAACTTTTGATCTGGAGCTCCGATTCGTGAACCGTTTGAACCGTTGGAAAGGTCTCGAAGTCAAGAACGCGCTCAAAATTTCTACACTAATTTTGGAAAGTTTTGGGGCCATTCCAAAAGCTCTAAGTGCCTCAAATCCAACTCGGAAGATTTTTAGGTGCAAATCTGGGAAAGTAAAACTGCAATATCTTTCAACCCAGGAATAGAAAATAAAAACCGTCAATTGAGAATTTCATTATGACAAAAAAGGTATCCAAAAATGTAAAAACATCTAAAAATGATAAACTTGAAATTTAACTATTTATTGGGTGATGCAAGATTGCCCTTACACCACTGGATGCTCCTGCATCAAATCATTACCCATGTAAACACGATTAAATATTTAAGTGCATGATTCATTTGATTCAACAACAACTCATGAACAAAAAATTTCATCTAAACACATTCTATAATATTCAATGAATACCTTGAAAGAAAAAACTCCTTCACAACATCTTTCACCTAAAGAATGTACACACCCAATACACTTAGACAATTCTTCCATATACTGCAACTTAAGAAGCTAACTTCCAAAGTACCAGACCTCAAAAAACTTCAACTCAAGAATGATACTAAAACTATAAAAAAACCTTCAGATGTGCAAGACCTAAAACCAAATTATGAATAAGTATGAAGAAAAAACATTTCTCCTAGGTACCTTTGCAATACACTATTCAGACACTGGTGAACACAACTTCATCTACATGACAATCTAGCACACAAAATTATGAATAGAACACCTTTGAACACCTTTGATCAACATATCTAAAACACATGTAAGAAAATATTCAACCTACAAGAATTGTAGAGAAAAACTAGAACACTACTGTATAACCCATAACAACACTACAACACATTATTTCCACTTTTATCAATTTTTCTCAAAAGTACTTGGAAACCAAGCACCACAAACACAACCTTATTATCTTCACCATATCCTCAGCAATAAAAAGAATCTTATCAAAACAACACTAGAGGTTCACACTAGTAGCTTACTAATGACAACATAATGCAACTAATCAAAGCATCAACAATGCAACAATCTTCTTCTCCTATATATAACACCAATGACAACACAATTTTGTTGACATTAATGACAATTCCAACTAATCATACTTTCAAAAATACCCCCCATTATTATTGATGGAAGCACATGATGTGAAATGCCATCAACAACAATAACTCTACTCCATACCTATGTCCTTTTCTCCTTTTTCATTACTCACTCTCCCCCTTTCAACTTAGTTTTTTACATGCTCTATATTCTCTAGCTATACTATTCTCTCCCCCTTTCACAACTAACAACTAAACATTTTTCACATGATTTTATCTCCCCCTTTGAAATAAATGGCAAAGGAAAAAGTATTTGGATCACTTATATTTCTTCTTTGGCATCAATCAACCTTCTGTCCACTGCTCTACAACTTCTATTTCTATACTACTCTATATACCCCACCTTGGGAGAAAACACCATAGTACACTTATCAACAACCACTGCATAATTACAACACACACTCCCCTTGACTACAAAAACAAACAATGTTACTACCTACTCCCCTTGAGAGGTAGCCACCAACATTAGTTGAGACCAAAGAATGAAACTTGAAATCCACTGGACTAAAGCATTTTCTTATGCATCTAGTTCAAAGGAGGGGCAATAACCCCCAACATCCCCCTGAGATACTGAAATGTATCCTTAGGAAGAGACTTAGTGAATATATCATAAACTTGATCCTTTGTAGGTACATATTCAAGCTTAACTTCATTCTCTACAACATTCTCTCTTAGAATGTGATATTTGGATTGAGATATATTTTTTCTTTTGAATGCATTACCAAATACTTTGAAATATTGATAAAACTTGTATTATCATAGAAGATAGAAATTGGTTCATCACATACCACCCTAATATCCTTCAATGTTTGCCTCATCCATAACACTTTTGTGGAGAAAGATGTTGCTACAATTTATTCTTCCTTTGTAGTAAATAAAGATATTGAATCTTATTTCCTGCTTAGCCATGACACCAATCTACATCCAAGAAATAATGTACCACCTCTTGTACTTTTCTTGTCATCCACACAACCAGCCCAATCTACATTCATGAAAGCACTCAAAGTAAAATCAATATCCTTTAGATACCAAAAACCATGATCTAGTGTTCCCTTCAAGTATTTGAGTATCCTCTTTAGTACTTCAACAGGTGACTATCTATGATCTTCTAGAAATATAGCCACAAGATAAACTACATGCAATTTACCTAGTCTAGTAGCAACTAGATATAGTAGTCCACAAATCATTGATCTATACTTGCTTTGATCAACTTTATGAGATTCATCATTCTTGCTTAGCTTACAACCAATAACCATAGGAGTACATACCAGTTAAGAATCTTCCATTCCAAACTTCTTCAACATTTCCTTTACATACTTTGATAGTAGCATGAAAATACCTTTATTTTTCTAATTTATTTGTAATCCAAGGATGGAATTCATCTCCCCAAACATAGAAATTTCAAACTATTTCTGCATTTCCTCTGTAAACTTCTTGCACATAGTTTCATTTCCTCTAAAGTATTGGTGTTCTAGATCGATAGATCAAATGAGTCCTAAAGAATAGCCAATTTATTATACTCAGACTCAAAGATGGATTTGGCCAACTGATAAGATTCAGTCAAAAACTGAAATCTACTACACTTTTGGCTCTGTAAGATCAAGGGGGGTCTCCCTTGACAATACCTAGACTTAATTCAACTATGCACAAAAATTGCATTTTATAGTAGATAATTTCCAATTAAAATATAGCAAGGAAAGTATTAACAATTTCAAATCTAGCTACATTTTTGGTATCTCAACACTCACTCAGCAATTGTGAGGTAGAATTCAACACTAAACTCAAACCAAACAACAAGAATTAAAATGATTATTAATTAATAACTTGTTTCTGAGATGCATTAAGTTGCATGACAAATCAATGCCTAATTCTAGGCCATTGAATCAAATATAGAATTAAAAAGAGAATTTTATTAGAAAATATTAAACTTCAACAAGTGGATTAACAACTACTAATGCCTTACACTAACAGATCCACCCTACACACTTAACACCACAATTATCTAATCAAAGTAATTTAACCATTTCTTTGAAATAGAACAATGAACAAATAATATAGTCTCAAGGAAATTGAGATGATGAATTCCAAATACTTTGTATTATTGAATTCATATGACTAAATGTGTACAAATCTGGAGACAATTTGGTGACATTCATGATTTTCTTGCACAAACTGACTAGTATTTACTCATGAAACTTAACTATTACAATTGAATATTCAATTCACGGCTCAGGTTCAAAATTTCTCTATATACCCAAACCATACAGAAATTTCAAATCCCTTTATAATGAGAAAATAAGAGAAGATATAGAAGGAAGAAGAGCCCAAGAATTAATCTATTGAAGGCACATAGAAGCATCATCCTTCATTAATCAACAACAAGAACTGGAAAAGCCTCTCTCTTCTCTCTTCCCTTTGCAATAACAAACCATGCTTTTATTATGAAAACCAATTTACAACAGAAAATCCAACTCATGAAAAATATCACTCCATTTTACCCTGTAATGTGGAAAATAGTTCTACTCATGAAAGATCTTTTTTACTCTCTTTTGTTTTGCAGCATTTTCACATCTGCACTTCCAACAAATAAAGTCTTCTAAACAATGAATATTTTATTCACTTTATAAATCATCTCCCCGTGCACTTTAATATTGTATCTTATTTTAAAAAATATACTTTTAAATAAAATGAAGGCCTTCAGAAATTTTATCACTGGGCAAGAAAAATATTACCCGTTCTTTTTACATTTAACTTTACCCTATATTTAAAGCCTTTTTCTTTTAAAAAATTTCCTTAGGCATAAGAGGTTCTTTCATTTTTACTATTGAACAAAGATATTAATCAAATATTTCATCAAGCATACTTTGTGTCTAAATTTTTTTTAAAATTTTGTCAGGAAATATTCAATATTCACATCATTCTTTAAAAATGAAGGGCTTTGGACTATTACTATTAGCCTGAATTAAAAAATTTCCCATTTGTCATTCCACATTTTCTATTATTCACTTAAAATGAATTTGAAATTTTCGGGACCACAATGAGCCATGTAGATCCTTCTCACAAACCTCACAATTTTTAAGAAGCCCACATCTTAAAATTGTGAGACAATGGGGAACAACCAGGATTTCACCTACCATTTTAATACCATTGATGTTAGTTTTCTCCACTATTTTTCCTAAATATTTACCTCTTACACTCTACAACTACTTCTCGTGCTATGGTGGTAAGAATATCTTGAAACAAATTTGATACATTTTCATTGTACGTGCAAACTGGGGTAACAGAATGGAGGCATTCCCTATAGTACCTTCTTGTATATGTGCTTACAAACTCAAATGGACCCCTCTTAGCTGGCTAGTCATGCCCCATTCAACAACATTTCTTGTTTGCCATGCCAACACTCTATAATGTTGTCTTTGAGCCTTCTCTCAATACAATGGTTGCTCATCAATTCCAAAATGACTGAGAGATGCAGAAACCCTTATTTCTCTATGGAATCTTGCTTTACAATGTTAAATTAGCCCCTTTAAGCTAGTTTGATGGCACCTCTTTAAATCCTCCAATCCTATGTGCAAAGATTTTCCCATGGCAGTATTAAATTGACCACCTTTTGTAATGTACAATGGTTTCCTCATTAGCAGTGAAGCATTCCAAATCTTGATGCCACACTACACAATACAGTGTTAGAGCCTTCCTAAGATATGAAGAGAAATTCTCCAAATCCCTCTCATGCCCTTTTCATAATGCATTTGAGATTGCACCATCAAACTCAACTCCTTTTAGAAAATTCATCATCTCATGGTGCACGTTGTTAAGGAGCTAAGAATTTTCCCTCTGTAGCTTAATATATTCGCATTTTAAAAAAAAAATTGTAACACTATGTTGATCACCATAAGTGAGTATGATGCATGAGCACCTATTTGATTTCTTCCCTCCATGAGGCCATTTGTAAATATTTTATCTATTTTGTGTATTGGGTCTTATAATAAGGTTTATCAAACAATTTTTGAGGTGTTTTAGTCTTAGGAAGTCATATTTTAAGACATTTGTCAAAAAATGTTTAAAGTTTTTCCATATTCTAAAAATTGTCAAAAGTGCAAAATTAGGTAGATGAAGTGTAATTAAGGTGTTTTTTCAACAAACTAATCAAAAGGTGGTTGAAAATAGTTGGTTTTGGTTGTAAATTTATAAATACATCGTCCAAAATTCGAATTGTGGGTTGGAGACATTGTTTTTGAAGTTTGATGAATGGAAACCTCAAATTTTGTGTACATTTTCTAATTTTTACATTATTTCCAGGCTAAAGTTGTGCATTGTACGGCCTATTATTTACTGATATAATGGATTATCCTATATGGATGGAAATATATTTATTTCTAGTTTCCAATTAATTTTGTCTCATTGAATGTTATTGAGTTTTGTGGGAGATATGACTATTTCGGTCAGACTTCCCTATTCTAACAATATTGTGCAGAATTTGGAGTCTGAAAAATGTGATGGTACAAAATGTAAATTCTATATTTTGGATAGAAAACCAATAGTTATTTTTTTCCATGTGAATCTACCTTCATTTTCTTCAAGTCTCATCAAATTTTATGAATATTTGAATAAGTTATGACCATTTTTTGTGAGGGAAAGTCTGAACCCTACCTAGGGTTTACAGTTTTGCAAAAAATGCAATAACTTTATTTTCCATCATTTAATTTTCATAAAAAATTGTAGAAAAAGTCTGAAATAATGTTATCTTCAATCTCGCTAAAGGTATTGGCTTAATTATTTGTTTTGTGAAATTTATTAATGACAGTTTGTTGCATTAAATTCCCGGCTTCCATGACAGTGTTTCCAATTTGATCTAGAATGCAATTAATCATTGTTTGAGATGAATCAGTTTATGAAAGTTGTAAAGTGAATCAAGTTTGCTGCATTGTTGTCATTTTTGATGATTTATAAGTTGTGTTATTTTAACGTAATAAATTCCTAAGAGCAATAATTTTGTATCATTTCTTTGAATGATTGGTTGAGTTGAATTGTGATCCTCCTAGCTCTGCATCAAATTGGTATCAGAGCTCAGAAAGGTTTGGGCTAGTGAATTTTGTGTTTTTATTTTGGTAGTTGTGTACTGAGTGTGGGTTGAGAAGATAACCTACTTGCTACCAATAGAAGGTAGAAAAATTTCAGAGGAGTTGAAGCAAGAAGAAGCTTTCTTGAGAAGAGGAAAAGATGAAAGTGATAAGAAATTGTTTGTAGGTAGAGGAGGAAAGGAAGAGGCAAGAGATGATTTAAAAAGAGGTAGCTGAGTTAAAACAAGAGACGAGGATAAGGGAAGTAGAGTTCAATTCTTTTTATATAGATTCCATGATGAAGATGGAAAAGTGGATCAAATAAGCAACAAGTTGGAACTTGACCATGAAAAAGAAAGTTGAATGGCCATTACAAAAGATTATTCAAAGAAGGAAAAAAAAAGAAAGTACAACAACACATGAGGTAGAGGTAAAATTGGTTGAGAAAAGTGATATTACAATTGTGTTTGAAGATGAAAAAACTTTTTTTTTTTTGGATGAAGATATTGATGTCGACATGAATGATATGGCTGTTGGTAATCAAGTAGTTGACGAAATTGTTGATGAACAAGTAGAGAAGATTTTTGAGGTTGTTGATAAGGTTGGTACTGATCCTCAAGATGTTGTTGTTAATAAGGTTGATGATGAAAATTTTGCATATTTTTTTGCTAATGAGATATATGCATATTTTCAAGGATATGATGCAGGTTATATATAGTACTCTAATGATGAGAATGAAGATATAGATGATGCTACTGATGTTTATACACAAGAAATGGAGTTTTGGATCCTAGAAGTTGAGAAGATGATGGAGAAGAGAGGGTAAAAGAAGAAGAGGAAGAAAGGACCAAAGAATGTTGAAAAGAAAAAGTACAAAGTGAAAAGGAACTGGAAGATCATAAAGTAGACAATTCAAAGGGGCTTGAATTCTTTTTCCCCTAGGAGTTTGGTGCAGGAGCACCTGTTTGATTTCTTCCCTCCAAGAGGCCATTTGTAATTATTTTCTCTATATTTTTGTATTGGGTCCTATAATAAGGTTTACCAAACCATTTTAGTGGTGTTTGAGTCTTAGGAAGTCATATTTTAAGTCATTAGTCAAATAATGTTTAAAGTTGTTCCATATTGTAAAAATTGTCAAAAGTGCAAAATTAGGTAGATGAAGTGTCACTAAGGTGTTTTGTCAACAAACTAATCAAAAGGTGGTTGAAAATAGTTGGTTTTTGTTGGAATTGTATAAATACACCCTCCAAAACTTGAATTGGGGGTTGGAGACATTGTTATGGAAAACTCAAATTTTGTGTGCATTTTCTAATTTTTACATTTTCTCCAAGTTGAAATTGTGCATTGTACAACCTGGTATGGACTCATATAATGGAGTATCATATATGGATGGAAATATATTTTTTTCTAGTTTCCAATTAATTTTTTTCTCACTCAATTTTATTGAGTTTTGTGGGAGATATGACTATTTTTGTGAGATTTCCCTATTCTAACAATATTATGCAGAATTTGAAGTCTGAAAAATTTAATGGTACTGGTTGTAAAGTCTATATTTTGCATTTGAAACTAGTTGTATTTTGTTTCTATGTGAATATAATTTCATTTGATTCAAGTCTCATCAAATTTTATTAATATTTGAATAAGTTATGACCATTTTTGTGAGGGTAGGTCTGAACCCTACCTAGGGTTTGCAATTTTGGGAAAAATGCAATAAATTTCTTTTCCACAATTGGATTTTAATAAAAATTGAAAAAAATTATGAAATAATGTTAGCTTCAATCTCACTAAAGCGATTGGCTAAATAATTTATTTTATGAAAGTTATTCATGACAGTTAATTGCATTAAATTGTGGGCTTCCATCGCAATGTTTCCAATGTGATCTACAATGCACTTAATCGTTGTTTGAGTTGAATCAGTTTATGAAATTTGTAAAGTGAATAAAGTTTGTTGCATTGCTTTCATTGGTGATGATTTCTCATTTGTGTTATTGCAAAGTAAGCAATGCCTAAGAGAAATATTTTTGTATCATTTCTTTGAATGATTTGTTGAGTTGAATTTTGACCCTCCTAGCTTTGCACCAAAGTCTCCCTTTATCAATCACAGTGGCTACCCCACGTAAAGTAAAATGCTTCCAAGTCTTGTGTCAACACAGTGAGAAAATGCAGTCATCAATCCACTATACAACCTTCCCAGATGCATTACTAAAACAGAATTTCCTCAAACAATTTTGATACATTTTGAATGCATACATATATTGCCCTTCAACTGGCATGATGGCTTTCCATGCCATGCTTTGCAACCACTCTCTATTGGAAAGCAATATCAATTAATGATTTACACTGTATAAAATTTACCGATAGCTTCAATGTATTAATTTTTCACCATGGTTCCTAATAGCTTTTAATTTACGCTTGAGTCGGTCAGTAAGTAATTAGTATCACCAATTGGCTAATTTTCCCAACTCAACAATTTTCCACCAAATGATGACTCGGGATATCTATTATTAAGGTTTGTAGATTAGTATTCACTTAGAATATTTTTAAAAATAATTTATAAGCCCTTGCTAGCATTTTCAATACCCCTAGTTTCCAATTAATTTTGTCTCATTGAATGCTATTGAGTTTTGTGGGAGATATGACTATTTCGGTGAGACTTCCCTATTCTAACAATATTGTGCAGAATTTGGAGTATGAAAAATGTCATGGTACAAAATGTAAATTCTATATTTTGGATAGAAAACCAATTGTATTTTTTTTCCATGTGAATCTACTTTCATTTTGTTCAAGTCTCATCAAATTTTATGAATATTTGAATAAGTTATGACCATTTTTTGTGAGG
Source organism: Sequoia sempervirens (assembly GCA_007258455.2). Lineage (NCBI taxonomy): Eukaryota > Viridiplantae > Streptophyta > Pinopsida > Cupressales > Cupressaceae > Sequoia > Sequoia sempervirens. The sequence goes on from VDFB02000017.1 coordinate 67,024,079, forward strand.
GAAAGTTTGAACCCTACCTAGGGTTTACAGTTTTGCAAAAAATGCAATAACTTTATTTTCCATCATTTAATTTTCATAAAAATTGGAGAAAAAGTCTGAAATAATGTTATCTTCAATATCACTAAATATATTGGCTTAATTATTTGTTTTGTGAAATTTATTAGTGACAGTTTGTTGCATTAAATTGCCGGCTTCCATGACAGTGTTTCCAATTTGGTTTAGAATGCAATTAATCATTGTTTGAGATGAATCAGTTTATGAAAGTTGTAAAGTGAATCAATTTTGTTGCATTGTTTTCATTTTTGATGATTTCTAAGTTGTGTTATTTAATAGTAATGAATTCCTAAGAGCAAGAATTTTGTATCATTTCTTTGAATGATTAGTTGAGTTGAATTGTGATCCTCCTAGCTCTGCATCAAATTGGTATTAGAGCTCAGAAAGGTTTGGGCTAGTGATTTTTTGTGTTTTTACTTTGGTAGTTGTGTACTGAGTGTGGGTTGAGAAGATAACCTAGTTGCCACCAAGAGAAGGTAGAAAATTTTTAGAGGAGTTGAAGCAAGAAGAAGCTTTCTTGAGAAGAGGAAAAGATGAAAGTGATAAGAAAATGTTAGTAGGTAGAGGAGGAAAGGAAGAGACAAGAGATGATTGAAAAAGAGGAAGTTGAGATAAAGCAAGAGACGAGTATAAGGGAAGTAGAGTTCAATTCTTTTTATGTACATTCCACGATGAAGATGGAAAGGTGGATCAAATAAGCAACAAGTTGGCACTTGACCATGAAAAAGAAAGTTGAATGGCCATTACAAAAAATTATTCAAAGAAGGAAAAAAAAAGAAAGTACAACAACACATGAGGTAGAGGTAAAATTTGTTGAGAAAAGTGATATTACAATTGTGTTTGAAGATGAAAAAACTTTTTTTTTTTTGGATGAAGATATTGATGTCGACATGAATGATATGGTTGTTGGTAATCAAGTAGTTGACGAAATTGTTGATGAACAAGTAGAGAAGATTTTTGAGGTTGTTGATAAGGTTGGTACTGATCCTCAAGATGTTGTTAATAAGGTTGATGATGAAAATTTTGCATATTTTTTTGCTAATGAGATATATGCATATTTTCAAGGATATGATGCAGGTTATATATAGTACTCTAATGATGAGAATGAAGATATAGATGATGCTACTGATGTTTATACATAACAAATGGAGTTTTGGATCCTAGAAGTTGAGAAGATGATGGAGAAGAGAGGGTAAAAGAAGAAGAGGAAGAAAGGACCAAAGAATGTTGAAAAAAAAAGTACAAAGTGAAAAGGAACTGGAAGATCATAAAGAAGACAATTCAAAGGGGCTTGAATTCTTTTTCCCCTAGGAGTTTGGTGCAGGAGCACCTGTTTGATTTCTTCCCTCCAAGAGGCCATTTGTAAATATTTTCTCTATATTTTTGTATTGGGTCCTATAATAAGGTTTACCAAACCATTTTAGTGGTGTTTGAGTCTTAGGAAGTCATATTTTAAGTCATTTGTGAAATAATGTTTAAAGTTGTTCCATACTGTAAAAATTTTCAAAAGTGCAAAATTAGGTAGATGAAGTGTCATTAAGGTGTTTTGTCAACAAACTAATCAAAAGGCGGTTGAAAATAGTTGGTTTTTGTTGGAATTGTATAAATACACCCTCCAAAACTTGAATTGGGGGTTGGAGACATTGTTATGGAAACCTCAAATTTTGTGTGCATTTTCTAATTTTTACATTTTCTCCAAGTTGAAGTTGTGCATTGTACAACCTGGTATGGACTCATATAATGGAGTATCATATATGGATGGAAATATATTTTTTTCTAGTTTCCAATTATTTTTTTCTCACTCAATTTTATTGAGTTTTGTGGGAGATATGACTATTTTTGTGAGATTTCCCTATTCTAACAATATTATGCAGAATTTGAAGTCTGAAAAATTTAATGGTACTGGTTGTAAAGTCTATATTTTGGATCTAAAACTAGTTGTATTTTGTTTCTATGTGAATATAATTTCATTTGATTCAAGTCTCATCAAATTTTATTAATATTTGAATAAGTTATGACCATTTTTGTGAGGGTAGGTCTGAACCCTACCTAGGGTTTGCAATGTTGGGAAAAATGCAATAAATTTCTTCTCCACAGTTGGATTTTAATAAAAATTAAAAAAAAATCTGAAATAATGTTAGCTTCAATCTCACTAAAGCGATTGGTTGAATAATTTATTTTATGAAAGTTATTCATGACAGTTCATTGCATTAAATTGTGGGCTTCCATGGCAATGTTTCCAATGTGATCTACAATGCACTTAATCATTGTTTGAGATGAATCAGTTTATGAAAGTTGTAAAGAGAATCAAGTTTGTTGCATTGCTTTCATTGGTGATGATTTCTCATTTGTGTTATTGCAAAGTAAGCAATGCCTAAGAGAAATATTTTTGTATCATTTCTTTGAATGATTTGTTGAGTTGAATTTTGACCCTCCTAGCTTTGCACCAAAGTCTCCCTTTATCAATCACAGTGGCTACCCCACGTAAAGTAAAATGCTTCCAAGTCTTGTGTCAACACAGTGAGAAAATGCAGTCATCAATCCACTATACAACCTTCCCAGATGCATTACTAAAACAGAATTTCCTCAAACAATTTTGATACATTTTGAATGCATATATATATTGCCCTTCAACTGGCATGATGGATGCTTGTTGCACCAACACTCATTACATAGTTTGTGATCCTTCTCGATGATTTCCATGCATTGGATTCCTTCTCAACTAGTTTTATGGTTCCCAACAAAGATAAAATATCTATCAATTCCTTTCATCCTCTATGCTTTTATGGCTTTCCATACCATGCTTTGCAACCACTCTCTATTGGAAAGCAATATCAATTAATGATTTACACTGTATAAAATTTACAGATAGCTTCAATGTATTAATTTTTTTTCATGGTTCCTAATAGCTTGTAATTTACCCTTGGGTCAGCCAGTAAGTAATTAGTATCACCAATTTGCTAATTTTCCCAACTCACCAATTTTCCACCAAATGATGACTCGGGATATCTATTATTAAGGTTTGAAGATTAGTATTCACTTAGAATATTTTTAAAAATAATTTCTAAGCCCTTGCTAGCATTTTCAGTACCCCTAGTAGATTCAACAACCATTCCTTGTTATCATTCCACACCTTACAATGTAAGTCAAGCCTTCTCAAATCGTGAGTTTGTTATTTCACACACTTGCTACTTTGGAATTTAATTAGTCAAAAAATGATGTAGGTGAGTCATTAGTGACATTTTTTCTACCAAGAGAAGGCACAATAAAAATTGAATGCTTTCCTCATGGATTGAATTACTGGGATGATTGCAATCTCCCAGAATGCCCTTGTTCAACTCCTTTCTATCAAAAATTGTCTTTCTAATGAAAACATGCGAGTGTGACATTTCATTGAGGCATCGAGTCAAAAATTTTGTACTATGAATATGCTTCCATGTTTACATGCACATTTACCAGGGCCTTTACTAATGTAATATCCAATAGAATTCCTCTTACCCTTTGCTTTAATAAACACCTCCTTTTAAAGCATTTACTCCATTTTGATTATCTTCTTTACAATATGGCTACCCATAAGTTCATACTTCTGACTTTGAGAGATTTTGTTTCAACATGATTTTTTTTATTTTCTTGACTCATAATACTCCCACAATAATGGTATGAATGCTCTTACAAGCACATAACTGTGTAAAGCAGGTTGGTTCTCCATGTGGGCTTGGCTTAAAAAAAATCATTTTCAAATAGATTTCATATTGAAATGATCAAAGGCTACCTCTAAATGTATGTACAGTGAAAACATGAAGTGGGTTATCACTAAAACTTGCTTTCAAGATTTTTTTCAAAATGATCAAAACTAGCTAGATCTACTCAAGAATCACCCTGGAAAATCATTCAAATGACCGCCTAGAGCTACAAAAGTTTATAAGAATGTAGATATCTGACCAAAGAATGCACTGCCACAAATGGTTTGGAAAAATGGGTCACGAAGTATAATATATTGAATGTAAAAGTTTCTTAATTAGACTTTTCTACAATTGCACCTATCCAAAACCAATTGCAGTTCACCAAGTCACCTCCTCAAAAAATTACCAAATCAACTTGTAGGAAGCCACCACTAGAAAGATTAGATCATTTAGGTACATAGAGTATGTGCATAAGAGGGATTTCCTTCAATCATCAACCTTCACGAGATATTAGGGGTCAAACTTCACTAGCTTGAAACATGTTAGCAATGCAGATGTAAAATTAGAAAAAACTACATTTGCTTTTGATCTCAAAAAAATAGCAAATCAGATCATGAGGCTTTGAAACTGAACCATGGATCATATGAATGTAGGGAGAATGGAGAGTAACAATTCTTTTTTCTTGATGACCATCTAGCTTTGAAATATCAAGTCAAATAAGAGCCCACTTCATAGGACAAAGAGTTTGCAAACAACGAAATAGTCCCAAAACCCTCCAACTTTGCATTTCAAAACCATGTCAAAACTCATTATGGGGAGTTGAAAATTGACATGCATGTTACCATATGTCAACTGAACATGCTTTCCAAGGGTTTTGGCATGAAAATCAACTAGTACTCAATTATGGGAACATCAAATTTGCAATATTTGAAAGTGCCAATAGTTGCACTAACTAGGGATGTATGCCCCCTATGGGCATAGCTAGAATTTAGATCTCTAAGGAGTATACCAAATTCTGATTCCATTGGGTGGTCTCAAATCACTCCTTTATTTAACCTTCTTTTTCAACTTCACTTGGTGACCCCAAGCCACCAAATGAAAAAGTGGGAGTCAATTCTCACCTCTATCAAAAACCAATGTTTTAAACAAGATGATATCCCTCAACCCATGCTTGCCTCTGTCACACCACAACAACATGAGTGACTACATTTATGCAAGTACAATTATCAAGCTACCTTTGAACAAGTGGAAACTTTCTCCCTATTTAGCTTTGGTATTACATGGTGGCCAAATCGCATAGGCCACATCACTGTCCCATTCTTCATTTTCTTATTTGTATCAAGTGGAAAAATTTAAAGATGGTTATTGAAGGACCACATGGAAACATGTTCTTATCACATTTCATTGAAGCCAATCTAAAAATGGCACTGCAATCTTCTTGATTAAACATGCTAGAATCTCCAAATAGCCTATCATATACAACATTGTCAACATATTCATAATCACTATGCATCTGAAAGTCAGACACGCTCTCTAAATGTTGATTATCATGTGGAAAAAACTTATCATATTCATTATATAAATCATTCTCAAGATGAAAACAACATTCTTCAATATCTTGCACATTGCCACACTTTATAAAAAATTCTTCTAGTTGACAAAAGTAGCACTCACATTCTGTCACATGGATGGTACTATTAAGCTCAATTTGATTATTATTTTTTGTATCAAAGGTGAAACTATCACAAGAACTTAGCATCTAAGATATTCCACATCATGCAAACTATCTCCAAGTGTTTGTAAAGAGATACACTCATGCATTGGTACACTATGTAACTATCTTCCATCATGCTGGTATTAAGAATTATCAAGGATTTCTAACTTATCCTCATCTTTACTCACTTTTTTATCCTCTAAACATAACATATCAACATCTTCAGCATCCCAAGCTTGCTCCAAGATGAACAATTTTGGTTTAGTTAGATAATCTGATTTTTCATTGAAATCAACATCCACATCTGGGTATGTGCAAGATCGTCATGGAAAAAATAGGCCCTTAAGTGGCAAAAAAATTTGAAAAATTAGAGTTAGGAAACTTTATGTAAAAATTTGAATAAGTTATCTATATTATTTGAAAAATATATAAGAATAGAATCTATAGCAAATTGAATGTAGTTTCTAAACTACTTAGGTTTGTTTTAAAAAAAAAAAGAAATCTATTTGGTGAAAATTTGAAATTTCAATGTAGTAGTACTTAAATTTCAAGGAAAAAGTAAGAATTAGGTGTATGTCTGAATGCCATCACCACAATAAAATGATAATATTGTTTTACAATATTTTAGATATAAGTAGAGCAATCATGTCTGAATGTGATGCATATTTTTTTTATAATTTTTTTCCAAATAAATAATTAGTTATGATTTTTTTTATTACAACTTAAATTAAAAAATATAAAAAACTTGTATGTCTGACGACGTTAACTTGGTAAAAAATTCATGAAATTCAATTTTTCTTTTTTTAATCCTATACTATGTGAAGCATAGAATGTGATGCATTTCTTGGATTCAAAAAATGTGATACCATTTGAAAGCTATAAATGTTTTTCAATCAGCTTATCAATCAGGACTTTAGTCATAATTCAAATAAAAAATGAATAATAAAATTTACTTATTAAATTCAAACTAAAGCATAATTTAGGATTGCTGGAAATTTGAGAATCTCCTTTAAAAACCCTTTTCATTTCATCAATTTTGGGTAAAGAAAAGTCATCAGCCACACAACCATATGAATATTGCCACTTTTTGGCCCATCATGATCCTGCAGATACCCATCTACATGAAAAGAATCATGACTAGGCTCATTCAAGTCAAGAAATGGAAACTTTTCCAAATTTGCATTAAACTTTTCAAGACTTGGCTCATTGTGTACACAAACCTCATGGTCATCTTCTATTTCTAATTCATAAAAATAGATTTCTAAACTTGCATCAACATGCACACATGCATACTCATCATGCAGTGCCTCATTACAATCAAAGGGTTGCTTGTCTTTGTTTGCATTATCATCATGCTAGCCAATTGGTTCATAACTAAAAGCAAAATTAGAAATATATGCATCATACCTTATGTGGTGAAGATTATCATCACTGTCAAAATCAATATGGGAAGCACACAACAACTAAGAGTTGTTCACATGTGCACATTTTTGATATTTAGTGATCAATAGATTTGAAATTTGTTCACTGCTTAATAGATCATTGTTTTGATCCATTCTTTCAACCACTTCCTCTCCTTGACCTCCACTAGAACTGTATGCATTACAAGTTGTAAATCAAAGTATACCATGATGTCATCATCATCAAAATCTGAGAACTCAATGGACTGATCATAAATAGGATTTTCCCAATCATAGGAGATTGAATTGTTGACAGCCTTGTCAAAAATATGGTCACAATTTGTTATATAGAACATACTATCCATTTGTTCATTCTTCCTTACTTTTGGGCTATCATAACAACAATGCACATTTTTTGCATTTAAGTATTGAACTAAGTGTTATCATTGAGTTTTCCATTTACATCCTCTTGAGGATAGACACAAACATTTTCACTGTCATGAACATCAACGATACACATTCCATCACTCTTAACTTCTACCTTCTCAGGCATGCATTTGTCTATATGTAAATTTTGAAGACATTTGATCATGTGTATTCACAAAACATCTAATTTCATCAGCATATTTACCCACAATTGACAAAAAAAACTTTGCACATATTCATTCCTCTTTTTCTCCAAATTATCTAAAAATGTGTAAGCCATTTGCATACTCAATATTTTATATAATTCTTTAACATTGCACTAGACACTCCTCAAAGGATTCAAAATCCATATGAATGTAATCCAGAGTACTAGGTCTAAAATTTTAAGGGATTAGTGAAAGATAAACAAGTTCAAAATACATATGAATGCAATCTGAAGTACTAGGAATAAAAATTTAAGGGATTAGTGAAAGAGCAAGAACAAATCTATGACTAGAAGCAATGCTTGACTCCTCATCTTGGTTTTTAATCTCCTTTAACTTTGTGACAAGCTCAGAAGGTTCTCTTGCAAATTCTTCTCTATAAGTATCCACTAGTTTATCCTAGCAGGAAAAGGACTTCTCAAGAAAACTTAAGTACAATCCCTAGCTCTAGCTTCAAGATATTTGACAAAAAAATCTCATCCACATATCCTAATCTCCAAATGGATGTTTCTCCATGAAACTAGAAAAACGTTGGACATGTGCATCTCCTTCACAAACATTGTATCAATTCAATCTAGGCACCTATTTATTGAGTTGAGTTGGCATACTTTCAACCTTGTAATCAACTCATGAAAAGTCTAATTTTTCATACAATGGATCAAAGGAATTGAAGAAAGGTGCATTAATTTAGCTAGTAGATATAGTATGATTATGTTATAACTAGGCCTATAAAGACATTAGGTTCCTTTTGTTCAACTCTTCAATTTTCTTTATAAACACAACTTTCCATTCATTGCTTAGCCTAGGCTTGTTCACACATGGGTTCATGTACTTTTTGCTATCAAATATTTGAGGATTATCAGACTTCTGAAGTTTCTTGATAATTTGTATTAAGGTTTCTATTAGCATGGTTATTTTCCTTTGGTAATCTATAGATATATACAAATTTGGGTTTAACTAATTGTGCATAATAATAACCATGGCCAAAGGAAGGATCACTAGGATAATTGCTAATATGTTGGCAACCTGGGCTTGAAATATATGATAATGCAAATGGATGAAAATCCCTAGGATAGACAAATTCATTCTAACCATCCATACTAGCAAATTTGTGAATACTTAGAAAAATAGTTTAAATAGAACAATAATAGCATTCACAACGATAGATCTAGCAAATGAAAGTATGCAAAGAGCCATGTGCACCTTCACATCTCCACCTACTATAACTTTGAAAAAAGCATTTTTATGTCACAATAACAAATAGTAGCCCTTCACATGCATAAATAGTAGAGTAGAGTTGCCAACTCTTCAAAAAGATGAAATCCTTTGAAGAAAGGATATCTTCATCAATGCAAATAAATCCTTTGATTTCTTCCAATAGTGTCTCTTCATAGTCTTTTGAATTTGGGCTACTACACATGAATTTGCACATCTAGAACTTGTTCAAAATATAAACTAGTCATTCATTCTTTCGTACTATTTCCAAATGGACTTTAACAAATTTAAACCAAAGATTCTAGGATAGAATTACAAAGATAATTAACTTCTCCCTAGTGGATTCACCATTCTATTAGTGTTCCAAATCTACTGATCAAATGAGTCCTAAAGAATAGCCAATTTCTTATACTCAAACTCAAAGATGGATTTGGCCAACTGAAAAGATTCATTCAAAGACTAAAATCTCCTATACTTCTATCTCTACAAGATCAAAGGGGGTATCCCTTCAAAATGGCTAAAGACTTAATTCAACTATGCACAAACATTGCATTTTATAGTAGATAATTCCCAAGTAAAATATACCAATGAAAGTATTAACAACTTTAAATCTAGCTGCATTTTTGGTATCTCAACAATCAATCATTAATTGGGAAGTATAATTTAACACTAAACTCAAATGAAAAAATAGGAATTGAAATGATTTTGGATTAATAACTTTTTTTTGAGATGCATTAAGTTGAATGCCAAATCAACGCGTAATTCTGGGCCATGGAACCAAATAAACAATTATAAAGAGAATTTCATCGTCAAAAAAACTTCAAGCAGTGGATTGATAACTACTAATGCCTTACATTAACATATCCACTCCTATTGTCATGAAAATTCTTCTTACAAATCCACCTTGCACACTTAAAACCACAATTATCTGCTAAAAGTAATTTAACCATTTCTTTGAAATAGAACCATGAACAAATAATAGAATCTCAGGGAAATTGAGATGACAAATTCTAAATACTTTGTATTATTAAATTCATATGACTAAATATGTACAAATATAGAGATAATTTGGTGACATTCATGATTTTCTTGCACAAAATGACTAAAATTTACTCATGGAACTCAACTATTACAATTGCATATTCAATTCATGACTTAGACTTAGCGTTTTTCTATCCACCCAACCCATATAGAAATCTTAGAACACTTTGCAATGAGAAAAGAAGAGAAGATATAGAAGGTAGAAGAGCCCAAAAATTAATCTATTAAAGACACCTGGAAGCATAATCCTCTGTTAATCAACAACAAGAAATGGTAAAACCTCTCCTCTCTTCCCCTTGTAATAACAAACCATGCCTTTATTTTGAAAACCAATTTACAATAGAAAATCCAACTCCTTATGAAAAATCTCTCCATTTTACCCTACATTGTGAAAAATAGTTTTGCACGTGAAAGCTCCCATTTACTCTCTTTTGTTTTGCTACATTTTCACATCTATACATCCAGAAAATATCTTTTTTCCAGATAGTGAATATTTTATTCACTCTATAAATCATCCACCTATACACTTTAATATTGTATCTTCTATAAAATGTTTTCATTTTAAATAAAATGAAGGCCTTCAGAAATTTAATCACTGGGTAAGCAAAATATTACCCGTGATTTTCATATTTAACTTTACCCTATATTTAAATCCTTTTACTTATAAAAAATTCCCTTCGACATAAGAGGTTCTTTGATTTTTACTAATGATAAAATATTTTAATCAAAGATTTCATCAGGGATACTCTGCATTTAAAAAATTTTAAACCTTTTCTCAGGAAATATTTAATATTCACATCATTCTTTAAAAGTGAAGGGATTTGAAATATTAATATTGAGTTGCATTAAAAATTTACCCACTCGTCATTCCACAGTTTCCATTATTCACTTAAAATGCATTTGAAAGTTTCGGGACCACTATGAGCTACATGGATCCTTCTAGAAGACCTCGCGATTTTTGAAAAGCCTGCATCTTTAAAATGTGAGATAGCAAGGAACATCCAAGATTTCACCTACCATTTTGTTGACTGTTGATCTTAGTTTTCTCCCCTATTTTCCCTAAATCATTACATCTGACACTCTGCAACTAATTCTAATGCTATGGTGGCAAGAATTTCATGAAATAATTTTGATACATTTTCAATGTATGCCCAAACTAGAGCCGCCAAATAGAGGCATTCCCTGTAGTGACTTCTTGTATTTGTGCTATATTTCCTTTACAATATCAAATGGACCCCTCTTAGCTGGCTAATTGCACCCAATCAACAACATTTCCTGTTTACTATGCCAACACCCTATAATGTTGTCTTCAGGCCTTCTTTTAGCACAATGTCCGCTCAACCATTTCAAAATCAATGAGACATGTGAAAACATTTATTTCTCTATGGAATATTTCTTTACAATGTTGAATCAACCCTTTTAAGCTAGTTTGATGGTGCCTCTTTAAATCCTCCAATGCTCTAATCAAAGAATTTCCCATGGTAGTATTGAATTAACCCCTTTCTATTATGTGCACAATGGTTTCCTCCTTAGTAGTACAACATTCCCAATCTTAGCACCACATTGCACAGTACAGAGTTTGATCCTTCCTAAGACATGATGAATTCTCCAAATCCCTCTTGCACCCTTTTCATAATGAGTTTTACCTTAGGAAAATGCAACTTGCTTGACCTGGGAATAATTCATGATAAATTGGACTTAATGAGACCAAGATTTAGTGTTATGAAGTGTTTTACACATTCACATTAGGTTTTGGACCATTGCATATGCATCTAACAATTTCTTGTAAAGGTGTTGTAAAGTGTTGTGAAAGACTTTCACGCTTTTCTAGACTTAATGAACCCATTTTCCCTTAATTCAACATTATAAAATGTATTTAATTGCATCTTCACATCAATCTAGAAGGCTTGTAACATAAATTTAAAGTTAATCTAGTGTTGTAATGTGTCCTACACATTCACATTGGATATTGTCCCTTCCTAGGCTATATGGACCTCATTTTAATGTTGTAAAGTATATCTAATCATAATTTTACATTGAAATTTGTGTCCCAATCCCTAATTGGAATTTACATCATCACTAATAGGCCCCTATTACCCCATATTGTGCATCCCAAGGAATAATTTGATAAAATAACTGACAAAGTCATCATATAAACCTAATTTATGCATTCCCCAATAACCCAGTAGGAAAATGGACCCCTCTAGGATTAATTTTCCATCTATGGTGAATGAGTCCTTGCTAGGTGGGATTTATTTTCCCAAGGTGGTGAATGAGTCCCATTTGGGCCTTTTTTGACTTTTGAGCAGTAAAAATTAGGTTTTAAGTTTAATTTTTCTTCATGCTAGCCTTAGGGATCCAATTTATGGGTGAATAAGGTTAATTTCCTATAAAGTCAATTCTCTAAACCCTAATTTACATCTCTTAACTCATTCACACATCTCTCATCACTCATTAATCATATATCTTCTCTATCATGTCAAGCAAGTTAGGGTCTCATCATTGCAAGTAATCAAGATAGCTTCTTAAGACATTCAAGGGAAGATTCTTCATGTTTTGTTGTATAAATTCAAGATCAATCTTCATGGAAAGGTAATAACTCCATTATTGCATGATTCATTACATTATTTTCTCACTTTGGCTTAATTACCTACAAGGGGTTTGACTGGAAGGCAAACCCCCATGCCCTAACATCCAACATTTCTCTTTCTTGTCTTGTGTGTTTAAACATTTAGAAATCTTGGAGGCTTAGGAATCATTCAATATTTCATTGCAAAGTTGTTCAAGTCATCTCTTCACTGTATAAGGAAAAACATCAACAAAAAGTAACCTTTAGGCTTGAATTTGTCAGCTTCAAAGCTACACACCTGGAGAAGTAGAACGCTTAGACCAAAGGCTCCTATTTCCACCTTTGAATATATAGAAATTCAAAATTGGACTCATTCTTTATGGGTGGTGAATGAGTCCCATTTCTAGGCCTGATTTTGGTTTCCTACATTTTTGGATACACATTTTTCTAAAACAAGCTTTGAAATAGTCTCATAGATTTGGGACTAATTCACCTAGAATGGCGAATGAGTCCCACCAAGCCTAAAAATCAAGATCAATATCATTTCAAAATTAATTTCTAGTCTTCGTCAATATCTTAGGTGCACACATTCTATTTCATCCATTTCTATTGCAATTTGTATTCATTTCTAGGGTTTTCACATTACATAATGTGTTTTCAAACAACCTACATTTCATTCGTTTTGCATCAATAATAAATCCATCATATCAGTTTCTTGCATTCAAAAATTGAATATAGCTATATTACATCCATATTTCATTGACTTTGAGTATACCATTTCCCATTTTGGCTCTTCTTTCTCCTTTTAGGTGAAAAACCCTAGAAGCACTACAAAGGATTAGGATGCCAAAATCTTTTCTACAATTTGGTAAACCTTCTTTTTGAATATCTCCTTGTCTAATTTTGAGTCCATCCTTATCCTAGAATTATCTTGCATTACATTTTGCATTAGTTAAATTGCATTCCAAGGTTTCAAATTTTGCATTCATCAAAAGTGCATTTAAGTTACATTTTTGGAATCTAAAATCAATAAGTTTTTTTTTGAAATTTTTCATTTCCATCTTAGGTTTACATCTTATAGCATAGAAAAAATAAAAATCCCTTATAAAAATTTGAAAAATCTAGAACAAATCCCCACTGGGACTCATTCACCACCCTAGGTGAATCAATCTCTTTTGACCCCTCAACCTACCTTTTATATAGCTAAAAACCTTGTTTTTATGCTTCTATTTGCTACCTTAGTTATCTGTATCAGTTGGCTAACTTTCTATATCATGAATTTCATTAGATTTAGCTTGCATTAGCTCATTTCCTACATTGTTAAAATTCACATTTGCACTTCCAATCTTTCATCCTTCATATTATTGCATAGTGTCACAAGTAAATTACTTTGTTTCAAATCTAAAAAGTTACATTTCATCCCATGTCTTTACATTGCATTTTACATTTTCATAGATTCTCATACATTTAAATCATTAGAAATAAGCATTATTTACATTCAAGGCACTTAGAATTTTGCAATTTTCATTTTTAGCATTAGTTCCTAGTTCATTTAGATCAGATTGATTAACAAATGAACACCAAAAAAAAAAAAACATCAAACAATCCAATTCAAAAAATGATTCAATTTCAAAAAACCATAACATCCAAGCCCTCTAGTAGTGATGATTTAGACATGTTAGATGAAGCCCTTAAGGAATTTCTCATACTAAGATCATCCACTAAAGATTTGACACAAAAGGATACATGCATCGATAATCATGATAATCATAATTGTTCTTCTCCTAATATCTCTCCCATTGGTGATGAAGATATGTTGATGAAAAAAGACACAATCATTGAAGATCATGGAAATCTTGCTTTTCTTCCTTCTCCTCCCCCCTGCAAAGACATTATGACCCACAAAGTTGAAAATATTTCCACTACCTTACCGAATCCTTATTCAACTCCCAACACCTCCCCTACTTGTCCAAATCCTTTAATGAATAAGGATAAACTCATGAATTATTGTGACAAACACATTTGTGTGGAGGATATGATTGAGAGCTATGACAATCCTACCTCTCCTACTCAAGACAACATTCTAGTACATGCGGATATAAGTATGGATAATCATGACAATAAACACTTTTCTTCTCCTAATATCTTCTCTACACATGAAGAAGATAGTTTAGTGTTACAAGATATCGTGATGGAAGATCTATTTGAAAAAAAAATTCCAATCATTATTAACCATGAAACTCGTTGGTGCAGGAGGACCCAGTTCAATTAATACATTCAAAAGGGAAATTTTCAAAAATTGAATTTTCAAATGTAAAATGTATGTAAAAGGTCATGTGAAGACCTATTTCAATGTATTTGAATGTTTACTAGGTCACTAGGAGGTGAGTTAAGTTAATTTGGGAAAAAATGCAAATTGTTGCCAATTGTGTAAAAAAGCAAAAAAAGATTAAAAAAAAAAAGGAATATGAAGAGTTTTGTAGGGATAGTAGGTCAATGAAGGAAGTTGAATAGATAATTATTGCATGGGGAATATCTTTAAAAATCCTTGAAAGGGCCGAGTGAAGGGAATATTTTTCTGTTGGACAAAATAATCAATAAGATACCCTTGTTTCATTTTTAGTAACCTTTTCCATTCTTGTTTCAGATTTTTACAGTTAGTTTAAGCAATTCACAGGCTTGGTTTTTGTTTTTTTCATCAAGGAAGGAGTTAACTTTCATTTAGGAGAGTGTTAGGTTGTTCTTTTCAAGAATAAAGAGTTTGAGGCTAATTATTTGAGTCTCGGTCTATGTTCTTCATACAATGGTTTTGAGAGTACATTAAGAAATTGATGGCCATTCTACCGATGTAGGGTTAGTAGGTCAGTGGAATGGATTGAATTTAATGTCTTTTCAATTTTATTGAGTGTGTGGTTGTAGGGGTAACAAGAATATGGAATCTTGTTGCTGATACAAAGCCAATTTCTGAGTTTTCCTTTCAAAATTGGAGCCTACAAGTTAGGAATTGATGAAATAACATTGGGAATATTTTAAGATGGCTCATTTTGTGTGTGCAGGATTACTCCTAACTATTTGTAATAGTGGAAAAGCCTTTAGAGGTCTCAAAGGTATATTAACAAAAAAACCTTCATTTCTTGTGCAAGGTTAAGCCTATAATTAAGGGTTTGATAGTTCAATGCTCTATTGGGCCTATTAGAGCTTGAAATTCATTGAATCTTGTGATTTGGAACATGGATAAAGACTATTTTTGGTTACATGGAGAAAATGATATGATTAGATACGAGTCACACTGTAAATTTGGCCTAATTAGGGGCTCTTTGGCAATGTACAGTTAGTTTTTCTGATGATTGTTTCAAATCAAGTCTATTTGTGTTTTGTGGTATGTTATTGTGAGCATAAATGGGTCCCTAGAATAGTATTTGGTGTTTGGAGATTTAGAATGAGTTGTTTGATATACTCATTTTAAGGGTCTTGAAATGTTAGTAGAACACTGGAAATTGCATCTAAGAAACTAAGTTTCTATTACCTGACAGTGAAATAAATGATTGAAATTGTCTTGGACTATCTAGAATATGTTGGAAATGTGATTCTATGCTTTGGAAAAATATATAATGTAGTGTTTGTATGGTGATTCCAATGTTCATATGGTGACTTGACTGTGAGTATCAATAAATTTGACAAATCAGAGATATGTGGATATGTTACTAGTTTATTTCTATTAGAAACCTAGTGAGTAAGATGTCTTGGTAGTTAGTGCAAATTTTGATTGGTTGTCCTTTTTTCTTTCGTAACAAGGTAAAATGAAAAGTAAGTTGGTGAAAATTGAGAGAAGGGTATATTTTTAGAGATACTAATAAGGGTTTTGTTTGAATTCAGACAATGTAACATTGATGATGGTTTGGAATATACTTTTTGGTGAAATTGGAATACTGACTTGATGCCTTGAAGCTTTGTAGAATGAAGAAACAAGTGGAATTGTGTATGATTTTGGTGAAAAGTATAGTGGATTTCTTCCTTGTTCAATTTGATCTTCTCAAAAAAAAATGTTTGGGACAGAAGTTCCCTTGATGAATAATGTTATTGATAGATGCTTTGCATCACTTGGGTATGTGCAGGATCATCATGGAAAAAAATAGGCCCTTAAGTGGCAAAAAAATTGGAAAAATCAAATTTAAGCAACTTGACATAAAAAATTTAATAAGTTATCGATATTATTTTAAAAATATGTAAGAATAGAATTTGTAGAAAATTGAATGTAGTTTCTAAATTAATAGGCTTGTTTAAAAAGAAAAAATTCTATTTGGTGAAAATTTGAAATTTCAATGTAATGGTACTTAAATTTCAAGGAAAAGTAATATGTAGGTGTCTTTCTGTTCACCCTAACCATAATAAAATGATAATATTTTTAATAATATTTTACATATAAGTAGAGGTCTCATGCCTTGATGTGATGCATATTTTTTTGTAATTTTTTTTCTAAGTAAATGGGTATGTACATGATCATGATGGGCCAAAAAGTGGCAATATAATGGGTATGTGGCTGACGAATTTATTTTTACCCAAAATTGATGGAATGAAAAGTGTTTTTAAAGGAGATTATCAGCTTTCCACCAATATAAATTATTCCTTACTTTGAAAATAATAAGTAATTATTATTCATTTTTTATTCAAATTATGACTAAAGTCTTGATTGATAGGTTGATTGAAAAACATCTATAGCCTTAAAACGGTATCAAATTTTTTGAATCCAAAACATGCATCACATTCTATGCTTTGAATACTATAGTATTAAAAAAAGAAAAATTGAATTTCATAAATTTTTTGACCAAGTTAAGGTGGCCAGACATACGAGTTTTTATATTTTTTAAAAGTTGTAATAAAAAATTCATAATTAATTATTTACTAGGAAAAAAATGAAAAAAATATGCATCACATTGGTACATGAGTCCTCTAATTATATCTAAAATCTTATAAAAAAATATTATCATTTTACCATGGGTCAGGGTGGTCAGACAGACACCTACTTCTTATTTTTTCCCTGAAATTTAAGTACTACTGCATTGAAATTTCAAATTTTCACCAAATAGATTTTTATTTTTTTAGGAAAACCTAGTAGTTTAGAAACTACATTCAATTTTCTACAAATTCAATTCTTACATATTTTTGAAATAATATAGATAACTTATCCAAATTTTTAATTCAAGTTGCCTAACTTTGATTTTTCTAAATTTTTTGCCACTTAAGAGCTTGTTTTTTCCATGATGATCCTGCACATACCAAATAATTAATTATGATTTTTTATTATAACTTTTAAAAAAATATAAAAACCCGTATGTCTAACCACCTTAACTTGGTCAAAACTTCATGTTTTGAAAGCTATAGATATTTTTCAATCAGCCTATCAATTAGGAATTTAGTCATAATTTTAATAGAAAATGAATAATAATTACTTATTAAATTTAGAGTAAAACATAATTTGTATAAGTGGAAAACCGAGAATCTCCTTTAAACACCCTTTTCTTTTGATCAAATTTGGGTAAAAAAATAGTCATTAGCCACATACCCATCATTTTTCCACTTTTTGGTCCATCATGATCCTGCACATACCCACTCCTAGTTATCCTTCTTTTGATGACTCTCCTATGAGAGATGAAGCTATGTTGGAAGATCCAATTGTGACTTGTGATGAACATATTAGCTCTCCTCCTAGGGTCAATATTATGCAACATAAGAATGATACCTTAGAGAAAGCAAACAACCAAATAAAGCATTCTTCTCATATCACCACTATTGATACTCACAAAAATCCAACCCTTAATCCTCCACCTATGTGTACTAAGAAACAAGCTCCCAACCTCATTCTTCCAACTCATGGTCTTCATGATTGTCCTGTCATAGCAATCAACCCATCCAACAAACCTTCACTCAACATCCATACTATCGCTCAATATTCTTCCAAGCAAACTCTAACCTTGGTACATCCTAAATTGATTGATTTCTCATATATTGTTTCCTTATCCACATAAATAACATTAGTTGTTTCTCCTTTCCATGTAATAGTTGTACGATCATAACATACTCACTATTGGATGTTTTGCATCCCTTGCAAGGAGAAACATACCACCATCCATTCTAGGCTCACCCATGTCCTACACTAAGTGGGGGCAAAGGGTTAGAAAGCCTTATCCTTGTATGTCACTTGTCATTATCTCTTTTGACTAATCATTAACCTTTCATGAACATATAAGATCAAGCTTGAGATGTGGATGATGACATGTCTTAGGATTGAATCGAATGTGACATACTCCCTTTCTTCATGAACAAATTATCAAAAAAATATGAATTGGCATAAGGATTTTTCAATAAGCTCTCATACCTTCTTCTACTTCAAAGCAATTGCTCATAGTAATGGTGTAGCAACTACATTAAAGTGGGGGCAGACATAGACAACATCTTTTTGAAAATTTCATGGCGTGATTTACTTTTTCTTGTGATGTGTCCTCCTCTTGGTGGTGTCATTGGGTTTAATTCCTTCCAAGAGTGTATGATCAACTAAAGTGGCCTGATGTGAATGATGCATCCTATGGACAACAATTTGACATCCTGATTTGTCCTCTCTTCGAGAAATTAGGAACAATGATCCCTAAGATGAAGAACTTACTTGAACAAAGTAAAAACCCCTTTAGTAAATTTTTTACATTACATTCAAAAATATTTACAAAAAGCATTACATTATGGTGTGTTATCAATGTTATTAGGAGCATAACTTTAGTATGGTTACTACTATGGGAAGCCAACACATTGGCAAAAATTTCTCATTATATGGTGGGAAGCCAATGCACTGGCATGAATTTCTCACTAAACCAGTTCTTTGGTACATCTCACCCCATAGATGACCTGATGTTTTCTAGCCCTAGGGTGAGCGGATCTTTTCCACCATGTTCTTCTTTCCTTTAGTTCTTTTAATTACATGATTAAATTTATCTTAATGGATTGACTTAGGATCTTCGATCTTGGGGGCTTAATTGCCTTCTTGGTCTTTGTTATTCTTTGTCATTTGTATCTATGCAATTGAACCTCTCCTGAATGACTACTTTAGTGTGAGTTTCAAGCAAGTTCATCCTCTCACTAAAGTGGGAGCTAAATGTACTATAGAAAAAAGAAATTTTGCTTAATTTGGGAATAAATCATGATAAATTGGACTTAATTAGGCTTTGATTTAGTGTTGCAAAGTATTTTAGACATCCACATTAGGTCTTGGACCCTTGTAAATGCATCTAACAATTTCCTGTAAAGGTGTTGTAACGTGTTGTAAAAGACTTTCATGCTTTTCTAGACTTAATGAACCCATTTTCCCTTAATTCAACATTATAAAATGTATTTAATTACATATTCACATCAATCTATAAGGCTTGTAAAATAAACTTAATGTTAATCTATTGTTGTAATATGTCCTACACATTCACATTGGATATTGTCCCTTCCTAGGCTATATGGACCTCATTTTAATGTTGTAAAGTGTATCTAATCACAATTTCATATTTAATTTTGTGTCTAAAGTCCTAATTGACATTCACATCATCACTAATAGGCCCCTATTACCCCATATTGTGCATCCTGAGGCATAATTTGATAAAATAACTGGAAAAGTCATCATATAAACCTAATTTATGCATTCCCCAAATATCCAACTGGTAAATGGACCCCTCTAGGACTAATTCACCATTTGTGGTGAATGAGTCCTTTCCAAGTGGGACTAATTCACCCAAGGTGGCGAATGAGTCCCATTTTGGCCATTTTTGACTTTTGAGTGGGAAAATTTATGTTTTCAGTTTAATATTTCTTCATGTCGGCCTTAGGGATCTAATTTACAGGTGAATAAGGTGAATTTCCTATAAAATAAAGTCTATAAACTCTAATTTCTATAAAGTCTATAAAACCCTAGAACTCGACCCATTCGGTGCATTTTCAAACTGAGGATTTGGGATATATATTCATAGAAAATTGGAAAAACCTATTTATGGAAAATAACACATATTATGGTTTGAATAATTAAGTGGAGATGAATACACCTTAAAATAGGAACACAACATGCTTACAAAGATGAAATTGGATGTGTGGGATTGATTTCTCAAATTTAGTGGTGAAGAGAGATGTATTAGATTGGCACTTAGTAGATTTCATGATCAATTTGTCTGGCTTGACAATTCGTATATGATATCCAAAGAAGCAATTAGAGATGTTACTGGTTTATTATCCATCAAACCTACTCTTGAATGCAATCTTGACAAAGGAAAGGGATTAATAAAGAAAATAGTTACTAGAATCAATAATCTAGCAGTTCAATATGCATATTTCATTATTTCACACCTTATTTTTGGTGAAAATGATATTTCTACTATGGCAATTGACTTAGTATTAGAAATATTTGAGTAAGGAACAAAATACGATATTTGTGAGTTGCTCTGGAAACACTTGTTGGAAAATTTGAATGATAACAAGAAGAATAAATGCACATTTAGATATGGAAAATTGATATTGTGTCTAACCTTGTACTTTATGAGAGAAATTCTTAGTATCGGATAAGTTGTTTGGGTAAATACCAAACTAGTTTCTCATCAAATCAAAGAATTAATGATAAATATTGGAGATTTCGATGCACAAGGTGATGCCCTTGTTGCATTCTTTAGAAAACTCTAGACAAGAATGAATAGAAGATGGGGAATTCCAAGAGAACTACTCACAAAACATAAGGATGACATAACATTTCTAGTATCCACTAATTGCTACAATATAAAGGCGAGTGAATTCAAAAACTCATGGATTCCTAAGCTAGGTATGAGATTGAAAAGGATTATGCTGGTAGTTTATTGAAATGTTAATTAATAGCCCTCAAGATCCCATCAAGATTTGGAACTTATATTGAAGTAGCTCAAGAAATTCTTGAAAGATCTGCATTGATCACTAGTAAATCAATGATTTCCTTTGGAGAATTTAGAGAAAATTTATTAAGGTTCACACATTAATTGCTTAGACTGAGCCAGCTCCAAGGAGACTTCAACAACTAGCTAGGAGAAAGGTACATCTTCAGATAGTTCCTAAGGCAGTCACCAGTTCTTCATAGTCCATTATGGAAAGCAAAAATTGATTGACTAAAAATTTCAAAGAACTAAAGAGTCAAACAATAAGTGAAATGGTCACTTGGGTCAAAGAAAAAAGATTGTTGGAAATTGAAGATAGGTGCAAGTCTACACATAGCATTGCACTTGAGATACTTAAAGAGGTTGAAGAGTGTGAGAAAGAGGCCAAAAATCCATTATCATTCTATTGGACATGGCTTTATATGGTTCAAATACTTAAGGATGATGAGGAAACAATTGCGACACAAATAAAGTATGCATCTGACACCCTTAAACCATCTCTAGATCTGGATGATCAAACTTGGTATAGTTTAATAAACCTAGACTAAGAATATCTTACATTACATAAGGAGATTGGAGAAATGATTGAACAATATGGGAAGCTTAGAGATCTAATAAAGATTAAGTACACACTTGTCTACTATGCTCTTTCTCTGGGTGACAAGATTCTTAAATTGAATATTATTCCTAGAACTCTAGTTGAAGGAAAAGACATCCTTTGTTGATCTTAATTATCTATGCAAAGCATTGGAAGAACTAAAGAAGCTTCGGGATGAAGGAAAATCCTATTGGACAAGTAGTCTAAGTAAACTTCAAGAGACAACCACCTCCGGTTGATTACTCATAGCTATTGTTTTAGATGTACTCCTAAGGGGGAGTATTCAAGAATGTAAAGGAAATTGTAAAAGAATTCAATAACCTTTTATCCTTTTCCATTGATTTCAAAGGGGGATAGAAGGTACCATGTGAAAAGTTTATTTTTTTAAAAATTTTGGGGGAGAGAAATGGAAAGTTGAGAAGAATTTGTGATGGTTTTCACATCATGTGTTGGAATAAATGAAAAATGGGGAGATTGTTGGAAATTGGAAGGTTGTAATTGATGTCAACACTAGAAATCGGGAGATTTCCATTAATGTACATTACTTGTATAGATTAGTAGTTGCTTCGATAATAATGATTCTAGCTATGATCTCTCTAGTACTGGGTGAAGCCACAATAGTGGTTAACAATTTGATGGAGGAAGGAAAATTGAGAAAAAATGACCCCACGACAAAAAAATGGTTTTAGGGGTTTGAATGAACCTACAAGTTTGACCAAACCAAAAAGGGGTTTGAATGAACTAGGGTTCGAGCAAACCCATTAATTATTGGGCCCACATTTCAAAAAAGCACATTAAAGGGGGTTCAAATGAACCAAGGGGGTTCAAACCCGGGGTTCTAGAACCCCCGGTTCGTTGAACCCCCCTTTTCCCTGATTTTTAACCTTGTTCACAAAAAAAACCTAAATTTTTACTCTTTGAAGCTTGGGTTGAGGATGAAAATGGAGGAATATTCACAAACCCAACTGGAATTAGGTAGTCCTCATAATGAGCTATCCAATGAAAATAATTTTAATATGTTTTGGTTTTATTATGTATTTGTTTTTTTGTTTTATTAAACATAGGTTTTTCATCAAAAATGAAGGTCTTTGTTCTGAACATGTGGAAAAATAACATATTACCAATTTTTTTTTTTGAAAAATATGAATGCACTAGATATTGAAGTCCTTGATCCAACTAAAAAAAAAGTTGAATTTCGATACATACCAAAAAATTTACACGTTATACAGTTGTGCTATGTCTGAATTGTCATTGGTTTGACTTCAAAACTTGATTAAAGTATAAATATTCAATAAAAAACTATCTAACCAAGTCAAAGCACTAGATATCAGAGTTACAAATCTAAATTCGAAAGAATTAGAATTTTATCCTTCATGGAAAATAAGTTATGTGTTATACAGCGTGCAAAACTTTTTAAAAATGTTGTTTTTTGAAAAAAAACTAGTTTTGTGGGAGATGGAAAAAGAAGTGTAATCGGATTCCAAAAATTTTGAAAAAAATATTTTTAGAATCTATAGAAAAAATGTGATGAGACTCTAGCTTGTATTATCTTCAAATTCCTCATGGTTTAGCTGCTATAGGTGCCTGAATGTAAAGATTTAGTTAAAAATAATAATTTCAGTGTCCAGTTTGGTCAAAAATCATAAACCACTATTGTGGGATCACCCTACTAGAAGTTTGTTGAGCCAATATTTTGGTCTAGATTATCTTATTTTGTAAGATTCAATCATAATCTAATATTTTCTTCTATCTCAACATCATTTGCATCAATTTAAAATATTTTAGTTGACTTTGGCTATATGGTTGGAAAGTTATAGTTACTAGTAGTTTGGAAAACAGTGTTATGTTCTAAAGACTACATTAAGTTTTTGTACAGTGCATTGATGTGGGAGATTTCACATCTTTTGATATTTAATTATCTTGCCTTATAGATTTGAAGATAAGTTATTTGATATTGTCTAAATGGGAATTCAATGTGTTGACAAGTTTTTTGTTACACATTTGACAAATTACATATATATGTGAAGTATTTGATGTTTTAGGTCTAACTTTGGCTAGGCCCTAATCATAAATCGATGTTAAGGAGTTTAAATATGTGTTGTGATTGTTAAATGGATCTATCTTAGGTCCATGTAGACTAATACCTACTTGTGTTGGGCACAAAGATTATTATTTTGAGGACAATTCCTATAGAGTTGGTTTTTATTTAAAATGAGGTTTCTCTAATTAGGGCAACCTAATCAGAGAATGGGAGTATATATGGTATATATATAAGAGATTTTTGAGAATTAGGTGTTGTGATGTGGGCGAAGATGAGAGATAAAAATGGATTAAATTAAGAGAGTGCGAATGTGTGAAATTGTACATGTGAGCAAATAGAATTTTTGAATACACTTACAGAGAAGTGTTTTATATACGGTGCTTCATCGAAACTAAACTTTAGTATGAGGAAGGTGCATTCTATCTAAGTTCATCTCTTAGTAGTGAGCCATAAGTTCTATTTTTTAAATTATTTTAGGTTATGAGCCTTCAAGAATAGTGTGTCCTAGCAGTGAGCCATTGTAATATTCTATATCCAAATATATTATATTGTGAGTTAATCCTCATAGTTGCGTTTCCCATTTTGGGTTTCCCATGTAAAAATATTTGTGTTCATCTATATTGTCATCTTGTGTTGATTCCATGCTTTTACATTTAGAGTTATGCTATTTCTTGGATGGATTTTATGTAAATGGTTTAATGGAATACTAATTCACCCCTGGTCTTAGAATTTCTACTGTTCAATAGTAAAATGTATTTATTTTCATATTCACACTAAGTTTTGGCCCCCCTTAATTAATTGAGCTTAATTATTCCTTGATTGGACTTTTAATTCATTTTCTAAGCCTATTTAATTACATTTTCTAAAAGGGGAACCTAACAATAATTAATGCTTAAAGATAACACTTTACCTTGAGCAATGTGTGTTACAGGAATAGGAAACTGGGACCCATTCATCCATGGGCGAATGGGTCCTCCCTAGGCTTTTGAACAACATTTTAAATTATGTTTTTCATGGAATTTTAATGTCTCTATTAAATATATATTTAGATGTCAATTTATGATATTTGAATTTTGGGAAATTAAGGATACATATCTATAAATATGTGGTTATTTCACTATGTTTCACCTAGAACTTTTCAAGATCTAAGAGAGCTCTTCAAGAGAAACAAGAGGAATTCAAGAGAAAAAATATTAGAGTTTTATTGTAGCAATCAAGATCCAATCATCATGTAAAAGTATTCTTGCATCATGAATGTTTGCAGAGCTATGTTCATTGTCATGTAGGTTTTATGATTCAATCAAGCATTCAAAGCATTATTTCAAGCAATCTTTAAGATGATCCAAATCCATTTCAGCCATCTCATGCAAGTTGTTGATATACATTATCAAGATTCACTCAAGGGCTTGTTCATTGGTAACATAGATTTTTTCATTCTTTATTCCCTCTTTCATGCATTATATCAATTCAAGGTTTAATTATCAAAATGGGGTTTGACCAAGGAAAACTATCATTCACCAATTTTTTTTTCTCTCGTGTGTGTGTAATTCTAGATTTATATTGAAGTAGGTTTGAAGATATTTTGAAGAGTAATATTGAGGAAATTGTCGAAGTTGTAAAAGTTGTAAAGGTTGTCGAAGTTGTCATCTTCTCACGGAAACTTAGATCCCGAAGCTGTTTCAGAAATTTTGACATTGAAACCGAAAGAATCTGGAAATGTAGAAATAGGAATAGAGGCTCCCGAAAGTTGTAGAAAAACCATCACCAAAGACCCATTCAACCATGGGTGAATGAGTCCTAGGATGACTACCAGAAACAACATTTTGTGAAGGGTATACAAAATTAAATCCCCTTCTCAGATCTTCATTTTATTTTTTGTTACTATTAGCATTGAGTTTCATATTCAAGATCCAAGTGTTAAATTTCATTTTGGAGTTAGTTTACTACTTTTAGTCTTTCTCTGTGTTATCCTCGAATCCAGTTGAGATTGATTCATAGGACAAGCTCCTACAGTACTTGTTTATTTGATAGTCCCATGCACTTTAAGCACACAAAATGAGGTGAATTTTAATTATCTTATGTGCATGGTCCTGAGCCTTGAATCATCCCCTTGAGCACTCGCTTCTATCTATTTCTTGAAAATCTTGAAAATAAATATTTTGTCGCTTTTCAGTTTTCCAGTGTTAGACAAAATTTTCCCATGCAAGGGCATTTTTTTTCAGTGCCCCTCCATGAGATAATATAAAATTTTAATGTGTAACAACACTAAATTTTAGTGCCACTAAATGTCTTAATACTTTTTAAAATGCATAGGAAGACTTTTCATCACCCGTGCACTTTCTTGCCCTCACAAGTGTGAAATTGATGAACTTTCAGTTCATTAATGCAATTTTATTTAACACTTTTAAATAGATTTTTAAGTCATTTTAGACCACATTTTTGATCACTCTGTTTTATTTCTTCCTTGATTTGATCATCACTCACAGATTGAGGAGTTTCTAAAGATAGTCTTTCAAATTTCTGGGCCATTCTTCCATTTAGGGTTTGTTCCTCACGTTTTCTCGGTATTTCTTACTTCTACTTTCGCCTCGTTAGTGTTAATTAAGTTTTGGATTTATTTTTAAATGGTTTATGTTATTTTATTTAAATATTTTCATTTTATAGGTTCACCTTTTCATAACTGTTACTGCTCGTGCCTTTGCATTTTTTGCTTTACTTATTTGTTTAGTCTTTTTAGGGTTTTCATTCTTTTAACTCCATGTTCATTTTATTTTGGGCCATTGATGTCATTTAAATATTTCTGCATTAATAGAGATATTCCTAAATCTCTTGTCCTTCTGGGAGATTGAAAAAAATCTTGATCATTCATTAAAATACTAATTTTTATGTTTTGTAAAATTGGTATTTTTGCCCGTATTTGCAATATGTATCACACATTTTGTACATGTGTTGAAAATGTCTGCCTATGGGGTGATCCCACAATATTGGTTTACAAGTTTTGGCCAAGTTGGACATTGAACTGATTTTTTTTAACTAAATCCTCACTTTTGGGAACCTATAGCTGTTAAACCATGAGGAATTTCAAGACGATGCAAACTAGTGATTTGTTACATTTTTTCTATATATTCTAAATATGTTTTTTTTCTTAATTGGAATCAGATTGCATTTATCTTTCCATCTCCTTCAAATACTAGTTCTAAATAGTAAACACCATTTTTAAAGAGTGATGTTCATTGTATACTATTATTCTATGAAGGATAAAATTATATTTTTTTCAAATTTAGATTTGTAAATATGATATCTAGCAATTTCATTTGGTTTCATAGTGTATTATTTGATATTTTTTTCTTAATTAAATTTTGAAGTCAAACCAATTACAATTTAGACATAGGAAGACCGTATACAACATAACTTTTTTTTGTATGTATCGAAATTCAATTTTAATTTTTTTTGTTGGATCAAGGACATCAATATATAGCACAAACATACTTTTCATATAGCACAAACATACTTTTTCTTAATTAAATTTTGAAGTCAAACCAATTACAATTTAGACATAGGCAGATCGTATACAACATAACTTTTTTTTGTATGTATCGAAATTCAATTTTAATTTTTTTTGTTGGATCAAGGACATCAATATATAGCACAAACATACTTTTCAAAAAATTTTAAGTAATATACTATTTTTTCACAAGTGGAAAACAAAGAGTTTGATTTTCGGTGAAAATATACATTCATGAAAAATAAAAATAAATATAATAATCAAATTAAATATATTTAAAATTATGCTTTTTGGGAAGTTTATAATAAGGACTACATACTTACAAAAAAATAATTTTAAATGAATTAATGTGATCCGCCAAAGGGTAAATAAAAAGTGGTTTTTTATTAGCATTTTGATAGGTGTACAAAGGAGACTCCATTATAGGTATGGTTTAAAACTAGTAGGGTTCTATCCAAGGTGGTTTGATCAAAGCCTCTTTGATTGGAATCCTTTAAATGGAACTTTTAAAGGATTAAATCATTATATTTTCTAAAAATATTTCATTTTAGTAAAATTCAGGATGTCCCAAAAAGAGTAAACCAGTATTGTGGGATCACCCTACGCAAATACAAATATACACAAGTAGCAATTTTTGCTAGCTATGCATAACTACTATTTTAAGTTTACATGCATTGGCGGACCTTTTCACCGCCTCAACAAGAATGGAATCTTTGAACTCTACATGCACTAGAAGAAATTTTTACCATTATTACACAAAGAACTACCAACATATATGCAAAGGAATCAAAATTCTGCGCCATTACATTTCTTTCCAAATTGAGTGTTTATATGTAAAAGTAGAATTTTTTTCTTCTTTTGCAAACATTGAAATGTTAAACTTACTTTGCATGAGCACTCTTTTTCACCACTTCAGAAAGCATATATCTATTCATAGAAACATGTACTAGCACTAAAAATTTGTGCGTTTACACATGAATCTCAAATCCATGTAAAAGCACATAAATTCAATACTAGTGCACCAGAGCTATTCCAAACATGCAGTTAGGTAATAGTGCTAGAATGTAGAGATTATACACATAGATTGAACTTTGTAATATGTAAGGGTACTAAATTTCAACACCCCTACATAAAATCCTGAATTTCTCACAAACTCCCAAAAAAATAGAAATTTGCATTCTACTCTCCATTTCACCTACATTCGCATGATTTTTCTCACTCCATTGCTCATATATGCTTGCTCCAAAGTGCTCACTTGGATTTCCACATTCCCACACTTTCATAATGCATATTATTCTAATATAAAAAAATTCCTTTGTTTCTTTGCAGTTGTATTCTTTCTCCTTTCAAGCATTCCTCGAAGGCATTCATTGTAGGATATCAATGGTCTCTTGGTACACTTAATGAAAACTGAAGAGTCTTCATCGTCAAGTAAGAAGGAGAAAATGAAATACAAATACCAAGGTTTCTACAGCCTCTGAGGTCACATCTAAGATTGATAAGATCATGGATACATAAATCAAACATCTTGTCATGAATGATTTTGTTATAAGAACAAAGAAGCAACCTTTGGAAAATGATTTGGAGGAAATTATTCATAGCAGTCTCCATCCAGTTGCCTCATTTCTAGTAGTGGCTTGTTGTCTATATTTTTTGTTTCAATTTGCATCACACTACATTCAAGAGGGTAGAAGTGTTAGGGACTCCTTAGGACAAGTAATGATGAGGTTGGATGCTGATTTATTTGATGTGGTTTTTCAAATCCCAACCATGGAAAAATATACAAATATGACTATTCAACATTCCCAAGAGGCTTATGGTAAAAATCAAAATGAAGTGGAGTACTTGATTAACATGAAATGGTTGAAGACCTAAACGCCTAGCATTGCAAGGTGGCCTAAAAACATTCCTCACAGTGATTTCAAGGAGGATATGTGTGATATGATTAATCTTCTAAGTAGAGTGAAAGGATTTCCAACTTCATCAAGTTTCCAGGAATGGATGGATGAGTACATCAAAATTATCAACAAAAATAAGAATCCCATTGATTGGGGAGCCCAAAACAGTGATGGAATCCATGAACTACTCATCAACATGAACTCTACTTTGAAGTTCTATATAATGTCATACTTGGTGTATGTTGCAACAACAATGCGACAATATCCAAGTCTAACAATAGAAGGAGATAGGAGGTATGTACCAATATATAAGTACTATTTCCAAATCACCCTTAGAGGCAACACCAAACATTTTAGAAGGTTAAATGATGCTTTCTTTGCACCCTTGCTATGTATGTTTGATCCATCCTTGGAGAAGAAAAGGGTCTCTGATGAAGTGTGGAAGGTTGTGAATAAATACAGATGTATCTTCTTATAATTTCCTACCTTCACCTTCCTAAGGGTAGGTTGCTACATGGGGTATCCCTCCATATTACCAAGGTATCCTTCTAAAAAGTCGGTGTTGATCAAACTTTGTAGATAGGTTATCTCAGTGCATAATGAATGTCTGGCCATTCATAACCTAGTTATTAAGTTTCCAAACACCGTTGGTAGATATTGAGTACAAATAGTTCCTAAGGCCAAAGTTGTAGCATCAGACATACAAATCATGATTGTAAGGACTTACAAGTGTAGAATTGATTTTGATTATAGAGGAATGAAAAGAAACAATAAAAAGATTCAACGAAATTTCTATTGTTTTGAAGATATTTGGGAACATTTTAGGAATGCAGAGAATATTAGAAAGATGGATTATTCTAGGCTTACTGTAGAAAAAATCTTAGATCTTGGCTCGACAAACCTTCCAAAGAATTTCGTAGATATTGGTGATATTCTAAATGTAGTTGCTTATGATGAGAGGGAGATAGAAAGAAAACCTTTGCCTCGTATCCAATGGTCTCAAAAAGAAAATACTTCAATCCGACAAAGAATTACTCACATTTTGAGTAATACCAGTGAATGGTTGCAAAGGCAAGAAATTCAGTTCAAGCATTTTAAAACATATTCTGAGAGTGAAGTATCTGAAGGAAAATCCAGTAGATTACAAAATCTTAGGACCAAGAACAAGGAAAGTCTTTCTTTGTCTTCCTCCCATAGGGACTTAAAATTACATTTAGTTGTGTGAAGAGTACAACACAAACTATTGAAGAGGAGAAAACTATTGAAGAAGAACAACTAGAAAGAGAAGAGCAACCTAAAGATGAAGAATGAGAAGAAAAAAATGAAGGGAATGAAGAGGATGAAGAGGATCTGAGCAATTAGAAGGACAAGAAGAAGAGGAAAGTGAATAGGAAGAAGAGAGGCATAATGAAGAAATGTAGATTATGGGTATGTGCAGGATCATGGTATGCCAAAAAGTGGCAATATTTGTAGGGTATGTGGCTGACGACCTTTTTTTTCACCCAAAATTAATGTCTCAGATTTCCAATATAAATTATGATTTAATTTGAATTTAATAAACAATTATTATTCATTTTCCTGCATCGACATTGAAAACATCTATAACCATATTTTTCAATCCAAAACATGCTACATTCTATGCTTTACATAATATAGGATTAAAAAGAAAATTAAATTTCATGAATTTTTGACCTCATACATAATTAATTATTTACTAAAAATTACAAAAAATATGCATCACATACATGAGTCCTTTACTTATATATAAAATATTACAAAAAATATTGTCATTTTATTATGGTTAGGGTGGTCAGACATACACCTACTTCTTATTTTTTCCCTGAAATTTAAGTACTACTGCATTGAAATTTCAAATTTTCACCAAATAGATTCTATTTATTTTTAAATAAACCTAGTATTTTAGAAACTACATTCAATTTTCTTCAAATTCTATTCTTACATATTTTTTAAATAATATAGATAACTTATTCAAATATTTACGTCAAGTTGCCTAACACTGATTTTTCTGAATTTTTTGCCACTTAAGGGCCTGTTTGGCATACCATGATCCTGCACATGCCCTTATATCTCCCCATAAAAATGTCATTCAAGATCACCTGCATACATCATCACCTATTGCTACCACAACACCTCATACACCTCCTATTCATACCTCTCCTTCACCTCCTCATCCCACTTCACCCCCACCATCAACAGTTCTACATGCACTTAAAGTGACAATACCCCCAATAGTGCATTCAATTCATTCTACTCCTTCCACAAGGTTAGTTTTGTAAAGTGTTGAGGTTACCTCCAGTCCTTCATCATCTATTCTTAGTTTTTCATCTCCATCATTTGACATATCTTCACAAACTAAATTTGATTGACTTATGAATGTGTAATTACTTGATACATAAAATTTGCAGATTCTAAGTCCATTAATGACTGAGATAACATCTATTGTTACTACCACCTTTGTCCCCACAAATATTAGTGTGACTCAGGAATTAGTAGTAGGGATAGAAGGTGTTGTCTCTTTCCTTCCTCCATTGTTGTCTTCATAGGAATCCAAATGGAAAAATTTGGCGATCTCTCCCAATGAGTTGGATCTTGAGGAATTGGCTTGACAAAAGCCTAAGAGAAAAGAGAATTCAAAGGTTCACTCAAGGTTCCATATAGAAAAATTAGGGTACAACTATGTAAACATAGTAGCACCACCTCAAGGTAAAAGCCATGATTAAATTAGTATGGAGGACTACACCATCATAAGGGCTGATCTTGGAAAGATCACACGTGTAAGTTCCAAGGATGATGTTGAGGCATCTTTGACTGCTTTGATGGAAAATTTTGACAAACTGAAGGAGACTAAAGACATGTACAAGGAAAAAGCTGAGCACTATGCTTTTGTGTTGAGGAGAATCATAGAGTCTTCAGAGAATGTGCAACCTATTGCAATGAGTATTGAGGAACCCATGGTTCAAAATGTTGAGAAATATTATTCTAAAGGAAAAATTTTACATGAATTTGTTAATAGAATAATTGGACAAGGTTCACAATAAATGACCTTTGTAGTGGAGAGGATTTCCTAGATATCAAAGATAAATCTAGAGGTAGACAAGGCAACAAGTACACTTTATATTGAGAAAAAGGAAATAGAGAAAAATCTTGAATCTTGGTTGCAGTTGAAGAAGATGAAATTGGGTAAGTTAGTGGAAGTCAGGTTTATGCCTGACAAGGAAAAGTATGTGGAAATAAAAAAATATATCGAAAACTGCATACACATCATAAAGAATGTAATTAGGGATGCTCAATGAGTACAAGAAGATGTTGAAGAACATCATGTTATCTTGGTGAAAAAAATTGAAGAGTTTCCAAGAAAGCTTCTTGATGGCGATCAAACATTTCTTCTGGCCAGTGAGATTGTTCAAGTGTTCATGGAAGCTATTTTGAAACAAGTAGAAGATGAAGCATTTTCATTGGCTTCAATGGATACATTGTGTGATGTATAGTTAACCTTGGATAATCTCAAAACACATTTGGATAGATGTAAGATGGTTTTTCCTGCTGCAAAGAAGTCTTCCACGAAGGTTTACACTATTATTGATTACACTGTTGGACTAGACAAGACAATAATGCAGGAGATTTTAAAGAATTATGAAGATTTCCAAGCACAAAGAGAGGAAGCATAAATATTTTTTCATTTCCAGAGATATATTTCATTCTTTTATCATGCTTTATGTAAATAGGCACGTTGGTATTTTTATATGTCTCATTCAACTACATGTAAAAATAGAGATTTCCTCCTACAATAATGGACATCACATTTGAATAAGCCAAAATTTAGTTAAGGTTTTTCCTAGAATAGCTGATAGCTCTCCACCTATAAATAAGAGAGCTCTATTGTATTATTTACATTTTTATCTATTGCAACAAAGTGCTGCTCAAATTTGAAGAAATTTTGAAACTTTGAATTCATATTGTGATAACATATTCAATAATAAAGAAGTCAAACTTGCATGCTAGACTTTATGTTGGATGAATATTCAATGAATGTGATTGTTCTTATGTCTTTCACATTGATTTTCCCTATTATTTGATTGGATTAGCAATATTTTATAAATTGTGATTGGAGTGTGTTCAAGATGAATCTTATAGACTTTGTGCTATCTTATTTTCTTGAGATCATGTAAGTGTTGGGAAATGTTTTGGTGAATGGTCTTCAAGACTTTGAGCTTGGAGTCATTCATTCTATTCATGGATCTATTCGTGAAGTAGATTGAAGACTTTGAGCTTCATTTGCATTACCGGTTACTTTATTAAAGAACTCGTCATTGAAAACAATGGAAGAATTTGTGCTTTCATTGGTTTTCTGGTTATATATCTGTATTTTTCTAGTATGCTTAGATTTTGCTTTGAAAAATTAAGGATATTGGAGATTATTGCTTTAGTTTTTATGTAGCTCGATGAAAAGCATCACATAGAATCAACGTGGAACATTGTAAGCATATTCTCTGAAAGAAGAGAGAATCATGGATGTAACACACCCCCATAGTTAGAATAGTGTAAATATTTTTATATCTAGAATAGTTTATTTCCATTCCTGTAAGCAGTAAAAAGGGAGCCGCCCCTATTTGAGAGGAGATATTTTATCTCATAATAACTATGGCTGAAATTCACGTTTTATAATATGTAAAGAGATTATATAATTTTTACCCAACACTTTTTTGGCGACTCCACTAGGGATCGAAGCATGCAATCGAAACCTCACACTTTTGATTGAATTATACAAATAATCTAGTATCATATTGTGAGATTGCTTATATTTTTGTTTCAAAGTATTCATTCTAGTACACAGAAGTTATACATGAGTTCTAAGGGCGCAAGGTGTGGTGGAACCATTTTTCCTATTGTTGCAGCATCACAACACTCTTCCTTCTCCTCTATGAGCAAGGTTACTATTACTATGTACTACAAGTTATCCTCCACAAAGATTTAGATCACCGCTTCCATGTATATTTTCTATCTTTCATTGAGTTCCAGTTCATGTACTTGTTATTAAAATTATTATGGCTCAATCTCAACCACCACCTCCTAGTCCTTGGGGTAATGCATTTGGACCTTTCAATTTGGTGGCTCCTTTACATGAGATCCCACATATTGCATGTAAGAACATCTCAAAATTCTATGATTATGGAAAGCAACATCCTGATGAACATATTGTTGCTTTCTATATTGTTTTTGGTGTTCTCAGTGTTGAACATGAAGATGTTGCTATAAGGTTGTTTGTTCAAACCTTACAAGGAGTAGTTGCTAACTGGTTCTATACTCTTTGTCTTGGTGTTGTTACTAATTGGAGCACTCTCTATGCTAAGTTTGAAGAAAGGTTCAAACCTGATGAAGATGCACATGCTTTTCTAGCACATCTTACAACCATGAGAAAAGAGGCATATGAACCCATGCACGAGTTCGTGGCTAAATCCAATAAGCTAGTGACGATGATTCATGTTGAAGCTAAACCTACAACCCATAATATTATGTATTTTTTCATTAAATCATAGCTTCCAGAGGTAAGCTTCTTGTTGCGTACGTTATTCCTAATCTTGAAGTTACTCAAAATTAGCTACAAGCATTGAAGATGATTTGGTACTTGTTAAGAAAATAATGACAAATCCAAGTAGAAGAGGGAAAGCATCAAATTATTCATCTTCAAACAATAAATCCAACTTTTTTGATCCCATTGTACAAAGGTTAGAAAATGAGTTGTTTTCCTTGAAGAATAAAGTGTCTAGCAATTCCTACAAGGATGTTCCTAGAAGGACTTTCCCCAATTATTTTAGACTCAGAAATCAGAATCATCTTCCTGCACTGTAAGGAAAGCTTGCTCGAGAGGCTCCACCTATCAATGCAAATGTGGGGTATTATGAAGTAGATCAAGATGAGTATGCACAACCAAAATATCTTGTGGAGGAAGATGTTGGTTTATTCCAAGATAAGGCAGTAGATCTAGCTTGTGACTCAAACATTGGTTATTTGCAAGTGGCAAAAAAAATTGATGATGAGGACTTAGAAAATGATACATATATTGTATTCAAATGATCACATTAAAATTAGCTTAATCAAGCTCAAGTTTATGCTCCAAAAGAAAAGGAAAATTCGTGAATAACTATTACAAAAAGAGGATCTCCTTTATGTTAGCAACTGAAAGATACAACAAATAAAATAGTAAGTGCTCCTAGTCCTCTTGCAGTTCCTTGAATACTAAAAGCCGATATCTAGGCTCCTAAGATGAGTATCCCTTTTGTTAAACCCATAAATTAAGTTATCTTGTCTTCTTTGCAAAGTTCCTTCCAATATTTTGACATTCTTGATCATGCAAAGAGGAAAAAAATTCAAATTTTTGAAGTTGAATTCCTCAAGGCTAATCCTGATCAATTTTATAGTTTGGTCAAGTTCATTAGAGATAAAGGAATTAATTCTAGTACGTATACCTCTTCAGATGTTCCTACTATTCTGAAGCCTAGGACTCTTCATAATAACTTAGTTATCATTCCTCCAACTACCTCTGGAAGGTTTGACCCATTTTATATTTCCTTGCTTGTTAATGGCTTTAAGTTTAGTAATTGTGTTATAGAATCTAGGGCATCAAACAATGTCATGCCTGTTAAGGTAGCGACTACCTTGGGTTTAAATCAAATGAAATTTTTTGGCTAATGTTTCTCTATGGAGAACAAGTACCTCTAATTGGGAAAATCAAGGATTCGTAGTTTGCAATTGCTGCATATCCAAAAAATAAATCAAAATGATAGTCTTGGTAGCAGATGTTCCAATGTCCTACGATATTCTACTTGGACACAATTTATGTAGAGATGTAGGAGAACCTAACATGGATATGTTAAAGGCCAGGATACCCATAAAGGGTGTGATGCAAAAATTGGTTCCTAAAACGAAATCCAAATTTTTCGTGACTAAGTTTGATGATCCGAGAGCTCAAATTTTATTTTTCTTTTGGTTTTGGTACTTATTATTTGCAAATTGATGAGGATGTTGAATCTTCATCAAGAGATCAAAGTATGAGTCAAAAAGTGTTGGCTCATCTTCACCATAAAATGAATCATCTTCTGATGATTTGTCTTTTACAAATTATGAAGCTTCATTAGATGATAAAGTTACAAATTTTGAAACTGCGAGCCTTGGTAATCCAAATGATGTTTGGATAATTGAGTTCGACGGTAGTTGTTTTTCCAGTGGTTCAAGAGCTGGAATTGTTTGTCTCTCCAATAGGAAAAATATTTCCTTTTTCTTTCTATGTGTAAGTGTTTTTCTACTCCAAAATTCAAAACAATTAAGTGAAATGGAAAGTAAAAGAACACAAACAATCACTTAATATGAGTCTAGATTAATTGAAAAAACACACACAAGGAAACAAATAATTTACCTTGATTGAATTGTTCCTTTGGTTGGCCCTTTTTTCTTGATTTTGTGTGCTCCCTTTTCTGGAAAAATGAGAAGTAAACTAGCTCAAAATGATGGGGATGAGATGAGGAATGTGATGGTGTAGCTTAATGGTGGATTGAGTGCAAGGTGAATGCTAAAAAATGGGCACAACAATGGAGGTTTCAAAATTGGGTGCAAGATGGATAAGTGTGTGATTGCTTGAGTGAGTTAGTGATAGGTCCAAATGAGACCAAAATCACTATATTTAGGGAAAAGGTCTCTAAACAAATGAATGGTTGAGATTGATCCTGGGGTGGGAGATCAATGACTAGGGTGAGTTGAAAACTCACAAGCTATCTCATGAGGACATGTGGAGGATGAAGTGGAAAAAGAGAAGTGATGTGTAGATGACATGGCCATGAGGTGGAAAAGGTGAGTCGTGTATCATCTACCCAGATTATGGGATGATGTGAATAGAAGAATTAAAAATTCTTCTAAAATATCCATTGGTTTTGGAGATTTCACTTTAGGATTAGAGAGGAATTTTAAATTGGTCCTTTATTCCTCTAAGAGTCTTGGAGAAATAAAGTGGAATTTTAAATTCCACATATGATGCATGGGAAGAATAAAGAGGAATTTTAAATTCCTTGGGGGGAGGAGATAACTCCTCCAAATAAAGAAAGCTATTAATAAGAGTTGACTAACATACATGCCATAATGGCATACAGATTAGGTTAGACTTAATTAGTGATTTATGTTGTACAAATGAAGGATTAGGTAGGTTAATGGGGGATAAAAAACAACTTGCAAATTATGGAGGATATGAAACTAATCAAAGATTAGAGGTATGGACAACCTAATGATAGGATTAGGCAAGTTAATCAGGATTAGAGGAGGGTTATGGAGGATGGGATGAGGAGAGAGAAATAATGAATTAAAATTTTGATTTTAATTCATTTAGACAAAGTGACTAAATTAAATAAATTGGACTATTTATTTAATTTAGAGAGGAATACAGTAGGGTATTTAATTAATTAACCAAACACCTTAGGAGATATTAGGCCATGCTAGAATATTAACTGAATAATAAATTATTTAATTAATATGGTATAGGGATATGTGATAGAAGAAGACAAGGTCGAATTTGACCATATGGGAGTGGTAAAATTTAGGTGTCTACATTTTTCCCCTCTTTCAAATAATGCTAGAATAACAATGTTTCAAACAAAAATAGAGTGTAGATAACTCAATAGAAGAAAAGGAATTTAGAAGATGCCCTGGCATTGTCGAGAAATAGATAGAAGAGAGGAATGGAGAAATATGGTAGAATATGCCCCCTTGAGAGGGTAGATGGGGAAGAAAAGGGGCCCTAGGAGACTTCTTAATATGGAGAAACAGAGGGAACCATGCGATAGAGGACAAAAAAACATGAAAATGGCTTTTGAATAGAGGAAAATGGGCACACGAGGTGCAAATGGTAACTCACAAAAGAAAAGGGGAAAAAGGATTAAAAAAGGTTAAATAAAGGGTAAAAATTACCCAAAATTAAGAAGGCTAATTAGGGGAAAAAATGAAAAATTATAAATAGTAAATTTGAAAATTCACTATTCACCTAATTTTCATTTGCACACATGTCACCTAAAGATCTAGCGATCGAGAGCGACAGTTGATGAGGCATGCGAGATGGAGGATAATGATGAGATGATCCACCGAGCAGATGAGGTCCAAGACTACTACCACCTACGAGTCATAACCCAAAAAAAAGGATTCAAAACCTAGCTTTGTGATTTGACTTCAATTTTTATGCATGCATTCAAGTTCAAGATGGGTGGCTAAGAAATACATTGTCACCATAAAAGGGAAGATTCACCCTTCTAGGTAAACGTATTCACCTATCTGATGAATGGGTGAGGGAAGTGGCATGTGCATCTCTACAGGGGCGAATGTGCTATAGGAGGGGCAATCATGAAATGGCCTCTCCCTAGAATAGGTGAACTTGCTTATGTAGGGGCATATGGGATAGGGAATAGGTGATTGTGTAATTTCCTAAACTATAAAAGGGTGAGCACACCAATTAATAGGGGCGATTACACTCTAGATGAGCAATCGCAAAATCACCCTTCAGGAGAAAGGGAAAACATAAGATCACCCAAATAGGGGATGGGTGGATGCAAATCCACCTATAGGGGAGAAAGACGAATGTGAATTCGCCACTCTAGAAAAAAGGGTGATAGGGGTGAGTTTGTACTCTCCCATAGGGAAAAAGGGGTGAACATGAGTTCACCTCTAGGATGGAAAGGGGTGAATGGGTGCCTAGATAGGAAAGATGCAAATTCACCTTGTGAACAGGTGAATTCACTTGGTGAATAGGCGAATTCACCTAGTGAATAGGAAAATTCCACCAGTGAATAGGAAAACCCACCAAGATGGGAACACAAGAGCGAATGCACAAGACAAATAGGTGAACACTTCAAAAGTTAGAAGAGGTGAATCTTCCTTACACATAAGAAAATTTTCCAAAATGCGATGAGGATGAAAACAAAAATAGAAATGGAATACGAGAAATGATTGATAGAATGGTTGACATGGATGTAGAGCTTTGAGACCTTGAGGATGTGGGAGAGACACTCGACCATTTTGGAGGTGACTTAGGAGGTGATGACACCTAAGGACCATGCAACTCTGGAGTAGGAAGGCCTACTATGCATGTTGGGATATCCTGACATCTGAGCCCATAGACCTCTTTTGACAGTGTTCATGGAGTGATGGAGCTTAGAGACTACGACCTTCCACCTCCCCATAGGGGAGATGACTGTGATGCTAAAGGGTGTGTGGAGGATCCTCAGACTACCCATTAGAGGACATGTGGTTAGAGTTATGTCAAGAAGACCAGTGGAGAGGAGCTTATGGGTAGTATTCAATGTTGTAGACCTTCTTGTCTGAGGGAAGGAGTTGGAAATTGACACCTACCTTGGAGTAGTTACAATACCATTGTCACTATACCTATGCAGATTGATTAGCGGGATCCTTCTCCCCAATAGGAGTGAGAGTTTTTTCAGCATCAAGTTGATTGAGGTTGTTCTCCATATCGTGGAGAGGTGGGATGGAGTGTTTTCTTGGGGACTTTGTGTGCTAGCATAGTTGTATCTGGATATGCACGTTGTTTGCTATAGGCAGGCATTGAGTGTGACCCATGTGACATTGCTACAAGTATATACCTTGGAGCATATCAGATTTCAACGCCCATATATTTTGATGGTGGGGGATAGGGATGACTCCCTTCTAGTGGCTTATTGGTGGGCTTTGGATCATGAATGGATGCTCCACTATAGTGAGGTAGGGAGCCTGGAGCACTAGCATCATTTGTTGGATGATCTGTGAGAGGAGGACGTTGTGTGGAGGCCGTATGTGCACTTACAATTTCAATCTTGGAGAGAGGAGGATAGGATGTACATGGCCTATCTATTTTCTAGATGCTACATAATATAGAGAGATCCCTTTATTATAGAACTGCGCAAGCCAGAAAGGGTTACATGATAGTAAGAGATTTAGCAGGATATCCCCCAAGGTCACATATGTTCCAACAAATTAGCTGAGAGTTGGGAGTGATATGTAGACAGTGGATTTCAATGGAGTATCCCTAAAAGATGTGGGAGAAACTACCTATCATAGCATGGCCATGGAGAGGGGGCCCTAATGATGTAAGTACCATAGTGAGATATGTCACATGGTGGCAAGAGGTTGGACCTATGAGGATCACACCAATGGATCCCATTGTGCCTATAGTTGGATTCAGAGAGGAGGATAAGCAAAGACCAAGGAGGAGGAGGATAGGAGGTAGGAAGAGGGGTGAGGAGGTGATGTAAGAGGAGGTAGTGCCAAATGTGGGGGTCCCAAAGGTGGGAGTGTAGGATGAGGAGAGAGGACAATAGGAGATGGAGGTGGATTGTTGTGTAGTATATGAGAGGGTTATAGTGGTTGATCAGGGGCCACTTGTGGAGGACCCTATAGTTAGGTTGTTAGGAGCACAGGCGTGGGTCCACATCCTCCAATAGAGGTTGTGATAGTAAGATATAGAGAGGGATCAACTTCAGGCTAAGGTGGAGAGACTCTAGGAGGATGTAGATCACATGCAAGATGCATCAGAGGCCATGCAAATATACAGTGATAGGGATTTTATGTGGATGGAAGGTGTTCTAGGAGAGAGGATACAAAGGTTATAGGTAGAGAGGGATGAGTTGTGGGAGCCACTTGAGGCTTTCAATGGAGAGAGGGACATAGCCCCCTGTACATGGTGGAGCAGGTCGTAGAGCAAAGAGATGCCATGAAGAGGAGGGTGGAAGCTGCGAAGAGATATGGATTGGCATTGTAGGATAGGCCAGAGGCCACAGAGACACAGGTGCAAGAGTTGCGAGTGGAGAGGGATGAGACAGTGGGGAGGGAGGAGACTACAGAGGTGCATATATAGAGCCTGCAAGAGGAGCGAGATGAGGCAGACATGAGGGCATCCTAGGAAGAGGCACAACTTGCATTGATGTGATTGGCGCATGATGCCTAGGAGCTATAGTGGAGGAGACACTAGGGACATAGGGACATATATAGGATAGAGCGTGAGTATTATAGAGCAAGGGTGGTAGGGGAGGAAAATGTGAGGACAAAGGTAGGATATCATATGTATGAATATTTTTCTATCATCCCCAATCCAACATAGAGGGTGCCTCCTTATGTTAGGGTAGTCATATAGAGGCTAGTAGGACCCTCACACTTTGGGGCTACACAGGCCCATGGGTACTGTGACTATAGAGAGACATCTCCTCATGGCTAAGGACCAAGTTTAGACTCCCAAGTGATCAGATGTGGGGAGTAGTGTTTAGGCAGAGGGGAAGGTAGATAGGGTGTTCTAGTTTTGATAGATGCACAATAGCTACATGTACATAGAGGCAGAGTTAGCATATAAATTCTTTGATATAGTTGATTTAGCATATTCATTTATTTGTTATTCTTTATTGATTCCAAACACCTTGATGTGTTGGAGATACCATCATGTATTTGTATATTATGATTCCCCTACATATGTACATTTATTTGATAGACTCTAATGACTATAGGAATGGACTATTATGGAGTTTTATGGACTTTATGATATTTTTATTATGGAATTTATGATGATTGATGGACCATGTAATTGACACTATATATATTTGTGTCATAGAAAAAAGGACCCTTTGCTTGACAAGGGATTAATTCATGATTAATAAGGCTTGAATGATGTCTTCTGAAGGTGTCGTGAAGTGTTGTAATACATTTCTACACTCTTCTAGACTCTATTCATTATAATTCACCTAAAAATTACCTTTTCATCCCTAATCAAGTCCTATTTTGAGGTGTTGTAAAGTCTTGTAAAGGACTTTCACGCTTTCCTAGAATTAATTAACCTATTTCTCCCTAATACAACATTATAAAAAAAATTTAATAACATTATTACACCAATCTAGAACACTTGTAAAATAAACTTAATAATAAACTAGTGTTGTAATGTGTCTTGGACATTCACATTGGTTCAAGATGTGCATTCCTAGGCTATGTGGACCTCATTTTATTGTTGTAAAGTGTATTTAATCACACTTTCACATTGATTTATGTGTCCCAAAGCCTATTTTACATTTACATCATCATTAATAGGACCATCTTATCCCATATTATGCATCCTGAGGTTCAAATTGATTAAATACCCAACAACGTTGCATTTTAGACCTTATTTCCTTATTCCTTTGCATATGAGCTATCAAAATAGCCCCTATGGGACCCATTTTCCATGCATGGTGAATCAAACCCATCAAGGTGGGAGCCATTTTCCATGTGTGGCGAATGAGTCCCATTTGGCCCCATTTTGACCTTTGAGAGGGAAATAAAGTTAAATTTGAGTTGATTTTGCTTCATGTCAGCCTGTCATGAGGTATAAATAGGTATAATAGGTTAATTTCCTATAAAAGAACCTCTCTAAAATCATTTTTACATCCACTAACTCAATCCACATCCATTCTTCGTTATCCATCCATCAATCTTTCATTTCAAGTCAAGCATCATAGGGTTTTCATATTGCAACTCATCAAGAAGGCTTCAAGGACATTCAAGGGCTGAATCTTCCTCCATTGCTAAAAAATTTCAAGATCAAATCATAATGACAAGGTAATCTATTCCATTTGTTGCATGCTTCATCCCATTATTTCATCATTTTGGTTTAATTACCTAAATGGGGTTTGACCAAGGCAAACCCCCATGCCCTAACAATCAACATTTCTTCTTTCCTTCTTGTGTGTTTGTAGATTTAGACATCTTGGAAGCTTAGGAATCATTTAATAT
Organism: Sequoia sempervirens; assembly: GCA_007258455.2. Lineage (NCBI taxonomy): Eukaryota > Viridiplantae > Streptophyta > Pinopsida > Cupressales > Cupressaceae > Sequoia > Sequoia sempervirens. The sequence continues at coordinate 67,067,144 of VDFB02000017.1, forward strand.
TGCATTTTAAATTTGTTCATGTCATCTCTTCATTGAAAAAGGAAAAACATCAACAAAAAGTCACTTTTAGACTTGAATCCAACAGTTTTAGGCGCAAATACCTATAAAAAATAGAAGTGTAGATCTAGCGACACAGAATCAACTCCAAATTTTTTTCATTCCTGTAGGTGGACTAATTCACAACCCATGGTGAATGAGTCCCACCTGCAGGTCTGAAAAGTGATTTTGTCATAATTCAATTCCCGACAGTCAAAAACTGGTTTCTAGGACTTTTCATCAGAAGCAAGATGGATTCGCCAATTTTCCATGCATGGAAAATCAGTCCTAGTGGTCATTCACAATTATTTCAGGGATATTCTAGAACCATCCAGTAACATCAATCTGCCTCCAAGTGCACTCTGTTCAATTTCATCAATTTATGTTATCATTTTCTTAAGTTTCTAGTTCATATTTGCAATCAACATTATGTTTTCCAACATCCTACATTAGATTGTTTTACATTCATTCATTTTCATTTTTAAGCACTTCTACACACACTTCACATCCATTTCCCATTAATTCATACAATAATCTTGATTGAAACATTATGCATTTTTGCGCCATCCCTTTCCTTTTAGGTGAAATACCCTAAAAGAGCCAAAGAAGGATATGGGAACCAAAATCATTCGTTTCATTTTGGTGAACCTACTATTTGAATCCCCTCTTTTATGATTTTGGAGTCCATTGATCATCCTATATTTTCTTGCATTGCATTCTGCATTAGTTAGCTTGCATTCTAGGGTTTCATTTTTGCATTAGTAAAAGTGCATAATAGGTTACATTTTTGCATCTTTAATCATTGAAAAGATCTAAAATTCTGCATTTTTCATTTAGGCATGCATCATAGCACTCATAACACACTAAAATCAGTTAAAAAATTCTAAAAATTCTAAAAAATACCCATACTCGGACTCATTCACCACCTTAGTCGAATTAGTCCCTTCTAACCCCTCAAACAACATTTTATAGAATTCAGAGCATTCTTTTTAGGCTTCTGTTCGGTGCGTTAACATGTATACATTAGTTAGTTACATTTCTGTAACATGTATTTCATAAAATTTAGCTTTAGTTAGCTCATTTCATGCATGGTTTCACTTTTATGTTTGCATTCCCATCTTGTTACATCTCATAATTAGTCAATTGTCATCTTTGAAACCTAAAACATTATTCTTGATTTGCTTTAGCATTGTTACATTTCAAGATTGTATATTAATCATTCCATCATGTTTTCATTACAAAATTCTATAGTTTTCATCTGGAATGTTTTCTTTTTAGATATTATTGCATGTTGTAAGCAAATTTTATTAAAGGCATATGAATATGAGGTCCTTTCCCCTCTCTTTTTGTTCATCATAGATACCTCTCCTAGTTACCCTTTAGTGGATGAGGTTGGTTTAGCGAAAGAATCCTTGGATACTCATAACACTGGCATTTTTTCTTCTCCTATTATATCTGACACTTGTGAAGCAGATATTTTAGTGCTAGAAGAACCAATTGATGAGAGTTGTGACAATCTAAGTTGTTTCTATCCACTTACCTCTCCTATTAGATATGTCATTACTAAAGAAGAGGACTTCACAATAAGTACTCATGATGATCACACAACACAACATGATGCTAAGACCATATATCCATCTCCCAATTCCTTCCCTATTTGTGAGAATGTTTTTGTGAGTAATCATGGAAATCACATTATTTGTGAGGGGGATATGTTGACACTAGATGATCAAATATTTAAGACCTATGACAAACCTCTTTATTTTTCTTCCCCTATTTTGGAAGACATTATTGGAAAAAGGGAGGTAATCAAAGATAATCTCCTTGCTCCCTTTCCTATTGTTTCAACTATCCAAGAACACACAATTCAACAGAAGGATCCAATCATTGAAAAACAGGAATGTGATGCTTTTTCTAATCTTGATGCCTCTCCGACTTGTCATGAATCTACTTAGCACATTTCACCCATCAATGAGCATATTACAAGCTCTCCTAGTAGGGTAGATAATATGGAACAAGAAAATGAGACATTACCAACATTGCATGATTGCATACAGTCTTCCCCTAATCTCCCCATTATCAATAATCAAACACATTCAACTATTAATAACTCCATTGGTTTTGATGAAGCTATTTTGGATGAACCAACCCTTGATTGTCTTGACCATGTGGTCTGTTGTTATCCTAAAATCTCTCCTTCTAGGTGGAATATCATGGTGCTAGACAACAACAACACTCATAAAGTATCTTCCTTCCATAAATAAGTGGTTCTTGATTGCCCCTCCTTAGAGCTCCCTAAAACTAGGATTACTAAGGTTATGAATGCACAAGTTTCCATTAGATCCCACTCAATCAATGGACCTCATACATACCCCGTGGGACATCCTAACAACCCTCTAATTCTCTATCCACCTTCACACAGATAAAAAACTCAAAATAAAAATAAACCTGAACTTGTTCTTTACTTACCTTCACATAAAGTTCACCCCTCTAACCAACCACAATACACCCTCTACCCCCCTCAAACCAATGTAATGCAGCAATCTAGTAATGATACTATTTCTCATGCATATAACACTCAAAATAATCCACAACTGTCGCAACCAATCCCACCTTCCTTACCTTTATCCAGTCCACCTAGTGATCCTCATTACATCTCACATAAAAAGGAGTATGATCTTGTTGAACAATTATAGAATACTCCTACAAAGATTTCCCTTTGGAATTTACTTAAGAACTCACCAAATTACAACAATATTCTTCAAGCAACCTTAAAACACATTTTAACTCTTCATGGTACAACTTCAAATGATGTGGCAGCTTTAATTCATAAAAAAAATCAAACTAATCTTGACATTAATTTTCATCAACATGAGCTCCCTCCTTTAGATTTGCATAAACAAAGTAACGCTTTCATGATCATTGCATGATACAATAGGATAGGGATAAAATACACTCTCATAGATAATGGTTCTGCCCTTAATTTGTGTAGTGTGAGTCTACTTGATCGAATACATGTTGATAGGTCACAAATAATACCTGATTTTTGTCTCTATTTGAGGATTTGATAATACAAAAAAGCAACCACTCAGTGTAATCATTTTGCCTACTATGGTTGGGGTGGTTATTTTGCAAACTCCTATTCATGTCATGCCTTATGATCTTTCGTACAATCTTCTTTTAGGCATACTATGGATTCATGAGATGAATGCATGCCTTCAAGAAATCATTGTACAATGAAAAATGTCTATAACAATAATATTTATCAAGTTGAAGTAGATCCCGAGCCTGAAAGTTGCTTGCAGCTTGAAAAAGGAGCTACAAGTCCTTTGAAAACATTGATTCCCACATGCAAAATACAAATCAAACACAATGATGAGGAATGGAAATCTAAATTATTTGGTGATGATTGGGGATCTTTAGAATTCACACCTTTATTTATGGGAAAATACATATTCACACAAAAGAAAAATGAGAAACAAGAACAACCAACCATCTTATCAACGCAAAACTCGTACAACCTTTCAAAAGTGTTTGTCTTGACCACTTTAGACAATGCCACAAATTCCACAACAACCTTTGGTGAACATAATAAAAAAAATCCATCCAATACCAAAGCACTGAAATAGCTTTATGGAAAGGGGTATAACCTCATGAAACAACTTGGGTATAGTGGAAAAGGCTGTGGTGCTCAAGAACAAGGTATTCACAACCCCATAGAGCCAAACACACAACAAACAACTCATGGTCTTGTTTATTCTCCTTTGACCAAGATCACCAAACCTTCACTCAACATTAATACTATCGCACAAGACTCTTCCAAGACTCTTCCTTATTCACATAAATAACATTTGTTGTTGCTCCTTGCCATGTAATAGTTGTAGGATAATCACATACTCACTATTACATGTTTTGCATCCATTGCAAGGGGAAACATACCATCATCCATTCTAGGCTCAAATTTGTCCTACATTAAGTGGGGGCAAAGGGTTAGCAAACCTTATCCCCATATGTCACTTGTTGTTGTCTCTTTTGACTAGTCATTAACCTTTCATGAACATATCAAGAGAAAGCTTGGGATGTGGACGACATGTATTAAGATTGACTCACATGTGACCTACTCCCTTTTCTTCATGATGTAGCTTCTTGAAGACATATGACTTGGCATAGGGCTTTTTGAATAATCTCTCATCTTCTCTTCTACTTTAAAGAAATTGCTCATAGTAATGGTTTTAGAAATTCCTTTAAAGTGGGGGGCATACAATACCATAATTCATGTGTACTCTTGGTTCCTAGTGCAGTATTGTAATTTATGTGATGCGTTCATCACTTTGAAGATGGCATTGGGTGTGATGTCCTTCATAAGTATGATCTGTCTCAGCATATTACATTCCTCTTGGTGGATTGATGCAATGCACTACATCCCCTAAGTTTTGAATATATTATTCTTTGATTGGTCTTCTCTTGGAGACATTAGACACAATGTTCCCTAAGTGACTGACCTTACATAAACTGAACAAGAATCCTTTGAACTTCTTTTACATCTTTACATTTTTACATTTTTACATTTTGCACTTTTTCCACCTTGCATAACGCAACTTGCATGACTATGGTATCTTTCTTTTTCTTCATGAGAATTTTCTTTGTGGAACCTTGTTAAAGTTATCAGCATGTATAACTTTAATCTGGTTGAGTGGGAAGCCCACCTAGCCGAATGACTTTTCCCCATAGCCACCTTTGTTGTTGTGAGTGCATACCAACTAGTATATGCATCTTAAATTTTTGGGCTTTCTCACCGCATAGACAACTAGTTATATGGCCCTAGAGTGAGTATACCTTTAGCCTTTCTCACTCAGTGGACAACCAAGAAGTCACGTCGGCCTAGAGTGAGTACATCTTTTCCACCCTATCTTTCATTCTTGTCATTGCATGATTTTGATAGCCCGACTTAAGATCTTGGATCCTGGGGGCTTACGCAACCTCCTTGATCTTTGTCATTCTTTGTCATCTACATCTATGTATGAAGACCTCTCTTGAATGTCTACTTTAGTGTGAGTTTGAAGCAAGTTCATCCTCTCACTAAAGTGGGGGCTAAATGTGCCATACAAAAAAAGACCCTTTACTTGACATGGGATTAATTCATGATTAATAAGGCCTTAATGAAATCTTGTGAAGGTGTTGTAAAGTGTTGTAAGACATTTCTACACTCTTCTAGACTATGTTAAATGTAATTCACCTAAAAATTTCCTTTTCAACCCTAATCAAGTTCTATTTTGAGGTGTTGTAAAGTCTTGTAATGGACTTTCATGCTTTCCTAGACTTAATTAACCTATTTATCCCTAATTCAACATTATAAAATGTGTTTAATAACATTATTACATTAATCTAGAAGGCTTGTAAAATAAACTTAATAATAAACTAGTGTTGTAATGTGTCTTGCACATTCACATTAGTTCTTGTGCATTCCTAGGCTATGTGGACCTCATTTTAGTGTTGTAAAGTGTATTTAATCACACTTTCACATTGATTTATGTGTTTCAATCCCTATTTGAAATTTACATCATCATTAATAGGACCATATTAACCAATATTGTGCATCTCAAGGTTCAAATTGATCAAATACCTGAGAAGGTTGCATTTTAGACCTTATTTCCTTATTCCTTGGCATCTCTGCTATCAAAATAGCCCCTGTGGGACCCATTCTCCATGCATGGTGAATGAGTCCCATCCAGTCCTATTTTGGGGTGTTGTAAATTCTTGTAAAGGACTTTCATGCTTTCCTAGACTTAATTAACCTATTTATCCCTAATTCAACATTATAAAATGTTTTTAATAACATTATTACATTAATGTAGAAGGCTTGTAAAATAAACTTAATAATAAACTAGTGTTGTAATGTGTCTTGCACATTCACATTGGTTCTTGTGCATTCCTAAGCTATGTGGACTTCATTTTATTGTTCTAAAGTGTATTTAATAACACTTTCACACTGATTTATGTGTTTCAATCCCTATTTGAAATTTACATTATCATTAATAGGACCATATTAACCCATATTGTGCATCTCAAAGTTCAAATTGATCAAATACCTGAGAAGGTTGCATTTTAGACCTTATTTCCTTATTCCTTGGCATCTAAACTATCAAAATAGCCCCTGTGGGACCCATTCTCCATGCATGGTGAATGAGTCCCATCTAGTCCTATTTTGAGGTGTTGTAAAGTCTTGTAAAGGACTTTCATGCTTTCCTAGACTTAATTAACCTATTTATCCCTAATACAACATTAGAAAATGTGTTTAATAACATTATTACATTAATCTAGAAGGCTTGTAAAATAAACTTAATAATAAACTAGTGTTGTAATGTGTCTTGCACATTCACATTGGTTCTTCTGCATTCCTAGGCTATGTGGACCTCATTTTAGTTTTGTAAAGTGTATTTAATCACACTTTCACATTGATTTATGTGTTTCAATCTATATTTGAAATTTACATCATCATTAATAGGACCATATCAACCCATATTGTGCATCTCAAGGTTCAAATTGATCAAATACCTGAGAAGGTTGCATTTTAGATCTTATTTCCTTATTCATTGGCATCTAAGCTATCAAAATAGCCCCTGTGGGTCCCATTCTCCATGCATGGCGAATGAGTCCCATCCAGGTGGGACCCATTCACCATGTGTGGTGAATGAGTCCCATTTTGCCCCATTTTGACCTTTGAGCAGGAAATAAAGTGAAATTTGAGTTGATTTTGCTTCATGTCGGCCTGTGATGAGGTATTAAAAGGTAAAATAGGTGAATTTCCTATAAAATCACCTCTCTAAACTCATTTTTACATCCATTAACTCAATCCAGACCCATTCTTCATTATTCATTTATCAATATTTCATTTCAAGTCAAGCATCTTAGGGTTTTCACATTGCAGCTCATCAAGAAGGCTTCTAAGGACATCCAAGGGCTGAATCTTCCTCCATTGCTACAAAATTTCATGATAAAATCATCATGACAAGGTAATATATTCAATTTATTACATGCTTCATCCCATTCTTTCATCATTTTGGTTTCATTACCTAAGCGGGGTTTGACCAAGGCAAACCCCCATGCCCTAACAATCAACATTTCTTCTTTCCTTCTTATGTGTATGAAAATTTAGACATCTTGGAATCTTAGGAATCATTGAAGATTGCATTTGAAAGTTATTCATGTCATCTCTTCATTGAACAAGGAAAAACATCAACAAAAAGTCACTTTCATACTTGAATCTGGTAATTTCAGGAGCAGATACCTGTAGAAAATAGAAGTGTAGATCTAGCTACATAGAATCAACTCAAAATTTTGCTGATTCCTGTAGCTGTAATAATTCACCACCCATGGTGAGTGAGTCCCACCTATAGGCCTCAAAGTGATTTTTTCAGAATTCAACTCACGGTAATCAAAAACCAGTTTTTAGGATTTTTCATTAGAAGCAGGACTGATTCGCCATGCATGGAGAATCAGTTCTAGTGGTCATTCATAGTGATTTCACAGATATTCCAGAACCTTCTAGTAACATCAATTTTCCTCGAGGTGCACTTTGTTCAGTTTCATCAATTTCTGTTATCATTTGCTTAAGTTTCTAGCTCATATTTGCAATCAACACTACGTTTTCCAGCATCTTGCATTATATTAGTTTACATTCATTCATTTGCATTTGTAAGCACTTCTGCACACACTTCACGTCCATTTCCCATCAATTCATACAATAATCTTGATTGTAACATTGTTAATTTTGGCCCCATCCCTTTCCTTTTAGGTGAAGTACCCTAAAAGATCCAAAGAAGGATATGGGAACAAAAATACTTCATTTCAATATTATCACTTTTTTTATAGTTTGGTAAGGGTGTCAATACTTTTGAGTAGGACTTGGACAAGACATGTTTCTCCTTAGCTCATGTTGTACATTTGTTTCCATAGGGTTCAAGATTGTCATCTTAATTAACGTGGATTGGAATATTTAAAGTGATCTTGGTAGCTTTTGATGTTGAAATGGAGACACATAAGCATATTTCAAAGATAAAATATATCTTGATATTTCTTCCATAATGTTCCTTTTAGGAATAGGAAGACATCCTCCATATATTTTTAGTTTTGTTTATTCCTAAGGGGAGGAATATTTTTTAGTGATCAAGATCAATGTTTAACATTCATTGTTTGGAATCTCCGATCATTATAGGAGTCTCTACATTAAGGGGGGTTTCTTGGTCTCTGTTCTTCTCTCCTATGGGGGACTTTTTCCTCCATATAGGGGTTTTTTCCTACTTATTCTTCTTAGCAATATTTTATACTTTCTCTCTTTTAGGTAGGAGTTTTGTCCCACTTGGTTTTTTTCTTTTTCATGTTTTTGATAGATTTTTTTGTACATGGGTATCTAACATGGCATTATACATGTCATTTTATTACCTTAGATAAGACCACTAAAAATAGATCTAGCTTTCTCTTTGCTAGATTGTGTGTTTTGGTTGAGTTTGGTTTTGTGCTTCCCAAAAGTATGAACCTTTGCTCCAAGCATGGTTCTTGGGAGAAAGAACTTCATTATGGATTTGCTTGACTATATTAGCCTATTGTTCAAGGTAAGCCTCATCATGTGAAAGATTTGACTACTACGATGAGTACACAAAATGGTGAAAACCTTATCCAGTCTACTATGACCTTGGCCTCCCTTGGAATTGTTGGTAATGGTCCTATATTAGGGATAAAAAGGAAGTTGGATGTTTGGCTTGGAACTTCTTCTTCTAAGTTACACATCCTGCTATTATTGGTAAAGATAAGTTTCTTGCTGAGAGCTTCAGGTTGGATGGTGTTTCTTGCAAGCATAAGAGAAATTTTACTTATGGGATTGATAGCTCACCTATCTTTTGTCTTGCTCATACTCTGCATTCTATGTTGAGGTTCAGATTCAAACCTCCTTCATTAGTTTTGTGGGCTTTGAGTCTTTCTAAAACTTTCTCCGAGTTCTTGGCTTTGGTCAAAAGCTTTGTTGGTCTTGTTGTTCTTGTTGTTCTCGTTTCTTTTTCCTTGCCTCACCTTTCGTGAGACTAATTTTCTCTTTTCCTTTATGGTTGCTTTGTAATGGGTACAAGCACTTCCCAAATTTTCCTTAATCAAAGCACGGCTTTATGCACAAGACCAATCATTGCATCATTAGATCTTTGTATGTTGTACATTCTCCTTAAGTTTCATTTAAGGGGGTGTTGGTATGAGTAGGGTGTTTAACCAGGCATTAGGGAAATTCACTGCCACTAATTCATTGTCAAAAAATTCACTACCAACAATTCACTGCAAGAAAATTCACCACCATGATAAATTCACCGCCAACAATTTAATATAAACTTTCCAAACTTTGAAACTATTTTTGCAAAGTAATAACGGAGGTCTGCATTTTGTTATTAATGGGGTGAAAATTATTCTTTTGCCAAAAAAAGGTTCAAAGTCTTGGAAATAAATATTAAAAATGTTAATACGATGAATTTTTGATGGTCGTGAATTGTTAGTGGTGAATTTTTCTTGCAATGTATTTGTCATGGTAGTGAATTTTTTTGTGGTGAATTGCTGGTGGTGAATTTTCCTAGATCCATTTAACCTAATTGGTTTATATAGAGCTATGATTAGGGTGTCTAATCCTATTCAAACTGCTTACTTATGTTTACTAAGGGTACACAAAGGATAGTTATTACTTTATTTCTAAAATCATATAATTAAAACATATGTCGTAATCTTATACAATCCTATGTCTCACTTTTATCAATATAACTAAGTGGTTTTTTTGTTCTATCATCATAATCATCATCATCATCATCATCATCATATATTTAAATACGTGATAGAATAGCATTATTCTTTCATATTTGACTTTTTTTGTGATTTCAAAAAAAAAATACAAGTTTGATCTCTCAATTATCCTTCATCCCGATGCGTTTGCTGAAGAGCAGGAAAATATTAAATGCAATAAATTTGAGTTATTTTGTTACTGCTGTCCCTTTTCAGAGTAACAGTCATATCGACGATTTGTATGCCATCTTTTTCAATTTTGCTTTCAAGCTGATAATAGACCATTTTGATACCATCTTTATTTAATTGGGAGAGATATAATAATTTCGAATTGCACGGCTTGCTTTCCCTTTTCCCACTCCAGGAGTTTGCTTAATCATTCATAATCAAAGGCTGAAGTGGTAATTGCTCCGTTTCCTCACTACATGGCCGACATAAAGCATAACAACTTTAATCCTCCTTTTCTTTGATAAAGAGCACTCGTCGTTTCGCTTTGATCTTTCAATCGCCATATGTCATTGTTGAGACTTATTGTGGAATTTCAGGATCTACATTAGAACTTTAATTTTATGTCATTCGAAAGTAGCGAACACCAAAATAAATGCAATCCGGAGAGTAGTGTTTGTCTTCTGTGTCCCAAACGAAAAGTCATATTCCAGAGACAAAAGGTTCTGGATTTGTGGAATATCGTCCTCTATGGTGGGTGCGTGAATGGCCCCGGTTCTTTATGTATGTCTTTGCCAGTATAATAAATGCAAGCACGAGATTACATGATTTAAAATAATCGTGTTTATTGAATGGTAGGAGATGTACATGAATTAAAATTCATTAGTTCGTCACAGCATGGCCAACACAATTCATGTCAACGTCAATCCACCTTTTCTTTGATATAGAGCACTCGCTGTTTCGCTCTCCATTTTTCAATGATCATACGTAATTGTTGAGACTTATTGTGGAATTTCAGGAACCGCAATAAGTCCTTGATGTAATATGATTTGAAAGCATGGAACATCAAAATAAATGGAATCACGAGAGTTGGCTTCTGTGTCTGAAACAAAGAGTGATATTGCAGAGATAAAAAAGTCCATGGAATATCGTCCTTTATGATGGTTGCCGGAATGGCCCCAGCTATTCATATAATTGTCTTCTGGAGTAGCGATCGAATGTGGGGCACCGGTGAATGAAAAGTAAAATACAGCAGCACCTAAAGTTAGTTACTCTAGTCAATAGAATATGCCTATTTATTTCGCCTAGAGAGGGATGATTATTTATAGTTATATTTTACTCTATCGCTAAATAGGCAATTGAAATATGTCAATTCCACATCTGCTAAAAGTGATTGAAATAAAAAAAAAATTACAAAAATCTTAAGAGATAGAATCCAAATGAGTGAACAATAAATCATATAGAATATTTATTTTTCAAATAATAAATTTGATTGATAATTTAGAGGAATGAAAGGAAGTAAATTTAAGGAAAGGTTATTTTAACAATAAGGAGAATCAGAAAGTTTATAAGGTTTTTACATTTTTATTGATTGATCCTGTGGATTATCTTACATCAATGGAATTTTCCAATGTTTATATGGATAACAGACAACATAATATTTTAATCTATGTCTTAGGAGAAAATCCAACAAAAAGCTCATTAACTAGTATTTTTGTTATTATGAGGAAGAAAAATAAAAATCTAAATTAAAAAGAATGTCATTAATTTAAATATTAAGGATGAAAAAATATAGCTTTATTACTTTTGTCTATCAAATTTCAAATTCAGACCCTGTCTAATTTTATTCCAACTAGTCAATACTTGATCAATAAAGCTACCTTCAACTCTATGGAAAAATATTTTACAATGGCGATTATATTCATATCTGATTGCTTTTGAAAAATGTATGATGATATGTTATAATGTGAAATTTTCATAAAATGTTTCCTTTATACACAATCCTAGATACAAGTAATGCAATTTAGTATTACCTAATTCAAACCGTTGTATGCCTCTTGCTATTGAAACAAAAGTAATCCCTTCTTAACTTGAGTTACATGTTGATTCTCCTCTATTGGATTACCACCCCTCATTTTTTGGGTGGTGTTTGTATGCCTCTTCTAGCTTGTGTAGCGGCTTCTTAGAAGTTAGCTTTCTAGGCTTGCATTTTCATTCATCATGTTCTAGGTATTAAAGGACCCTTAGAGAGGGTATCTCATCCTCTCTCTTTTATTTTGTGGACATTGATAGTGATGTTGGTTGGACGATTTTCCAAAGAAAAAAAATGCCTTAAAACATTTGTCTTTATCCCATACCTAGAAAAATGGTGTGAGGGTTGGGAGGATTGGTTATGATATTGCATAGTCTTTTCTTAATTGATTTTCATGGTAGCTTTGTTGTAGTTGTGCTACTATATAGTCATTAAGTGTTGTATAGCTTATATTTTTGTTGGTTTGTAAAGGGGTTGGGTCCCTATCAGAAGTCACTTTTACCTAAGAAAAAACATTATTTAGTGTAATAGGATACTCAACCCTATGTGGGATGTACTACTTGGATAATGTTTTTAATTCATTTTGTAAAACTATTGAGCATTGATAAATTATATTTGTAAAGGGAGGCTATAGAATTTAACTCATATTGTATTTAATTTAATTTATATTCTTTATTATGTCATTATAGTATAAATATCAAGATAGAAAATTTTCATTTTTAGTATGACATTCAATTTTAATATTATGCATAAAGTATGTGTATGTAGAATATTCAGAATGGGTATTTTTCTACCCATATTGGGAAAATATTTTATTAGTACTTATCATACAAATTTGGAATATTGGTGTAATTCAATTGAATACTACTAAGGATATTAAAAAATGTCAATAGTGGGAGCTATAGTCATCACTCTCTAATGTAATCATCTATCTCCTTCATGGAGCTCAATAGTTTATCTCAAGAAGTGTAGAATCTTGTCCTAAATTGTGTAGTCATTAGTACTTGACATCTTAACCATGACGTGCTACAATTTTGTAGGTTTCCTTCAAGTTTTATGGGTCAAAAATATTATCATTGATATTTATCTCAATTTTCTAATTAATTTCATAATGAAGAACATATTTTTATATGTAGAGAATTATTTTGGTGGCCACTAACTTCTCAAACTAGTTTTTGTTTCTTATTTTCCTTATCTTTGTAAAACCTTAAAATTACATAATTTTTTTATTATGTTATGCATGTGGAATATTGCTATGCTATTAAAATCTTGTTAAACTCATTATTTGATTTTATTTTATTGATGTAACCAATGATTTCATATTAATTAATGTGTCTGTGTCTTATATAGTGTTGAATGCACAAGAAAATAGAGAGGGGATTTGTTGAATCTTTTGTACCTTAAAGATTCAAAAACCATCACAAACATTCAAATCCATATTCACTCAATTAACCCTTAATCTATTATAATGATTTAGCATGAAAAATAAAATAATAGAAACTGAATCAGGTCAACACCATGCACACAAGAACACAAAATTTATATGGAAAAGCCAAGATGGGAAAAACCATGGTGAGGATTAGCTCATAATATAAAGTAATATCAACATAATACAAAGGGCTCACTACAAGAGTTCTCATTACCAAAGGGATGACTGCTAAAATAGAAAAAAAAGAGATAGAGAATAATGGTACATAGAGAAATCCATCTCAATGAAATAGAGAAATCCACCACAATATCACTAACACCTTTGTAGCATGACCAAAGAATTATAGACACCATCTACTAACTACATCTAGAAATCTAACACATGAAATCTTGCAATGCACATCTGAAATTGGAACTCTATCACTTTGTAACTCATATCATTTGCATCATCATTTTCTATCTTTGCATCCCTCAATAACTCAAATCATATTTATATCATCTCCAACCTTGAAATCATTCTCCAAGGTTGGCTATGCACCTCAACCATGCAAATTCAAATTAGGTCAGCACCAAAACATTTGTGGAAAATAGAAGTGAAGGAATACCACACAACTCTTTATTTGGGATCCAAATCTATAATTACATGCTACAAAATGATTCTACAAACAATAAACATCCACCATAATTAGTGTAAACACCAAGTTCAATCATTACCCATGTATACACGATTAAATATTTAAGTGCATGATTCATTTGATTCAACAACAACTCATGAACAAAAAATTTCATCTAAACACATTCTAGAATATTCCATGAATACCTTGAAAAAAAAAAACTCAACATCTTTCACCTAAAGAATGTACACACAAAAATACACTTAGACAATTCTTCCATATACTGCAACTTAAGAAGCTAACTTCCAAAAGTACCAAACCTCAAAAAACTTCAACTCAAGAATGATACTAAAACTATAAACACACCTTCAGATGTGCAAGACCTAAAACCAAATTATGAATAAGTATGAAGAAAAAACATTTCTCCTAGGTACCTTTGCAATACACTATTCAGAAACTGGTGAACACAACTTCATCTACATGATGATCTAGCACACAAAATTATCAATAGAGCACCTTTGAACACCATTGATCAACATATCTAAAACACATGTAAGAAAATATTCAACCTAGAAAAATTGTAGAGAAAAACTAGAACACTACTCTATAACCCATAACAACACTACAACACATTATTTCCACTTTTATCAATTTTTCTCAAAAGCACTTGGAAACCAAGCACCACAAACACAACCTTATTATCTTCACCATCTCCTCAACAATAAAAAGAATCTTATGAAAGCAACACTAGAGGTTCACAATAGTAGCTTACTAATGACAACATAATGCAACTAATCAAAGCATCAACAATGCAACAATATTCTTCTCCTATAGTTAACACCAATGACAACACAAGTTTGTTGACATTAATGAAAATACCAACTAATCATATTTTAAAAAATACCCCCCATTATTATTGATGGAAGCACATGATGTGAAAAGCAATCAACAACAATAACTCTACTCCATACCTATGTCCTTTTCTCCTTTTTTATTACTCACTCTCCTCCTTTCAACTTAGTTTTTTTAAATGCTCTATATTCTCTAGCTATAGTATTCTCTTCCCCGTTCACAACTAACAACTAAACATTTTTCACATGATTTTATCTCCCCCTTTGAAATAAATGGCAAAGGAAAAAGTATTTGGATCACTTATATTTCTTCTTTGACATCAATCAACCTTCTGTCCACTGCTCTACAACTTCTATTTCTATACTACTCTATATACGCCACCTTAGGAGAAAACACCATAGTACACTTATCAACAACCACTGCATAATTACAACACACACTCCCCTTGACTACAAAAACAAACAATGTTACTACCTACTCCCCTTGAGAGGTAGCCACCAACATTAGTTGAGACCAAAGAATGAAACTTGAAATCCATTGGACTAAAGCATCTTCTTATGCATCTAGTTCAAAGGAGGGGCAATAACCCCCAACATCCCCCTGAGATACTGAAATGTATCCTTAGGAAGAGACTTAGTGAATATATCATAAACTTGATCCTTTATAGGTACATATTCAAGCTTAACTTCATTCTCTACAACATTCTCTCTTAGAAAGTGATATTTGGATTGAGATATGTTTTTTCTTTTGAATGCATTACCAAATACTTTGAAATATTGATAAAACTTGTATTATCATAGAAGATAGAAATTGGTTCATCACATACCACCCTAATATCCTTCAATTTTTGCCTCATCCACAACACTTTTGTGGAGAAAGATGTTGCTACAATTTATTCTTCCTTTGTAGTAGATAAAGATATTGAATCTTATTTCCTGCTTAGCCATGACACCAATCTACATCCAAGAAACAATGTACCACCTCTTGTACTTTTCTTGTCATCCACACAACTAGCCCAATCTACATTTGTGAAAGCACTCAAAGTAAAATCAATATCCTTTAGATACAAAAAAACCATGATCTAGTGTTCCCTTCAAGTATTTGAGTATCCTCTTCAGTACTGCAACATGTGACTAGCTATGATCTTCTAGAAATATAGCCATAAGATAAACTACATGCATGATACCTAGTCTAGTAGCAACTAGATATAGTAGTCCACAAATCATTGATCTATACTTGCTTTGATCAACTTTAAGAGATTCATCATTCTTGCTTAGCTTACAACCAATAACCATAGGAGTACATACCAGTTAAGAATCTTCCATTCCAAACTTCTTCAACATTTCCTTTACATACTTTGATAGTAGCATGAAAATACCTTTATTTTTCTAATTTATTTGTAATCCAAGGATGGAATTCATCTCCCCAAACATAAATTTCAAACTCTTTCTGCATTTCCTCTGTAAACTTCTTGCACATAGTTTCATTTCCTCTAAAGTATTGGTGTTCTAGATCGATAGATCAAATGAGTCCTCAAGAATAGCCAATTTATTATACTCAGAGTCAAAGATGGATTTGGCCAACTAACAAGATTCAGTCAAAAACTGAAATCTACTACACTTTTGGCTTTGTAAGATCAAGGGGGGTCTCCCTTGACAATACCTAGACTTAATTCAACTATGCACAAAAATTGCATTTTATAGTAGATAATTTCCAATTAAAATATAGCAAGGAAAGTATTAACAATTTCAAATATGGCTACATTTTTGGTAGCTCAACACTCACTCAGCAATTGTGAAGTAGAATTCAACACTAAACTCAAGCCAAACAACAAGAACTAAAATGATTATTAATTAATAACTTGTTTCTGAGATGCATTAAGTTGCATGACAAATCAATGCCTAATTCTAGGCCATTGAATCAAATATAGAATTATAAAGAGAATTTTATTAGAAAATATTAAACTTCAACAAGTGGATTAACAACTACTAATGCCTTACACTAATAGATCCACCCTACACACTTAACACCACAATTATCTAATCAAATAATTTAACCATTTCTTTGAAATAGAACAATGAACAAATAATATAGTCTCAGGGAAATTGAGATGATGAATTCCAAATACTTTGTATTATTGAATTCATATGACTAAATGTGTACAAATCTGGAGACAATTTGATGACATTCATGATTTTCTTGCACAAACTGACTGATATTTACTCATGAAACTTAACTATTACAATTGAATATTCAATTCATGGCTCAGGTTCAAAATTTCTCTATATACCCAAACCATACAGAAATTTCAAATCCCTTTACAATGAGAAAATAAGAGAAGATATATAAGGAAGAAGAGCCCAAGAATTAATCTATTGAAGGCACATAGAAGCATCATCCTTCATTAATCAACAACAAGAAATGGAAAAGCCTCTCTCTTCACTCTTCCCTTTGCAATAACAAACCATGCTTTTATTATGAAAACCAATTTACAACAGAAAATCCAACTCATGAAAAATATCACTCCATTTTACCCTGTAATGTGGAAAATAGTTCTACTCATGAAAGATCTTGTTTACTCTCTTTTGTTTTGCTCCATTCACATCTGCACTTCCAACAAATAAAGTCTTCTAAACAATTAACATTTTATTCACTTTATAAATCATCTCCACGTGCACTTTAATATTGTATCTGATTTTTTAAAAATATACTTTTAAATAAAATGAAGGCCTTCAAAAAATTTATCACTGAGCAAGAAAAATATTACCCGTTCTTTTTACATTTAACTTTACCCTATATTTAAAGCCTTTTACTTTTAAAAAATTTCCTTAGGCATAAGAGGTTCTTTCATTTTTACTATTGAACAAAGATATTAATCAAATATTTCATCAAGCATACTTTGTGTCTAATTTTTTTAAAAAATTTTGTCAGGAAATATTCAATATTCACATCATTCTTTAAAAGTGAAGGGCTTTGGAATATTACTATCAGCCTACATTAAAAAAATTCCCATTTGTCATTTCACATTTTCTATTATTCACTTAAAATGAATTTGAAATTTTTGGGACCACAATGAGCCATGTGGATCCTTCTCACAAACCTCACAATTTTTAAGAAGCCCACATCTTAAAATTGTGAGACAATGGGGAACAACCAGGATTTCACCTACCATTTTACTACCATTGATCTTAGTTTTCTCCACTATTTTTCCTAAATATTTACCTCTTACACTCTACAACTACTTCTCATGCTATGGTGGTAAGAATATCTTGAAACAAATTTGATACATTTTCATTGTACGTGCAAACTGGGGTAGCAGAATGGAAACATTCCCTATAGTACCTTCTTGTATATGTGCTTACGAACTCAAATGGACCCCTCTTAGTTGGCTAGTCATGGCCCATTCAACAACATTTCTTCTTTACCATGCCAACACTCTATAATGTTGTCTTCGAGCCTTCTCTCAGTACAATGGTTGCTCATCAATTGCAAAATGACTGAGAGATGCAGAAACTCTTATTTCTCTTTGGAATCTTGCTTTACAATGTTGAATTAGCCCCTTTAAACTAGTTTGATGGCACCTCTTTAAATCCTCCAATGCTATGTGCAAAGATTTTCCCATGGCAGTATTGAATTGACCACCTTTTGTAATGTACAATGGTTTCCTCATTAGCAGTGAAGCATTTCAAATCTTGGTGCCACACTACATAGTACAGTGTTAGAGCCTTCCTAAGATATGAAGAGAAATTCTCCAAATCCCTCTCATGCCCTTTTCATAATACATTTGAGATTGCACCATAAAACTCAACTCCTTTTAGCAAATTCATCATCTCATGGTGCACGTTGTTAAGGAGCTAAGAATTTTCCCTATGTAACTTAATATATTCGCATTTTAAAATTTCTTTTGTAACACTATGTTGATCACCATAAGTGAGTATGATGCAGGAGCACCTATTTGATTTCTTGCCTCCATGAGGCCATTTGTAAATAGTTTCTCTATTTTGTGTATTGGGTCTTATAATAAGGTTTATCAAACAATTTTTGAGGTGTTTTAGTCTTAGGAAGTCATATTTTAAGACATTTGTCAAAAAAATGTTTAAAGTTTTTCCATATTCTAAAAATTGTCAAAAGTGCAAAATTAGGTAGATGAAGTGTAATTAAGGTGTTTTGTCAACACACTAATCAAAAGTTGGTTGAAAATAGTTGGTTTTGGTTGTAAATGTATAAATACATCATCCAAAATTCGAATTGTGGGTTGGAGACATTTTTTTTGAAGTTTGATGAATGGAAACCTCAAATTTTGTGTACATTTTCTAATTTTTACTTTATTTCCAGGCTGAAGTTGTGCATTGTACGGCATGTTATGGACCGATATAATGGAATTTCATATATGGATGGAAAGATATTTATTTCTAGTTTCCAATTAATTTTGTCTCATTGAATGTTATTGAGTTTTGTGGGAGATATGACTATTTCGGTGAGACTTCCCTATTCTAACAATATTGTGTATAATTTGGAGTCTAAAAAAATTGATGGTACGAAATGTAAATTCTATATTTTGTATAGAAAACCAATTGTATTTTTTTTCCATGTGAATATAATTTCATTTTCTTCAAGTCTCATCAAATTTTATGAATATTTGAATAAGTTATGACCATTTTTTGTGAGGGAAAGTCTGAACCCTACCTAGGGTTTACAGTTTTGCAAAAAATGCAATAACTTTATTTTCCATCATTTAATTTTCATAAAAATTGGAGAAAAAGTCTGAAATAATGTTATCTTCAATCTCTCTAAAGGTATTGCCTTAATTATTTGTTTTGTGAAATTTATTAATGACAGTTTTTTGCATTAAATTGTCGGCTTCCATGACAGTGTTTCCAATTTGATCTAGAATGCAATTAATCGTTGTTTGAGATAAATCAGTTTATGAAATTTGTAAAGTGAATCAAGTTTGCTGCATTGTTGTCATTTTTATGATTTCTAAGTTGTGTTATTTTAAAGTAATGAATTCCTAAGAGCAATAATTTTGTATCATTTCTTTGAATGATTGGTTGAGCTGAATTGTGATCCTCCTAGCTCTGCATCAAATTGGTATCAGAGCTCAGAAAGGTTTTGGCTAGTGATTTTTGTGTTTTTATTTTGGTAGTTGTGTACTGAGTGTGGGTTGAGAAGATAACCTAGTTGCCACCAAGAGAAGGTAGAAAAATTTGAGAGGAGCTTAAGCAAGAAGAAGCTTTCTTGAGAAGAGGAAAAGATGAAAGTCATAACTCAGTAAGTAATTAGTATCACCAATTGGCTAATTTTCGCCATGGTTCCTAATAGCTTGTAATTTACCCTTGAGTCAGTCAGTAAGTAATTAGTATCACCAATTGGCTAATTTTACCAACTCACCAATTTTCCACCAAATGTTGACTCGGGATATCTATTATTAAGGTCCGTAGATTAGTATTCACTTCGAATATTTGTAAAAATAATTTATAAGCCCTTGCTAGCATTTTCAGTACCCCTAGTAGATTCAACAACCATTCCTTGTTATCATTCCACAACTTACAATGTAACTCAAGCCTTCTCAAATCGTGATTTTGTTATTTCACACACTTGCTACTTTGGAATTTAATTAGTCAAAAAATGATGTAGGTGAGTCATTAGTGACATTTTTTCTACCAAGAGAAGGCACAATAAAAATTGAATTCTTTCCTCATGAATTGAATTACTGGGATGATTGCAATGTCCCAGAATGCCCTTCTTCAACTCCTTTCTATCAAAAATTGTCTTTCTAATGAAAACATGCGAGTGTGACATTTCATTGAGGCATCGAGTCAAAAATTTTGTACTATGAATATGCTTCCATGTTTGCATGCACATTTACAAAGGCCTTTACTAATGTAATATCCAATAGAATTCCTCTTACCCTTTGCTTTAATAAACACCTCCTTTTAAAGCATTTACTCCATTTTGATTGTCTTCTTTACAATATGGCATCCCATAAGGTCATACTTCTGACTTTGAGAGATTGTGTTTCAACATGATTTTTTTTATTGTCTTGACTCATAATACTCCCACAATAATGGTATGAATTCTCTTACAAGCTCATAACTGTGTAAAGCAAGGTGGTTCTCCATGTGGGCTTGGCTTTAAAAAAATCATTTTCAAATAGATTTCATATTGAAATGATCAAAGGATACCTCTGAATGCATATACTGTGAAAACATGAAGTGGGTTATCACTAAAACTTGCTTTCAAGAATTTTTTCAAAATGATAAAAACTAGCCAGATCTACTCAGGAATCACCTTGGAAATCATTCAAATGACCTCCTAGAGCTACAAAAGTTTATAAGAATGTAGATATCTGACCAAAGAATGCACTGCCACAAATGGTTTGGAAAAACGGGTCACGAAGTATAAGATATTGAATGTAAAAGTTTCTTAATTAGACTTTTCTACAATTGCACCTATCCAAAACCAATTGCAGTTCACCAAGTCACCTACTCAAAAAATTACCAAATCAACTTCTAGGAAGCCACCACTAGAAAGATTAGATCATTTAGGTACATAGAGTATGTGCATAAGAGGGATTTCCTTCAATCATCAACCTTCACGAGATATTAGGGGTCAAACTTGACCAGCTTGAAACATTTTAGAAATGCAGATGTAAAATTAGAACAAACTACATTTGCTTTTGATCTCAAAAAAATAGCAAATCAGATCATGAGGCTCTGAAACTATACCATGGAGCATATGAATGTAGGGAGAATGGAGAGTAACAATTCTTTTTTCTTGACGACCATCTAGCTTTGAAATATCAAGTCAAACAAGAGCCCACTTCATAGGACAAAGAGTTTGCAAACAACGAAATAGTCCCAAAACCCTCCAACTTTGCATTTCAAAACCATGTTAAAACTCATTATGGGGACTTGAAAATTGACATGCATGTTACCATATGTCAACTGAACATGCTTTCCAAGGGTTTTGGCATGGAAATCCACTGGTACTAAATTATGGGAACATCAAATTTGCAATATTTGAAAGTGCCAATAGTGGCACTAACTAGGGATGCATGCCCCCTATGGGCATAGCTAGAATTTAGATCTCTGGGGAGTAGACCAAATTTTGAGTCCATTGGGTGCTCTTAAATCGCTCCTTTATTTAACCTTCTTTTTCAACTTCACTTAGTGACCCCAAGCCACCAAATGAATGATGCAGGAGCATCTAGTGGTGTAAGGGCAATCTTGCATCACCCAAAAATAGTTAAATTTCAAGTTTATCATTTTTTAGATGTTTTTACATTTTTGGATACCCTTTTCGTCATAATGAAATTCCCAATTTACGGTTTTTATTTTCTATTCTGGGTTGAATGATATTGCAGATTTTAGTTTCCCAGATTTGCACCTGAAAATCTTTTGAGTTAGATTTGAGGCACTTAGAGCTTCTAGAATGGCCCCAAAACTTGCTGAAATCAGCATAGCAGATTTCAAGCACATTATTGACTTTGAGACCTTGCCAGCGATCCAAACGGTTCACGAATCGGAGCCCTGGATCAAAAGTTATGGCCCCAGGAAGTTGGCACACTTTCTAGAAGATACAATTGCAAATGTTCTTTTGAAATTTGAACTTCAAGTTGTAATTTTCGGTGCCAAACCGCCTAAACTCAAATTTTAATGTTTTTGGCTCCAAACTAAAGAGGAGCTCTATTTATGGGCAGGTTTCTAGAATTTTTTGTGTAACTTTTTGGGGGACAAGCTCACATATTGCGAAAGGGTTATTCTGTAGCTTTCTGTAGCTTGCATGTGTTGTAGAACTTGGGGATTTGAGATCCTCTACATGTATGAAGCTCCATTTTCTGAATAATAAAATTATTCTCTTGTTTGTGGGTTATTTTCTATGTCTCGGGCTATGCCCTCATCAATGAAAAAGTGGGAGTCAATTCTCACCTCTATCAAAAACCAATGTTTTAAACAAGATGATATCCCTCAACCCATGCTTGCCTCTGTCACACCACAACAACATGAGTGACTACATTTCTACAAGTAGAAGTATCAAGCTGCCTTTGAACAAGTGGAAACTTTCTCCCTATTTAGCTTTGGTATTACATGGTGGCCAAATCGCATAGGCCACATCATAGTCCCTCTCTTCATTTTCTTATTTGTATCAAGTGGAAAAATTTGAAGATGGTGATTGAAGGACCACATGGAAACATGTTCTTATCACATTTCATTAAAGCCAATCTAAAAATGGCACTGCAATCTTCCTGATTAAACATGCTGGAATCTCCAAATAGCCTATCATATACAACATTGTCAACATATTCATAATCACTATGCATCTGAAAGTGAGACACACTCTCAAAATGTTGATTATCATGTGGAAAAAAACTTATCATATTCATTATATAAATCATTCTCAAGATGAAAACAACATTCTTCAATATCTTGCACATTGCCACACTTTATAAAAAATTCTTCTAGTTGACAAAAGTAGCACTCACATTCTGCCACATGGATGGTACTATTAAGCTCAATTTGATTATTAGTTTTTGTATCAAAGGTGAAACTATCACAAGAACTTAGCATCTAAGATCTTCCACATCATGCAAACTATCTCCAAGTGTTTGTAAAGAGATACACTCATGCATTGGTACACTATGTAACTATCTTCCATCATGCTGGTATTAAGAATCGTCAAGGATTTCTAACTTATCCTCATCTTTACTCACTTTTTTATCCTCTAAACATAACATATCAACATCTTCAGCATCCCAAGCTTGCTCCAAGATGAACAATTTTGGTTTAGTTAGATAATCTGATTTTTCATTGAAATCAACATCCACATCTGGGTATGTGCAAGATCATCATGGAAAAAATAGGCCCTTAAGTGGCAAAAAATTTAGAAAAATTAGAGTTAGGAAACTTTATGTAAAAATTTGAATAAGTTATCTATATTATTTCAAAAATATGTAAGAAATAGAATCTATAGCAAATTGAATGTAGTTTCTAAACTACTAGGTTTGTTTTAAAAAGAAAAAAATCTATTTGGTTGAAATTTGAAATTTCAATGTAGTAGTACTTAAATTTCAAGGAAAAAG
This sequence comes from Sequoia sempervirens, assembly GCA_007258455.2. Taxonomy (NCBI): domain Eukaryota; kingdom Viridiplantae; phylum Streptophyta; class Pinopsida; order Cupressales; family Cupressaceae; genus Sequoia; species Sequoia sempervirens. The sequence goes on from VDFB02000017.1 coordinate 67,090,944, forward strand.
TAAGAAGTAGGTGTATGTCTAAACACCATCACCACAATAAAATGATAATATTGTTTTACAATATTTTAGATATAAGTAGAGTAATCATGTCTGAATGTGATGCATATTTTTTTTATAATTTTTTTCCAATTAAATAATTAATTATTATTTTTTTATTATAACTAAAATATAAAATATAAAAAATTTGTATGTCTGACAACCTTAACTTGGTAAAAAATTCATGAAATTCAATTTTTCTTTTTTTAATCCTATACTATGTGAAGCATAGAATGTGATGCATTTTTTGGATTTAAAAAATGTGATACCATTTTAAAGCTATAAATGTTTCTCAATCAGCTTATCAATCGGGACTTTAGTCGTAATTCAAAAAAAAATGAATAATAAAATTTACTTATTAAATTCAAAGTAAAGCATAATTTTACATTGTTGGAAACTTGAGAATTTCCTTTAAAAACCCTTTTCATTTCATCAATTTTGGGTAAAGAAAAGTCATCAGCCACACACCCATATGAATATTGCCACTTTTTGGCCCATCATGATCCTGCACATACCCATCTACATGAAAAGAATCATGACTAGGCTCATTCAAGTCAAGAAATGGACACTTTTCCAAATCTGCATTAAAATTTTTAAGACTTTGCTCATTGTGTACACAAACCTCATGGTCATCTTCTATTTCTAATTCATAAAAATAGATTTCTAAACTTGCATCAGCATGCACACTTTCATACTCATCATGCAGTGCCTCATTACAATCAAAGGGTTGCTTGTCTTTGTTTGCATTATCATCATGCTAGCCAATTAATTCATAACTGAAAGGAAAATTAGAAATATATGCATCATACCTTATGTGGTGAAGATTATCATCACTGTCAAAATAAATATGGGAAGCACACAACAACTAAGAGTTGTTCACATGTGCACATTTTTGATATTCAGTAATCAATAGATTTGAAATTTGTTCACTGCTTAATAGATCATTTTTTTGATCCATTCTTTCAACCACTTCCTCTCCTTGAACTCCACTAGAACTGTATGCTTTACAAGTTGTAAATCAAAGTATACCATGATCTCATCATAATCAAAATCTGAAAACTCAATGGACTGATCATAAATAGGATTTTCCCATTCATAGGAGATTGAATTGTTGACAACCTTGTCAAAAATATGGTCACAATTTGTTATAGAGAACATACTATCCATTTGTTCATTCTTCCTTACTTTTGGGCTATCATAACAACAATGCACATTTTTTGCATTTAAGTATTGAACTAAGCGTTATCATTGAGTTTTCCATTTACATCCTCTTGAGGATAGACACAAAAATTTTCACTAAGATGAACATCAACGATACACATTCCATCACTCTTAATTTCTACCTTCTCAGGCATGCATTTGTCTATATTTAAAATTGAAGACATTTGATCATGTTTATTCACAAAACGTCTAATTTCATTAGCATATTTAATACCCACAATTGAAAAAAGAAACTTTGCACATATTCATTCCTCTTTTTTTCCAAATTATCTAAAAATGTGTAAGCCATTTGCATACTCAATATTTTATATAATTCTTTAACATTGCACTAAACCCTCCTCAAAGGATTCAAAATCTATATGAATGTAATCCAGAGTACTAGGTCTAAAATTTTAAGGGATTAGTGAAAGAGAAACAAGTTCAAAATACATATGAATGCAATCTGAAGTACTAGGAATAAAATTTTCAGGGATTAGTGAAAGAGCAACAACAAATCTATGATTGGAAGCAATGCTGGACTTTATCATCTTGTTTTTTAATCTCCTTTAACTTTGTGACAAGCTCAGAAGGTTCTCTTGCAAATTCTTCTCTATAAGTATCCACTAGTTTATACTAGTAGGGAAAGGACTTATCAAGAAAACTTAAGTCCAATCCCTAGCTCTAGCTTCAAGATATTTGACAAAAAAATCTCATCCACATATCCTAATCTCCAAATGGATGTTTCTCCATGAAACTAGAAAAACGTTGGACATGTGCATCTCCTTCACAAACATTGTATCAATTCAATCTAGGACCCTATTTATTAAGCTGAGTTGGCATACTTTCAACCTTGTAATCAACTCATGACAAGTCTAATTGGTCATACAATGGATCAAATGATTTGAAGAAAGGTGCATTAATTTAGCTAGTAGATACAGTATGATTATCTTATAACTAGGCCTATAAAGACAACAGGTTCCTTTTGTTCAACTCTTCAATTTTCTTTATAAACACAACTTTCCATTCATTGCTTAGCCTAGGCTTGTTCACACATGGGTTCATGTACTTTTTGCTGTCAAATATTTGAGGATTATCGAACTTTTGAAGTTTCTTGACAATTTGTATTAAGGTTTCTATTAGCATGGTTATTTTCCTTTGGTAATCTATAGATATATACAAATTTGGGTTTAACTAATTGTGCATAATAATAACCATGGCCAAATGAAGGATCACTAGGATAATTGCTAATATGTTGGCAACCTGGGCTTGAAACATATGATAATGCAAATGGATGAAAATCCCTAGGATAGACAAATTCATTCTAACCATCCATACTAGAAAATTTGTGAATACTTAGACAAATAGTTTAAATAGAACAATAATAGCATTCACTATGACAGATCTAGCAAATGAAAGTATGCAAAGAGCCATGCACCTTCACATCTCCACCTGCTATAACTTTGAATAAATCATTTTTATGTCACAATAACAAATAGTAGCCCTTCACATGCATAAATTGTAGAGTAGAGTTGCCAACTCTTCAAAAAGAGGAAATCCTTCGAAGAAAGGATATCTTCATCAATGCAAATAAATCCTTTGAGTTCTTCCAATAGTTTCTCTTCATAGTCTTTTGAATTTGGGCTACTACACATGAATTTGCACATCTGGAACTTGTTCAAAATATAAACTAGTCATTCATTCTTTCGTACTATTTCCAAATGGACTTTAACAAATTTAAACCAAAGATTCTAGGATAGAATTACAAAGATAATTCACTTCTCCCTAGTGGATTCACCATTCTATTAGCGTTCCAAATCCACTGATCAAATGAGTCCTAAAGAATAGCCAATTTCTTATACTCAAAACCAAAGATGGATTTGGCCAACCTAAAAGATTCAGTCAAAGACTAAAATCTCCTATACTTCTATCTCTACAAGACCAGGGGGGGTCTCCCTTCAAAATGCCTAAAGACTTAATTCAACTATGGACAAACATTACATTTTATAGTAGATAATTCCCAAGTAAAATATACCAATGAAAGTATTAACAACTTCAAATCTAGCTGCATTTTTGGTATCTCAACAATCTCTCATTAGTATAATTTAACACTAAACTCAAATGAAAAAATAGGAATTGAAATGATTTTGGATTAATAACTTTTTTCTGAGATGCATTAAGTTGAATGCCAAATCAACGCGTAATTCTGGGCCATGCAACCAAAGACACAATTATAAAGCGAATTTCATCAGCAAAAAAACTTCAAGCAGTGGATTGATAACTACTAATGCCTTACACTAACATATCCACTCCTGTTGTCATGAAAATTCTTCTTACAAATCCACCTTGCACACTTAAAACCACAATTATCTACTCAAAGTAATTTAACCATTTCTTTCAAATAGAACCATGAACAAATAATAGAATCTCAGGGAAATTGAGATGACAAATTCTAAATACTTTGTATTATTAAATTCATATGACTAAATATGTACAAATATAGAGATAATTTGGTGACATTCATGATTTTCTTGCACAAAATGACTAAAATTTACTCATGGAACTCAACTATTACAATTGCATATTCAATTCATGACTTAGACTTGGCGTTTCTCTATCCACCCAACCCATATAGAAATCTCAGAACACTTTGCAATGAGAAAAGAAGAGAAGATATAGAAGGTAGAAGAGCCCAAAAATTAATCTATTGAAGACACATGGAAGCATAATCCTCCATTAATCAACAAAAAGAAATGGTAAAACCTCTCTTCTCTCTTCCCTTTGCAATAACAAACCATGGCTTTATTTTGAAACCCAATTTATAATAGAAAATCCAACTCCTTATGAAAAATCTCTCCATTTTACCCTACATTGTGAAAAATAGTTTTGCACGTGAAAGCTCCCATTTACTCTCTTTTGTTTTGCTACATTTTCACATCTATACATCCAGAAAATATATTTTTTCTAGATAGTGACTATTTTATTCACTCTATAAATCATCCACCTCTACACTTTAATATTGTATCTTCTATAAAATGTTTTCATTTTAAATAAAATGAAGGCCTTCAGAAATTTAATCACTGGGTAAGCAAAATATTACCCGTGCTTTTCATATTTAACTTTACCCTATATTTAAATCATTTTACTTATAAAAAATTCCCTTTGGCATAAGAGGTTCTTTGATTTTTACTAATGATAAAATATTTTAATCAAAGATTTCATCAAGCATACTCTGCATTTAAAATTTTTTAAACCTTTTGTTAGGAAATATTAAATATTCACATCATTCTTTAAAAGTGAAGGGATTTGAAATATTAATATTGAGTTGCATTAAAAATTTACCCACTCGTCATTCCACATTTTCCATTATTCACTTTAAATGCATTTGAAAGTTTCAGGACCACCATGAGCCACGTGGATCCTTCTAGAAGACCTTGTGGTTTTTCACAAGCCTGCATCTTAAAATTGCGAGATAGCAAGGAACGTCCAAGATTTCACCTACCATTTTTTTGACTGTTGATCTTAGTTTTCTCCCCTATTTTCCCTAAATCATTACATCTGACACTTTACAACTAATTCTAGTGCTATGGTGGCAAGAATTTCCTGAAATAATTTTGATACATTTTCAATGTATGCCAAAACTAGAGCTACCAAATAGAGGCATTCCCTATAGTGACTTCTTGTATTTGTGGTTTATTTCCTTTACAATATCAAATGGACCCCTCTTAGCTGGCTAATTGTGCCCAATCAACAACATTTCATGTTTACTGTGCCAATGCCTATAATGTTGTCTTCAGGCCTTCTTTTAGCACAATGTCCGCTCAACCATTTCAAAATCAATAAGACATGCGAAAACCCTTATTTCTCTATGGAATATTTCTTTACAATGTTGAATCAACCATTTTAAGCTAGTTCGATGGTGCCTCTTTAAATCCTCCAATGCTCTAATCAAAGAATTTCCCATGGTAGTATTGAACTAACCCCTTTCTTTTATGTGCATGATGGTTTCCTCCTTAGTAGTACAACATTCCCAATCTTAGAACCACACTGCATAGTACAGGGTTTGATCCTTCCTAAGACATGATGAATTCTCCAAATCCCTCTTGCACCCTTTTCATATTGAGTTTTACCTTAGAAAAAATGCAAGTTGCTTGACCTGGGAATAATTCATGATAAATTGGACTTAATGAGACCTTGATTTAGTGTTGTGAAGTGTTTTACACATCCACATTAGGTTTTGGACCATTGCATATGCATCTAACAATTTCTTGTAAAGGTGTTGTAAAGTGTTGGGAAAGACTTTCACGCTTTTCTAGACTTAATGAACCCATTTTCCCTTAATTCAACATTATAAAATGTATTTAATTGCATCTTCACATCAATCTAGAAGGATTGTAACATAAATTTATAGTTAATCTATATTTGTAATGTGTCCTACACATTCACATTGGATATTGTCCCTTCCTAGGCTATGTGGACCTCATTTTAATGTTGTAAAGTGTATCTAATGATAATTTTACATTGAAATTTGTGTCCCAAGCCCTAATTGGAATTTACATCATCAGTAATAGGCCCCTATTACCCCATATTGTGTGCACATCCCAAGGAATAATTTGATGAAATAACTGACAAAGTCATGATATAAACCTAATTTATGCATTCCCCAATAACCCAGTAGGAAAATGGACCCCTCTAGGATTAATTTTCCATCTATGGTGAATGAGTGCTTGCCAGTGGGATTTATTTTCCCAAGGTGGTGAATGAGTCCCATTTGGGCCTTTTTTTACTTTTGAGCAGTAAAAATAAGGTTTTAAGTTTAATTTTTCTTCATGTTGGCCTTAGGGATCCAATTTATGGGTGAATAAGGTTAATTTACTATAAATTAAATTCTCTAAACCCTAATTTACATCTCTTAACTCATTCACACATCTCTCATCACTCATTAATCATCTATCTTCTCTATCATGTCAAGCAAGTTAGGGTCTCATCATTGCAAGTAATTAAGATAGCTTCCTAAGACATTCAAGGGAAGCTTCTTCATGTTTTGTTGTAGAAATTCAAGATCAATCTTCATGGAAAGGTAATTACTCCATTATTGCATGATTCATTACATTATTTTCTCATTTTGGCTTAATTACCTACAAGGGGTTTGACCAAGGCAAACCCCCATGCCCTAACATCCAACATTTCTCTTTCTTGTCTTGTGTGTTTAAATATTTAGAAATCCTAGAGGCTTAGGAATCATTCAATATTGCATTGCAAAGTTGTTCAAGTCATCTCTTCACTGTATAAGGAAAAACATCAACAAAAATTAACCTTTAGGCTTGAATTTGTCAGCTTCAAAACTAGACACCTGGAGAAGTAGAAAGTTTAGACCAAAGGCTCCTATTTCCACCTTTGAATATATAGAAATTCAAAATTGGAATCATTCTCCATGGGTGGTGATTGAGTCCCATTTCGAGGCCTAATTTTGGTTTCCTACATTTTTTGATACACATTTTTCTGAAACAAGCTCTGAAACAGTCTCATAGTTTTGGGACTAATTCACCTAGAATGGTGAATGATTCCCACCAAGCCTAAAAATCAAGATCAATATCATTTCAAAATTAATTTCTAGTCTTCATCAATATCTTAGGTGCACACTTTCTATTTCATCCATTTCTATTGCAATTTGTATTCATTTCTAGTGTTTTCACATTACATAATGTGTTTTCAAACAATCAACATTTCATTCGTTTTGTATCAATAATAAATCCATCATATCAGTTTCTTGCATTCAAACATTGAATCTAGGTATATTACATCCATATTTCATTGACTTTGAGTATAACATTTCCCATTTTGGCTCTTCTTTCTCCTTTTAGGTGAAAAACCCTAGAAGCACTACAAAGGATTAGGATGCCAAAATGTTTTCTACAATTTGGTAAACCTTCTTTTTGAATATCTCCTTGTCTAATTTGGAGTCCATCCTCATCCTAGAATTATCTTGCATTACATTTTACATTAGTTAAATTGCATTCCAGGGTTTCAAATTTTGCATTCATGAAAAGTGCATTTAAGTTACATTTTTTGAATCTAAAATCAGTAAGTTTTTTTTTGAAATTTTGCATTTTCATCTTAGGCTTACATCTTATAGCATAGAAAACATAAAAATCCCTTATAAAAATTTGAAAAATCTAGAAAAAATACCCACTGGGACTCGTTCACCACCCTACGTGAATCAATCCCTTTTGACACCTCAAACTACCCTTTATATAGCTAAAAACCTTGTTTTTATGCTTCTATTTGCTACCTTAGTTATATGTATCAGTTGGCTAAGTTTCTATATCATGAATTTCATTACATTTAGCTTGCATTAGCTCATTTCCTACATTGTTAAAATTCAAATTTGCACTTCCAATCTTTCATCTTTCATATTATTGCATAGTGTCACAAGTAAATTACTTTGTTTCAAATCTAAAAAGTTACATTTCATCCTATGTCTTTATGTTGCATTTTATATTTTCATAGCTTCTCATACATTTAAATCATTAGAAATAAGCATTATTTACATTCAATGCACTTAGAATTTTGCAATTTTCATTTTTAGCATTAGTTCCTAGTTCATTTAGATTAGATTCATTAACAAATGAACACAAAAAACAAAAAAAAAAACATCAAACAATCCAATTCAAAAAATGCTTCAATTTTGAAAAACCATAACATCCAAGCCCTCTAGTAGTGATGATTTAGACATGTTAGATGAAGCCCTTAAGGAATTCCTCTTACTAAGATCATCCACTAAAGATTTGACACAAAAGGATACATGCATCGATAATCATGATAATCATAATTGTTCTTCTCCTAATATCTCTCCCATTGGTGATGAAGATATGTTGATGAAAAAAGACACAATCATTGAAGATCATGAAAATCTTGCTTGTCTTCCTTCTCCTCCCCCCTGCAAAGACATTATGACCCATAAAGTTGAAAATATTTCCACTTCCTTACCGAATCCTTATTCAACTCCCAACGCCTCCCCTACTTGTCCAAATCCTTTAGTGAATAAGGATAAACTCATGAATGATTGTGACAAACACATTTGTGTGGAGGATATGATTGAGAGCTATGACAATCCTACCTCTCCTACTCAAGACAACATTCTAGTACATGCGGATATAAGTATGGATAATCATGACAATAAACACTTTTCTTCTCCTAATATCTTCTCTACACATGAAGAAGATAGTTTAGTGTTACAAGATATCGTGATGGAAGATCTATTTGAAAAAAAATTCCAATCATTATTAACCATGAAACTCCTTGGTGCAGGAGGACCCAGTTCAATTAATACATTCAAAAGGGAATTTTTCAAAAATTGAATTTTTAAATGTAAAATGTAGGTAAAAGGTCATGTGAAGACCTATTTCAATGTATTTGAATGTTTACTAGGTCACTAGGAGGTGAGTTAAGTTAATTTGGGAAAAAATGAAAATGGTTGCCAATTTTGTAAAAATGCAAAAAAGGATTAAAAAAATAGGAATATGAAGAGTTTTGTAGGGATAGGTCAATGAAGGAAGTTGAATAGATAATTATTGGATGGGGAATATTTTTAAAAATCCTTGAAAGGGCCGAGTGAAGGGTAGATTTTTCTATTGGACAAAATAATCAATAAGATACCCTTGTTTCATTTTTAGTAACCTTTTCCATTCTTGTTTCAGGTTTTTATAGTTAGCTTAAGCAATTCATAGGCTTGGTTTTTGTTTTTTTTATCAAGGAAGGAGTTAACTTTCATTTAGGAGAGTGTTAGGTTGTTCTTTTCAAGAATAAAGAGTTTGAGGCTAATTATTTGAGTCTCGATCTATGTTCTTCATATAATGGTTTTGAGAGTACATTAAGAAATTGATGGCCATTCCACCAATGTAGGGTTAGTAGGTCAGTGGAATGGATTGAATTTAATGTCTTTTCAATTTTATTGAGTGTGTGGTTGTACGGGTAACAAGAATATGGAATCTTGTTGCTGATACAAAGCCAATTTCTGATTTTTCCTTTCAACATTGGAGCCTACAAGTTAGGAATTGATGAAATAACATTGGGAAGATTTTAAGGTGGCTCATTTTGTGTGTGCAGGATTACTCCTAACTATTTGTAATAGTGGAAAAGCCTTTAGAGGTCTCAAAGGTATATTAACAACAAACCTTCATTTCTTGTGCAAGGTTAAGCCTATAATTAAGGGTTTGATAGTTCAATGATCTATTGGGCCTTTTAGATCTTGAAATTTATTGAATCTTGTGATTTGGAACATGGATAAAGACTATTTTGGTTACATGGAGAAAATCATATGATTAGATACGATTCACCTTGTAAATTTGGCCTAATTAGGGGCTCTTTGGCAGTGAACAGTCAGTTTTTCTGATGATTGTTTCAAATCAAGTCTATTTGTGTTTTGTGGTATGTTATTGAGAGCATAAATGGGTCCCTAGAATAGTATTTGGTGTTTGGAGATTTAGACTGAGTTTTTTGATATACTCATTTTAAGGGTCTTGAAAGGTTAGTAGAACACTGGAAATTGCATCTAAGAAACTCAGTTTCTATTACCTGACAGTGAAATGAATGATTGAAATTGTCTTGGACTATCTAGAATATGTTGGAAATGTGCTTCTATGCTTTGGAAAAGTTTATAATGTAGTGTTTGTATGGTGATTCCAATGTTCATATGGTGACTTGACTGTGAGTATCAATAAATTTGACAAATCAGAGATATGTGGATATGTTACTAGTTTATTTCAATTAGAAACCTAGTGAGTAAGATGTCTTGGTAGTTAGTGCAAGTTTTTATTGGCTATCCTTTTGTCTTTCGTAACAAGGTAAAATGAAAAGCAAGTTGGTGAAAATTGAGAGAAGGATATATTTTCATAGATATTGATTAGGGTTTTGTTTGAATTTAGTCAATGTAACATTGATGATGGTTTGGAATATGGTTTTTGGTGAAATTGGAATACTGACTTGATGCCTTGAAGCTTTATAGAATGAAGAAACAAGTGGAATTGTGTATGATTTTGGTGAAAAGTATAGTGGATCTGTTGCTTGTTAAATTTGATCTTCTCAAAAAAAAATGGTTGGGACAAAAGTTCCCTTGATGAATAGATGTTATTGATAGATGCTTTGCATCACTTGGGTATGTGCAGTATCATCATGGAAAAAAATAGGCCCTTAAGTGGCAAAAAATTTAGAAAAATCATATTTAGGCAACTTGACATAAAAAATTTAATAAGTTATCGATATTATTTCAAAAATATGTAAGAATAGAATTTGTAGAAAATTGAATGTAGTTTCTAAATTAATAGGCTTGTTTAAAAAGAAAAAAATCTATTTGGTGAAAATTTGAAATTTCAAGGAAATGTAATATGTACGTGTCTTTCTGTTCACCCTAACCATAATAAAATGATAATATTTTTTCATAATATTTTAGATATAAGTAGAGGACTCATGCCCTGATGTGATGCATATTTTTTTGTAATTTTTTTCTAAGTAAATGGGTATGTACATGATCATGATGGGCCAAAAAGTGGCAATATAATGGGTATGTGGCTGACGAATTTATTTTTACCCAAAATTGATGGAATGAAAAGGGTTTTTAAAGGAGATTATCAGCTTTCCACCAATATAAATTATTCCTTACTTTGAAAATAATAAGTAATTATTATTCATTTTCTATTCAAATTAGACTAAAGTCCTGATTGATAGGTTGATTGAAAAACATCTATAGCTTTAAAACGGTATCAAATTTTTTGAATCCAAAACATGCATCACATTCTATGCTTTGAATACTATAGGATTAAAAAAAGAAAATTTGAATTTCATAAAGTTTTGACCAAGTTAAGGTGGCCAGACATACGAGTTTTTATATTTTTAAAAAGTTGTAATAAAAAATTCATAATTAATTATTTACTTGGAAAAAAATTAAAAAAAATATTCATCACATTGGTACATGAGTCCTCTAATTATATCTAAAATCTTATAAAAAAATATTATCATTTTACTATGGTCAGGGTGGTCAGACATACACCTACTTCTTATTTTTTCCCTGAAATTTAAGTACTACTGCATTGAAATTTCAAATTTTCACCAAATAGATTTTTTTTTTTTAAGAAAACCTAGTAGTTTAGAAACTACATTCAATTTTCTACAAATTCAATTCTTACATATTTTTGAAATAATATAGATAACTTATCCAAATTTTTAAGTCAAGTTGCCTAACTTTGATTTTTCTGAATTTTTTGCCACTTAAGCGCTTGTTTTTTCCATGATGATCCTGCACATACCCAAATAATTAATTATGATTTTTTTATTACAAATTTTAAAAAAATATTAAAACCCGTATGTTTGACCACCTTAACTTGGTCAAAACTTCATGTTTTGAAAGCTATAGATATTTTTCAATAAGCCTATCAATTAGGAATTTAGTCATAATTTTAATAGAAAATGAATAATAATTACTTATTAAATTTAGAGTAAAACATAATTTGTATAAGTGGAAAACTGAGAATCTCCTTTAAACACCCTTTTCTTTTGATAAAATTTGGGTTAAAAAATAGTCATCAGCCACACACCCATCATTTTTCCACTTTTTGGTCCATCATTATCCTGCACATACCCACTCCTAGTTATCATTCTTTTAATGACTCTCCTATGAGAGATGAAGCTATGTTGGAAGATCCAATTGTGACATGTGATGAACATATTAGCTCTCCTCCTAGGGTCGATATTATGGAACATAATAATGATACCTTAGAGAAAGCAAACAACCAAATAAAGCATTCTTCTCATATCACCACTATTGATACTCACAAAAATCAAACCCTCAATCCTCCGCCTATGTGTACTAAGAAACAAGCTCCCAACCTCATTCTTCCAACTCATGGTCTTCATGATTGTCCTTTCATAGCAATCAACCCATCCAACAAACCTTCACTCAACATCCATACTATCGCTCAATATTCTTCCAAGCAAACTCTAACCTTGGTACATCCTAAATTGATTGATTTCTCATATATGGTTTCCTTATCCACATAAATAATATTAGTTGTTTCTCCTTTCCATGCAATAGTTGTACAATCATAACATACTCACTATTGGATGTTTTGCATCCCTTGCAAGGAGAAACATACCACCATCCATTCTAGGCTCACCCATGTCCTACACTAAGTGGGGGCAAAGGGTTGGAAAGCCTTATCCTTGTATGTCACTTGTCATTATCTCTTTTGACTAATCATTAACCTTTCATGAACATATAAGATCAAGCTTGAGATGTGGATGACATGTCTTAGGATTGAATCAAATGTGACATACTCCCTTTCTTCATGAAACAACTTATCAAAAAAATATGACTTGGCATAAGGATTTTTCAATAAGCTCTCATACCTTCTTCTACTTTAAAGCAATTGCTCATAGTAATGGTGTAGCAACTACATTAAACTGGGGGCAGACATAGACAACATATTTTTGAAAATTTCATGGCATGATTTACTTTTTCTTGTGATGTGTCCTCTTCTTGGTGGTGTGATTGGGTTTAATTCCTTCCAAGAGTGTATGATCAACTAAAGTGGCCTGATGTGAAAAAATCATCACATGGATAATGATTTGACAAGGAAATAACAATCAACTAAAGTGGCCTGATGTGAATGAGGCATCCCATGGACAACAATTTGACATCTTTATTTGTCCTCTCTTTGAGAAATTAGGAACAATGATCCCTAAGAAGAAGATCTTACTTGAACAAAGTAAAAACCCCTTTAGTAAATTTTTTACATTACATTCAAAAATATTTACAAAAAGCATTACATTATGGTGTGTTATCAATGTTATTAGGAGCATAACTTTGGTATGGTTACTACAATGGGAAGCCAACACATTGGCACAAATTTATCATTATATGGTGGCAAGCCAATACACTGGCATTAATTTCTCACTAAACCAATTCTTTGGTACATCTCACCCCATAGATGACCTCATGTTTTCTGGCCCTAGAGTGAGCACATCTTTTCCACCATGTTCTTCTTTCCTTTAGTTCTTGTCATTTCATGATTAAATTTATCTTAATGGATTGACTTAGGATCTTCGATCTTGGAGGCTTAATTTCCTTCTTGATCTTTGTTATTCTTTTTCATTTGTATCTGTGCAATTGAACCTCTCTTGAATGACTACTTTAGTGTGAGTTTCAAGCAAGATCATCATCTCACTAAAGTGGGAGCTAAATGTACTATAGAAAAAAGACATTTTGCTTGATTTGGGAATAAATCATGATAAATTGGACTTAATTAGGCTTTGATTTAGTGTTGCAAAGTATTTTAGACATCCACATTAGGTCTTGGACCCTTGTAAATGCATCTAACAATGTCTTGTAAAGGTGTTGTAACGTGTTGTAAAAGACTTTCATGCTTTTCTAGACTTAATGAGCCCATTTTCCCTTAATTCAACATTATAAAATGTATTTAATTACATATTCACATCAATCTATAAGGCTTGTAAAATAAACTTAAT
>VDFB02000017.1:67104798-67167403 GCA_007258455.2 Sequoia sempervirens
AATAGCCTATCATATACAACATTGTCAACATATTCATAATCACTATGCATCTGAAAGTCAGACACGCTCTCGAAATGTTGATTATCATGTGGAAAAAACTTATCATATTCATTATATAAATCATTCTCAAGATGAAAACAACATTCTTCAATATCTTGCACATTGCCACACTTTATAAAAAATTCTTCTAGTTGACAAAAGTAGCACTCACATTCTGCCACATGGATGGTACTATTAAGCTCAATTTGATTATTAGTTTTTGTATCAAAGGTGAAACTATCACAAGAACTTAGCATCTAAGATCTTCCACATCATGCAAACTATCTCCAAGTGTTTGTAAAGAGATACACTCATGCATTGGTACACTATGTAACTATCTTCCATCATGCTGGTATTAAGAATCGTCAAGGATTTCTAACTTATCCTCATCTTTACTCACTTTTTTATCCTCTAAACATAACATATCAACATCTTCAGCATCCCAAGCTTGCTCCAAGATGAACAATTTTGGTTTAGTTAGATAATCTGATTTTTCATTGAAATCAACATCCACATCTGGGTATGTGCAAGATCATCATGGAAAAAATAGGCCCTTAAGTGGCAAAAAATTTAGAAAAATTAGAGTTAGGAAACTTTATGTAAAAATTTGAATAAGTTATCTATATTATTTCAAAAATATGTAAGAAATAGAATCTATAGCAAATTGAATGTAGTTTCTAAACTACTAGGTTTGTTTTAAAAAGAAAAAAATCTATTTGGTTGAAATTTGAAATTTCAATGTAGTAGTACTTAAATTTCAAGGAAAAAGTAAGAAGTAGGTGTATGTCTAAACACCATCACCACAATAAAATGATAATATTGTTTTACAATATTTTAGATATAAGTAGAGTAATCATGTCTGAATGTGATGCATATTTTTTTTATAATTTTTTTCCAATTAAATAATTAATTATTATTTTTTTATTATAACTAAAATATAAAATATAAAAAATTTGTATGTCTGACAACCTTAACTTGGTAAAAAATTCATGAAATTCAATTTTTCTTTTTTTAATCCTATACTATGTGAAGCATAGAATGTGATGCATTTTTTGGATTTAAAAAATGTGATACCATTTTAAAGCTATAAATGTTTCTCAATCAGCTTATCAATCGGGACTTTAGTCGTAATTCAAAAAAAAATGAATAATAAAATTTACTTATTAAATTCAAAGTAAAGCATAATTTTACATTGTTGGAAACTTGAGAATTTCCTTTAAAAACCCTTTTCATTTCATCAATTTTGGGTAAAGAAAAGTCATCAGCCACACACCCATATGAATATTGCCACTTTTTGGCCCATCATGATCCTGCACATACCCATCTACATGAAAAGAATCATGACTAGGCTCATTCAAGTCAAGAAATGGACACTTTTCCAAATCTGCATTAAAATTTTTAAGACTTTGCTCATTGTGTACACAAACCTCATGGTCATCTTCTATTTCTAATTCATAAAAATAGATTTCTAAACTTGCATCAGCATGCACACTTTCATACTCATCATGCAGTGCCTCATTACAATCAAAGGGTTGCTTGTCTTTGTTTGCATTATCATCATGCTAGCCAATTAATTCATAACTGAAAGGAAAATTAGAAATATATGCATCATACCTTATGTGGTGAAGATTATCATCACTGTCAAAATAAATATGGGAAGCACACAACAACTAAGAGTTGTTCACATGTGCACATTTTTGATATTCAGTAATCAATAGATTTGAAATTTGTTCACTGCTTAATAGATCATTTTTTTGATCCATTCTTTCAACCACTTCCTCTCCTTGAACTCCACTAGAACTGTATGCTTTACAAGTTGTAAATCAAAGTATACCATGATCTCATCATAATCAAAATCTGAAAACTCAATGGACTGATCATAAATAGGATTTTCCCATTCATAGGAGATTGAATTGTTGACAACCTTGTCAAAAATATGGTCACAATTTGTTATAGAGAACATACTATCCATTTGTTCATTCTTCCTTACTTTTGGGCTATCATAACAACAATGCACATTTTTTGCATTTAAGTATTGAACTAAGCGTTATCATTGAGTTTTCCATTTACATCCTCTTGAGGATAGACACAAAAATTTTCACTAAGATGAACATCAACGATACACATTCCATCACTCTTAATTTCTACCTTCTCAGGCATGCATTTGTCTATATTTAAAATTGAAGACATTTGATCATGTTTATTCACAAAACGTCTAATTTCATTAGCATATTTAATACCCACAATTGAAAAAAGAAACTTTGCACATATTCATTCCTCTTTTTTTCCAAATTATCTAAAAATGTGTAAGCCATTTGCATACTCAATATTTTATATAATTCTTTAACATTGCACTAAACCCTCCTCAAAGGATTCAAAATCTATATGAATGTAATCCAGAGTACTAGGTCTAAAATTTTAAGGGATTAGTGAAAGAGAAACAAGTTCAAAATACATATGAATGCAATCTGAAGTACTAGGAATAAAATTTTCAGGGATTAGTGAAAGAGCAACAACAAATCTATGATTGGAAGCAATGCTGGACTTTATCATCTTGTTTTTTAATCTCCTTTAACTTTGTGACAAGCTCAGAAGGTTCTCTTGCAAATTCTTCTCTATAAGTATCCACTAGTTTATACTAGTAGGGAAAGGACTTATCAAGAAAACTTAAGTCCAATCCCTAGCTCTAGCTTCAAGATATTTGACAAAAAAATCTCATCCACATATCCTAATCTCCAAATGGATGTTTCTCCATGAAACTAGAAAAACGTTGGACATGTGCATCTCCTTCACAAACATTGTATCAATTCAATCTAGGACCCTATTTATTAAGCTGAGTTGGCATACTTTCAACCTTGTAATCAACTCATGACAAGTCTAATTGGTCATACAATGGATCAAATGATTTGAAGAAAGGTGCATTAATTTAGCTAGTAGATACAGTATGATTATCTTATAACTAGGCCTATAAAGACAACAGGTTCCTTTTGTTCAACTCTTCAATTTTCTTTATAAACACAACTTTCCATTCATTGCTTAGCCTAGGCTTGTTCACACATGGGTTCATGTACTTTTTGCTGTCAAATATTTGAGGATTATCGAACTTTTGAAGTTTCTTGACAATTTGTATTAAGGTTTCTATTAGCATGGTTATTTTCCTTTGGTAATCTATAGATATATACAAATTTGGGTTTAACTAATTGTGCATAATAATAACCATGGCCAAATGAAGGATCACTAGGATAATTGCTAATATGTTGGCAACCTGGGCTTGAAACATATGATAATGCAAATGGATGAAAATCCCTAGGATAGACAAATTCATTCTAACCATCCATACTAGAAAATTTGTGAATACTTAGACAAATAGTTTAAATAGAACAATAATAGCATTCACTATGACAGATCTAGCAAATGAAAGTATGCAAAGAGCCATGCACCTTCACATCTCCACCTGCTATAACTTTGAATAAATCATTTTTATGTCACAATAACAAATAGTAGCCCTTCACATGCATAAATTGTAGAGTAGAGTTGCCAACTCTTCAAAAAGAGGAAATCCTTCGAAGAAAGGATATCTTCATCAATGCAAATAAATCCTTTGAGTTCTTCCAATAGTTTCTCTTCATAGTCTTTTGAATTTGGGCTACTACACATGAATTTGCACATCTGGAACTTGTTCAAAATATAAACTAGTCATTCATTCTTTCGTACTATTTCCAAATGGACTTTAACAAATTTAAACCAAAGATTCTAGGATAGAATTACAAAGATAATTCACTTCTCCCTAGTGGATTCACCATTCTATTAGCGTTCCAAATCCACTGATCAAATGAGTCCTAAAGAATAGCCAATTTCTTATACTCAAAACCAAAGATGGATTTGGCCAACCTAAAAGATTCAGTCAAAGACTAAAATCTCCTATACTTCTATCTCTACAAGACCAGGGGGGGTCTCCCTTCAAAATGCCTAAAGACTTAATTCAACTATGGACAAACATTACATTTTATAGTAGATAATTCCCAAGTAAAATATACCAATGAAAGTATTAACAACTTCAAATCTAGCTGCATTTTTGGTATCTCAACAATCTCTCATTAGTATAATTTAACACTAAACTCAAATGAAAAAATAGGAATTGAAATGATTTTGGATTAATAACTTTTTTCTGAGATGCATTAAGTTGAATGCCAAATCAACGCGTAATTCTGGGCCATGGAACCAAAGACACAATTATAAAGCGAATTTCATCAGCAAAAAAACTTCAAGCATTGGATTGATAACTACTAATGCCTTACACTAACATATCCACTCCTGTTGTCATGAAAATTCTTCTTACAAATCCACCTTGCACACTTAAAACCACAATTATCTACTCAAAGTAATTTAACCATTTCTTTCAAATAGAACCATGAACAAATAATAGAATCTCAGGGAAATTGAGATGACAAATTCTAAATACTTTGTATTATTAAATTCATATGACTAAATATGTACAAATATAGAGATAATTTGGTGACATTCATGATTTTCTTGCACAAAATGACTAAAATTTACTCATGGAACTCAACTATTACAATTGCATATTCAATTCATGACTTAGACTTGGCGTTTCTCTATCCACCCAACCCATATAGAAATCTCAGAACACTTTGCAATGAGAAAAGAAGAGAAGATATAGAAGGTAGAAGAGCCCAAAAATTAATCTATTGAAGACACATGGAAGCATAATCCTCCATTAATCAACAAAAAGAAATGGTAAAACCTCTCTTCTCTCTTCCCTTTGCAATAACAAACCATGGCTTTATTTTGAAACCCAATTTATAATAGAAAATCCAACTCCTTATGAAAAATCTCTCCATTTTACCCTACATTGTGAAAAATAGTTTTGCACGTGAAAGCTCCCATTTACTCTCTTTTGTTTTGCTACATTTTCACATCTATACATCCAGAAAATATATTTTTTCTAGATAGTGACTATTTTATTCACTCTATAAATCATCCACCTCTACACTTTAATATTGTATCTTCTATAAAATGTTTTCATTTTAAATAAAATGAAGGCCTTCAGAAATTTAATCACTGGGTAAGCAAAATATTACCCGTGCTTTTCATATTTAACTTTACCCTATATTTAAATCATTTTACTTATAAAAAATTCCCTTTGGCATAAGAGGTTCTTTGATTTTTACTAATGATAAAATATTTTAATCAAAGATTTCATCAAGCATACTCTGCATTTAAAATTTTTTAAACCTTTTGTTAGGAAATATTAAATATTCACATCATTCTTTAAAAGTGAAGGGATTTGAAATATTAATATTGAGTTGCATTAAAAATTTACCCACTCGTCATTCCACATTTTCCATTATTCACTTTAAATGCATTTGAAAGTTTCAGGACCACCATGAGCCACGTGGATCCTTCTAGAAGACCTTGTGGTTTTTCACAAGCCTGCATCTTAAAATTGCGAGATAGCAAGGAACGTCCAAGATTTCACCTACCATTTTTTTGACTGTTGATCTTAGTTTTCTCCCCTATTTTCCCTAAATCATTACATCTGACACTTTACAACTAATTCTAGTGCTATGGTGGCAAGAATTTCCTGAAATAATTTTGATACATTTTCAATGTATGCCAAAACTAGAGCTACCAAATAGAGGCATTCCCTATAGTGACTTCTTGTATTTGTGGTTTATTTCCTTTACAATATCAAATGGACCCCTCTTAGCTGGCTAATTGTGCCCAATCAACAACATTTCCTGTTTACTGTGCCAATGCCTATAATGTTGTCTTCAGGCCTTCTTTTAGCACAATGTCCGCTCAACCATTTCAAAATCAATAAGACATGCGAAAACCCTTATTTCTCTATGGAATATTTCTTTACAATGTTGAATCAACCATTTTAAGCTAGTTCGATGGTGCCTCTTTAAATCCTCCAATGCTCTAATCAAAGAATTTACCATGGTAGTATTGAATTAACCCCTTTCTTTTATGTGCATGATGGTTTCCTCCTTAGTAGTACAACATTCCCAATCTTAGAACCACACTGCATAGTACAGGGTTTGATCCTTCCTAAGACATGATGAATTCTCCAAATCCCTCTTGCACCCTTTTCATATTGAGTTTTACCTTAGAAAAAATGCAAGTTGCTTGACCTGGGAATAATTCATGATAAATTGGACTTAATGAGACCTTGATTTAGTGTTGTGAAGTGTTTTACACATCCACATTAGGTTTTGGACCATTGCATATGCATCTAACAATTTCTTGTAAAGGTGTTGTAAAGTGTTGGGAAAGACTTTCACGCTTTTCTAGACTTAATGAACCCATTTTCCCTTAATTCAACATTATAAAATGTATTTAATTGCATCTTCACATCAATCTAGAAGGATTGTAACATAAATTTATAGTTAATCTATATTTGTAATGTGTCCTACACATTCACATTGGATATTGTCCCTTCCTAGGCTATGTGGACCTCATTTTAATGTTGTAAAGTGTATCTAATGATAATTTTACATTGAAATTTGTGTCCCAAGCCCTAATTGGAATTTACATCATCAGTAATAGGCCCCTATTACCCCATATTGTGTGCACATCCCAAGGAATAATTTGATGAAATAACTGACAAAGTCATGATATAAACCTAATTTATGCATTCCCCAATAACCCAGTAGGAAAATGGACCCCTCTAGGATTAATTTTCCATCTATGGTGAATGAGTGCTTGCCAGTGGGATTTATTTTCCCAAGGTGGTGAATGAGTCCCATTTGGGCCTTTTTTTACTTTTGAGCAGTAAAAATAAGGTTTTAAGTTTAATTTTTCTTCATGTTGGCCTTAGGGATCCAATTTATGGGTGAATAAGGTTAATTTACTATAAATTAAATTCTCTAAACCCTAATTTACATCTCTTAACTCATTCACACATCTCTCATCACTCATTAATCATCTATCTTCTCTATCATTTCAAGCAAGTTAGGGTCTCATCATTGCAAGTAATTAAGATAGCTTCCTAAGACATTCAAGGGAAGCTTCTTCATGTTTTGTTGTAGAAATTCAAGATCAATCTTCATGGAAAGGTAATTACTCCATTATTGCATGATTCATTACATTATTTTCTCATTTTGGCTTAATTACCTACAAGGGGTTTGACCAAGGCAAACCCCCATGCCCTAACATCCAACATTTCTCTTTCTTGTCTTGTGTGTTTAAATATTTAGAAATCCTAGAGGCTTAGGAATCATTCAATATTGCATTGCAAAGTTGTTCAAGTCATCTCTTCACTGTATAAGGAAAAACATCAACAAAAATTAACCTTTAGGCTTGAATTTGTCAGCTTCAAAACTAGACACCTGGAGAAGTAGAAAGTTTAGACCAAAGGCTCCTATTTCCACCTTTGAATATATAGAAATTCAAAATTGGAATCATTCTCCATGGGTGGTGATTGAGTCCCATTTCGAGGCCTAATTTTGGTTTCCTACATTTTTTGATACACATTTTTCTGAAACAAGCTCTGAAACAGTCTCATAGTTTTGGGACTAATTCACCTAGAATGGTGAATGATTCCCACCAAGCCTAAAAATCAAGATCAATATCATTTCAAAATTAATTTCTAGTCTTCATCAATATCTTAGGTGCACACTTTCTATTTCATCCATTTCTATTGCAATTTGTATTCATTTCTAGGGTTTTCACATTACATAATGTGTTTTCGAACAATCAACATTTCATTCGTTTTGTATCAATAATAAATCCATCATATCAGTTTCTTGCATTCAAACATTGAATCTAGGTATATTACATCCATATTTCATTGACTTTGAGTATAACATTTCCCATTTTGGCTCTTCTTTCTCCTTTTAGGTGAAAAACCCTAGAAGCACTACAAAGGATTAGGATGCCAAAATGTTTTCTACAATTTGGTAAACCTTCTTTTTGAATATCTCCTTGTCTAATTTGGAGTCCATCCTCATCCTAGAATTATCTTGCATTACATTTTACATTAGTTAAATTGCATTCCAGGGTTTCAAATTTTGCATTCATGAAAAGTGCATTTAAGTTACATTTTTTGAATCTAAAATCAGTAAGTTTTTTTTTGAAATTTTGCATTTTCATCTTAGGCTTACATCTTATAGCATAGAAAACATAAAAATCCCTTATAAAAATTTGAAAAATCTAGAAAAAATACCCACTGGGACTCGTTCACCACCCTACGTGAATCAATCCCTTTTGACACCTCAAACTACCCTTTATATAGCTAAAAACCTTGTTTTTATGCTTCTATTTGCTACCTTAGTTATATGTATCAGTTGGCTAAGTTTCTATATCATGAATTTCATTACATTTAGCTTGCATTAGCTCATTTCCTACATTGTTAAAATTCAAATTTGCACTTCCAATCTTTCATCTTTCATATTATTGCATAGTGTCACAAGTAAATTACTTTGTTTCAAATCTAAAAAGTTACATTTCATCCTATGTCTTTATGTTGCATTTTATATTTTCATAGCTTCTCATACATTTAAATCATTAGAAATAAGCATTATTTACATTCAATGCACTTAGAATTTTGCAATTTTCATTTTTAGCATTAGTTCCTAGTTCATTTAGATTAGATTCATTAACAAATGAACACAAAAAACAAAAAAAAAAACATCAAACAATCCAATTCAAAAAATGCTTCAATTTTGAAAAACCATAACATCCAAGCCCTCTAGTAGTGATGATTTAGACATGTTAGATGAAGCCCTTAAGGAATTCCTCTTACTAAGATCATCCACTAAAGATTTGACACAAAAGGATACATGCATCGATAATCATGATAATCATAATTGTTCTTCTCCTAATATCTCTCCCATTGGTGATGAAGATATGTTGATGAAAAAAGACACAATCATTGAAGATCATGAAAATCTTGCTTGTCTTCCTTCTCCTCCCCCCTGCAAAGACATTATGACCCATAAAGTTGAAAATATTTCCACTTCCTTACCGAATCCTTATTCAACTCCCAACGCCTCCCCTACTTGTCCAAATCCTTTAGTGAATAAGGATAAACTCATGAAT
This sequence comes from Sequoia sempervirens, assembly GCA_007258455.2. Taxonomy (NCBI): domain Eukaryota; kingdom Viridiplantae; phylum Streptophyta; class Pinopsida; order Cupressales; family Cupressaceae; genus Sequoia; species Sequoia sempervirens. The sequence goes on from VDFB02000017.1 coordinate 67,113,904, forward strand.
GATTGTGACAAACACATTTGTGTGGAGGATATGATTGAGAGCTATGACAATCCTACCTCTCCTACTCAAGACAACATTCTAGTACATGCGGATATAAGTATGGATAATCATGACAATAAACACTTTTCTTCTCCTAATATCTTCTCTACACATGAAGAAGATAGTTTAGTGTTACAAGATATCGTGATGGAAGATCTATTTGAAAAAAAATTCCAATCATTATTAACCATGAAACTCCTTGGTGCAGGAGGACCCAGTTCAATTAATACATTCAAAAGGGAATTTTTCAAAAATTGAATTTTTAAATGTAAAATGTAGGTAAAAGGTCATGTGAAGACCTATTTCAATGTATTTGAATGTTTACTAGGTCACTAGGAGGTGAGTTAAGTTAATTTGGGAAAAAATGAAAATGGTTGCCAATTTTGTAAAAATGCAAAAAAGGATTAAAAAAATAGGAATATGAAGAGTTTTGTAGGGATAGGTCAATGAAGGAAGTTGAATAGATAATTATTGGATGGGGAATATTTTTAAAAATCCTTGAAAGGGCCGAGTGAAGGGTAGATTTTTCTATTGGACAAAATAATCAATAAGATACCCTTGTTTCATTTTTAGTAACCTTTTCCATTCTTGTTTCAGGTTTTTATAGTTAGCTTAAGCAATTCACAGGCTTGGTTTTTGTTTTTTTTATCAAGGAAGGAGTTAACTTTCATTTAGGAGAGTGTTAGGTTGTTCTTTTCAAGAATAAAGAGTTTGAGGCTAATTATTTGAGTCTCGATCTATGTTCTTCATATAATGGTTTTGAGAGTACATTAAGAAATTGATGGCCATTCCACCAATGTAGGGTTAGTAGGTCAGTGGAATGGATTGAATTTAATGTCTTTTCAATTTTATTGAGTGTATGTTGTACGGGTAACAAGAATATGGAATCTTGTTGCTGATACAAAGCCAATTTCTGATTTTTCCTTTCAACATTGGAGCCTACAAGTTAGGAATTGATGAAATAACATTGGGAAGATTTTAAGGTGGCTCATTTTGTGTGTGCAGGATTACTCCTAACTATTTGTAATAGTGGAAAAGCCTTTAGAGGTCTCAAAGGTATATTAACAACAAACCTTCATTTCTTGTGCAAGGTTAAGCCTATAATTAAGGGTTTGATAGTTCAATGATCTATTGGGCCTTTTAGATCTTGAAATTTATTGAATCTTGTGATTTGGAACATGGATAAAGACTATTTTTGGTTACATGGAGAAAATCATATGATTAGATACGATTCACCTTGTAAATTTGGCCTAATTAGGGGCTCTTTGGCAGTGAACAGTCAGTTTTTCTGATGATTGTTTCAAATCAAGTCTATTTGTGTTTTGTGGTATGTTATTGAGAGCATAAATGGGTCCCTAGAATAGTATTTGGTGTTTGGAGATTTAGACTGAGTTTTTTGATATACTCATTTTAAGGGTCTTGAAAGGTTAGTAGAACACTGGAAATTGCATCTAAGAAACTCAGTTTCTATTACCTGACAGTGAAATGAATGATTGAAATTGTCTTGGACTATCTAGAATATGTTGGAAATGTGCTTCTATGCTTTGGAAAAGTTTATAATGTAGTGTTTGTATGGTGATTCCAATGTTCATATGGTGACTTGACTGTGAGTATCAATAAATTTGACAAATCAGAGATATGTGGATATGTTACTAGTTTATTTCAATTAGAAACCTAGTGAGTAAGATGTCTTGGTAGTTAGTGCAAGTTTTTATTGGCTATCCTTTTGTCTTTCGTAACAAGGTAAAATGAAAAGCAAGTTGGTGAAAATTGAGAGAAGGATATATTTTCATAGATATTGATTAGGGTTTTGTTTGAATTTAGTCAATGTAACATTGATGATGGTTTGGAATATGGTTTTTGGTGAAATTGGAATACTGACTTGATGCCTTGAAGCTTTATAGAATGAAGAAACAAGTGGAATTGTGTATGATTTTGGTGAAAAGTATAGTGGATCTGTTGCTTGTTAAATTTGATCTTCTCAAAAAAAAATGGTTGGGACAAAAGTTCCCTTGATGAATAGATGTTATTGATAGATGCTTTGCATCACTTGGGTATGTGCAGTATCATCATGGAAAAAAATAGGCCCTTAAGTGGCAAAAAATTTAGAAAAATCATATTTAGGCAACTTGACATAAAAAATTTAATAAGTTATCGATATTATTTCAAAAATATGTAAGAATAGAATTTGTAGAAAATTGAATGTAGTTTCTAAATTAATAGGCTTGTTTAAAAAGAAAAAAATCTATTTGGTGAAAATTTGAAATTTCAAGGAAATGTAATATGTACGTGTCTTTCTGTTCACCCTAACCATAATAAAATGATAATATTTTTTCATAATATTTTAGATATAAGTAGAGGACTCATGCCCTGATGTGATGCATATTTTTTTGTAATTTTTTTCTAAGTAAATGGGTATGTACATGATCATGATGGGCCAAAAAGTGGCAATATAATGGGTATGTGGCTGACGAATTTATTTTTACCCAAAATTGATGGAATGAAAAGGGTTTTTAAAGGAGATTATCAGCTTTCCACCAATATAAATTATTCCTTACTTTGAAAATAATAAGTAATTATTATTCATTTTCTATTCAAATTAGACTAAAGTCCTGATTGATAGGTTGATTGAAAAACATCTATAGCTTTAAAACGGTATCAAATTTTTTGAATCCAAAACATGCATCACATTCTATGCTTTGAATACTATAGGATTAAAAAAAGAAAATTTGAATTTCATAAAGTTTTGACCAAGTTAAGGTGGCCAGACATACGAGTTTTTATATTTTTAAAAAGTTGTAATAAAAAATTCATAATTAATTATTTACTTGGAAAAAAATTAAAAAAAATATTCATCACATTGGTACATGAGTCCTCTAATTATATCTAAAATCTTATAAAAAAATATTATCATTTTACTATGGTCAGGGTGGTCAGACATACACCTACTTCTTATTTTTTCCCTGAAATTTAAGTACTACTGCATTGAAATTTCAAATTTTCACCAAATAGATTTTTTTTTTTTAAGAAAACCTAGTAGTTTAGAAACTACATTCAATTTTCTACAAATTCAATTCTTACATATTTTTGAAATAATATAGATAACTTATCCAAATTTTTAAGTCAAGTTGCCTAACTTTGATTTTTCTGAATTTTTTGCCACTTAAGCGCTTGTTTTTTCCATGATGATCCTGCACATACCCAAATAATTAATTATGATTTTTTTATTACAAATTTTAAAAAAATATTAAAACCCGTATGTTTGACCACCTTAACTTGGTCAAAACTTCATGTTTTGAAAGCTATAGATATTTTTCAATAAGCCTATCAATTAGGAATTTAGTCATAATTTTAATAGAAAATGAATAATAATTACTTATTAAATTTAGAGTAAAACATAATTTGTATAAGTGGAAAACTGAGAATCTCCTTTAAACACCCTTTTCTTTTGATAAAATTTGGGTTAAAAAATAGTCATCAGCCACACACCCATCATTTTTCCACTTTTTGGTCCATCATTATCCTGCACATACCCACTCCTAGTTATCATTCTTTTAATGACTCTCCTATGAGAGATGAAGCTATGTTGGAAGATCCAATTGTGACATGTGATGAACATATTAGCTCTCCTCCTAGGGTCGATATTATGGAACATAATAATGATACCTTAGAGAAAGCAAACAACCAAATAAAGCATTCTTCTCATATCACCACTATTGATACTCACAAAAATCAAACCCTCAATCCTCCGCCTATGTGTACTAAGAAACAAGCTCCCAACCTCATTCTTCCAACTCATGGTCTTCATGATTGTCCTTTCATAGCAATCAACCCATCCAACAAACCTTCACTCAACATCCATACTATCGCTCAATATTCTTCCAAGCAAACTCTAACCTTGGTACATCCTAAATTGATTGATTTCTCATATATGGTTTCCTTATCCACATAAATAATATTAGTTGTTTCTCCTTTCCATGCAATAGTTGTACAATCATAACATACTCACTATTGGATGTTTTGCATCCCTTGCAAGGAGAAACATACCACCATCCATTCTAGGCTCACCCATGTCCTACACTAAGTGGGGGCAAAGGGTTGGAAAGCCTTATCCTTGTATGTCACTTGTCATTATCTCTTTTGACTAATCATTAACCTTTCATGAACATATAAGATCAAGCTTGAGATGTGGATGACATGTCTTAGGATTGAATCAAATGTGACATACTCCCTTTCTTCATGAAACAACTTATCAAAAAAATATGACTTGGCATAAGGATTTTTCAATAAGCTCTCATACCTTCTTCTACTTTAAAGCAATTGCTCATAGTAATGGTGTAGCAACTACATTAAACTGGGGGCAGACATAGACAACATATTTTTGAAAATTTCATGGCATGATTTACTTTTTCTTGTGATGTGTCCTCTTCTTGGTGGTGTGATTGGGTTTAATTCCTTCCAAGAGTGTATGATCAACTAAAGTGGCCTGATGTGAAAAAATCATCACATGGATAATGATTTGACAAGGAAATAACAATCAACTAAAGTGGCCTGATGTGAATGAGGCATCCCATGGACAACAATTTGACATCTTTATTTGTCCTCTCTTTGAGAAATTAGGAACAATGATCCCTAAGAAGAAGATCTTACTTGAACAAAGTAAAAACCCCTTTAGTAAATTTTTTACATTACATTCAAAAATATTTACAAAAAGCATTACATTATGGTGTGTTATCAATGTTATTAGGAGCATAACTTTGGTATGGTTACTACAATGGGAAGCCAACACATTGGCACAAATTTATCATTATATGGTGGCAAGCCAATACACTGGCATTAATTTCTCACTAAACCAATTCTTTGGTACATCTCACCCCATAGATGACCTCATGTTTTCTGGCCCTAGAGTGAGCACATCTTTTCCACCATGTTCTTCTTTCCTTTAGTTCTTGTCATTTCATGATTAAATTTATCTTAATGGATTGACTTAGGATCTTCGATCTTGGAGGCTTAATTTCCTTCTTGATCTTTGTTATTCTTTTTCATTTGTATCTGTGCAATTGAACCTCTCTTGAATGACTACTTTAGTGTGAGTTTCAAGCAAGTTCATCATCTCACTAAAGTGGGAGCTAAATGTACTATAGAAAAAAGACATTTTGCTTGATTTGGGAATAAATCATGATAAATTGGACTTAATTAGGCTTTGATTTAGTGTTGCAAAGTATTTTAGACATCCACATTAGGTCTTGGACCCTTGTAAATGCATCTAACAATGTCTTGTAAAGGTGTTGTAACGTGTTGTAAAAGACTTTCATGCTTTTCTAGACTTAATGAGCCCATTTTCCCTTAATTCAACATTATAAAATGTATTTAATTACATATTCACATCAATCTATAAGGCTTGTAAAATAAACTTAATGTTAATCTAGTGTTGTAATGTTTCCTACACATTCACATTGGATATTGTCCCTTCCTAGGCTATATGGAACTAATTTTAATGTTGTAAAGTGTATCTAATCACAATTTCATATTTAATTTTGTTTCTAAAGTCCTAATTGACATTCACATCATCACTAATAGGCCCCTATTACCCCATATTATGCATCCTGAGGCATAATTTGATAAAATAACGGACAAACTCATCATATAAACATAATTTATGCATTCCCCAAATACCCAGCCGGTAAATGGACCCCTCTAGGACTAATTCACCATTTGTGGTGAATGAGTCCTTTCCAAGTGGGACTGATTCACCCAAGGTGGCGAATGAGTCCCATTTTGGCCATTTTTGACTTTTGAGTGGGAAAATTTATGTTTTCAGTTTAATATTTCTTCATGTCGGCCTTAGGGATCTAATTTATAGGTGAATAAGGTGAATTTCCTATAAAATAAAGTCTATAAACTCTAATTTCTATAAAGTCTATAAAACCCTAGAACTCGACCCATTCGGTGCATTTTCAAACTGAAGATGTTGGGATATATATTCATAGAAAATTGGAAAAACCTACTTATGGAAAATAACACATATTATGGTTTGAATAATTAAGTGGAGATGAATACACCTTAAAATAGGAACACAACATGCTTACAAAGATGAAATTGGATGTGTGGGATTGATTTCTCAAATTTAGCGGTGAAGAGAGATGTATTAGATTGGCACTTAGTAGATTTCATGATCAATTTGTTTGGCTTGACAATTCGTATATGATATCCAAAGAAGCAATTAGAGATGTTACTGGTTTATTATCCATCAAACCTACTCTTGAATGCAATCTTGACAAAGGAAAGGGATTAATAAAGAAAATAGTTACTAGAATCAATAATCTAGCAGTTCAATATGCATATTTCGTTATTTCACACCTTATTTTTGGTGAAAATGATATTTCTACTATGGCAATTGACTTAGTATTAGAAATATTTGAGTAAGGAACAAAATACGATCTTTGTGAGTTACTCTGGAAACACTTGTTGGAAAATTTGAATGATAACAAGAAGAATAAATGCACATTTAGATATGGAAAATTGATATTGTGTCCAACCTTGTACTTTATGAGAGAAATTCTTGGTATAGGAGAAGTTGTTTGGCTAAATACCAAACTAGTTTCTCACCAAATCAAAGAATTAATGATAAATATTGGAGATTTGGATGCACAAGGTGATGCCCTTGCTGCATTCTTTAGAAAATTATAGAGAAGAATGAATAGAAGATGGAGAATTCCAAGAGAACTACTCAAAAAACATAAGGATGACATAACATTTCTGGTATCCATTAATTGCTACAATATCAAGGCGAGTGAATTCAAAAACTCATGGATTCCTAAGCTAGGTATGAGATTGAAAAGGATTATGCTGGTAGTTTATTGAAATGTTAATTAATAGCCCTCAAGATCCCATCAAGATTTGGAACTTATATTGAAGTAGCTCAAGAAATTCTTGAAAGATCTGCATTGGTCACTAGTAAATCAATGACTTCCTTTGGAGAATTTAGAGAAAATTTATTGAGGTTCACGCATTAATTGCTTAGACTGGGCCAGCTCCAAGGAGACTTCAACAACTAGCTAGGAGAAAGGTACATCTTCAGATAGTTCCTAAGGCAGTCACCAGTTCTTCATAGTCCATTATGGAAAGCACAAATTGATTGACTAAAAATTTCAAAGAACTAAAGAGTCAAACAGTAAGTGAAATGGTCACTTGGGTCAAAGAAAAAATATTTTTGGAAATTGAAGATAGGTGCAAGTCTACACATAGCATTGCACTTGAGATACTTAAAGAGGTTGAAGAGTGTGAGAAAGAGGCCAAAAATCCATTCTCATTCTATTGGACATGGCTTGATACGGTTCAAATACTTAAGGATGATGAGGAAACAATTGAGACACAAATAAAGTATGCATCCAACACCCTTAATCCATCTCTAGATCTGGATGATCAAACTTGGTACAGTTTAATAAAGTTGTATTCAGAATATCTTACATTACATAAGGAGATTGGAGAAATGATTGAACAATATGGGAAGCTTAGAGATCTAATAAAGATTAAGTACACACTTGTCTACTATGCTCTTTCTCTAGGTGACAAGATTCTAAAATTGAATATTATTCCTAGAACTCTAGTTGAAGGAAAAGACATCCTTTGTTTTTTCTTAATTATCTATGCAAAGCATTGGAAGAACTAAAGAAGCTCCGGGATGAAGGAAAATCTTGTTGGACAAGTAATCTTAGCAAACTTCAAGAGACAACCACCTTCGGTTGATTACTCATAGCTATTGTTTTAGATGTACTCCTAAGGGGGAGTATTCAAGAATGTAAAGGAATTTGTGAAAGAATTCAATAACCTTTTATCCTTTTCCATTGATTTCAAAGGGGGATAGAAGGTACCATTTGAAAAGTTTATTTTTTTAAAAGTTTTTGGGGGAGAGAAATGGAAAGTTGAGAAGAATTTGAAATGGTTTTCACATCATGTGTTGGAATAAATGAAAAATGGGGAGATTGTTGGAAATTGGAAGGTTGTAATTGATGTCAACACTAGAAATCGGGAGATTTCCATTGATATACATTACTTGTATAGATTAGTAGTTGCTTCGATAATAATGATTCTAGCTATGATCTCTCTAGTACTGGGTGAAACCACAATAGTGGTTTACAATTTGATGGAGGAAGGAAAATTGAAAAAAAATGACCCCACGGCAAAAAAATGGTTTTAGGGGTTTGAATGAACCTACAAGTTCGACCGAACCAAAAAGGGGTTTGACTGAACTAGGGTTCGAGCAAACCTATTAATTATTGGGCCCACATTTCCTGCCCAAAAAAAAAAAATGCATATTGAAGGGGGTTCAAATGAACCCTGGCTCATTCAAACCCCCACGGGTTCGCTAGAACCCCCTGGTTCGTTTGAACCCCCCTTTTCCCTGATTTTTAACCTTGTTCACAAAAAAAACCTAAATTTTTACTCTTTGAAGCTTGGGTTGAGGATGAAAATGGAGGAATATTCACAAACCCAACTGGAATTAGGTAGTCCTTAGAATGAGCTATCCAACAAATATAATTTCAATATGTTTTGGTTTTATTATGTATTTGTTTTTTTAGTTTTATTAAACATAGGTTTTTCATCAAAAATGAAGGTCTTTGTTCTAAACATGTGGAAAAATAACATATTACCAAATTTTTTTTTGAAAAATTTGAGTGCACTAGATATTGAAGTCCTTGATCCAACAAAAAAAAAATTGAATTTTGATACATACCAAAAAATTTACATGTTATACAGTTGTGCTATGTCTGAATTGTCATTGGTTTGACTTCGAAACTTGATTAAAGTAAAAATATTCAATAAAAAATAATCGAACCAAGTGGAAGCACTAGATATCAGAGTTACAAACCTAAATTTGAAAGAATTAGAATTTTATCCTTCATGGAAAAGAAGTTGTGTTATACGGTGTGTGCCACTTTTTTAAAATGTTTTTTTTGAAAAAAACTAGTTTTTGTGGGAGATGGAAAAAGAAGTGCAATCGGATTCCAAAAATTTTGAAAAAAATATCTTTAGAATCTATAGAAAAAATGTGATGAGACTCTAGCTTGTATTATCTTCAAATTCCTCATGGTTTAGCCGCTATAGGTGCCTGAATGTAAAGATTTAGTTAAAAATAATAATTTCAGTGTCCAGTTTGGTCAAAAATCATACACCACTATTGTGGGATCACCCTACTGGAAGTTTTTTGATGCAATATTTTGGTCTAAATTATCTTATTTTGTAAGATTCAATCATAATCTAATATTATGTTCTATCTCGACATCGTTTGCATCCATTTACAATATTTTAGTTGACTTGGCTATATGGTTGGAAAGTTATAGTTACTAGTAGTTTGGAAAATAGTGTTATGTTCTAAAGACTACATTAAGTTTATGTACAGTGCATTGATTTGGGAGATTTCACATCTTTTGATATTTAATTATCTTGCCTTATAGATTTGAAGATAAGTTATTTGATATTGTCTAAATGGGAATTCAATGTGTTGACAAGTTTTTATGTTACACATTTGACAAATTGCATATATATGTGAAGTATTTGATGTTTGAGGTCTAACTTTGGGTAGGCCCTAATTATAAATCGATGTTAAGGAGTTTAAATATGCATTGCGATTGTTAAATAGATCTATCTTAGGTCCATGTTGACTAATACCTACTTGTGTTGGGCACAAAGATTATTATTTTGGGGACAATTCCTATAGAGTTGGTTTTTATTTAAAATGAGGTTTCTCCAATTAGGGCAACCTAATCAGAGTATGGGAATATATATGGTATATATATAAGAGATTTTTGAGAAGCAAGTGTTGTGATGTGGGCGAAGATGAGAGATAAAAATGGATTAAATTAAGAGAGTGTGAATGTGTGAAATTGTACACGTGAGCAAATAGAATTCTTGAATACACTTACAGAGAAGTGTTTTATATAATGTGCTTCATCGAAACTAAACTTTAGTATGAGGAAGGTGCATTCTATCTGAGTTCATCTCTTAGTAGTGAGCCATAAGTTCTATTTTGTAAATTATTTTAGGTTATGAGCCTTCAAGAATAGTGTGTCCTAGCAGTGAGCCATTGTAATATTCTATATCCAAATATATTATATTGTGAGTTAATCCTCATAGTTGTTTTTTCCCATTTTGGGTTTCCCATGTAAAAATATTTGTGTTCATCTATATTGTCATCTTGTGTTGATTCCGTGCTTTTACATTTAGAGTTATGTTATTTCTTGGATGGATTTTATGTAAATGGTTTAATGGAATACTAATTCACCCGTGGTCTTAGAATTTCTGGTGTTCAATAGTAAAATGTATTTATTTACATATTCACACTAAGTTTTGGCCCCCCTTAATTAATTGAGCTTAATTATTCCTTGATTGGACTTTTAATTCATTTTCTAAGCCTATTTAATTACATTTTCTAAAAGGGAAACCTAACAATAATTAATGCTTAAAGATAACACTTTACCTTGAGCAATGTGTGTTACAGGAATAGGAAACTGGGACCCATTCATCCATGGGCGAATGGGTCCTCCCTAGGCTTTTGAACAACATTTTAAATTATGTTTTTGGTGGAATTTTAATGTCTCTATTAAATACGTATTTAAATGTCAATTTGTGATATTTGAATTTTGGGAAATTAAGGATACATATCTATAAATATGAGGTTATTTCACTATGTTTCACCTAGAATTTTTCAAGATCTAAGAGAGCTCTTCAAGAGAAACAAGAGGAATTCAAGAGAAAAAATATTAGAGTTTTATTGTAGCAATCAAGATCCAATCATCATGTAAAAGTATTCTTGCATCATGAATGTTTACAGAGCTATGTTCATTGTGATGTAGGTTTTATGATTCAATCAACCATTCAAAGCATTATTTCAAGCAATATTTAAGATGATCCAAATCCATTTCAGCCATCTCATGCAAGTTGTTGATATACATTATCAAGATTCACTCAAGGGCTTGTTGATTGGTAACATAGATTTTTTCATTCTTTATTCCCTCTTTCATGCATTATATCAATTCAAGGTTTAATTATCAAATGGGGTTTGACCAAGGGAAACTCTCATTCACCATTTTTTTTTTCTCTCTTGTGTGTGTAATTGTAGATTTATATTGAAGTAGGTTTGAAGATATTTTGAAGAGTAATATTGAGGAAATTGTCAAAGTTGTCATCTTCGCATGGAAACTTAGATCCTGAAGCTGTTTCAGAAATTTCGACACTGAAACCGAAAGAATCTAGAAATGTAGAGATAGGAATAGAGGCTCCCGAAAGTTGTAGAAAAACCATCACCAAAGACCCATTCAACCATGGGTGAATGAGTCCTAGGAAGACTACCAGAAACAACATTTTGTGAAGGGTATACAAAATTAAATCCCCTTCTCAGATCTTCATTTTATTTTTTGTTACTGTTAGCATTGAGTTTCATATTCAAGATCCAAGTGTTAAATTGCATTTTGGAGTTAGTTTACTATTTTTAGTCTTTCTCCGTGTTATCCTCGAATCCAGTTGAGATTGATTCATAGGACAAGCTCCTACAATACTTGTTTATTTGATAGTCCCGTGCACTTTAAGCACACAAAATGAGGTGAATTTTAATTATCTTATGTGCATGGTCCTGAGCCTTGAATCATCCCCTTGAGCACTCGCTTCTTTCTGTTTCTTGAAAATATTGAAACTAAATATTTTGTCGCTTTTCAGTTTTCCAGTGTTAGAAAAAATTTTCCCATGCAAGGGCATTTTTTTTCAGTGCCCCTCCATGAGATAATATAAAAATTTTAAGGTGTAACAACACTAAATTTTAGTGCCACTAAATGTCTTAATACTTTTTGAAATGCATAGGAAGAATTTTTCATCACCCGTGCACTTTCCCGCCCTCACAAGCGTGAAATTGATGAACTTTCAGTTCATTAATGCAATTTTATTTAACACTTTTAAATAGATTTTTAAGTCATTTTAGACCACATTTTTTATCACTCTATTTTATTTCTTCCTTGATTCGATCATCACTCAAAGATTGAGGAGTTTCTAAAGATAGTCTTTCAAATTTTTGGGTCATTCTTCCATTTAGGGTTTGTTCCTCACGTTTTCTAGGTATTTCTTACTTCTGCTTTCGCCTCATTAGTGTTAATTAAGTTTTTCATTTCTTTCTAAATGGTATATGTTATTTGATTTAAATATTTTCATTTTATAGGTTCACCTTTTCATAACTGTTACTGCTCATGCCTTTGCATTTTTTGCTTTATTTATTTGTTTAGTCTTTTTAGGGTTTTCATTCTTTTACCTCCATGTTCATTTTCTTTTGGGCCATTGATGTCATTCAAATATTTCTGCATTAATAGAGATATTCCTAAAGCTTTTGTCCTTCTGGGAGATTGGAAAAAATCTTGATCATTCATTAAAATACTAATTTTTATGTTTTGTAAAATTGGTATTTTTGCCCGACTTTGCAAAATGTATCACACATTTTGTACATGTGTTGAAATTTTCTGCCTATGGGGTGATCCCACAATACTGGTTTACAAGTTTTGGCCAAGTTGGAAATATAACTGATTTTTTTTAACTAAATATTCACTTTTGGGAACCTATAGCTGTTAAACCATGAGGAATTTCAAGACGATGCAAACTAGTGATTTGTGACATTTTTTCTATAGATTCTAAATATGTTTTTTTTCTTAATTGGAATCAGATTGCATTTCTTTTTCCATCTCCTTCAAATACTAGTTCTAAATAGTAAACACCATTTTTAAAGAGTGATGTTCATTATATACTATTATTCTATGAAGGATAAAATTATATTTTTTTCAAATTTAGATTTGTAAATATGATATCTAGCAATTTCAATTGGTTTCATAGTGTATTATTTGATATTTTTTTCTTAATTAAATTTTGAAGTCAAACCAATTACAATTTAGACATAGGCAGATCGTATACAACATAACTTTTTTTTGTATGTATCGAAATTCAATTTTAATTTTTTTTGTTTGATCAAGGACATCAATATATAGCACAAACATACTTTTCATATTTTTTTAGTAATATACTATTTTTCCACAAGTGGAAAACAAAGAGTTTTATTTTTGGTGAAAATATACATTCATAAAAAATAAAAAATAAATATAATAATCAAATTAAATATATTTAAAATTATGCTTTTTGGGAAGTTTATAATAAGCACTACATACTTACAAAAAATAAATTTTAAATGAATTAATGTGATCCGCCAAAGGGTAAATCAAAAGTGGTTTTTTATCAGCATTTTGATAGGTGTACAAAGGAGACTCCATTATAGGTATGGTTTAAAACTAGTAGGGTTCTATCCAAGGTGGTTTGATCAAAGCCTCTTTGATTGGAATCCTTTAAATGGAACTTTTAAAGGATTAAATCATTATATTTTCTAAAAATATGTCATTTTAGTAAAATTCAGGATGTCCCAAAAAGTGTAAACCACTATTGTGGGATCACCCTACACAAATACAAATATACACAAGTAGCAATTTTTGCTGGCTATGCATAACTACTATTTTAAGTTTACATGCATTGGTGGACCTTTTCACCACCTCAACAAGAATGGAAGCTTTGAACTCTACATGCACTAGAAGAATTTTTTACCATTATTACACAAAGAACTACCAACATATATGCAAAGGAATCAAAATTATGTGCCATTACATTTCTTTCCAAATTGAGTGTTTATATGTAAAAGTAGAATTTTTTTCTTCTTTTGCAAACATTGAAATGTTAAACTTACTTTGCATGAGCACTCTTTTTCACCACTTCAGAAACCATATATCTATTCATAGAAACATGTACTAGCACTAAAAATTTGTCCATTTACACATGAATCTCAAATCCATGTAAAAGCACATAAGTTCAACACTCTTGCACCAGAGCTATTCCAAACATGTAGTTAGGTAATAGTGCTGAAATGTAGAGATTATACACATAAATTGAACTTCCTAATATGTAAGGGTACTAAATTTCAGCACCCCTACATAAAATCCTGAATTTTTCACAAACTCCCAAAAAATTAGAAATTTGCATTCTAATCTCCATTTCACCTACATTCGCATGATTTTTCTCACTCCATTGCTCATATATGCTTGCTCAAAAGTGCTCACTTGGATTTCCACATTCCCACACTTTCATAATGCATATTATTCTAATATCAAAAAAGTCCTTTGTTTCTTTGCAGTTGTATTCTTTCTCCTTTCAAGCATTCCTCGAAGGCATTCATTGTAGGATATCAATGGTATCTTGGTACACTTAATGACAACTGAAGAGTCTTCATCATCAAGTAAGAAGGAGAAAATGAAATACAAATACCAAGGTTTCTACAGCCTCTGATGATCACATCTAAGATCGATGGGATCATGGATACATAAATCAAACATCTTGTCATGAATGATTTTGTTATAAGAACAGAGAAGCAACCGTTGGAAAATGATTTCGAGGAAATTATTCATAGCAATCTCCATCGAGTTGCCTCATTTCTAGTAGCGGCTTGTTGTCTATATTTTGTGTTTCAATTTCCATCACACTACATTCAAGAGGGTAGAAGTGTTAGGGACTCCTTAGGACAAGTAATGATGAGGTTGGATGCTGATTTATTTGATGTGGTTTTTCAAATCCCAACCATGGAAAAATATACAAATATGACTATTCAACATTCCCAAGAGGCTTATGGTAAAAATCAAAATGAAGTGAAGTAGTTGATTAACATGAAATGGTTGAAGACCTAAAGGCCTAGCATTGCAAGGTGGCCTAAAAACATTCCTCACAGTGATTACAAGGAGGATATGTGTGATATGATTAATCTTCTAAGTAGAGTGAAAGGATTTCCAACTTCATCAAGTTTCCAGGAATGGATGTATGAGTACATCAAAATTATCAACAAAAATAAGAATCCCATTGATTGGGGAGCCCAAAACAGTGATGGAATCCATGAACTACTCATCAACATGAACTCTACTTTGAAGTTCTATATAATGTCATACTTGGTGTATGTTGCAACAACAATGCGACAATATCCAAGTCTAACAATAGAAGGATATAGGAGGTATGTACCAATATATAAGTACTATTTCCAAATCACCCTTAGAGGCAACACCAAACATTTTAGAAGGTTAAACGATGCTTTCTTTGCACCCTTGCTATGTATGTGTGATCCATCCTTGGAGAAGAAAAGGGTCTCTGATGAAGTGTGGAAGGTTGTGAATAAATACAGATGTATCTTTTTATAATTTTCTACCTTCACCTTCCTAAGGGTAGTTTGCTACATGGGGTATCCCTCCATGTTACCAAGGTATCCTTCTAAAAAGTGGGTGTTGATCAAACTTTGTAGACAGGTTATCTCAGTGCATAATGAATGCCAGGCCATTCATAAGCTAGGTATTAAGTTTCCAAACACCGTTGGTAGATATTGAGTACAAATAGTTCCCAAGGCTAAAGTTGTAGCATCAGAGATGCAAATCATGATTGTAAGGACTTACAAGTGTAGAATTGATTTTAATTATAGAGGAATGAAAAGAAACAATAAAAATATTCAACGAAATGTCTATTGTTTTGAATATATTTGGGCACATTTCAGGGATGAAGAGGATATTAGAAAGATGGATTATTCTAGGCTTACTATAGAAAAAATCTTAAATCTTGGCTCGACAAACCTTCCAAAGAACTTTGAAGATATTGGTGATATTCTAAATGCAGTTGCTTATGATGAGAGGGAGATAGAAAGAAAACCTTTGCCTCTTATCCAATGGTCTCAAAAAGAAAATACTTCAATCTGACAAAGAATTACTCACATTTTGAGTAATACCAGTGAATGGTTGCAAAGGCAAGAAATTCAGTTCAAGCATTTTAAAACATATTCTGAGAGTGAAGTATCTGAAGGAGAATCCAGTAGATGACAAGAGCTCAGGACCAAGAACAAGGAAAGTGTTTATTTTTCTTCCTCGCATAGGGACTTAAAATTACATTTACTTGTGTGAAGAGTACATCATAAACTATTGAAGAGGATAAAACTATTGAAGAAGAACAACTAGAAAGAGAAGAGCAACCTAAAGATGAAGAATGAGAAGAAAAAAATGAAGGTAATGAAGAGGATGAAGAGGATCTGACCAATTAGAAGGACAAGAAGAAGAGGAAAGTGAATAGGAAGAAGAGAGGCATAATGAAGAAATGTAGATTATATCTCCCCATAAAAATGTCATTCAAGATCACCTACATACATCATCACCTATTGCTACCACAACACCTCATACACCTCCTATTCATACCTCTCCTTCACCTCCTCATCCCACTTCACCCCCACCATCAACAATTCTACATGCACTTAAAGTGACAATACCCCCAATAGTGCATTCAATTCATTCTACTCCTTCCACAAGGTTAGTTTTGTAGAGTGTTGAGGTTACCTCTAGTCCTTCCTCATCTATTCTTAACTTTTCATCTCCATCATTTGACATATCTTCACAAACTAAATTTGATCGACTTATGAATGAGTAATTACTTGATACATCAAATTTGCAGATTCTGAGTGTAATAATGACTGAGATAACATCTATTGTTACTACCACCTTTGTCCCCATAAATACTAGTGTGACTCAATAATTAGTAGAAGGGATAGAAGGTGTTGTCTCTTTCCTTCCTCCATGGTTTTCTTCATAGGAATCCAAATGGAAAAATTAGATGATCTCTCCCAATGAGTTGGATCTTGAGGAATTGGCTTGACAAAAGCCTAAGAGAAAAGAGAATTCAAAGGTTCACTCAAGGTTCCATATAGAAAAATTAGGGTACAACTATGCGGACATAGTAGCACCACCTCAAGGTAAAAGCCATGAATAAATTAGTATGGAGGACTACACCATCACAAGGGCTGATCTTGGAAAGATCACACGTGTAAGTTCCAAGGATGATGTTGAGGCATCTTTGACTGCTTTGATGGAAAATTTTGACAAACTGAAGGAGACTAAAGACATGTACAAGGAAAAATTTGAGCACTATGCTTTTGTGTTGAGGAGAATCATAGAGTCTTCAGAGAATGTGCAACCTATTGCAATGAGTATTAAGGAACCCATGGTTCAAAAAGGTTGAGAAATATTATTCTAAAGGAAAAATTGTACATGAATTTGTTGATAGAATAATTGAACAAGGTTCACAATAAATGAGCTTTGTAGTGGAGAGGATTTCCTGGATATCAAAGATAAATCTAGAGCTAGACAAGACAACAAGTACACTTTATATTGAGCAAAAGGAAATAGAGAAAAATCCTGAATCTTGGTTGTAGTTGAAGAAGATGAAATTGGGTTTATGCGTGACAAGGAAAAGTATGTGGAAATAAAAAAATATATGAAAAACTGCATACACATCATAAAGAATGTAATCAGGGATGCTCAATGAGTACAAGAAGATGTTGAAGAACATCATGTTATCTTGGTAAAAAAATTGAAGAGTTTCTAGGAAATATTCTTGATGGCGATCACATATTTCTTCTGGCCAGTGAGATTGTTCAAGTATTAATGGAAGCTATTTTAATACAAGTAGAAGATGAAGCATTTTCATTGGCTTCAATGGATACATTGTGTGATGTACAGTTAACCTTGGACAATCTCAAAACACATTTGGATAGATGTAAGATGGTTTGTCCTGCTGCAAAGAATTCTTCCACAAAGGTTTACACTATTATTGATTACACTATTGGACTAGACAAGACAATAATGCAGGAGATTTTAAAGAATTATGAAGATTTCCAAGCACAAAGAGAGGAAGCATAAATATTTTTTCATTTCCAAAGATATATTTCATTCTTTTATCATGCTTTATGTAAATAGGCACATTGGTATTTTTATATGTCTCATTCAACTAAATGTAAAAATAGAGATTTCCTCCTACAATAATGGACATCATGTTTGAATAAGTCAAAATTTAGTTAAGGTTTTTCCTAGAATAGTTGATAGCTCTCCACCTATAAATAAGAGAGCTCTATTGTATTATTTACATTTTTATCTATTGCAACAAAGTGCTGCTCAAATTTAAAGAAATTTTGAAACTTTGAGTTCATATTGTGATATCATATTCAATAATAAAGAAGTCAAACTTGCATGCTAGGCTTTATGTTGGATGAATATTGAATGAATGTGATTGTTCTTACGTTTTTCACATTGATTTACCCTATTATTTGATTGGATTAGCAATATTTTATTAATTGTGGTTGGAGTGTGTTCAAGATGAATCTTATAGACTTTGTGCTATATTATTTTCTTGAGATCATGTAAGTGTTGGGAAATATTTTGGTAAATGGTCTTCAAGACTTTGTCCTTGGAATCATTCATTCTATTCATGGATCTATTCGTTAAGTAGATTGAAGACTTTGAGCTTCATTTGCATTACCGGTTACTTTATTAAAGAAATCATCATTGAAAACAATGGAAGAATTTGTGCTTTCATTGGTTTTCTGGTTATATATCTGTATTTTTCTAGTATGCTTAGATTTTGCTTTGAAAAATTAAGGATATTGGAGATTATTGCTTTATTTTTTATGTAGCTCGATGAAAAGCATCACATAGAATCAACATGGAACATTGTAAGCATATTCTCTGAAAGAAGAGAGAATCATGAATGTAACACACCCCCATAGTTAGAATAGTGTAAATATTTTTATAGCTAGAATAGTTTATTTCCATTCCTGTAAGCAGTAAAAAGGGAGCCTCCCCTTTTTGAGAGGAGATATTTTATCTCATAATAATTATGGCTAAAATTCATGTTTTATAATATGTAAAGAGATTATATAATTTTTACCCAACAATTTTTTGGCGACTCCACTAGGGATCAAAGCATGCAATCGAAACCTCACACTTTTGATTGAATTATACAAATAATCTAGCATCTTATTGTGAGATTGCTTATATTTTTGTTTCAAAGTATTCATTATGGTAGACAAAATTTATACATGAGTTCTAAGGGCGCAAGGTGTGGTGGAACCATTTTTCCTATTGTTGCAGCATCACAACATTCTTCCTTCTCCTCTATGAGCAAGGTTACTATTACTATGTACTACAAGTTATCCTCCACAAAGATTAAGATCATCGCTTCCAAGTGAAATTTCTATCTTTCATCTAGTTCCAATTCATGTACTTGTTATTCAAATTATTATGGCTCAGTCTCAACCACCACCTCCTAGTCCTTGGGGTAATGCATTTGGACCTTTCAATTTGGTGGCTCCTTTACATGAGATCCCACATATTTCATGTAAGAACATCCCAAAATTCTATGATTATGGAAAGCAACATCCTGATGAAC
This sequence comes from Sequoia sempervirens, assembly GCA_007258455.2. Lineage (NCBI taxonomy): Eukaryota > Viridiplantae > Streptophyta > Pinopsida > Cupressales > Cupressaceae > Sequoia > Sequoia sempervirens. The sequence goes on from VDFB02000017.1 coordinate 67,133,257, forward strand.
ATATTGTTGCTTTCTATATTGTTTGTGGTGTTCTCAATGTTGAACATGAAGATGTTGTTGTAATATTGGTTGTTGAAACCTTACAAGGAGTAGTTGCTGACTGGTTCCATACTCTTTGTCCTGGTGTTGTTACTAATTGGAGCACTCTCTGTGCTAAGTTTGAAGAAAGGTTCAAACCTGATGAAGATGCACATGATTTTCTAGCACATCTTACAACCATGAGAAAAGAGGCATATGAACCCATGCACGAGTTCATGGCTAAATCCAATAAGCTAGTGACAATGATTCTTGTTGAAGCTAAACCTACAACCCATAATATTATGTATTTTTTCATTAACACATAGCTTCCAAAGGTAAGCTTCTTGTTGCGTAGGTTATTCCTAATCTTGAAGTTACTCAAAATTAGCTACAAGCATTCAAGATGATTTGGTACTTGTTAAAAAAATAATGACAAATCCAAGTAGAAGAAGGAAAGCATCAAATTCTTCATCTTCAAACAATAACGCCAACTTTGTTGATCCCATTGTACAAAGGTTAGAAAATGAGTTGTTTTCCTTGAAGAATAAATTTTCTAGCAATTCCTACAAGGATGTTCCTAGAAGGACTTTCCCCAATTATTTTAGACTCAGAAATCAGAATCATCTTCCTGCAATGTAAGGAAATCTTGCTCAAGAGGCTCCACCTAGCAATGCAACTGTGAGTTATTATGAACTAGATCAAGATGAGTATGCACAACCAAAATATCTTGTGGAGGAAGATGTTGGTTTATTGCAAGATAAGGGAGTAGATCTAGCTTGTGACTCAAACATTGGTTATTTGCAAGTGGCAAAAAAAATTGATGATGAGGACTTAGAAACTGATACATATATTGTATTCAAATGATCACATTAAAATTAGCTTAATCAAGCTCAAGTTTATGCACCAAAAGCAAAGGAAAATTCGTCGATAACTATTACAAAAAGAGGATCTCCTTTATGTTAGCAACTGAAAGATACAACAAATAAAATAGTAAGTGCTCCTAGTCCTCTTGCAGTTCCTTGAATACTAAAAGCCGATATCTAGGCTCCTAAGATGAGTATCCCTTTTGTTAAACCCATAAAGTAAGTTATCTTGTCTTCTTTGCAAAGTTCCTTCCAATATTTTGACATTCTTGATCATGCAAAGAGGACAAAAATTCAAATGTCTGAAGTTGAATTCCTCAAGGCTAATCCTGATCAATTTTATAGTTTGGTCAAGTTCATTAGAGATAAAGGAATTAATCCTAGTACGTATACCTCTTTAGATGTTCTTACTATTCTAAAGCCTAGGACTCCTCATAATAACTTAGTTATCATTCCTCCAACTACCTCTGGAAGGTTTGACCCATTTTATATTTCCTTGCTTGTTAATGGCTTTAAGTTGAGTAATTGTGTTATAGAATCTGGGGCATCTAACAATGTCATGCCTGCTAAGGTAGCGACTACCTTGGGTTTGAATCAAATGAATTTTTTTGGCTAATGTTTCTCTATGGAGAACAAGAACCTCTAATTGGGAAAATCAAGGATTCGTAGTTTGCAATTGTTGCATATCCAAAAAATAAATCAAGATGATAGTCTTGGTAACAGATGTTCCAATGTCCTACGATATTCTACTTGGACACAATTTATGTAAAGATGTAGGAGGAGAACCTAACATGGATATGTCAAAGGCCAGGATACCCATAAAGGGTGTGATGAAAAAATTGGTTCCTAAAAAGAAATCCAATTTTTTTCGTGACTAAGTCTGATGATCCGAGAGCTCAAATTTTATTTTTTCCTTCAGTGTTGGTACTTATTATTTGCAAATTGATGAGGATGTTGAATCTTCATCAAGAGATACAAAGTATGATTCAAAAAGTGTTGGCTCATCTTCACCATAAAATGAATCATCTTCTGATGATTTTTCTTTTACAAATTATGAAGCTTCATTAGATGATAAAGTTACAATTTTTGAAACTGCAAGCCTTGGTAATCCAAATGATGTTTGGATAATTGAGTTCGATGGTAGTTGTTTTTCCACTGGTTCAAGAGCTGGAATTGTTTGTCTCTCCAATAGGAAAAATATTTCCTTTTTCTTTCTGTGTGTAAGTGTTTTTCTACTCTGAAATTCAAAACAATTAAGTGAAATGGAAAGTAAAAGAACACAAACAACCACTTAATATTAGCCTAGATTAATTAAAAAAACACACACAAGGAAACAAATAATTTACCTTGATTGAATTTTTCCTTTGGTTGGCCCTTTTCTCTTGATTTTGTGTGCTCCCTTTTCTGGAAAAATGAGAAGTAAACTAGCTCAAAATGATGGGGATGAGATGAGGAATGTGATGGTGTAGCTTAATGGTGGATTCAGTGCAAGTTGAATGCTAAAAAATGAGCACAACAATGGAGGTTTCAAACTTGGGTGCAAGATGGATAAGTGTGTGATTGCTTGAGTGAGTTAGTGATAGGTCCAAATGAGACCAAAATCACTATATTTAGGGAAAAGGTCTCTAAACAAATGAATGGTTGAGATTGATCCTGGGGTGGGAGATCAATGACTAGGGTGAGTTGAAAACTCACAAGCTATCTCATGAGGACATGTGGAGGATGAAGTGGAAAAAGAGAAGTGATGTGTAGATGATAGGGCCATGAGGTGGAAAAGGTGAGTCGTGTCTCATCTACCCACATTATGGGATGATGTGACAATAGAAGAATTAAAAATTCTTCTAAAATATCCATTGGTTTTGGAGATTTCACTTTAGGATTAGAGAGGAATTTTAAATTGGTCCTTTATTCCTCTAAGAGTCTTGGAGAAATAAAGTGGAATTTTAAATTCCACATATGATGCATGTGAAGAATAAAGAGGAATTTTAAATTCCTTGGGGGGAGGAGATAACTCCTCCAAATAAAGAAAGCTATTAATAAAATTTGACTAATATACATGCCATAATGGCATACAAGTTAGGTTAGACTTAATTAGTGATTTATGTTGTACAAATGAAGGATTAGGTAGGTTAATGGGGGATTAGAAACAACTTGCAAATTATGGAGGATATGAAACTAATCAAAGATTAGAGGTATGGACAACCTAATGATAGGATTAGGCAAGTTAATCAGGATTAGAGGAGGGTTATGGAGGATGGGATGAGGAGAGAGAAATAATGAATTAAAATTTTGATTTTAATTCATTTAGACAAAGTGACTAAATTAAATAAATTGGACTATTTATTTAATTTAGAGAGGAATACAGTAGGGTATTTAATTAATTAACCAAACACCTTAGGAGATATTAGGCCATGCTAAAATATTAACTGAATAATAAATTATTTAATTAATATGGTTTAGGGATATGTGATAGAAGAAGACAAGGTCGAATTTGACCATATGGGAGTGGTAAAATTTAGGTGTCTACATTTTTCCCCTCTTTCAAATACTGCTAGAATAACAGTGTTTCAAAGAAAAATAAAGTGCAGATAACTCAATAGAAGAAAAGGAATTTAGAAGATTCCCTGACATTGCCGAGAAATAGATAGAAGAGAGGAATGCAGAAATATGGTAGAATATGCCCCCTTGAGAGGGTAGATGGGGAAGAAAAGGGGCCCCAGGAGACTTCTCAATATGGAGAAACAAAGGGAACCATGTGATAGAGGACAAAAAAACATGAAAATGGCTTTTGAACAGAGGAAAATGGGCACACGAGGTGCAAATAGTAACTCACAAAAGAAAAGGGGAAAAAGGATTAAAAAACGTTAAATAAGGGGTAAAAATTACCCAAAATTAAGAAGGCTAATTAGGGGAAAAAATGAAAAATTATAAATAGTAAATTTGAAAATTCACTATTCACCTAATTTTCATTTGCACACATGTCACCTAAAGATCTAGCGACCCAGAGGGGCAGTTGATGAGGCATGCGAGATGGAGAATGATGATGAGATGATCCACCGAGTAGATGAGGTCCAAGACTACTACCACCTACGAGTCATACCCCAAAAAATAGGATTCAAAACCTAGCTTTGTGATTTGACTTCAATTTTTATGCATGCATTCAATTTTAGGATGGGTAGCTAAGAAATACATTGTCACCATAAAAGGGAAGATTCGCCCTTCTAGGTAAACGTATTCACCTATCTGATGAACGGGTGAGGGAAGTGGCAGATGCATCTTTGCAGGGGCGAATGTGCTATAGGAGGGACAATCATGAAATGGCCTCTCCCTAGAATAGGTGAACTTTCTTATGTAGGGGCATATGGGACAGGGAACAGGTGATTGTTTAATTTCCTAAACTATAAAAGGGTGAGCACACCAATTAATAGCAGCAATTACACTCTAGACGAGCAATTGCAAAATCACCCTTCGGGAGAAAGGGAAAACATAAGATCACCCAAATAGGGGATGGGTGGATGCAAATCCACCTATAGGGGAGAAAGATGAATGTGAATTCGCCACTCTAGGAAAAAGGGTGATAGGGGTGAGTATGTACTCGCCCATAGGGAAAAGGGGCGAATGTGAGTTCACCTCTAGGATGGAAAGGGGTGAATGGGTGCCTAGATAGGAAAGATGCGAATTCACCTTGTGAATAGGTGAATTCATTTGGTCAATAGGCGAATTCACCTAGTGAATAGGAAAATTCCCTTAGTAAATAGGAAAACCCACCAAGATGGGAACACAAGAGCGAATGCACAAGACAAATAGGTGAACACTTAAAAAGGAAGAAGAGGTGAATCTTCCTTACACATAGGAAAATTTTCCAAAATGGGACAAGGATGAAAAGAAAAATAGAAATGGAATACGAGAAATGATTGATAGAATGGTTGACATGGATGTAGAGCTTTGAGACCTTGAGGATGTGGGAGAGACACTCGACCATTTTGGAGGTGACTTAGGAGGTGATGACACCTAAGGACCATGCAACTTTGGGGTAGGAAGACCTACTATGCATGTTGGGATATCCCGACATCTGAGCCCATAGACCTCTTTTGATAGTGTTGATGGAGTGATGGAGCTTAGAGACTATGACCTTCCACCTCCCCATAGGGGAGATGACTGTGATGCTAGAGGGTGTGTGGAGGATCCTCAGACTACCCATTGGAGGAAACGTGGTTAGAGTTATGTCGAGAAGACCAGTGGAGAGGAGCTTATGGGTAGTATTCAATGTTGTAGACCTTCTTGTCTAAGGGAAGCAGTTCGACATTGACACCTACCTTGGAGTAGTTACAATACCATTGCCACTATACCTATGCAGATTGATTAGCGGGATCCTTTTCCCCAATAGGAGTGGGAGTTTTTTCAGCCTCAAGTTGATTGAGGTTGTTCTCCATATTGTGGAGAGGTGGGATGGAGTGTTTTCTTGGGGACTTTGTGTGCTATCATAGCTATATCTGGATATGCACGTTGTTTGCTATAGGCAGGCATTGAGTGTGACCCATGTGACATTGCTACAAGTATAGACCTTGGAGCATATCAGAGTTGTACGCCCATATATTTTGATGGTGGGGGATAGGGATGACTCCCTTCCAGTGGCTTATTGGTGGGCTTTGGATCATGAATGGATGCTCCACTATAGTGAGGTAGGGAGCCTGGAGCACTGGCATCATTTGTTGGATGATCTGTGAGAGGAGGACATTGTGTGGAGGCCGTATGTGCACTTACAGTTTCAATCTTGGAGAGAGGAGGATAGGATGTACATGGCCTATCTATTTTCTAGATACTACCTGATATAGAGAGATCCCTTTTATTATAGAATTGTGCAAGCTAGAAAGGGTTATACGACAGTAAGAGATTTAGCAGGATATCCCCCAAGGTCACATATGTTCCAACAAATTAGCTGAGAGTTGAGAGTAATATGTAGACAGTGGATTCTGATGGAGTATTCCTAAAAGATGTGGGAGAAACTGCCTATCATAGCATGGCCATGGAGAGGGGGCCCTAATGATGTAAGTACCATAGTGAGATATGTCGCATGGTGGCAAGAGGTTAGACCTATGAGGATCACACCAGTAGATCCCATTGTGCCTATAGTTGGATTTAGAGAGGAGGATAAGCAAAGACCGAGGAGGAGGAGGATAGAAGGTAGGAAGAGGGGTGAGGAGGTGATGTAAGAGGAGGTAGTGCCAAATGTGGGGGTCCCAAAGGTGGGAGTGTAGGATGAGGAGAGAGGACAATAGGAGATGGAGGTGGATTGTTGTGCAGTATATGAGAGGGTTATAGTGGTTTATCAGGGGCCACTTCTGGAGGTCCCTATAGTCAGGTTGTTAGGAGCATAGGCCTGGGTCCACATCCTCAAGTAGAGGTTGTGATAGTAAGATATAGAGAGGGATCAACTTCAGGCTAAGTTGGAGAGACTCTAGGAGGATGTGGATCACATGTAGGATGCATCAAAGGCCATGCAAATATACAGGGATAGGGATTTTATGGGGATGGAAGGTGATCTAGGAGAGAGGATACAAAGGTTATAGGCAGAGAGGGATGAGTTGTGGGAGCTACTAGAGGCTTTCAGTGGAGAGAGGGACATAGGCCCCTGGGCATGGTGGATTAGGTCGTAGAGCAGAGAGATGCGATGATGAGGAGGGTGGAAGCTGCGAAGAGATATGGATTGGCATTGTAGGATAGGGAAAAGGCCACAGAGACAGAGGTGTAAGGGTTGCGAGTGGAGAGGGATGAGACAGTGGGGAGGGAGGAGACTGCAGAGGCACATATATAGAACCTTCAGGAGGAGCGAGATGAGGCAGACATGAGGGCATCCTAGGAAGAGGCACAACTTGCATCGATGTGATTGGCACATGATTCCTAGGAGCTATAGTGGAGGAGACACTAGGGACATAGGGACATATATAGGGTAGAGTTTGAGTATTATAGAGCAAGGGTGGTAGGGGAGGCAAATGCGAGGACAAAGGTGGGATATCATATGTATGAATATTTTTCTATCATCCCCAATCCAACATAGAGGGTGCCTCCTTATGTTAGGGTAGTCATATAGAGGCTAGCAAGACACTCACACTTTGGGGCTACATAGGCCCATGGGTACAGTGACTATAGAGAGACATCTCCTCATGGCTAAGGACCCAATTCAGACTCCCAAGTGATCAGATGTGTGGAGCAGTGTTTAGGCAGCGGGGGAGGCAGATAGGGTGTTCTAGTTTTGATAGATGCACAATAGCTACATGTACATAGAGGCAGAGTTAGCATACAAATTCTTTGATATAGTTGATTTAGTAGATTCATTTATTTGTTATTCTTTATTGATTCATAACACCTTGATGTGTCGGAGATACCATCATGTATTTGTATATTATGATTCCCCTACATATGTACATTTATTTGATAGACTCTAATGACTATGGAAATGGACTTTTATTATGGACTATTATGGAGTTTTATGGACTTTACGATATTTTTATTATGGAATTTATGATGATTGATGGACCATGTAATGGACACTATATATATTTGTGTCATAGAAAAAAGGACCCTTTGCTTGACAAGGGATTAATTCATGATTAATAAGGCTTGAATGATGTCTTGTGAAGGTGTTGTGAAGTGTTGTAAGACAATTCTACACTCTTGTACACTCTATTCATTATAATTCACCTAAAAATTACCTTTTCATCCCTAATCAAGTCCTATTTTGAGGTGTTGTAAAGTCTTGTAAAGGACTTTCACGCTTTCCTAGAATTAATTAACCTATTTCTCCCTAATACAACATTATAAAAAAAATTTAATAACATTATTACACCAATCTAGAACACTTGTAAAATAAACTTAATAATAAACTAGTGTTGTAATGTGTCTTGGACATTCACATTGGTTCAAGATGTGCATTCCTAGGCTATGTGGACCTCATTTTATTATTGTAAAGTGTATTTAATCACACTTTCACATTGATTTATATGTCCCAAAGCCTATTTTACATTTACATCATCATTAATAGAACCATCTTATCCCATATTATGCATCCTGAGGTTCAAATTGATTAAATACCCAACAAGGTTGCATTTTAGACCTTATTTCCTTATTCCTTTGCATATGAGCTATCAAAATAGCCCCTGTGGGACCCATTTTCCATGCATGGTGAATCAAACCCATCAAGGTGGGAGCCATTTTCCATGTGTGGCGAATGAGTCCCATTTGGCCCCATTTTGACCTTTGAGCGGGAAATAAAGTGAAATTTGAGTTGATTTTGCTTCATGTCGGCCTGTGATGAGGTATTAACAAGTAAAATAGGTGAATTTCCTATAAAAGCACCTCTCTAAAGTCATTTTTACATCCATTAACTCAATCCAGATCCATTCTTCATTATTCATTTATCAATATTTCATTTCAAGTCAAGCATCTTACGGTTTTCACATTGCAACTCATCAAGAAGGCTTCTAAGGACATCCAAGGGCTGAATCTTCCTCCATTGCTACAAAATTTCAAGATAAAATCATCATTACAAGGTAATATATTCCATTTAATGCATGCTTCATCCCATTCTTTCATCATTTTGGTTTAATTACCTAAGCGGGGTTTGACCAAGGCAAACCCCCATGCCCTAACAATCAACATTTCTTCTTTCCTTCTTGTGTGTATGAAAATTTAGACATCTTGGAATCTTAGGAATCATTGAAGATTGCATTTGAAAGTTATTCATGTCATCTCTTCATTGAACAAGGAAAAACATCAACAAAAAGTCACTTTCAGACTTGAATCCGGTAATTTCAGGAGCAGATACCTGTAGAAAATAGAAGTGTAGATCTAGCTACACAGAATCAACTCCAAATTCTACTGATTCTTGTAGCTAGAATAATTCACCACCCATGGCGAGTGAGTCCCACCTATAGGCCTCAAAGTTATTTTGTCAGAATTCAACTCACAGTAATCAAAAACCTGTTTTTAGGATTTTTCATTAGAAGCAGGATTGATTCGCCATGCATGGAGAATCAGTCCTAGTGGTCATTAATAGTGATTTCACGGATATTCCAGAACCTTCGAGTAACATCAATTTTCCTCGAGGTGCACTTTTTTCAGTTTCATCAATTTTTGTTATCATTTGCTTAAGTTTCTAGCTCATATTTGCAATCAACACCACGTTTTCCAGCATATCGCATTATATTAGTTTGCATTCATTCATTTGCATTTGTAAGCACTTCTGCACACACTTCACGTCCATTTCCCATCAATTCATACAATAATCTTGATTGTAACATTGTTCATTTTGGCCCCATCCCTTTCCTTTTAGGTGAAGTACCTTAAAAGATCCAAAGAAGGATATGGGAACCAAAATCCTTCGTTTCAATATTATCACTTTTTTTATAGTTTGGTAAGGGTGTCAATACTTTTGAGTAGGACTTGGACAAGACATGTTTTTCCTTAGCTCATGTTGTACATTTGTTTCCATAGGGTTCAAGATTGTCATCTTAATTAACGTGGATTGGAATATTTAAAGTGATCTTGGTAGCTTTTGATGTTGAAATGGAGACACATAAGCATATTTCAAAGATAAAATATATCTTGATATTTCTTCCATAATGTTCCTTTTAGGAATAGGAAGACATCCTCCATATATTTTTAGTTTTGTTTATTCCTAAGGGGAGGAATATTTTTTAGTGATCAAGATCTATGTTTAACATTCATTGTTTGGAATCTCTGATCATTATAGGAGTCTCTACATTAAGGGGGGTTTCTTGGTCTCTCTTCTCTCCAATGGGGGACTTTTTCCTCCATATAGGTGTTTTTTCCTACTTATTCTTCTTAGCAATATTTTATACTTTCTCTCTTTTAGGTAGGAGTTTTGTCCCACTTGGTTTTTTTCTTTTTCATGTTTTTGATAGATTTTTTTGTACATGGGTATCTAACATGGCTTTACACATGTCATTTTATTACCTTAGATAAGACCACTAAAAAAAGATCTAGCTTTCTCTTTGCTAGATTGTGTGTTTTGGTTGAGTTTGGTTTTGTGCTTCCCAAAAGTATGAACCTTTGCTCCAAGCATGGTTCTTGGGAGAAAGAACATCATTATGGATTTTCTTGACTATATTAGCCTATTGTTCAATGTAAGCCTCATCATGTGAAAGATTTGACTACTACGATGAGTACACAAAATGGTGAAAACCTTATCCAGTCTACTACGACCTTGGCCTCCCTTGGAATTGTTGGTAATGGTCCTATATTAGGGATAAAAAGGAAGTTGGATGTTTGGCTTGGAACTTCTTCTTCTAAGTTACACATCCTGTTGTTATTGGTAAAGATAAGTTTCTTGCTGAGAGCTTCAGGTTGGATGGTGCTTCTTGCAAGCATAAGAGAAATTTTACTTATGGGATTGGTAGCTCACCTGTCTTTTGTCTTGCTCATACTCTGTATTCTATGTTGAAGTTCAGATTCAAACCTCCTTCATTAGTTTTGTGGGCTTTGAGTCTTTCTAAAACTTTCTTCGAGTTCTTGGCTTTGGTCAAAAGCTTTGTTGGTCTTGTTGTTCTTGTTGTTCTCGTTGCTTTTTCCTTGCCTCACCTTTTGTGAGACTAATTTTCTCTTTTCCTTTATGGTTGCTTTGTAATGGGTACAAGCACTTCCCAAATTTTCCTTAATCAAAACATGGCTTTATGCACAAGACCGATCATTGCATCATTAGATCTTTGTATGTTGTACATTCTCCTTAAGTTTCATTTAAGGGGGTGTTGGTATGAGTAGGATGTTTAACCAGGCATTAGGGAAATTCATTGCCACTAATTCATTGTCAAAAAATTCACTACCAACAATTCACTGCAAGAAAATTCACCACCATGATAAATTCACCACCAACAATTTAATATAAACTTTCCAAACTTTGAAACTATTTTTGCAAAATAATAAAGGAGGTTTGCATTTTGTTATTAATGGGGTGAAAATTATTCTTTTGCAAAAAAAAAGGTTCAAAGTCTTGGAAATATATATTAAAAATGTTAATACGATGAATTTTTCACGGCTGTGAATTGTTAGTGATGAATTTTCCATGCAGTGAATTTGTCATGGTAGTGAATTTTCTTGTGGTGAATTGTTGGTGGTGAATTTTCCTAGATCCATTTAACCTAATTGGTTTATATAGAGCTATGATTAGGGTGTCTAATCCTATTCAAACTGCTTACTTATGTTTACTAAGGGTACACAAAGGATAGTTATTACTTTATTTCTAAAATCATATAATTAAAACATATGTCGTAATCTTATACAATCCTATGTCTCACTTTTATCAATATAACTAAGTGGTTTTTTTGTTCTATCATCATCATCATCATCATCATCATATATTTAAATACGTGATAGAATAGCATTATTCTTTCATATTTGACTTTTTTTGTGATTTCATTGAAGGTCCTAGATTTTGGATGGCTACATCTTCAACCACACCTTACATGATATAGAGCATTCTATATGAATTCTTACAAATTTTTATTCAAAGAATGCAAAACATATAAATTATATGTTTAACAGAATTAATGCAAACATAAAAAGAAGATATTATGTTTGAATTAAAATTTTAAAAAATAAATTGGAAACACAGTAAAAACATGTTAAATTTCCATTAATTTTTCAATAATATAAAATTAATACAAACATTATGTGAGGGTGTGTTCGTATTAATCTTTTCCAAGCTCAATCAATGTTTCACAATGATATTTGCACAGCCACAATCATATTCTGGTTCATATGTGTTTTACAAATGGATGTGTGTTTTGTCAAAAAAGAAATATAAGTTTGATCTCTCAATTATCCTTCATCCCGATGCGTTTGCTGAAGAGCAGGAAAATATTAAATGCAATAAATTTGAGTTATTTTGTTACTGCTGTCCCTTTTCAGAGTAACAGTCATATCGACGATTTGTATGCCATCTTTTTCAATTTTGCTTTCAAGCTGATAATAGACCATTTTGATACCATCTTTATTTAATTGGGAGAGATATAATAATTTCGAATTGCACGGCTTGCTTTCCCTTTTCCCACTCCAGGAGTTTGCTTAATCAATCATAATCAAAGGCTGAAGTGGTAATTGCTCCGTTTCCTCACTACATGGCCGACATAAAGCATAACAACTTTAATCCTCCTTTTCTTTGATAAAGAGCACTCGTCGTTTCGCTTTGATCTTTCAATCGCCATATGTCATTGTTGAGACTTATTGTGGAATTTCAGGATCTACATTAGAACTTTAATTTTATGTCATTCGAAAGTAGCGAACACCAAAATAAATGTAATCCGGAGAGTAGTGTTTGTCTTCTGTGTCCCAAACGAAAAGTCATATTCCAGAGACAAAAAGTTCTGGATTTGTGGAATATCGTCCTCTATGGTGGGTGCGTGAATGGCCCCGGTTCTTTATGTATGTCTTTGCCAGTATAATAAATGCAAGCACGAGATTACATGATTTAAAATAATCGTGTTTATTGAATGGTAGGAGATGTACATGAATTAAAATTCATTAGTTCGTCACAGCATGGCCAACACAATTCATGTCAACGTCAATCCACCTTTTCTTTGATAGAGAGCACTCGCTGTTTCGCTCTCCATTTTTCAATGATCATACGTAATTGTTGAGACTTATTGTGGAATTTCAGGAATCGCAATAAGTCCTTGATGTAATATGATTTGAAAGCATGGAACATCAAAATAAATGGAATCACGAGAGTTGGCTTCTGTGTCTGAAACAAAGAGTGATATTGCAGAGATAAAAAAGTCCATGGAATATCGTCCTTTATGATGGTTGCCGGAATGGCCCCAGCTATTCATATAATTGTCTTCTGGAGTAGCGATCGAATGTGGGGCACCGGTGAATGAAAAGTAAAATACAGCAGCACCTAAAGTTATTTACTCTAGTCAATAGAATATGCCTATCCATTTCGCCTAGAGAGGGATGATTATTTATAGTTATATTTTACTCTATCGCTAAATAGGCAATTGAAATATGTCGATTCCACATCTGCTAAAGTGATTGAAATAAATTTTTTTTACAGAAATCTTAAGAGATAGAATCAAAATGAGTGAATAATAAATCATATAGAATATTTATTTTTCAAATAATAAATTTGATTGATAATTTAGAGGAATGAAAGGAAGTAAATTTAAGAAAAGGTTATTCTAGCAATAAGGAGAATCAGAAAGTTTATAAGGTTTGTAAAGGGGTTGGGTTCCTATAAGAAGTCACTTTTACCTAATAAAAACATTATTTAGTGTAATAGGATACTCAACCCTATGTGGGATGCACTACTTGGATAATGTTTTTAATTCATTTTGTAAAACTATTGAGCATTGATAAATTATATTTGTAAAGGGAGGCTATAGAATTTAACTCATATTGTATTTAATTTAATTTATATTCTATATTATGTCATTATACTATAAATATCAAGATAGAAAATTTTCATTTTTAGTATGACATTCAATTTTAATATTATGCATAAAGTATGTGTATGTAGAATATTCAGAATGGGTATTTTTGTGCCCATATTGGGAAAATATTTTATTAGTACTTATCATACAAATTTGGAATATTGGTGTAATTCAATTGAATACTACTAAGGATATTAAAAAATGTCAATAGTGGGAGCTATAGTCATCACTCTCTAATGTAATCATCTATCTCCTTCATGGAGCTCAATAGTTTATCTCAAGAAGTGTAGAATCTTGTCCTAAATTGTCTAGTCATTAGTACTTGACATCTTAACCATGACGTGCTACAATTTTGTAGGTTTCCCTCAAGTTTTATGGGTCAAAAATATTATCATTGATATTTATCTTAATTGTCTAATTAATTTCATAATGAAGAATATATTTTTCTATGTAGAGAATTATTTTGGTGGCCACTAACTTCTCAAACAAGTTTTTGTTTCTTATTTTCCTTATCTTTGTAAAACCTTAAAATTACATAATTTTTTTATTATGTTATGCATGTGGAATATTGTTATGCTATTAAAATCTTGTTAAACTCATTATTTGATTTTATTTTATTGATGTAACCAATGATTTCATATTAATTCATGTGTCTGTGTCTTATATAGTGTTGAATGCACAAGACAATAGAGAGGGGATTTGTTAAATCTTTTGTACCTTAAAGATTCAAAAACCATCACAAACATTAAGATCCATATTCACTCAATTAACCCTTAATCTATTATAATGATTTAGCATGAAAAATAAAATAATAGAAAATGAATCAAGTCAACACCATGCACACAAGAACACAAAATTTATATGGAAAAGCCAAGATGGGAAAAACCATGGTGAGGATTAGCTCACAATATAAAGTAATATCAACATAATACAAAGGGCTCACTACAAGAGTGCTCATTACCAAAGGGATGACTGCTAAAATAGAAAAAAAAAAGAGATAGAGAATAATGGTACATAGAGGAATCCATCTCAATGAAATAGAGAAATTCACCACAATATCACTAACACCTTTGTAGCCTGACCAGAGAATTATAGACACCATCTACTAACTACATCTAGAAATCTAACACATGAAATCTTGCCATGCACATCTCAAATTGGAACTCTATCACTTTGTAACTCATATCATTTGCATCATCATTTTCTATCTTTGCATCCCTCAATAACTCAAATCATATTTATATCATCTCGAACATTGAAATCATTCTCCAAGGTTGGCTATGCACCTCAACCATGCAAATTCAAATTAGGTCAGCACCAAAACATTTATGTGGAAAATAGAAGTGAAGGAATACCACACAACTCTTTATTTGGGATCCAAATCTATAATTCCATGCTACAAAATGATTCTACAAACAATAAACATCCACCATAATTAGTGTAAACACCAAGTTCAATCATTACCCATGTAAACACGATTAAATATTTAAGTGCATGATTCATTTGATTCAACAACAACTCACGAACAACAAATTTCATCTAAACACATTCTAGAATATTCCATGAATACCTTGAAAAAAAAAATCATTCACAACATCTTTCACCTAAAGAATGTACACACCCAATACACTTAGACAATTCTTCCATATACTGCAACTTAAGAAGCTAACTTCCAAAGTACCAAACCTCAAAAAAATTCAACTCAAGAATGATACTAAAACTATAAACACACCTTCAGATGTGCAAGACCTAAAACCAAATTATGAATAAGTATGAAGAAAAAAAATTTCTCCTAGGTACCTTTGCAATACACTATTCAGACACTAGTGAACACAACTTCATCTCCATGACGATCTAGCACACAAAATTATGAATAGAACACCTTTGAACGCCTTTGATCAACATATCTAAAACACATGTAAGAAAATATTCAACCTAGAAGAATTGTAGAGAAAAAATAGAACACTACTCTATAACCCATAACAACACTACACATTATTTCCACTTTTATCAATTTTTCTCAAAAGAACTTGGAAACCAAGCACCACAAACACAACCTTATTATCTTCACCATCTCCTCAACAATAAAAAGAATCTTATCAAAGCAACACTAGAGGTTCACACTAGTAGCTTACTAATGACAAAATAATGCAACTAATCAAAGCATCAACAATGCAACAATCTTCTTCTCCTATAGTTAACACCAATGACAACACAAGTTTGTTGACATTAATGACAATACCAACTAATCATACTTTCAAAAATACCCCCCATTATTATTGATGGAAGCACATGATGTGAAAAGCCATCAACAACAATAACTCTACTCCATACCTATTTCCTTTTCTCCTTTTTCATTACTCACTCTCCCCCTTTCAACTTAGTTTTTTTACATGCTCTATATTCTCTAGCTATACTATTCTCTCCCCCTTTCACAACTAACAACTAAACATTTTTCACATGATTTTATCTCCCCCTTTGAAATAAATGGCAAAGGAAAAAGTATTTGGATCACTTATATTTCTTCTTTGACATCAATCAACCTTCTGTCCACTACTCTACAACTTCTATTTCTATACTACTCTATATACCCCGCCTTACGAGAAAACACCATAGTACACTTATCAACAACCACTGCATAATTACAACACACACTCCCCTTGACTACAATATAAACAATGTTACTACCTACTCCCCTTGAGAGCTAGCCACCAACATTAGTTGAGACCAAAGAATGAAACTTGAAATCTACTGGACTAAAGCATCTTCTTATGCATCTAGTTCAAAGAAGGGGCAATAACCCCCAACATCCCCCTGAGATACTGAAATGTATCCTTAGGAAGAGACTTAGTGAATATATCATAAACTTGATCCTCTATCGGTACATATTCAAGCTTAACTTCATTCTCTACAACATTCTCTCTTAGAAAGTGATATTTGGATTTAGATATATTTTTTCTTTTGAATGCATTACCAAATACTTTGAAATATTGATAAAACTTGTATTATCACAGAAGATAGAAATTAGTTCATCACATACCACCCTAATATCCTTCAATGTTTGCCTCATCCACAACACTTTTGTGGAGAAAGATGTTGATACAATTTATTCTTCCTTTGTAGTAGATAAAGATATTGAATCTTATTTCCTGCTTAGCCATGACACCAATCTACATCCAAGAAATAATGTACCACCTCTTATACTTTTCTTGTCATCCACACAACTAGCCCAATCTACATTCGTGAAAGCACTCAAAGTAAAATCAATATCCTTTAGATACAAAAAACCATGATCTAGTGTTCCCTTCAAGTATTTGAGTATCATCTTCAGTACTGCAACATGTGACTATCTATGATCTTCTAGAAATATAGCCACAAGATAAACTACATGCATGATACCTAGTCTAGTAGCAACTAGATATAGTAGTCCACAAATCATTGATCTATACTTGCTTTGATCAACTTTAGGAGATTCATCATTCTTGCTTAGCTTACAACCAATAACCATAGGAGTACATACCAGTTAAGAATCTTCCATTCCAAACTTCTTCAACATTTCCTTGACATACTTTGATAGTAGCATGAAAATACCTTTATTTTTCTAATTTATTTGTAATCCAAGGATGGAATTCATCTCCCCAAACATAGAAATTTCAAACTCTTTCTGCATTTCCTCTGTAAACTTCTTGCACATAGTTTCATTTCCTCTAAAGTATTGGTGTTCTAGATCGATAGATCAAATGAGTCCTAAAGAATAGCCAATTTATTATACTGAGACTCAAAGATGGATTTGGCGAACTAACAAGATTCAGTCAAAAACTGAAATCTACTACACTTTTGGCTTTGTAAGATCAAGGGGGGTCTCCCTTGACAATACCTAGACTTAATTCAACTATGCACAAAAATTGCATTTTATAGTAGATAATTTCCAATTAAAATATAGCAAGGAAAGTATTAACAATTTCAAATCTGGCTACATTTTTGGTATCTCAACACTCACTCAGCAATTGTGAAGTAGAATTCAACACTAAACTCAAACCAAACAACAAGAATTAAAATGATTATTAATTAATAACTTGTTTCTGAGATGCATTAAGTTGCATGACAAATCAATGCCTAATTCTAGGCCATTGAATCAAATATAGAATTATAAAGAGAATTTTATTAGAAAATATTAAACTTCAACAAGTGGATTAACAACTACTAATGCCTTACACTAACAGATCCACCCTACACACTTAACACCACAATTATCTAATCAAAGTAATTTAACCATTTCTTTGAAATAGAACAATGAACAAATAATATAGTCTCAGGGAAATTGAGATGATGAATTCCAAATACTTTGTATTATTGAATTCATATGACTAAATGTGTACAAATCTAGAGAAAATTTGGTGACATTCATGATTTTCTTGCACAAACTGACTGATATTTACTCATGAAACTTAACTATTACAATTGAATATTCAATTCATGGCTCAGGTTCAAAATTTCTCTATATACCCAAACCATACAGAAATTTCAAATCCCTTTACAATGAGAAAATAAGAGAAGATATAGAAGGAAGAAGAGCCCAAGAATTAATCTATTGAAGGCACACAGAAGCATCATCCTTCGTTAATCAACAACAAGAAATGGAAAAGCCTCTCTTTTCTCTCTTCCCTTTGCAATAACAAACCATGCTTTTATTATGAAAACCAATTTACAACAGAAAATCCAACTCATGAAAAATATCACTCCATTTTACCCTGTAATGTGGAAAATAGTTCTACTCATGAAAGATCTTGTTTCCTCTCTTTTGTTTTGCTGCATTTTGACATCTGCACTTCCAACAAATAAAGTCTTCTAAACAATGAATATTTTATTCACTTTATAAATCATCTCCCCGTGCACTTTAATATTGTATTTTATTTTAAAAAATATACTTTTAAATAAAATGAAGGCCTTCAGAAATTTTATCACTGGGCAAGAAAAATATTATCCATTCTTTTTACATTTAACTTTACCCTATATTTAAAGCCTTTTACTTTTAAAAAATTTCCTCAGGCATAAGAGGTTCTTTCATTTTTACTATTGAACAAAGATATTAATCAAATATTTCATCAAGCGTACTTTGTGTCTAATTTTTTTTTTAAATTTTGTGAGGAAATATTCAATATTCACATCATTCTTTAAAAGTGAACGGCTTTGGAATATTACTATCAGCCTGCATTAAAAAATTTCCCGTTTGTCATTCCACATTTTCTATTATTCACTTAAAATGAATTTGAAATTTTCGGGACCAAAATGAGCCATGTGGATCCTTCTCACAAACCTCACAATTTTTAAGAAGCCCACATCTTAAAATTGTGAGACAATGGGGAACAACCAAGATTTTACCTACCATTTTACTACCATTGATCTTAGTTTTCTCCCCTATTTTTCCTAAATATTTACCTCTTACAATCTACAACTACTTCTCATGCTATGGTGGTAAGAATATCTTGAAACAAATTTGATACATTTTCATTGTACATGCAAACTAGGGTAGCAGAATGGAGACATTCCCTATAGTACCTTCTTGTATCTGTGCTTACGAACTCAAATGGACCCCTCTTAGCTAGCTAGTCATGCCCCATTCAACAACATTTCTTGTTTACCATGCCAACACTCTATAATGTTGTCTTCGAGCCTTCTCTCAGTACAATGGTTGCTCATCAATTGCAAAATGACTGAGATATGCAGAAACCCTTATTTCTCTATGGAATCTTGCTTTACAATGTTGAATTAGCCCCTTTAAGCTAGTTTGATGGCACCTCTTTAAATCCTCCAATGCTATGTGCAAAGATTTTCCCATGGCAGTATTGAATTGACCACCTTTTGTAATGTACAATGGTTTCCTCATTAGTAGTGAAGCATTCCAAATCTTGGTGCCACACTACATAGTATAGTGTTAGAGCCTTCCTAAGATATGAAGAGAAATTCTCCAAATCCCTCTCATGCCTTTTTCATAATGCATTTGAGATTACACCATCAAACTCAACTCCTTTTAGCAAATTCATCATCTCATGGTGCACATTGTTAAGGAGCTAAGAATTTTCCCTCTGTAGCTTAATATATTCGCATTTTAAAATTTCTTTTGTAACACTATGTTGATCACCATAAGTGAGTATGATGCAGGAGCACCTATTTGATTTCTTGCCTCCATGAAGCCATTTGTAAATAGTTTCTCTATTTTGTGTATTGGGTCTTATAATAAGGTTTATCAAACAATTTTTGAGGTTTTTTAGTCTTAGGAAGTCATATTTTAAGACATTTGTCAAAAAAATGTTTAAAGTTTTTCCATATTCTAAAAATTATCAAAAGTGCAAAATTAGGTAGATGAAGTGTAATTAAGGTGTTTTGTCAACAAACTAATTAAAAGGTGGTTGAAAATAGTTGGTTTTGGTTGTAAATGTATAAATACATCATCCAAAATTTGAATCGTGGGTTGGAGACATTGTTTTTGAAGTTTGATGAATGGAAACCTCAAATTTTGTGTACATTTTCTAATTTTTACTTTATTTCCAAGCTGAAGTTGTGCATTGTACAGCCTGTTATGGACTGATATAATGGATTATCATATATGGATGGAAAGATATTTATTTCTAGTTTCCAATTAATTTTGTCTCATTGAATGTTATTGAGTTTTGTGGGAGATATTACTATTTCGGTGAGACTTCCCTATTCTAACAATATTGTGCAGAATTTGGAGTCTAAAAAATGTGATGGTACGAAATATAAATTCTATATTTTGGATAGAAAACCAATTTTATTTTTTTCCATGTGAATCTACTTTCATTTTCTTCAAGTCTCATCAAATTTTATGAATATTTGAATAAGTTATGACCATTTTTTGTGAGGGAAAGTCTGAACCCTACCTAGGGTTTACAGTTTTGTAAAAAATGCAATAACTTTATTTTCTGCCATTTAATTTTCATATAAATTGCAGAAAAATTCTGAAATAATGTTATCTTCAATCTCATTAAAGATATTGGCTTAATTATTTGTTTTGTGAAATTTATTAATGATAGTTTGTTGCATTAAATTGACAGCTTCCATGAGAGTGTTTCCAATTTGATCTAGAATGCAATTAATCATTGTTTGAGATTAATCAGTTTATGAAAGTTGTAAAGTGATTCAAGTTTGTTGTATTGTTGTCATTTTTGATGATTTCTAAGTTGTGTTATTTTAAAGTAATGAATTCCTAAGAGCAAGAATTTTTTATCATTTCTTTGAATGATTGGTTGAGTTGAATTGTGATCCTCCTAGCTCTGCATCAAATTGGTATCAGAGCTCAGAAAGGTTTGGGCTAGTGATTTTTGTGTTTTTATTTTGGTAGTTGTGTACTGAGTGTGGGTTGAGAAGATAACCTAGTTGCTACCAAGAGAAGGTAGAAAAATTTGAGAGAAGTTGAAGCAAGAAGAAGCTTTCTTGAGAAGAGGAAAAGATGAAAGTGATAAGCAAATGTTTGTAGGTAGAGGAGGAAAGGAAGCGACAAAAGATGATTGAAAAAGAGGTAGCTAAGTTAAAGCAAGAGACAAGGATAAGGGAAGTAGAGTTCAATTCTTTTTATGTAGATTCCATGATGAAGATGGAAAAGTGGATCAAATAAGCAACAAGTTGGCACTTGACCATGAAAAAGAAAGTTGAATGGCCATTACAAAAGATTATTCAAAGAAGGAAAAAAAAGGAAAGTACAACAACACATGACGTAGAGGTAAAATTTGTTGAGAAAAGTGATATTACAATTGTGTTTGAAGATGAAAAAACTTTTTTTTTTTTGGATGAAGATATTGATGTCGAGATGAATGATATGGTTGTTGGTAATCAAGTAGTTGAAAAAATTGTTGATGAACAAGTAGAGAAGATTTTTGAGGTTGTTGATAAGGTTGGTACTGATCCTCAAGATGTTGTTATTAATAAGGTTGATGATGAAAATTTTGCATATTTTTTTGCTAATGAGATATATGCATATTTTCAAGGATATGATGCGGGTTATATATAGTACTCTAATGATGAGAATGAAGATATAGATGATGCTACTGATGTTTATACACAAGAAATGGAGTTTTGGATCCTAGAAGTTGAGAAGATGATGGAGAAGAGAGGGTAAAAGAAGAAGAGGAAGAAAGGACCAAAGAATGTTGAAAAAAAAAAAGTACAAAGTGAAAAGTAACTGGAAGATCATAAAGAAGACAATTCAAAGGGGCTTGAATTCTTTTTCCCCTAGGAGTTTGGTGCAGGAGCACCTGTTTGATTTCTTCCCTCCAAGAGGCCATTTGTAAATATTTTCTCTATATTTTTGTAGTGGGTCCTATAATAAGGTTTACCAAACCATTTTAGTGGTGTTTCAGTCTTAGGAAGTCATATTTTAAGTCATTTGTGAAATAATGTTTAAAGTTGTTCCATATTGTAAAAATTGTCAAAAGTGCAAAATTAGGTAGATGAAGTGTCATTAAGGTGTTTTGTCAACAAACTAATCAAAAGGTTGTTGAAAAGAGTTGGTTTTTGTTGGAATTGTATAAATACACCAGCCAAAACTTGAATTGGGGGTTGGAGACATTGTTATGGAAACCTCAAATTTTGTGTGCATTTTCTAATTTTTACATTTTCTCCAAGTTGAACTTGTGCATTGTACAACCTGGTATGGACTCATATAATGGAGTATCATATATGGATGGAAATATATTTTTTTCTAGTTTCCAATTATTATTTTCTCACTCAATTTTATTGAGTTTTGTGGGAGATATGACTATTTTGGTGAGATTTCCCTATTCTAACAATATTATGCAGAATTTGAAGTCTGAAAAATTTAATGGTACGGATTGTAAATTCTATATTTTGGATCTTAAACTAGTTGTATTTTGTTTCTATGTGAATATAATTTCATTTGATTCAAGTCTCATCAAATTTTATTAATATTTGAATAAGTTATGACCATTTTTGTGAGGGTAGGTCTGAATCCTACCTAGGGTTTGCAATTTTGGGAAAAATGCAATAAATTTCTTTTCCACAATTGGATTTTAATAAAAATTGAAAAAAAATTATGAAGTAATGTTAGCTTCAATCTCACTAAAGCGATTGGTTGAATAATTTATTTTATGAAAGTTATTCATGACAGTTCATTGCATTAAATTGTGGGCTTCCATGGCAATGTTTCCAATGTGATCTACAATGCACTTAATCATTGTTTGAGATGAATCAGTTTATGAAAATTGTAAAGTGAATCATGTTTGTTGCGTTGTTTTCATTGGTGATGATTTCTCATTTGTGTTATTGCAAAGTAAGCAATGCCTAAGAGAAATATTTTTGTATCATTTCTTTGAATGATTTGTTGAGTTGAATTGTGACCCTCCTAGCTTTGCATCAAAGTCCCCCTTTATCAATCACAGTGGCTACCCCACGTAAAGTAAAATGTTTCCAAGTCTTGTGTCAACACAGTGAGAAAATGCAGTCATCAATCCACTATACAACCTTCCCAGATGCATTACTAAAACAGAATTTCCTCAAACAATTTTGACACATTTTGAATGCATACATATATTGCCCTTCAATTGGCATGATGGATGCTTGTTGCACCAACACTCATTACATAGTTTGTGATCCTTCTCAGTGATTTCCATGCATTGGATTCCTTCTCAACTATTTTCATGGTTCCCAACAAAGATAAAATATCTATCAATTCCTTTCATCCTCTATGCTTTTATGGCTTTCCATACCATGCTTTGCAACCACTCTCTATTGGAAAGCAATATCAATTAATGATTTACACTGTATAAAATTTACCGATAGCTTTAATGTATTAATTTTTCACCATGGTTCCTAATAGCTTGTAATTTACCCTTGAGTCAATCAGTAAGTAATTAGTATCACCAATTGGCTAATTTTCCCAACTCACCAATTTTCCACCAAATGATGACTCTGGATATCTATTATTAAGGTCTGTAGATTAGTATTCACTTAGAATATTTGTAAAAATAATTTCTAAGCCCTTCCTAGCATTTTCAGTACCCCTAGTAGATTCAACAACCATTCCTTGTTATCATTCCACACCTTACAATGTAACTCAAGCCTTCACAAATCACGAGTTTGTTATTTCACACACTTGCTACTTTGGAATTTAATTAGTCATTTAAAATGATGTAGGTGAGTAATTAGTGACATTTTTTCTACCAAGAGAAGGCACAATAAAAATTGAATGCTTTCCTCATGAACTAAATTACTGGGATGATTGCAATGTCCCTGAATGCCCTTGTTCAACTCCTTTCTATCAAAAATTGTCTTTCTAATGAAAACATGCAAGTGAGACATTTCATTGAGGCATCGAGTCAAAAATTTTGTACTATGAATATGCTTCCATGTTTGCATGCACATTTACTAGGGCCTTTACTAATGTAATATCCAATAGAATTCCTCTTACTCTTTGCTTTAATAAACACCTCCTTTTAAAGCATTTACTCCATTTTGATTGTCTTCTTTACAATATGGCTGCCCATAAGTTCATACTTCTGACTTTGAGAGATTGTGTTTCAACATGATTTTTTTTATTGTCTTGACTCATAATACTCCTGCAATAATGGTATGAATGCTCTTACAAGCTCATAACTATGTAAAGCAGGTTGGTTCTCCATGTGGGCTTGGCTTAAAAAAATCATTTTCAAATAGATTTCATATTGAAATGATCAAAGGCTACCTCTAAATGCATGTACGGTGAAAACATGAAGTGGGTTATCACTAAAACTTGCTTTCAAGAATTTTTTCAAAATGATCAAAACTAGCCAGATCTACTCAATAATCACCCTGGAAAATCATTCAAATGACCTCCTAGAGCTACAAAAATTATAAGAATGTAGATATCTGACCAAAGAATGCACTGCAACAAATGGTTTGGAAAAATGGGTCACGAAGTATAACATATTGAATGTAAAAGTTTCTTAATTAGACTTTTCTACAATTGCACCTATCCAAGACCAATTGCAGTTCACCAAGTCACCTCCTCAAAAAATTACCAAATCAACTTCTAGGAAGCCACCACTAGAAAGATTAGATCATTTAGGTACATAGAGTATGTGCATAAGAGGGATTTCCTTCAACCATCAACCTTCATGAGATATTAGGGGTCAAAATTGACCAGCTTGAAACATGTTAGAAATGCAGATGTAAAATTAGAGCAAACTACATTTGCTTTTGATCTCAAAAAAATAGCAAATCAAATCATGAGGCTCTGAAACTGGACCATGGAGCATATGAATGTAGGGAGAATGGAGAGTAACAATTCTTTTTTCTTGACAACCATCTAGCTTTGAAATATCAAGTCAAATAAGAGCCCACTTCATAGGACAAAGAGTTTGCAAACAACAAAACAGTCCCAAAACCCTCCAACTTTGCATTTCAAAACCATGTCAAAACTCATTATGGGGAGTTGAAAATTGACATGGATGTTACCATATGTCAACTGAACATGCTTTCCAAGGGTTTTGGCATGAAAATCAACTGGTACTAAATTATGGGAACATCAAATTTGCAATATTTGAAAGTGCCAATAGTGGCACTAACTAGGGATGTATGCCCCCTATGGGCATAGCTAGAATTTCGATCTCTAGGGAGTAGAACAAATTTTGAGTCCATTGGGTGCTCTCAAATCATTGTTTTATTTAACCTTCTTTTTCAACTTCACTTGGTGACTCCAAGCCACCAAATGAAAAAGTGGGAGTCAATTCTCACCTCTATCAAAAACCAATGTTTTGAACAAGATGATATCCCTCAACCCATGCTTTCCTCTGTCACACCACAACAACATGAGTGACTACATTTCTACAAGTAGAAGTATCAAGCTGCCTTTGAACAAGTGGAAACTTTCTCCCTATTTAGCTTTGGTATTACATGGTGGCCAAATTGCATAGGCCACATCACAGTCCCTCTCTTCATTTTCTTATTTGTATCAAGTGGCAAAATTTGAAGATGGTGATTGAAGGACCACATGGAAACATGTTCTTATCACATTTCACTAAAGCCAATCTAAAAATGGCACTGCAATCTTCCTGATTAAACATTGTAGAATCTCCAAATAGCCTATCATATACAACGTTGTCAACATATTCATAATCACTATGCCTCTGAAAGTTAGACACACTCTCAAAATGTTGATTATCATGTGGAAAAAACTTATCATATTCATTATATAAATCATTCTCAAGATGAAAACAACATTCTTCAATATCTTGCACATTGCCACACTTTATAAAAAATTCTTCTAGTTGACAAAAGTAGCACTCACATTCTGCCACATGGATGGTACTATTAAGCTCAATTTGATTATTAGCTTTTGTATCAAAGGTGAAACTATCACAAGAACTTTGCATCTAAGATCTTCCACATCATGCAAACTATCTCCAAGTGTTTGTAAAGAGATACACTCATGCATTGGTACACTATGTAACTATCTTCCATCATGCTGGTATTAAGAATCGTCAAGGATTTCTAACTTATACTCATCTTTACTCACTTTTTTATCCTCTAAATATAACATGTCAACATCTTCAGCATCCCAAGCTTGCTCCAAGATGAACAATTTTGGTTTAGTTAGATAATCTGATTTTTCATTGAAATCACATCTGGGTATGTGCAAGATCATCATGGAAAAAATAGGCCCTTAAGTGGCAAAAAATTTAGAAAAATTAGAGTTAGGAAACTTTATGTAAAAATTTGAATAAGTTATCTACATTGTTTCAAAAATATGTAAGAATAGAATCTATAGCAAATTGAATGTAGTTTCTAAACTACTAGGTTTGTTTTAAAAAAAAAAAAATCTATTTAGTGAAAATTTGAAATTTCAATATAGTAGTACTTAAATTTCAAGGAAAAAGTAAGAAGTAGGTGTATGTCTAAACACCATCACCACAATAAAATGATAATATTGTTTTACAATATTTTAGATATAAGTAGAGTAATCATGTCTGAATGTGATGCATATTTTTTATAATTTTTTTCTAATTAAATAAAATTATATGATTTTTTATTACAACTTAAATTAAAAATATAAAAACTTGTATGTCTGACCACCTTAACTTGGTAAAAAAATTCATGAAATTCAATTTTTCTTTTTTTAATCCTATACTATGTGAAGCATAGAATGTGATGCATTTTTTGGATTCAAAAAATGTGATACCATTTGAAAGCTATAAATGTTTTTCAATCAGCTTATCAATCAGGACTTTAGTTGTAATTCAAATAAAAAATGAATAATAAAATTTACTTATTAAATTCAAAGTAAAGCATAATTTTACATTGCTGGAAACTTTAGAATCTCCTTTAAAAACCCTTTTCATTTCATCAATTTTGGGTAAAGAAAAGTCATCAGCCACACACCCATATGAATATTGCCACTTTTTGGCCCATCATGATCCTGCACATACCCATCTACATAAAAAGAATCATGACTAGGCTCATTCAAGTCAAGAAATGGACACTTTTCCAAGTCTGCATTAAAATTTTTAAGACTTGGCTAATTGTGTACACAAACCTCATGGTCATCTTCTATTTCTAATTCATAAAAATAGATTTCTAAACTTGCATCAGCATGCACACTTTCATACTCATCATGCAGTGCCTCATTACAATCAAAGGGTTGCTTGTCTTTGTTTGCATTATCATCATGCTAGCCAATTGGTTCATAACTGAAAGGAAAATTAGAAATATATGCATCATACCTTATGTGGTGAAGATTATCATCACTGTGAAAATCAATATGGGAAGCACACAACAACTAAGAGTTGTTCACATGTGCACATTTTTGATATTCAGTGATCAATAGATTTGAAATTTGTTCACTGCTTAATAGATCATTGTTTTGATCCATTCTTTCAACCACTTCCTCTCCTTGACCTCCACTAGAACTGTATGCTTTACAAGTTGTAAATCAAAGTATACCATGATGTCATCATCATCAAAATCTGAGAACTCAATGGACTGATCATAAATAGGATTTTCCCAATCATAGGAGATTGAATTGTTGACAACCTTGTCAAAAATATGGTCACAATTTGTTATAGAGAACATACTATCCATTTGTTCATTCTTCCTTACTTTTGGGCTATCATAACAACAATGCACTTTTTTTGCATTTAATTATTGAACTAAGCATTATCATTGAGTTTTCCATTTACATCCTCTTGAGGATAGACACAAACATTTTCACTATCATGAACATCAACGATACACATTCCATCACTCTTAATTTCTACCTTCTCAGGCATGCATTTGTCTATATTTAAAATTGAAGAAATTTGATCATGTGTATTCACAAAACGTCTAATTTCATTAGCATATTTACCCACAATTGAAAAAAGAAACTTTGCACATATTCATTCCTCTTTTTTTCCAAATTATCTAAAAATGTGTAAGCCATTTGCATACTCAATATTTTATATAATTCTTTCACATTGCACTAGACCCTCCTCAAAGGATTCAAAATCCATATGAATGTAATCCAGGGTACTAGGTCTAAAATTTTAAGGGATTAGTGAAAGAGAAACAAGTTCAAAATACATATGAATGCAATCTGAAGTACTAGGAATAAAATTTTCAGGGATTAGTGAAAGAGCAACAACAAATCTATGACTGGAAGCAATGCTTGACTCCACATCTTTTTTTTTAATCTCCTTTAACTTTGTGACAAGCTCAGAAGGTTCTCTTGCAAATTCTTCTCTATAAGTATCCACTAGTTTATCCTAGTAGGGAAAGGACTTCTCAAGAAAACTTAAGTACAATCCCTAGCTCTAGCTTCAAGATATTTGACAAAAAAATATCATCCACATATCCTAATCTCCAAATGGATGTTTCTTCATGAAACTAGAAAAACGTTGGACATGTGCATCTCCTTCACAAACATTGTATCAATTCAATCTCGGCACCTATTTATTGAGTTGAGTTGGCATACTTTCAACCTTGTAATCAACTCGTGACAAGTCTAATTGGTCATACAATGGATCAAAGGAATTGAAGAAAGGTGCATTAATTTAGCTAGTAGATACAGTATGATTATCTTATAACTAGGCCTATAAAGACATTAGGTTCCTTTTGTTCAACTCTTCAATTTTCTTTATAAACACAACTTTCCATTCATTGCTTAGCCTAGGCTTGTTCACACATGGGTTCATGTACTTTTTGCTGTCAAATATTTAAGGATTATCAGACTTCTGAAGTTTCTTGACAATTTGTATTAAGGTTTCTATTAGCATGGTTATTTTCCTTTGGTAATCTATAGATATATACAAATTTGGGTTTAACTAATTGTGCATAATAATAACCATGGCCAAATGAAGGATCACTAGGATAATTGCTAATATGTTGGCAACTTGGGCTTGAAACATATGATAATGCAAATGGATGAAAAGCCCTAGGATAGACAAATTCATTCTAACCATCCATACTAGCAAATTTGTGAATACTTAGACAAATAGTTTAAATAGAACAATAATAGCATTCACTACGACAGATCTAGCAAATGAAAGTATGCAAAGAGCCATGCACCTTCACATCTCCACCTACTATAACTTTGAATAAACCATTTTTATGTTACAATAACAAATAGTAGCCCTTCACATGCATAAATTGTAGAGTAGAGTTGCCAACTCTTCAAAAAGAGGAAATCCTTTGAAGAAAGGATATCTTCATCAATGCAAATAAATCCTTTGAGTTCTTCCAATAGTGTCTCTTTATAGTCTTTTGAATTTGGGCTACTAATTTGCACATCTGGAACTTGTTCAAAATATAAACTAGTCATTCATTCTTTTGTACTCTTTCCAAATAGAATTTAACAAATTTAAACCAAAGAATCTAGGATAGAATTACAAAGATAATTCACTTCTCCCTAGTGGATTCACCATTCTATTAGCGTTCCAAATCTACTGATCAAATGAGTCCTAAAGAATAGCCAATTTCTTATACTCAAACTCAAAGATGGATTTGGCCAACTGAAAAGATTCAGTCAAAGACTAAAATCTCCTATACTTCTATCTCTACAAGACCAAGGGGTGTCTCCCTTCAAAATGCCTAAAGACTTAATTCAACTATGCACAAACATTGCATTTTATAGTAGATAATTCCCAAGTAAAATATACCAATGAAAGTATTAACAACTTCAAATCTAGCTGCATTTTTGGTATCTCAACAATCTCTCATTAATTGGGAAGTATAATTAACACTAAAATCAAATGAAAAAATAGGAATTGAAATGATTTTGGATTAATAACTTTTTCTGAGATGCATTAAGTTGAATGCCAAATCAATGCGTAATTTTGGGCCATGGAACCAAATACACAATTATAAAGAGAATTTCATCAGCAAAAAAACTTCAAGCAGTGGATTGATAACTACTAATGCCTTACACTAACATATCCACTCTTGTTGTCATGAAAATTCTTCTTACAAATCCACCTTGCACACTTAAAACCACAATTATCTGCTAAAAGTAATTTAACCATTTCTTTGAAATAGAACCATGAACAAATAATAGAATCTTAGGGAAATTGAGATGACAAATTCTAAATACTTTGTATTATTAAATTTATATGACTAAATATGTACAAATATAGAGATAATTTGGTGACATTCATGATTTTCTTGCACAAAATGACTAAAATTTACTTATGGAACTCAACTATTACAATTGCATATTCAATTCATGACTTAGACTTAGCGTTTCTCTATCCACCCAACCCATATAGAAATCTCAGAACACTTTGCAATGAGAAAAGAAGAGAAGATATAGAAGGTAGAAGAGCCCAAAAATTAATCTATTGAAGACACCTAGAAGCATAATCCTCCATTAATCAACAACAAGAAATGGTAAAACCTCTCTTCTCTCGTCCCTTTGCAATAACAAACCATGCCTTTATTTTGAAAACCAATTTACAATAGAAAATCCAACTCCTTATGAAAAATCTCTCCATTTTACCCTACATTGTGAAAAATAGTTTTGCACGTCAAAGCTCCCATTTACTCTCTTTTGTTTTGCTACATTTTCACATCTATACATCCAGAAAATATCTTTTTTCTAGATAGTGAATATTTTATTCACTCTATAAATCATCCACCTCTACAATTTAATATTGTATCTTCTATAAAATGTTTTCATTTTAAATAAAATGAAGGCCTTCATAAATTTAATCACTGGGTAAGCAAAATATTACCCGTGCTTTTCATATTTAACTTTACCCTATATTTAAATCATTTTACTTATAAAAAATTCCCTTCGGCATAAGAGGTTCTTTGATTTTTACTAATGATAAAATATTTTAATCAAAGATTTCATCAGGGATACTCTGCATTTAAATTTTTTTAAACCTTTTGTTAGGAAATATTTAATATTCACATCATTCTTTAAAAGTGAAGGGATTTGAAATATTAATATTGAGTTGCATTAAAAATTTACCCACTCGTCATTCCACATTTTCCATTATTCACTTAAAATGCATTTGAAAGTTTCGGGACCACCATGAACCATGTGGATCCTTCTAGAAGACCTCGTGGTTTTTGACAAGCCTACATCTTAAAACTGTGAGATAGCAAGGAACGTCCAAGATTTCACCTACCATTTTTTTGACTGTTGATCTTAGTTTTCTCCCCTATTTTCCCTAAATCATTACATCTGACACTCTGCAACTAATTCTAGTGCACTATGGTGGCAAGAATTTCCTGAAATAATTTTGATACATTTTCAATGCATGCCCAAACTAGAGCCGCCAAATAGAGGCATTCCCTGTAGTGACTTCTTGTATTTGTGGTTTATTTCCTTTACAATATCAAATGGACCCCTCTTAGCTGGCTAATTGCGCCCAATCAACAACATTTCCTGTTTACTGTGCCAATGCCTATAATGTTGTCTTCAGGCCTTCTTTTAGCACAATGTCTGCTCAACCATTTCAAAATCAATAAGACATGCGAAAACCCTTATTTCTCTATGGAATATTTCTTTACAATGTTGAATCAACCCTTTTAAGCTAGTTCGATGGTGCCTCTTTAAATCCTCCAATGCTCTAATCAAAGAATTTCCCATGGTAGTATTGAATTAACCCCTTTCTATTATGTGCATGATCGTTTCCTCGTTAGTAGTACAACATTCCCAATCTTAGCACCACACTACATACTTACAGGGTTTGATCCTTCCTAAGACGTGATGAATTCTCCAAATCCCTCTTGCACCCTTTTCATAATGAGTTTTACCTTAGAAAAAATGCAACTTGCTTGACCTGGGAATAATTCATGATAAATTGGACTTAATGAGACCTTGATTTAGTGTTGTGAAGTGTTTTACATGTCCACATTAGGTTTTGGACCATTGCATATGCATCTAACAATTTCTTGTAAAGGTGTTGTAAAGTGTTGTGAAAGACTTTCACGCTTTTCTAGACTTAATGAACCCATTTTCCCTTAATTCAACATTATAAAATGTATTTAATTGCATCTTCACATCAATCTAGAAGGCTTGTAACATAAATTTAAAGTTAATCTAGTGTTGTAATGTGTCCTACACATTCACATTGGATATTGTCCCTTCCTAGGCTATGTGGACCTCATTTTAATTTTGTAAAGTGTATCTAATCATAATTTTACATTAAAATTTGTGTCCCAAGCCCTAATTGGAATTTACATCATCACTAATAGGCCCCTATTACCCCATATTGTGCATCCCAAGGAATAATTTGATGAAATAACTAACAAAGTCATCATATAAACCTAATTTATGCATTCCCCAATAACCCAGTAGGAAAATGGACCCCTCTAGGATTAATTTGCCATCTATGGTGAATGAGTCCTTGCCAGGTGGGATTTATTTTCCCAAGGTGGTGAATGAGTCCCATTAGGGCCTTTTTCTACTTTTGAGCAGTAAAAATTAGGTTTTAAGTTTAATTTTTCTTCAGGCTGGCCTTAGGGATCCAATTTATGGGTGAATAAGGTTATTTTCCTATAAAGTCAATTCTCTAAACCCTAATTTACATCTCTTAACTCATTCACACATCTCTCATCACTCATTAATCATCTATCTTATCTATCATGTCAAGCAAGTTAGGGTCTCATCATTGCAAGTAATCAAGATAGCTTCCTAAGACATTCAAGGGAAGATTCTTCATGTTTTGTTGTAGAAATTCAAGATCAATCTTCATGGAAAGGTAATAACTCCATTATTGCATGATTCATTACATTCTTTTCTCATTTTGGCTTAATTACCTACAAGGGGTTTGACCAAGGCAAACCCCCATGCCCTAACATCCAACATTTCTCTTTCTTGTCTTGTGTGTTTAAATATTTAGAAATCCTGGAGGCTTAGGAATCATTCAATATTGCATTGCAAAGTTGTTCAAGTCATCTCTTCACTATATAAGGAAAAACATCAACAAAAAGTAACCTAAGTTAGGCTTGAATTTGTTAGCTTGAAAACTAGACACCTGGAGAAGTAGAAAGTTTAGACCAAAGGCTCCTATTTCCACCTTTGAATATATAGAAATTCAAAACTGGACTCATTCTCCATGGGTGTTGAATGAGTCCCATTTCGAGTCCTGATTTTGGTTTCCTACATTTTTGGATACACATTTTTCTGAAACAAGCTCTGAAATAATCTCATAGATTTGGGACTAATTCACCTAGAATGGCGAATGAGTCCCACCAAGCCTAAAAATCAAGATCAATATCATTTCAAAATTAATTTCTAGTCTTCATCAATATCTTAGGTGCACACTTTCTATTTCATCCATTTCGATTGCAATTTGTATTCATTTCTAGGGTTTTCACATTACATAATGTGTTTTCAAACAATCTACATTTCATTCGTTTTGCATCAATAATAAATCCATCATATCAGTTTCTTGCATTCAAACATTGAATCTAGGTATATTACATCCATATTTCATTGACTTTGAGTATAACATTTCCCATTTTGGCTCTTCTTTCAACTTTTAGGTGAAAAACCCTAGAAGCACTACAAAGGATTAGGATGCCAAAATCTTTTCTACAATTTGGTAAACCTTCTTTTTGAATATCTCCTTGTCTAATTTGGAGTCCATCCTCATCCTAGAATTATCTTGCATTGCATTTTGCATTAGTTAAATTGCATTCCAGGGTTTCAAAATTTGCATTCATGAAAAGTGCATTTAAGTTACATTTTTGGAATCTAAAATCAATAAGTTTTTTTTTCAAATTTTGCATTTTCATGTTAGGTTTACATCTTATAGCATAGAAAACATAAAAATCCCTTATAAAAATTTGAAAAATCTAGAACAAATCCCCACTGGGACTCATTCACCACCCTAGGTGAATCAATCCCTTTTGACCCCTCAAACTACCTTTTATATAGCTAAAAACCCTATTTTTATGCTTCTATTTGTTACCTTAGTTATCTGTATCAACTGGCTAACTTTCTATATCATGAATTTCATTACATTTAGCTTGCATTAGCTCATTTCCTACATTGTTAAAATTCACATTTGCACTTCCAATCTTTCATCTTTCATATTATTGCATAGTGTCACAAGTAAATTACTTTGTTTCAAATCTAAAAAGTTACATTTCATCCTATGTCTTTACGTTGCATTTTACATTTTCATAGCTTCTCATACATTTAAATCATTAGAAATAAGCATTATTTACATTCAAGGCACTTAGAATTTTGCAATTTTCATTTTTAGCATTAGTTCCTAGTTCATTTAGATCAGATTCATTAACAAATGAACACAAAAAAAAAGACATCAAACAATCCAATTCAAAAAATGATTCAATTTCAAAAAACCATAACATCCA
>VDFB02000017.1:67167503-67282503 GCA_007258455.2 Sequoia sempervirens
AATAATAAGTACTATATTCTATATTCATTGAAAAATATTTACAATATGGTACAAGCTTTCGAGTTTGGGGCTTTGAGAGAAGCTTGAAAAACTTCTCATTGAAAAACCAAAAAAGATACATCTTTAAAATCAAAAGAGGAGGCAAAATGAAAAAAGAAAAAGAAATTCAGCCTCCTTTAGTCACAGTAGTCGAGATATTTTCTTCGAGTTTCTCCAACAAGGAAATAGCAAGGTTATCAACACACGGGGCACACGGGCATGGCACAAACTTTAATCCTCAACATCGGGGCTATAGACTAGGAAGTTGAAGTGGGTTTTCCACTCAACCCTAGGGAAATGCTCCACTTGCATGTCCTCAGGAGAAAGGAAGCCAGAGGTTGGGATAGTAGTTGATGTTGCTCGAGGTGCATGGTTTGGAAGTCAGTAAGGAAAGGCAATCAGGGTACTACCTTTGCATAATCAATGTGCTTCTGAATGTTCATGGTAGATGGAATACCTACGCTAGGAATGGCCACCTGAATGACTTCACCCAAGCCGTCT
Organism: Sequoia sempervirens; assembly: GCA_007258455.2. Lineage (NCBI taxonomy): Eukaryota > Viridiplantae > Streptophyta > Pinopsida > Cupressales > Cupressaceae > Sequoia > Sequoia sempervirens. Next base: position 67,168,044 of record VDFB02000017.1, read on the forward strand.
AAGTACACCAAATCAAACATAATGTGACAAAGCTCAAGGATCTAGGGCTTAGCAATGTCCAAGTCTAGCAATGAAGCCACAAACTAGGAGATGATGTTTGAACCATAGTGTAGCTAGTTCTCATCCTTAACATAATATGTCTTGAGCACCTACATAAATGCTACAATCATGAAGCGATCCTTCATTTGTATTAGGTGCTTGATCCTCTCACTATTGACGTCTGCTATAAAGGATATTTGATTATTCTGGTCCAAGAGCTTAACTGGGGTACCTAGGCCAGTGATAATGGTAGTAAGGAAATTTACAAGCTCATGAAAGGAAGAAAGCAATAGAAAGAACTCACCAACTCAATGCCTTGACTCAATGAGTATTTTCACAAGGTGGATGCTGCTATTTATAGAAAGCGTGCATTGAGGAGGCCGATAAACAAAAAATAATTCCTTATCAAGCGACAAAAATAAATGAATTGAGGCGGTAAGAAATGAAGGGTAAATCATATGGAGAATTTTTAATCAAGTTTTGAGGATTTAATTCAGGCATTGGGAGCTAATACTCACATGTACATTCCGCCGCCATGTGTTCCTCATCATCATCAATGCCAACCAACTCACTTGGGTGAAAAGGTGTTTTTCAAAGCTAAACCTTGCTTAATTAATATAGATGTTTGTTCTAAAGCATGCTTCCCATTGCTCAAAATTATTTAGCCAAGGGACGATGTAAGGAATGTACTAAATTCATTCCCACTACAAGGATGACATTTTCGAGGAGTGCAAATCCCACTCTACATGTATCACCTCACTGGCAGCACTTAGCAAGCTATTGGTAACATCGATACATTTATTGCATGCATGTGTGAAAATCAAATGTGCCCAAAAAGTAAATTTGTTTGCTAAGTTTTGAAACTCTCGAGTGATAGCTTCTCTCAAAGCGGTTTTTGCAAAACTCTTCCAAAAACAAAAAAATGGTGGAAGCATCATCTTTAGGTCGACATGCTAGTGTCTCGTTCGCAAGGCCGGTCTATACCAACATCTTTGGAGAAATCTTGTATGCTAATGCTTCAGCATTGGAGGACTGGAGCTTTTTGCATACCAAAATCATACAACTAGGCAACCCCATAAAAAATGAGGCGGTCAAGGATTTCATAGACAATATCTACAACCCAAAGCTACACATAAACCCTAAGAGCCTTAAGATGGAGCATTGCAGAGAATGTTCACCCATGGGTCAACTGATGGCTTTGCAACATGACTTTGGCATGGTGGTTTGTCGTAATTTATATTGCCCTCCATGCATCGATGCCTGAAATTGGTTGATGAATGTGCAAAAAATCTGAATGAAGAAACTGGGGTTATTAGTGGAAAGAGGTTGAAGGTTACCATCATCACGGTGGCCATCCAAGACATGTCGTGCATCCCCCCAAATAGGGAAGTAGAGAGATTCCATCGCAGAAGGATGGAAGATTTCTGGGCAACTAGGGATAGGCAGTCAAAATTCTATAAAGATGAAATAGATGAGGAACTAGAGAACAATGAAATCATCTTCCCTCTGTCACACAGAATGTTCAAATTGGATACATAGGTCATTTTCTCAATGCTAGCATTTATTTATGGCCATGAAAGTGATGTTAGGGTCTACAAGTTCCAAATGGGCTTGGCCTTCATGCTCAAGAAAGAAAGGAGCTAGAAGCAATTTGATTTTTCCATCTTGACAATCACCAAGAAAATGTTCAATCAATTAGTAGATTATAACAACGCTTTTGAGTTTAGGTATTCCTCTTTTCTGGTGCACTTGATTTTACATTAGAACCCTGAGTTCTTTAGTGGTCATTTACCACTTAGTAGGTTTGGTACAACAGGGTTGTGTAAGCCAGTTTCAGCCTAGAACCATGTGCTTTCTGGTACATGGGATTATTATTCATTTTTTGATTATTTCATACGACCGACACTATTGGATTTGTATCCGTGTCCTCCAAGAAATCCTTCCCCTAAAGGTTTGGTTGGATGAAAAACCAACAAGCTTCGGTGGATTATTTTATGGGAGAAGATTTTTCTTTCATTAGATGTCATGGTTTCAACAAGGAGCCCTTTAGGCTTCCAAAATTTGTAATAGACAGGACCCTCACCTTGGAGGCATGCCATCAAGCAACCATTTCCGACAATGTTTATGGAATCGAGAGGCATAAAAAGGAGCTCTATACTCTTCCCCTTACCATCACCAAACGTTAGGTAACACTCATAAAGAGGGAAGAACAAGAGGTGCTAACCAACAAGTTGGCCTACCTCAGCCTAGTCCTTATTTGTGATAGATGAAAGTATAATCTTGTTAGGCATCTTCCAACTGTAAAACATGAAGAGGGGTCATATTGGGAGTCAAGGAAGAACCCGACTAAGAAAAGGGAAGAGGTCTACATTGACCTAGCCTTTATACCATTTATACGACCCCCATGGCTCGACTTCTATCCAAGGGTGGCTGAATTTTGATAAAGTGCCCAAATGGGTCGGTCTCTCAAAACACAGCTGAAGAATTTGGGTTGGTTGAAAAAGAAGAAGTTTGGTTTCTGGAGGTACCGGTAGGAAATGAAATACCTAAATGCCCTACATGGAGATATTAAACTAGACGATGAGCATTTCGATGAGATCGATTACTTTGAGGCTGGATCCAATAATAGTAATCTTGAATTAGATTGGGAGATTGAACATGAGCATGCACTAGTTTCTGACCCCTCGCCCCAAGTGCTCGATGCAGGAAAAAGGAAGGGAAAAGGATCAAAACATAAGGAATCATAGATCTCATCCTCTTCCAACACCCAATTAAAGGGTAAGAGGACCCGACAGTCTCTGAAAAGATCTTTCACAACTCTAGGGACCCAGGCTTCATCAGGACTAGTCGCCAGAGAGTCTGAATCAACTAGTGTAGCCCCTTCAAAGAGAAGAAGAGTTCAAGATTTAGGTGCACCAAGCTTCTCAAATAAAGGAGAAGAGGTGGATTTCATTCTGATGATATCTTTAGCCTCAATGATCCAGGTAAGTTTTGCACCTGCCATCCTTACTTTTACTGCATCTTTGGTTGTTACTGCTTCATCTACAAAACGAAATCCCCCATCCACAGACTCCGACGTCCTCGTCCTTAATACACCCTTGACCATATTTGACAATGAACCCCATATTGAATCCCTACGTGCTGAACACACATCTTCCATCTCAATCGTAATTGACTCTTTGATTGCCTTATCAAATGCACCAATTGTAAACATTGATACACCCATGGTGCCAGTTTCATTGCCCCTGCATACTTCCAAACATATGCCTCTTTTTCCACCTACTTCCCCTTTTACTCCAATGGGCGCCCTTGCTTAGGCCATACATGGCATCCCACCCTTTTCAATGATAACACTTCCTTTTACATCTCCACAAACTCATTAGGGCAAGAGTACCCCTTCTGTCACCCTCTATGGTCTTCCTATTTGTGTTTCCCTGACCACACAAAATATTAAGTCTTCATAGAGCCTCTTAATACACATTGAAGTAACTAGGCAGGCTCAACAAAATCAAAAGGAAAAAGTTATGAGAAAAAGCTACAGTGAACCCAATCACTCCAAAATTGGAGGCTTGTTTTGGAGAGCAGAATGCTTTGTTGATCTTTGCTTTGAGGTTGTGGGTATCCAAACTAGAAGGAGAAATGTACTTTGATGATTATGATATCCAAGCTGTGGGTCTCATTTTGAGTGAAACTCTTTCACGCATCAAAGTGGTCTATACTAACTACAAGAAACTAGACAAAAAATTGAAAAAACACGAGACAAAGTTGGTAAACATAAAGGCCATAGTAGATAGATTGCATGTGGAAATCAAAGGAAAATATTTGGAGATGGCCCACTTAAGGTAGACAAAGTGTTAATAGGGTGAAGCAACTAAGTTGCTTGAGGAGGCCTAGAGTGAAAAGGATCTACTTCACAATGAGGTGGAAAGATTGAAATGTGATATCACAATCAAGTGTGAAACAACAATGGAGTGTTGGAGAAGGAAAAAAGAGCTTGAGGCCACAACAACCAAAACAAATAGTATATATAATTAGTTACAAAAGGAGTTGTAGTAAATGGATAAGCAAAACGCTGATTTGTAGAAAGATTTGGTTAAAACCATTCATGACCTCCAGAGGGCCCTAGCGGAAGCAAAGAAGGAAAGACAAGAAAGGAAAGGTGTCGAGTCTATTCTATAGACTCTCAATGACGAGATAGAGAAGCTGCAATCTGAACTTTGAAATGCTCTCCAAGAGAGGAATCAATTGGAGGAAAACATGAGAGCTAGGGGTGAAGCCACAATAGTGGTTTACAATTTGATGGAGAAAGGAAAATTGAGAAAAAATGACCCCATGGCAAAAAAAGTGATTTTGGGGGTTTGTACGAACCTAGAAGTTTGACCGAATCAAAGAGGGGTTTGACCGAACCAGGGTTCGAGCAAACCCCCCCAAAAAAAAACATATAGAAAGGGTTTGCGAAACAGGAGTTCACTGAACCGGGGTTGAAGAACCCTTCGAACGAACCCCCCTAAATGCTCATCCCCCCGAGACACAAAAACCTAAATTTTGGCACTTCGTAGCTTGGGTTGAGAATTAAAATGGAGGAATCTTCACAAACCCAACTGGAATCGAGGTAGTTCTTGGAACGAGCTATCCAACGAATATAATTTTAATATGTTTTGGTTTTATTATGTATTTGTTTTTACTTTTATTAAACATAAGTTTTTCATCGAAAATAAAGGTCTTTTTCTGCACATGTGGAAAAATAGCAAATTATTAATTTTTTTTTGAAAAAATGAGTGCACCAGATATTGAAGTCTTTGATCCAACAAAAAAAATAAAATTGAATTTGATATATACAAAAAGTTATGCTTTATATGGTCGCGTTATGTCTGAATTGTAATTGGTTTGACTTCAAAATTTGATAAAAAAATATATATATTCAATAAAAACTATCTAACATAGTGGAAGCACTAGATATCGAATTACAAATCTAAATTCAAAAATTGGAATTTTATCCTTCATGGAAAAAAAATTATGCATTATACAGTGTGCGTCACTTTTTAAAAATGTTGTTTTCTGAAAAAACTAGTTTTCGTGGGAGATGGAAAAAAAAGTGCAATCTGATTCCAAAAATTTTGAAAAAAATATTTTTAGAATCTATAGAGAAAATGTAATGAGATTCTAGTTTGCATCATCTTTAAATTGTTCACGGTTTATTTTCTATAGGTGCCTGAATGTGAAGATTTAGTTAAAAATAATAATTTCAGTGTCCAGTTTGGCCAAAAATTGTAAACCACAATTGTGGGATCACCCCTAGGGAATCCCAATTCCAACAAGAATCGATTGCATCGCATGAATTCGGGTTCCTCCTAGTGCTTAAAAAATTATTTTATCATTGGGAGAGGATCATAGTTGCAGTAGTAGCCTTGGAGCCAGTTTTGTATTTTTTAACAGATGCACAAGAATTAAACGCAAAGGCTGACCCAACGATCAACCAACTTTTGCACACAATTATTCCCTGACTTGAAGCATTAGGAGTCTTGATCACAAGATTATGTAAGGTGATTGAGGAGGCTTTAAAAAGTGCAAGGATTCTCAATCAAAAAGCAGCTATAAGGAAGGCGAACAAATTTATTACCTGCCACTAGGCTGGATTAAAAAGTAGAGCTTGTCAATCAGTGTTGAATAAGAAGTTCAACGAGATAAGAGAAGAATTCAAAGTTTTGATCTGCTCTGGATTGCCCACTTTATTCTCAACAAATGGAGTATTAACAATAGAGAAAATCATAGAGGTAAGCAGGCTCAAGACTTAGGAATCCACAACACTCCAAATTTTAATCTCATCACCCATAGTCGAGGAGGTTGAGAAGGCACTTTTTCCTCTTTTTTGACTTTATTATCACATTGGAGCCGTTTCATCAAGGTGGGGAGGAGTTTCTTTCAAAGGGATCCTTGATCTTGATCAAGCCTGTGTTAGAAACCAAGATATAAAATGCAAAATCACCTTCCACAGAAGAGAAAAACAAAAAATCAGAGCTATTGAAAAAATATGTGCAACATAATATTATTCAGGAAATAATAATTACAAGATATGATTTGCTTCTTAAATCAAAGATGCATAACCCCTATCTTATCTTGAGGAACAAGATATCTCAACAAGATAAGGATGAAAATAAAAAACCTAGGAATTAAATATTACCTAAGTAAAGTTATGCAAGTGTAATTAAATATTAATTACACTAACACCCCCCATAAGTGCAACTTAGGGAGACTAACAAAGCGTGCACCTAAAACTAAGATGAATTCAAGAAATCATGAATGGGTCCCAACAATAAGGCCTGATCAGGTACCCAAGTACAAATGCAATAATGAGGTAGAGAAGGAAAACCCAGTGGGACAAAACCCCCCTACAATGAGATGACTGTTGCAAAGAAGCACTGGAAGAACATTGTGGAGTAACACTAAAACCGCAATCTGACAAGCAAGGAAAGATACTTTTGTCTACAAGAAACCAAAAATGGAATCATAATAATGTGACAGCAGACTCGATGCCACAAAACACTGGAAAACTCACAAACTGGAAGAACCATGGAATCTGTGAAGCAACAGTAGATGAAATGATGGCAGAATCTAGAAACTGTGTATCTCGATGCTAATGCCAAACTGAGACTAAAACTCTTCCATGGGAAGGAGTGGCATAAAGACTCTAGAACATTAACCATAAAAACATGGCCCTCAAACTGAGATGGATCTGAACCAATGTGGATCAAGAAACATAAACTCCCAATCTAAATTCTGAACTGATGTGATTCTAATATGTGTCAAACAAGAGAAAAAATGTGGCCATCAAAACAAGATGGAGATCAAAGCGCATGCACAATCTAATCAGATTATTATGCAAGAAACCCCCTTGATGGAGCTTTATCTCAGTTCATTTATTACAATAACCCAACGATTGTAAAAGGAGAGAATGCTAATCTGCACAAACATTAAATAAAAATAGACCTCAGATCTATGTAGAGGACTGAACTAGCTTTCCAACATCGTGAAAAAGACAAAAATGATCACCAAGTCAAAAGATATGCCCTCCGAAGCAAAATTTGAACATCTAACTTCAAGAACAAAAAAATTCCATAAAATTGCAAAATCTCTGAAAACAAATTGCACCACTACAAAATTGGGCTCGCCAGCTTTCGGACAATATCTCGTTTCAAAAAAAATTTCCTTCGAGATCAAAAGTTATGACGAAATGAAAAAAAATGCCTATAAGAGGGCAATTCAAGGATTGCACAGGCTAAATGGGCGCAAACTTTAAGCACCTTTTGTTCTGGGTGGCGGTCCCCCATGTGACCACAGTCTCCAAAAAGGAAAAAAAGAATTCCACCACCAGGCTGGTGGTAGGCGGGCGGTTTGGCGATGGTGCCGCTCTTGGCACCACCGCTTACGGTATAGCCCCTGGGCTTATGATGTGACCGGGGTCGGGGTGTGAACACACAATGGAGCAAGCACTGACGAGACAAAGGAGGCCGACAGATTAGAGAATATGGTGGCTGAAGAAATAAGGGAGTTTGGCAGAAAGGAAAAAGCAGCCAACGGTAAGGTAAAAACGCCAATGTACGAGGATGACCACTAGGTGAAATGCATGCGGAGTAGCACAGTCCGACAAGGGTCTGCAAAAAATGCAGACTATGGTACGATAGTACCAAAGGAAGTAAAACTGTAGAAAAATAAAAAACTCCGTAGAATAAATTTTCCAAAAAAATATCTCCCACAAATTTATAAGGCCCATGAATAAATATTGAAGAAAAAATAAAATGATTTTTTAATTATGCAATCGTACCCTTGTACCTAGTGGGTCGTACAACCTACTGGGTAAATGTTTTTTGCCTCACAAACAGATGACGCTGAATATAGGCGAGTTATATGTTGTATTTCATCTCTTAGACGCTCTAGATTGGATGGCAAGGTCTGATTTACTTGAAAATGCACTAGAAGCTTCGCAACTCCCAGATCTGGAAAATCTTCAAACCCTCATAACTTTGGCATAAAATGTTGGATTCAGTCAAAACAAAAGTTGATTTTGACTTGTTTGATAGCCCTGGACTCAAAAATGAGCTAAGCTTTCCTCCAACATGTGTCGAAAGTGACCATGCAAGAGCACCCAAATAGGGAGACAAATTCAAGGTATGAAATCTTTGAGGAATCCCAAATGAACTCTACAATAATTTTCTCAAAAATCTGAGAAGGGGCTGCAAATCAAGACTCTGATATCATGTTAGAAACCAAGATCTGAAATGCAAACCAGAAAAATCACCTTCCACAGAAGAGAAAAACAATAAAGTAGAGCTATTGCAAAAAGATGTGCAACATAATATTATTCAGGAAAAAATAATTACAAGATATGATTTACTTTATAAAAGAAAATATTCATAACCCTAATCTTAGCTTGAGCAACAAGATATCTCAACAAGATAAGGATGAAAATAATAAACCTAGGAATTAAAAATTACCTAAGTAAAGTTATGCAAGTGTAATTAAATATTAATTACACTAACAGCCTACGTGACATTGCACACCCTCATCCTACCCTTTGATAGAGATTGGGAGTCCCAACACGTCACTTTCCTCAAACTCTGAGGATTATTTAATATCTGGGTTCATGCCTTTATAAGCGAAGACCCCTTATGAGTTACCATAAACTATGGAGCAAATTTTTTCCATGTTTTTGACCCTTGTAGATCTTCTTTCAACCCTTCTTTTTTGCGTTATCATGACACCATGCCCCGAAGGACAAATGATACTTTTGCATAAAAGAGCACAATGTGCCATGTTGTGGTTGTGTGACTTTTCTTTATCATTTTCCTTTTGGGCCCAAATTGGGACACGTGTCTGCTTGGTAGGGATTTTCCCCAAAAGTGTTCTAAAAAATTCAAAGATCGCATGCCATCGTGCCACGTTAGCCATTTCATCATACGGGCTATGTGTTCTGTGGATCTATCTCTTTTTGGTGGAGTTTGTTGGACGATGCAACAAAATTCTTAATTTTGGGGTTAGACTTCGAGGTGGCGACATCATTCCTCGTAGCTGATCAGATCGTGTTTTGTCAAGCTCTGCTAGGATTTGATCATCTTCTCAAAGCATCTTCTTGGAACTTCTACAAGATCTGGAGCTATTAATGAAGCGGCTCAAACTTTGAGCAAAGATTGTTGTGATCTTATCAAACCCTAGATTGGATTGTAGTCTATTAGGTGTAGACATCTGACAGTTGTTCATATCCAGTGGTTGTGGTGGTGGCTCCTTCTTCTAGATATTTAAGGGGGATTATTGTGGGGGGATATATATGTTTTTTCTTGAAAAAGATAGAAGTTTTAGGAAGAGGAACAAGAGGATTTTTACAGAGCACTTTTTATGCTCTTTGACATGTTATATTTGTCAAGACTATTAATCGGATTGGCATCCGACCTTTGCTTTTAGTTAATTTATTGCAAGAATTGGATCTATTAAGAATAAATCTTTGGGATTGTGCATTTATGGCCTTTATCAGAAACTTCTTTTTCTTATATCATCTATGTTGAATGCACTGTGTTAAACCTTATATAGGTAGTTTAGGTAATTATTTTTTATGCTATTAGCTTTTATGGTTGATGTTATCTTTTAGAAGTTGTATCATGTTCATTATACTCTTCCATTGTTTTTAAGGGATATTCCATTTTCTATATTATGTTGTAAGAGTAGGGGCGGTTCTATAGTAATTTGAACCTTCTTGCTAATCTTAAGGGTTTATTATTCCTGTTGGACCTTAATGGATGCTTCTCACGGGGAGATTTGAATGAGCGCACTATGCTTTCTCTAGCCTTTGTTGATCATTCTCCTCCCATTAATAAAGGGTCTATGGAATTTTGTGTCCATTTCATCGAGAGTAAGGAATTGTTAAATCTTTGGTGCATTTCCATCTTTGTATTTTCTCTGCATTTCTCTTTTCCCCTTTTCCTAAAACACAGAGAAGAGTCGACTTTCTTTAAAAATCTTGGGAGGTCATTCAATGAGGCACAATTTGGTCCCCTATTCACTAGATTTCCCATAAGGATGTTTGCAGAGGTGCAAGCTTTTATGATTAATAATAAATTTAATAAAAAACTAGCATAAAGTAAGTAGGGTGAGAAAACACCAAGTGGTTTCAATTTTGAGTGCTCATACTACTCGAAAATATATATATGAAAATTATTACAAGGTTTAGCACTTGAGAAAATGAATAAGGTTTTGATTTCCTTTAAAGATTACAAGAAGAAGCAAGATGCTCTAGAGAAAAGGTGTATATTAGAAGATAGTGAAGCTAAATAAGTGTTTGGTTAAAATTGATGGTGAAGCCTTATTGATGGATTGCTATTAAGTTTACCAACATACAAATGTTTACACTTTTTTTAAGTTTTATGTCCTTACTACCACACTATTTCATCTAGAGGTTTATAGATATTTAAAAAGATATTAATTTTGAAAACATGTCAAATGTTCATTTTGTAAAGCTGTAAATTTTCAACAGTATATGCTATCTACCAACTATTAACAACAAAGGTTTGAATCTAAAATATGAATATGTCAAGTGAAAATTAGAAGATTTCAATGCCAATGGAATATACTTTCTCTACCATTTTGATTTATTGATGTTCATTATTTTGATGAATCTCGAGTAATTGATTCTTGTAACTAACTATTGGTACCTTGATCTTATAAAAGAGCCATAATAATCTCCTTTTAGAGGGATTGAACTTTTTTGAATATTAGTAGAAATTTGTTAAAGAATCGTTATCTTTTTCTACTTCATGGTTTCCTCTCATAGTCAGTGAGAGAACTTGTATAGTCTTATACAAAATACTCTATCTGAGGCCAACTAAAGGTCATTCCCATATTTTAAATCTTACTTGATTCTACATTTAACATTTACTTTGGTACAAATCAATCTCTTGCTCATGGACTCTTGCTCCTCCCACCCTTTCCCCTCCCCTATGATTTTGAATGCCTGCTCTTGCCCATCTTGCTCCCTTACAATTTTGAACTAGTTGGTTGTTTCCTCTCTGTGGGGGTGTAATTTCGTGATAGACCTTGGTCATGCTCCACCTCTAGTTACACAGGCTATGTTTTATTTTGAGGTAGAGGCTTTGACTGCCCTTAGGTCTCCTATTGTAGGGACGCTAGTGGGCTCTCTTGCCTTGAATGGTTATGTTTCGACTGCTCTGTCATTTGTTGATGTTGTGTAGTCCAAAAAGGTGGGGGTGGGCTTTGTGCACTTTTTGATGAGTGCTAGTCCAATGATTTCTCTTAGGAATGAAATCTCTAATAGCATTGACTTTTCTCGAAGATGAGCCTAATATGCAAGTTTTTCCATTTGTGGCCTTCCCTTCCAAATCTGCACATCTAGATATTGAAGCATTGAACACCCTTATTAGAGGGTAATATTGAGGTTTACCCTTCTACCAAAGATTTTTTTGTTGGTTGCTTTAATTCTTTTGAGGATAGACAAATTATCTTAGATCATGGTTTATTGGAATATGATTCCAATCCCTTGACGATGAGGCCTTAGCTTCATTCCTTCAACCCTTTGAAGGAACTCATTGATGTTATGCTTGTTTGGATGAGATTACCTTATCTTCCCTTGTAGTTCTAGTACCCATTTTCTTTTAAGGGCATTGGTAATGCTCTCGATTGGTTCTTGAAAGTTGACATTGTTTCCAAGAACTTTACTCACCTCCTATTCTTATATTTTGATGGAGGTTGACTTGACTTAGGTCTTACCTAGTAAGGTTGTGCTTCAAGTTAATGGCTTTTCTTGGTCTTAGCTTGTGGATTATGAAGGAATGCCATTTTGTTGCAAACACTATTTTACTATTGGACATTGGCTCATGATTTTCCTCATGTCTCTCATCATGTTTCTTCCTCCACTTGGTGGAAGAACGCTCTCCAAGACCATCTATGTGTGTACCCTAATGATGTCTCTTCTATTGATAGTGAGGATTTCAGGTTTCCTTGTCCTACTTAGATGATTAAACCTGATGTTGATAGTGTTGCTTCTCTTGTTGCTCTTGCTGCTCCAATTTTGGTCAAGGCTATTTCTACTACGATTCCTACTGTTGATGGTGCTTCTTCTCTTGTGGTCCCTGTTTGTGATTCTAGTTGCTTCATTCTTAGACATGGATGTTTCACCTGAGGTTCCAATTGCTCCATTTGTCAGTCACTTTGAAGGAGCTTCTCCCCCTTCCTGTCATAAGGATTCAAATTTGGTTTCTAATTCTTCTTGGATAGTTGTGAAATGTAGTAAGAAATGTACTCTTGAGGACTTCGTTTCGCTTGACAAGCCCTTGGGGAAAAGTTGTAGGGTTCAAGCTCTGGTGCTTGGGTTGTCTCTTAGGTTTTTTTTAATTTTTGTGCTATTTTTTTGTAATGGGATCAAGATCCTTCCCTACTCTTTTAATAAAAAACATTTACTTTGGAATATCAAATTGTTACACTAATCTGAAGCTGCATTTGAGTCATTTCTTGATGTGATGAATTTACTTTGGACTTTTTCATCATCAATATGTAGTTGGTAATAATTTTGGTAAAATATAGAGTGATTTAGGTCTCAATTTATAATTTTGGAAGGATATTCATGTGTAATCATGGAAAACATAATTCTTAACCCTTTCTCCCTTTTTCTCTTTTTCCCTATCATTTTTCATTTTTATAATTAAATACTTAGATAATCTTAGAAGAATTGATCAAAGTTATCAATTATTCCTATAAATTTATCAAGATAACTATTGATCTTAGCAAATAAAAGTCAAGTATTGAATATCTAGCCAATTATATTTGTGAATCCATTCCAATAAGTAAGATCACCAACTTGTAAGTACCTTTGTAACAATAGTCTAAAATGAACCTTAAGTAAACCTAGTACTTCAAGGCTTTACAATATAATCCTTGGGATTGCAAATTGAACTTAGAATTTGAAGTATTTCAAGAGAGATAGGATTTACTTTGTAGAAATCTACAAATTAAGAAAAAAGTGCATAAATTAAAATTGGTTGATCACCAAGAGAAAATTAGAAAACAAGATGGCTAGGGTAATTGAAATAACTGAAGTCAAATAATATTTGAATGGTGCCCTCACCTTATTAAGAAAAGTAGTAGGTAACCCCAATTCTAGGGTCTACATAAGATGTGCAAGGTGTAGCTTTGTGGAACCCTTGTGTACAATCAAATTATCCTTAGTTGGAGCTCAAGGTGACTTGGAGGAACTATATAGAGTCAATGAAGATGACTACATAAAGATTATAGTATCACCCTTATAGGCCCGTGAAACAAATTGATGATATACATGGACGTGATATATTTTCTCCCAACCTACTAAGTACTTTAAACTAATCCAAGATGGACTTCCTAGTCCAAGAAATTTATAAATCTACATTACCAATTATATACATTGATATGAGATGGCTTGTGATAAATTGAAATGTTTAATATTCACATATGGCCATGTCCTTAGAGTTGTGGGTTAATCTATGGGCTATAAATGTAACATTCTTAAATTATATTTAAAGTTTACTCTCTTTGGAATCGCTCCTACCATGAATATGTGTGTCTATTGATCAAGCTCTCTTGATTATCAACTAATATAGTTCAAACCTCTAGGTTTCATCATGTGTACATGTGATAAAACTGAAGGGTGGGTGTTTAGTGTAAAAGCTTCAACATGATACAAGTTTCTCTATATCTATTTAGAATATTTAATGGGATATGTATGATATATGTTTTCTTGAAGGTACATTTACTATCTTGATTGCATTGTATTAATCAATCAATCCTCATAATATCTATAAGAATATTTTAAAGTGCATTTGAATAAGCCTCTTTAGTACATCATATGTATTTTTCTTATTTAGTTAGGGATAATAAAAGTGCTATTTTCCATGAACATTTCTCATATAAATAGGAATGCAGTTGGAATATTATAGAGCACACTTATGGTCTTCAAGTGCATGCTTAGTTCTCATTCATGGGTTCGATAATATGTTTGTGTATGCTTAGTATGTTTGCTAATATAGTTGGAATATTGTAGTTGGAATCTTATGTAATGGACATGACTCACATGAGTTGGCCACTTAAAAATGGAGTGCTATAATTGGTGATGTCAGTTGTTAAGAGTTATGAAAGTTAAGATACATTAGTAGCTATGTTTACTATTTTGGGGACCAATTTATTACACTCATGTGATGACCACATGAATTGCTTTATCAATTTATTATTCTTTGAAGATTCTCGCCAAGGTGGGAATAAGGTTTTTGTATGGTACCATGATTATTTTATCCGCTATTTTTATAAACCATTTATGGTTTTGACCTCCCTTTGTTCCTATATATTGGCAGTATGAGATAGTGATTTTATATGAGTTTTTTTGATATATAGGTGTTGTTAAAACACTATCGAAGAAAAGAGAGTATTAGTGTTTTGGATGTATCCTATTGTTGAATATAATGCATACTTGTTTTATCACATGGAATTTTTTATTGAGCTATTTTATCCATTTAAATCTTATATTAATATGGTTTGCTAATTTATTTCTCATTGCATATCTTAAGAAATCAATTAATTATCTTTTGAAAATCCTTATGTTAAGTAAAAAAATTTAGATTTGCATACACTTGTAGAAGGCTTTATTAAAGTAGCATCACCTTGTTTCTCAACACTTTGCTTGTAGGATCTAAAAGATCATGCAAGAAATCTCTTGATCCTTCTAGTTCAAAGGTTTGGGTCCTTTCCTTGTAAAATTTTAGAGGTTGCTTCTTGAGTCTATTGTCAAATTTTAATATATTTTTGTTTAGAATGGTGAGAAATAATTTAGAAAAGAGAAGAGCTTCTTCCAATAAGGTAAAAGATTCATTCTTAATGATCCTCTACACTCATGTAAGAATAGTGACTTAGTAATTGGCACTAGATAGGATTTTTGTTTGTTAGTTTGGGTAACAATAAGATTTTTCTTAGGAAATTTTGCATGCATGTGGTTCTAGTTATATTTAAGTAAGGTTAGTAATGATTTGATTCAGAAAGAGGCATGATGTTTCATTCTAGTGTATATGGGAATGTTCACAAATATCCTTTGAAGAGGAACCTATTTGATCTCTCTACAATGCAACTAAACCGCCTTTTGAGCTTGCTCATCATCAAAGAGTAGGTTCCATTCTTCATTTGGATTTTCATTAACATGTTTTTCTCAACAAAGTTCTCAAAGTTAATTTGTGATTATTGTTTTCTACTCAGACCTCCCAATTTATCAAGTGAGTGTATTATTGCATTAAAGTCGCCCCCAAGAGGCATGTTTCCATAAGGGATTTGATGCACACTGCTATTTAGATTCCCATACCTCCCTTTTTAAAATGCAAGATGAAGGACCATACACATTCACCAAAATAAATTGTAAATTAGTAGTTAAACTTTTTACCTTGCATGTAATCCAATGTTTGTTGGTAGCCTCTTCTTCTACAAAGACCACTTGAGGCTTCTATGATGTGAAGAGTCCACTTGAATTTCCTTTCACATTTACTACTTCCACATTCCAATTCTTCATCTTTCTTCTAAACAGTTCCACCTTTGCTTGCAACATTTTAGAATCTTGAATTGTGAAAATGTATTCTTGAATCACTTTCATTTGGTACCTTTCTAGACACTTTTTGTTGGGGGTGTTCAAGCCCCTAACATTCCACAAAATGAGCCTCATTGCTCCCTAGGAAGGGTGATGCTCTTCCTTGATTTGAATAGTCTAGTTATCTTTATCTGTCTCTTTGCTTCCCCATAGTTTTCCTTCCCTACCCCCCCAACACTGCAATCTAGACATATCCTAATTAAATCTTTGCGTCTGATCCCTAATTTTGCAATATCCACTAATATATATTTCCCTATCCTTTCTTTCACTTTCTTCTAGTGTGTTCTCCCCTTACTCTTTGAGCCCTTCTTCTACAACCATTGTTGGATCTTCTCCCACAAGGCTAGCCAGGTCTTCAAATCATCTTTCACTTGCTCTACATTACTAGGATTTGTCATTATCCCCATTGAAAGAACCATTAATTCACATCCCACCTCTAGAAGAGAGTTGAGTTCCTCCACGTGTTGGTTAACCTCAATCATTTTTCATACTTTTCGAACCTTTTTTGTTGTTGCATTTTTCTAGCACATTGGACCTTCTAGATCAAATTAGTTTTATTGCCTCTTTTATTTCTCCCTCTCCGTTTGATTTGGCTTATCCTTTTGTAGGTGCATCAAAGATTCTTTCTATGTTCCTTGCAAAGAGCCCTTGTTTGTTGCTTGTTGATCCTTCTGCCCCCCCATCTTCACCTATGCTCATTTTTTCCTTTTGGCATCTCACACCTAGAAGGCCTAACAATTCCCCTTTAGGGCTCATATCTGTTTCCACTTTCTACCACCATTTCCCTCCTCCTATGATGATTTCCAGTATGCTCCAACATTTATGATTTGGTTTAATTTCAACATATATATCTTCACATAAGATCCATTGTTTCTAGGGTTTAGTCTCTCTTCTGCGCATACATATTCTCCCAATTCATTTCTTGTCTCTTCCAGTACTTCAAAACCTCTATATTTTGTTGGAAGAAATATTGTGAGATTTGAGATTTTATACCAAATTTGGGTCTTTTCCCATTTTATGGTAAAAGGGATCAAAGTTGGCCTCCCAATCCTTGATGTAAAACCAAAAATCATTCATCAACAAAAGCCCTTCCTCATTGATTGCTTCTTTCATATTCAATTGTGGGACTCCAAAATGAAGAAATTTTTTGGGATGATTTTGAATTTTAGTCCTTAATTCTCCACTTTTTCTCTATCGTGGCCAAATCCATACCATTTCTCAGAAGACCACAATTGCTTAAGTATGTAATGGTTGGATGAGCTATTTTTGATTTGATTGCCATTGCTTTTCTATTTTCTTTCCCATTTCTTCTATCATCACTAATATCTTGTTGGTTCTAGTGTTTCCAAAAGTTTCAACCACTATTCTGACCTTGTTTTCTCCCTTGATGTCTATGATTTGTCCATTTTGTCCTTTCGCTACCTAGCAGAACATAATTTTCTCTAGTTCCTAATGGTGGTAATCTCCATCTAGATCCATACCTTTGCCTCCCATCCTATCCTATGTTGTAACCTTTTCCTATTGAATGCTTTTGTTTTTGCCCCTTCCCATAATTCTATAAACTTTTTTCTTATAGCTCTTTCCTTTTTGAATCAACAATCTTCTATCTCAACTTCTCCAATAGTCATTCCTCCTCAGCTTCTTTTGCCCATGCACTATGCATGTCGCCATTATTTATGCATCTATTCTATCTAATATATAATTAAATATTTTATTAATATAAAGTCTTCAATTAAATTTGTAGTTGCTTATTATCAAAATATTAGATACTATTATATATTCTTTTATTCAAATTATAGTTGTTTATATTGATCAATGATTTTTTACAATTGAAAATTACATAGATTAAAAATAACTTTTGTATCAATAGTTGTATAAAAATTAAATATTTTAAAAAATGAGTTAATATTTCATAAAATATTTAAAATTAAATATTTATTTATTATTTCATATTCAACTATATTTTTTGTTTAAATTTTATTTACTAATCATGCTTAATAATATTTAACAGTTAAAAACTAGCATATCTATCTTTTAAAAAATTTATGTAAAAGACATATGGAGAAATCATTGTGAAGTGCTTTTTTTTTTTTATATATTTGTGATTAAGTGGAATTGACACCTCAAAAATGATATCTCTCACATCTTTTACATAAAATTTTCCAAAGATAGATATGCTAGTAAATATATTTACTTATTTTAATATATAATGTATGTATAAACAATATTATTTTTATATATAACAATATTTTTTATAATTGTATATAACTTAAATGAGAAAATATTTTTAATAGGCAAGTGCTACCAAAGGTGAAGCTCCCATGTATTGTACCTTCAGAACAATTCTTTGAAAATCCATTACATAATTGAATAAATGAGAATAATGCTACTTATATATACAATAACATATTACTTTTATATAATACAATATTTATAAAAGAAAATAAATTATAAAAATAATATTATATATATATATATATATATATATATAGTTCTAAACATAGTTGAGACATCAATTTTGAATTATTTTATTTATTTAAATGCTTATAATTTTAAAAGTATCCACAAAATATTTTATTCTAGTTAAATTTTTTGTTATGATTTATATTTTATTTATTCAAGAGTTCTTTTATTTAATAGTATATGTATTTTAAAAGTATTATCTAGTATTTTCTTGTATATTTATTTACTAGTCTAGTGAATAAAGTGTATATAACTATATCATTATAACTATTATATAGAATTATAATTTTTTTTATCTTCTCATATATTTTATTTATTTTATTTTTATTATGTTGGTTATTTAGTAATTTTTAATTTATTTTTATTATTATTTATTATATTTTATCCTTTGTTGTCATTGTAATTACACTTCATAGTATAATAAATAATTAAAAATTTATTTTTTAAAATTTTTTGATGAATTTTTTCTTATTAAAATATTACTTTAACTTCGAAAAATAAAAAAGAATACATAGACAAATTGAAAGGCTCAACAATTTTTTAAAACATTTATTTTTAATATTTGTAAATTTATGTTTAATTTCTTTTGGCCTAAAAAGAGTTTTTAGTGGATATCGAAACCCATCTAACGACAAAAAAAATAAAAAATTATTGTTTGCAGAATAGAAAGGTGGCCCTCATATCACGGACTAATGAGTTCCAAGGAAATAAATAGATCTTTCAAAAAGATTGAAAGGAGTTATAGAACTCCTCCAGGATACCGGTTAGCTACTTTCCAAGAAGTTAAAGATAATCTTGAGACAATTAAAGAGGCAGGTCTTCTTGAAGGAAAGGATATAGCTCGTCTTCTTGATGGTTGGATAAGTGGTCCGAGCTATGATTTTGAAATGGGAAATAACTTCAGATATTGCATGGGCTATATGCTTGTTATTCAAGTTTGCATTCAAGGAAAGTCTTCCTCTGGTAAGTAGTCTAGATTTTTCTTTCTCTAAATGAAACTAACATAATGCAAAATATTTTTAATCTGCCATTTAACAAATCTTGGGGAAATGAAACCAGATGATTCAGGAAAGGAAATTTATAAGGGCGTCAGTCTCACTGAAGAAGGAAAGCAAGTGGCATTACTTCTGTGTGCATACGATTGGAATTACGAGGTAGTGTACTGGCTTTTCAACTCCTGCAATTCAACAGAAAGAATGGACCAACAAAATCTGAGAGATGAGGGGATACCCTTCAACAATGCTAAAGAGACAACTGAATTATTGAACAAGCTGATAAACGATCTAGCGAGAACGCTCTGTGAGACCTCTGTAGGCGACAAGGCAAGTAATAAAAAGCTTACGCTAGGTTTAGTTACTGAGGTGCTTTGTGAATTAGGGACTTCCAGTCTGGAAAAGCTCACGGTAGAGCAAAGAAAGAAACTCTTGGGCCGCTCATTCAAAAATTACATATCATTCTTCTCTCAGGAGGTAGGCAATTACTGGTTTAGATCAGCTTTCGAAACTCATGGAGACTCAGCAAATGGCCGGTGGGATTTAATGTGGGAGCACTTCTGTACCTTTTCTGTGGTATATCCTACAAATTTTTGTCTTGGAATAGTGATAAAGGAATGCTTAAAAGACAAGTGTCGCCAGGTGACCACGAGCCAAAGGAATTTCATCCTTTCCAATTCCATTCTCTATTATATAACTCGATTACATTTACAATTTCTTTTTGAATGGAAGAGTGGGACATGCAATCTTGGTGAAAAATTCATCAGGATCACTTGTGATGAAAATTTCAATGCTCTTGATCAGATTTTACTTGTGGCTGCAAAAGAAGGGGATGTTATTATCATCAAGAAGATGTTAGAATGCGGAGCTCATGCACAGAGTCAAACTCCAACGAAATCAACAGCTCTACATGTTGCATTTCGCTTTATCGAGGACGATAAAATAGGGGAGGTGGTAGAACTTTTGATGGAAAAGTGTGATGTAAAAGAAAAGTTGGTCAATGCACAAGATAAAAAAGGAAAAACCGTTCTTCATTCCGCGGTTCTTGAAGGCAAGACAAATATGTGCAAATTGCTTCTTGATTACGGAGCAAAACCGGATGCCAGAGACAATAGAGGTCGACTGCCCTTGCACTATGCAGTTGAGGAAAAGAAGGATGAAGCTATAGATGTGCTCATTAGTATCTCTGATCAAAACTCGGTTGAGATGCTTAACATCAAAGACAATGATGGGAAAAGCCCTTTAGATATAGCTGTTGACCAAAATAATATAGAACTAATGACAAAGCTTTTGCCAATTTTAGCGCAACCTATTGAGTCGTATTTTAATAAAGTGGACGCCAGCAAGCTTTTACGTCAATTTGCAGAGTTAGGTAACACAGATATTGTGAAAAAGCTGTTGAATAATGGAGCACGTCCACTAGATGTGGACGAGGAAGGGAAAACAGCTTTGCATTACGCTGCTATGTGCAAAAATTATTCTCGGGGGCTAGAAACAATTGATCTAATACTCGAGAAATGCCAAGATTGGGAGCAGCTTGTATCCAAGCGTGATAAGAAGGGAAAGACAGCTCTCCATGCCTTGGCCTTCAGGGGACTTTATGATAAGGTGCCGGAGAAGTTTGAAGGTTCAGTAGATATAAAAGATAGAGATGGTCGAAGCCCTCTTTACGATGCAACTCAAGGAGAGCTCGATGACCCAATTGCAATTTTCACCCTCAAGGGTTTAATGGCTAGAAAAGGCATCTTCATTGATAGTTTGATAGATAGCACTGGCTTAACCCCATTACATCTGGCTGCTTCACTAGGCAAGGTGTTTCAAGTGGATATCCTCCTCAAAATTTCAAGGAATCCGAAAAGGTATGTGAAGAAAGCCGATTACCTGGGACAAACGGCCCTCCATAAAGCTGCAAAACGGGGACACGAGGATACGATAAAAGTTCTCTTGCATTGGGGAGCGCAGCCGCTTCTTGAACGGGATTGTGACGGTAAGACGGCTCTGCATTATGCCGTCCAAGCCAAAACTGGACAAGATGGAATAGCCCTGGCTGAATTACTTTTAAAGAAATGCGGATCCAAGGAAAGGCAATTGCTTTTCTTGTGGGCGTCAGCTGCCGGTTTAGGCACGGCTGACCAAAATCTAAGCGATCCAACCCTAAAAGATTTTCTTTTAAAAAAAATGCAAGAGCCTAGCGAGGGAGAAGACAATTTGTTGCAAACAGCTGCTTGTATGGGTGACACTGAAATGACAAAAGAGCTGCTTAGAAGTGGTTGTCAGATTGCAAGTATTCAAAATGAAAAATGGAGAAATCGTAAACCAGAAAAAGAGAGATCGAATGTTACGAAAGGTAAATTAAGATTCTAGCGGTAAATTTCTAAAATTACTCAAACACAAGGTTTTTCTGATTGTTTAATGAAACCTGTGATATTGTTTACAGTTTTGGATGAAATTCAAAAGGCTGCAGAGCAGGGAAATGACCGACCATCTAAATCTGACAGTCTCGGTAAAAGATCATTATCATAGTCTTTCCAACAAGTTGGTATAATTATAAGAGTTGAAGTAACAGACAAAAGCCACTTGTAATCTTACAGGAAGAGCTGATTTTGCAAATGGACTTGCCGCATTACTATTAAATCCTTATTTAAAACCTCCTCTTGCCATTGGTATTTCTGGTAGCTGGGGCATGGGAAAATCCAGTTTAATGGTGCAGGTAACATTTATTTAATTTATATTTTCTAACGTGTTAATAATTTACTGTATCGATTTCTTGAATCTTAGTTTGCTTATTTGTGTAGACCGAGATCATTTTGTTGACGACAGCAGCTCAATCAGCACTATTGCCAACTTCTAATTCTCCAAGTTCCAATTTGCCGGGAGTTCAAGTGTTTAAGCTATCAAATGTGGGCCAAAAAAAATACAATGAAATTAAGAGATGGGTAGATTTTCTGAGGAAGAAATCGAAAGTGGCCTCAGAAAAGACATGGGTAGATTTTTTGAGGGATAATTTAAAATTTCACACTTCTATCAACGCTATAATCAAAAACTTCCGAATGTGGATAAGAGCTCTAACAGATAGAAAAAGTAAAGAATCACAAGGAAAGGTACAAATTCTAAAATTGTCATTTATAAATCTTCTAACCAACCACCCAGTATTAGTGAACTGAACTTGTAATTTTTCCCAGCAACCGGAGGACTCATTTGCTATGTTTCTGAACAACTATGATCCTGAATATCACAAGATTTTCAAATCACTAGCTGCCATTGATAGCAGTGACATGGTAAGTATCTTATAAGTTGAAATATTGCAATACTTTAATATTGACTTCTATCAAAAGGCTGATTCTCATTTTTCCCATTGTCTCTTATTTGTCATTCTCAGTTCATTACAACTGATCAGCAATCACATTCAAGAAATGATTCTCCATCAGAGGGAACTGTGCCTCCTGTCATAACTGTCCAGTATAATGCATGGAAATATCGGAATGACTCAGAGGCATTGGCTGGCATGGCAGTCGAAATCACCAAAGAAATGGAAGGAATAATGACAGAGCCACAATGGCTGAGCACGTGTTGGAGAAACAGTTGGAGACAAAAGAAGCAAACTATATTGGTTGAAGTTATCTTTCCATGCCTCCTTGCAGTTTTCTTGGCTGGAGCATTTACTTGGATTTTATGGGTATTATTAGATAGGTACAATGTCAAGGAAAGTGAAAAGCTAAAGTATGCATCTTTACCTGCTACTATAGTCATCACAGTCTGGACGATGGTGAAGTCAGTGATGAGCACAGTGGGTCCTGTGAGTACTCAATTGATGAATTATATAAAATTTCCTGACCACACAGAAAACCTGGGATATCAGGAAAGAGTAATATCTGACATTAGTTTTCTGAAAGGAGAGATTCGCAAAAAACCATATTTTCTCTGCATTGGGGCGAGCTGCATTTGTCACTTGATTACTAGATGTTGCATGATTTCATACTTGTGTTCTAAATTCCGTCAAGAGGACATGATAAATTCAATAGCTGCTTCTACATCTACGTCCTATACGCGCAATAATCCTAGAATTATCGTGTTTGTAGATGATCTTGACCGCTGTGAAGAATCTGTTATATTGCAGGTAACTTCAAAAGGAATTTCTTCATGTCCGACACTAAAGATTGAGCATCTTTGAGTTTATTAATGTAAAATTTTTATGTGATGCAGGTTTTATCAGCTATTAATCTTGTCCTGGCAGTATGCGAAATTAGTGCAGTAGTAGGCATGGACAAAGCCCTGATCCAACGGGCAATCATAAAAATGTATGGAGGTGAATCTCCCGGCCAAAATAGAAAAGAATTGATCGATAAATATCTACAAAAGATAATACAACTGCCACTTGACCTTCCTGACCCCAGCGATGATGAATCCAAGACTTTCCTTGAAAGACAGCTGGGTGTGTTCAGCAATCAAGAGAAGGATAAGGATGGAGAGCCAGAATCAGATGTACATGATGATCGTGAGTCAGAAAAAGATCCAGACTATGATGCTCTTTTCTCTACACTTGAGATTGAAGATGACATTCTTGATCTAGGAGATCGTCTTAAGAAAATGTTTAGCTCGGACGCATTGATGCCAGGTAACAATAGGATTACAAAAGGAAGCAATTTCTGTAGAGTAAAAAGATATCTCAGCAATTTATATTTTCCTGCTACATATGTTATTGATCTAATGGGAAAAAAATGTCATTCGTAGGCGGTAGTGTATCAACAGAAACAAAAGCAGACACTCAAATAGAAAGGGATTCTCCTCCTCAAACAGATGCAAGCGGCGAAGTTGCCATAGATGTGACCAATGCAAATGATGCAAGTAAGTAGCAGAAGATATTAAAATGACTAGATATTCTTAGTGCCTCGTGCGTAACAAATTTTAAACACGTATCTTTATCTAATAGAATTAGACGGAAGGAACAGCAAACTGTAGAAAGGAAGGAAATGGCAAATTTAATTCGATTATTAGCACTGACATCTGACTTTATTTCTAGACACTAAAAGCTCTGGAAAAGCAAGTGTACGTGGAAGTGAAGAAAAAGCTCCCGTCGGAACAGAGGCAGGTAGAATTAATAGAGATGATGTTGATACTTTCATCATACATTCTAACTTTATATCACCCGCTTCGTGTATCAAAGCTATATTTTATATTTGGTAGTAGATAACGGGTGTACAAACTTCAACACATATCTTTATTCAGGCGACCAAAGTTCTAGCCAGTCGGTTCAAATAAGTAAGATGCTGTTTGTGAGGTACAGCGATGGAGAACAAGACGCATTTCGGTACTTTGAGACAATGGATACAGATTGGCGGAAACTGCCTCGACACTGGAAATGTCTGTTTTACTATCATCGATTGATCTGGTATATCTTCTCCCTGAGCAAAGAAGCCAGGTCTTTGGATGGATGGCAGGTTCAATTGATCACGTGGATATTTCTTTGTTGGGAATGGGAAGAAAATATGAACATTCTCATACAGGTATGTTAGTTTAATACTATATCCTTATCTTCGCGAAGATTATAGTGTAAGTAACAATGTGTTCTTGTGCTGCAGAACTGGGAAAGAATTAGCATTCTTAAGAACTACAAATCTGATTCTGATTTTAGATCTAGTGGACCTTCATTAAGAGCCATAGTAGAGCATTATATAGAAAATGAGAATAAGTATAAAAGGCTGTCAGGTACTGGGGATGGTAACCATAAAATTGAAGACTCAGAGGACTCTGGAGGCAAAGAGATAAAGATAGAAAAACCGGAAGAAGACATGGAAGGGAAAGACGTTTCTAAGAAGAGTACAGAGGAGATGAAAGCAGAAGTATCTCAAGAAGACTTAAAAGGAAAAGGCATTTCCAAGAATATGGAGAATCCTGAAAGTAGCAACAGGGAATCGGTTCAATTGGAAGCAACTGACAAAGAGGATATGGTGACAAAGTCAGATTATCAAGGAGATGCCGCATCTGAAAAATTGAAAGGAGGCACGAAAGAGAAGGATGTTTCTAACGATGCAGAGGATGATGATGAAAGGAGCAAAAGAGAAATAGGTAAATTGAAAGAAGTTGTCAAAGATCAGATGATAACAGGGACAGACGCTGAAAGCAACAACAGGAGCATTTCCGAAAAGCTGGAGGATATTGTAAAACCTTTAAGAAATGAAATAGAAAAGGCATTAATAGAACTGGAACAAGTGAAGAAAGAAATCAGAGGCCTAAAGAAAACGAAACAACAGACTGGGAAGAATAAGAAGAGTGATGAGAAAGAGCAAGCGAGGCGCAAGAATTGGCGGAGAATGAAAACAGCATTGAAAAGATATGATGTCTCAATGGAGGGTATACAAGCTTTTCAGAGGTATAGATTTCACTGCGTACCTGGCTATCTACCATGGCCATTGCCAAATGAAGAAACTGAAGACTCCTAAGAATTCTATGCACTTCCTTAAAGATGCTCTGTAGTACTGCTTGTTGGTATAGGTAGTATTTATTTCAATAAATTTGGAGCTCAACACAACAATGAAGTTGAATATGTTAAATCTATAATTCGAATTTATCATAGCTGTTTGAAAGGTTAATTTTATAGATATCTATGTTTGCATAATATTTCTAAAGAATTTTCAATAAGTTCGAAAAATTAAAATGTCGAATTTTGATTTAAGTAAAAAAGGTTTTGTTGATCATGCACATTGCTTTTTCTTGTTTGGAATTAGCCCAGTAAAGTCTAAGTGCAGGTCCTGTGCCTGGGAGGACACCAAGTACACAGAGTCGTAAAATTAACATCTTGGTATGATGCATGCTTCTTTCATGGGTTGTCATTGCATTACTCATAAATCCAATGCTTAACATTCTTTGGGAAAGTCAAAGTACGGCAGCCATTCCAACTGCTTTTTGTCATTGTCATGCCCTTCTGCCTTTGCAAATATGCTATTTTGCCCTTGTTGATGACTATTTTGGAGCCAAGGCATCTCATATAAGATCCTCCCTCTTAATCTTAGCCGACACCACAACTGAAAGTAATGAAAATATTGAGTGAAAAAGTGTGCAGAAAATCTATATTATTCATTTCAAAATTGATTATTTTTTTTTTTCAACAAATAGAGGGGTAAAAATTTATTAATCACAAGAGAAAATTACAGAGCCAAAACATTACATAGCCTTATCAAGCTCAACCAAATGGTCCAACTGTTGAGACAAATCAGGGGGTAATTGACCCCGATCAACCAAATTCCAACCATGAATATGGTCAGACGCCCATTTAGCCAAACAATCAGCAACACCATTCCACTCCCTAGGGATATGAGTGAAAGTAACAAACTAAAGAGAAACACAAAGATTCAGAATTTGTTCAATAATCAAAGCCAAGTGCCAACTAACATCCTCTAACCTCCGCTTGTTCAGCAAGTTCACCACAACCTGCGAATCCGATTCACAAATAATCCTACGCCACCCCAACTTACTTCCATGCTCCACAACCAGTAAAATTGCCTGAGCCTCCATAAGATTATTAGTATGAAGACCTTTATAAATAGAAAAGATAAATTGAACATCTCCTGAACTATCCCAACCAGCACCACCAATTCCAGCATGACCAGGGTTTCCACGAGAAGAGCCATCCGTGTTAATTTTAAGGATGCCTTGAGGAGGAGACCATCTTCCCTCCCTATTCACCTTCGGAGTAGGATGCCTACAACTGTTGCGCATAAATTGCTGATGCGAAGGAGGCAAATGAAGGCGGTTCAAACAGCTAGCATCAGAAGGAGCAATTGACTCAGACAGATCACACTTAGCCGCGATCGTTTCTCCCAAAGAATGCAAAATTTTCCACCACAAGCGAGGGGCCCCCATCATCATATCCTGAAAAATCCGACGATTCCTCTCCAACCAAAGGTTCCAAATGATGAAGGAAGGGCCAATCGCCCAAGCAGCTTGAAGAAAGGAAGTAAAAATAGGGGCCCTACTCCCCCGATCCACAAACTCAGCCAAAGAAGAAACATGCCGACAGGGTATATTCCACACCTGCCACCAAAAATGCCAAATCTCCCGAGCATAGGAACATTGGAAGAAGAGATGAGAAGCACACTCCTTAGCCTACGACACAACACACACAAAGAGGGACCCTGGAAACCCCGCTTGCATAATTGATTATTTTTATTACAATATATACTAAATGATTATTTGATAATAATAATATATGCTGCAGTAATTATATACTGATTTGTTGAGAGTTAAGAAAATTAATTACAAGAGTATTGAAGAATGAACAAATTAATAATAATTGTATGAATACATTAATAATAAATAATAATAAGGGGAGCCGTGCTGCACCCGATTCCCCTCGTTAAAAAAAATAAAAATAAAAATAAAAAAATAATAAATAATAATAATAATAATACAAATTTAAATATGTGATAATTATACATGTCCAAAAAATTATAGTTGTTAAGCATGAAATAAACATATGCCTTCAATCTTTTTATGGATCATCAACAAAATTGAGCCTTGATTAGTGTCTCAAAGCAACAAAACTATCTTTGGAAAAAACTTTGTTGAAGATATTAATTGGTTATTTAGATGTACGACAAATTATAGTTCAACATACCCATCTTAGACCAAATTTCAAATTAAATGATGTCAAATCTCTATGTGTTTTGATCTAGAATGAATTATAGGGCTCTTGGTGTTTGTAGTGGTGCTACTATTATTAAAGTAAACAATAATTGGATGTTCTTGTAATGAATGCAAACCGTCCATGATTCTTCTAATCCATATGACGACAATTTTCTATAACATTAATATATTTCATTTTAATTAAAAAGAGAGTTATGGTTACCTATTTCTTACTGCTCCAAAATATAATTCTAACTCAATGTGAGAAAACATAACTAAATGTTGATTTTCTACTATCTATTAAACCAACCCAATCATAGTCTATGTAACCAACTAGTTCATATATTTTGGTGGAAGAATAATGGATGCCAAAATATTGTGTGCAACTCAAATACCTTAATATTCTATTGATAGCATGCAAATGGGGCTCATGTGGATCGTGCATGAACTTATAGATAATATATAAAGTACATTAATATTTGGTCTAATTGTAGTGAGGTACATAAGACTTCCAACTAGACTTGCATACAAAATAGGATCTTCCTTGCTTTGTTTCTAACAAACTTGTAAGGGATTTACAACTACTATGCATGTAATCATTCTAAACTCTGAGTAAATCTACTATATATATGAATTGAGAAATGAATGTAGCATCTCATTGTTGTCACACTTCCACACCAAAAAAATAATGCTTGGGTCATAGCTATGACATTTCAAATTCCCATTTCTTTATTGCCTAAAATTTTCACATTGTAGTTTTGCTATTTTTTTTAATAAATAAGATCAATAATATAAAGGAAAATAATTTAAAAAGTATTATGTATATGTTTGACATATAATGTTGGATTTGAATGAATTCTATAAAAACTCTTCTTCAAGAAATGACTCTAGAATGTTGACCATCAAGCAAAATCCCCACCTAAAACTAATTTATTTTTCATTTATATTAAAATAAGAACTTAACATCATAACCATCAATAATATTAAGGAGTAGTTCCTATTGTAAATTCTAGGGGTAGTAAGACATAAATCTACTATTAAAAATGCACATCAAATCACAAGAACAATGAAGATATCTAAACAATTTATATGTAGGTAGAAAAATAAGAAAATTAAATTTAAAATGCATAAAAATAGTGAGAGAAAAAGCTAGAGATGGTTTTGGAGAGAATTCATATGTAAAAATTAAATTTAAGATAGGTAGGAGAATGAATGATATCAAGGTAGGGACCACAAAATAAAATGCCAATCTAAGGAGTCAATCATAACAATTAAACAATCTTAGACCCAATCCAACTAAAAAATTCTACCCAAGGATTGTAGGAGTGGAATTTAACCATGAGAATATCAAGAAGGAACATGTATGTACAATTTTTATTTATGAAAGCCTATTATTTGATGGTGGGTCCTAAAGGCTAGGATTAATGTGCACAATCTACACTTTGACCAGTTAGGTGGCACATGAGGTTCCTTCTTAACTCATCCCTTTTCCCAATGCAATTATCCACCCAATTACCATGCATAAGATAAACCAAACTTAGTGTTTCCTATCACTGTTCAAAGTAAATCTACAATGGCTTATCTTGTAATACACTAGGATTTACAACTATGGAATAATGTTTTCCTATTATAGTCACCCTAATGTCATGTGTAGAAATTTGGTGGATGCTTATAAAATATTTCATCACACTAAAATTGAGATAGCCTATCACAAAATATCATTATTGCATTTTATGTAAGACATGGGTGTCCTCATGAGGTAGTTTTATTATCTTACCATTACAACTACAAGCATACTCCTAGCTTGTGAAAAATGGTAGCTTATGAACAAGGTATATGTATACATTAACACATAAAAGAATAGATAAATTTCATCACATTTTATAGTTGACAAATATCTAGTAGTGATGTATGTAAAATGTGGGCTCATAGACAAGGCACGTGGACTATTTGACCAAATTCCTCATAACATGGTTTCATGGAATGCCATGATCATTGGATATGCATAAAATGAATTTTCAAAAAATTCTTTAGAAACTCCCAAAAAATATAATTGGTAGTTGTAAAGCTAGCATATTCTTTTCCTATGTCTAAATGAGAGATTTCAAATAGGGTATGCGCATTTGTTGAATTTTAGTGGAAGGGGGAATTTTGTTTGATATTTTGTATATTTTCTTAAAAATGAACTATATTGAATATTACATATACTATCATATTGTCCACTTATACAATGCAATCTATAGGATTATTTTATAATTATTTTACTTTTTACTGACAATTGAGTTACTTTGGTTTAATTGTTTCCCACTATTACAATGCATATGCAAAAAATAAAATAATTTATTATTTCAAATGTACCATCAAACCTTAACTATGATACTATTATTGTTAGTTACAAAGTAATTTAGCTTTTATAAAAATAGAAGTTGCTTCAGACCATATCACCTTCTATTGTAAATATTAAAGACACTCATTGTAAAAAATATGATAACTTAGAAATGCACATTTTCTTAAAACCATGAAGTTGTCAAATGCTTTTTCCTAAGATGAAAAATTAAAGTTCATCATTCTAAATTATTTCCCAAAAAACTATTTTTCTTGTCTCATCATATACAAACATGTATGTTTATGATAACATTCTATTTTTAGATCAACTAAACAAAGTATATTAGCCACAAATCATAAGTCTTTGGAGATTATGAAATGAATCACCCATTATAAAAAATTTACATGAATCAAATAAAAGAATTAATAATTCTTAATGTAGTTGTTAAGGATTGTAATCAAACATAGATATGACACATAATTTACTCTTTAGTAGCATTTTCTAAGTTTGTGACTAATATAAAATTATATAATTGATATCTTATCAAATGAATTTTAACTTTAGTGTCATTGATAAGGTTTACCACAAGTGATTAATGGAATCAATTTGACCATATTATGAATATAATTAAAATATTATTTTAAAAATTATGATGTATCCCTTTGCGTTTCTTTAGGGTTCCTCTTGTTTTAAGTCATATTGACACTTGAAAGACTTATGCCATTTCATCTCTAGCTCTCTCCTAACCCCTTTCAAACCTTCATTCCTTTAGTTTTAGTTTATAAATCTCACGTCCTATTTTATAATTCCATGAATATACAATTGCAATGCCATAAAAATCACAATTTTATTTTTTCACATACACATGCTATTTTTTCTTTCTAACATTAATCTCCAAACCTCATTATGCAAGTTTTGCAAGTTTCATGCATAACTGCTAATTACAACATAAACATAGTTGTGATTTTTTTAACTTCATTATAAATTAGACTAGTTTGGTTTTAATTAAAACTAAACATATTGAGTTCAAGTAAATTAAAAAATATTCACAAATTCACAAATCTATTAGCTATCTCACCAAGCAAAGGGATGCAAAATGACATTAGAAATATCTAACCATAAATGAAACACCTGATCTACACACTTATATAAAATTATATATTGAATCTAGAATACATAATTAAATGGTTAACTTGACACAGACAAAAGATAATACAATTATTCCAAAAAAAGGAACTTCAGAAAATGGCAAGGGTAATTGTGAGCCCTCACCCATTACTATTAATCAAGCATCTTTCCATTTACTTGAAGTATTCCTCACCTTTTATTTTTAAATCTTTTCTCACCATCCTCTAGATTTTTATTTCATACATATGTAGGTTTTATGGAAACAATTCAATTAAATATCCATGTTTTCTTTACATAGACTTTTGACAAATAACCAAACAATGTACATCAATAATGATCTCCATTACACTCCATACATCTAATTTTTCAAAACCAATATCATACTCAAATAATCAATAAAAATAAAACAAAAGAACTTTTTAAAATTGAAAATAAAAACCTATTTTTCACATCACATTCATTCCATGCCATCAATAATCTCCACAAGAACATTCTCATTCTTTAAAATGGAGGAAACATTTGAAAATGAAGTAGAGGTGTAGAACAACACTTCCAACACTAATCTATGTGGGGGAGATAGTGCAGATTCATACAGATCTTTAAACTATTACAATGAAAGAAACACACTCAAATACACGAATAAAATATTAATACCATAACACACATATTTATGTGGGGAAAGCCTTTCTAGGAGAAAAACCCAACAAACCAAAAGAACAGTACTTTGTATTATTAGTAACAAACAATTACATTACAATATCAACACTAAGCTTCTTTGGGTGTTCACAAATCTTCAACAAAAAGCATAATAGTGTCTCAGGAAATTTTCAACTATTTTCTACCAATACACTAAGGCATAGAATGTAATATCATCAACAACAATCAAAGACTAATTCTTACATGCAATCTTTGAAGCAAACTCATTCAGTGTAAAGCTGAGTTAAAAGCAATCATAGCAATTGACAAAGATATTACAACCACCACTCAAGTAGCAAGTCTGCATGAAGATAACTTCTTTGTAACATGGACTCTATTAATTATTGATGGTAGTTATAAAAAATGCAACCACTTTCGTGAACAAATCCACCAACTGCATATATTCAAAATGCATTGCATGTTAAAATCTCCTTCATGCAATCAATAGTTTTAGTCATCGACCACTAAAACAGGTTGAGAGACACACTTATCTCAACAATCTCCCACTTGTTGAAGACATGTCATGAGTCATTTGTAATCAACTACTCAGGGCCCCAAGGCCCATGGAAACAACACACCATTTGAACTTATTTGTGCTCACTGGCTTTGTTAGTGCATCTGCAACATTTCTCAAAGTGTCAACCTTCTCCAATATCACCTTTCCATTTTCTATCATATCACGAACAAAATGAAATCGAGCATCAATGTGCTTTGTTCTATCATGGAAAGTGGGAATCTTTGCTAGGGTATGTGTAGGATCATCATAGAAAAAGTAGGCCCTTAAGTGGCAAAAAATTCAAAAAAATTAGAGTTAGTCAACTTGATGTAAAAATTTGAATAAGTTATATATATTATTTAAAAAATATGTAAGAATAGAATCTATAGAAATTGAATGTAGTTTCTAAACTACTAGGTTTTTTTTTTTTAAATAAAAAAATTATTTGGTGAAAATTTGAAATTTCAATGTAGTCGTGCTTATATTTCAGGGAAAAACTAAGTAGGTGTCTATCTTACCACCCTAACCACAATAACATGATAATATTTTTTTATAAGATATTAGATATAAGTAGAGGACTCATGTCCCAATGTGATGCATATTTTTTGTAATTTTTTTCCAAGTAAATAATTAATTATAATTTTTTTATTACAACTTTTAAAAAATATAAAAAAATTGTATGTCTGACCACCTTAACTTGGTCAAAACTTAATAAAATTCAATTTTTTTTAATCCTATAGTATGCGACACATAGAATGTGACACATGTTTCAGATTCAAAAAATGTGATACTATTTGAAAGCTATAGATGTTTTTTAATCACCCTATCAATTAGGACTTTAGTCATAATTCAAATAGAAAATGAATAATAATTATTTATTAAATTCAAAGTAAAACATAATTTATATTGGTGAAAAGCTGAGAATCTCCTTTAAAAACCCTTTTTATTTCATCAATTTTGGGTTTTTTTTTTGTCAACCACATACCCTACACATACCCATCATATCACCACTTTTTGGCCCATCATCATCCTACACATACTTGCTAAGCAAATAGCACCTTAACTGTCGCAATAAATAGTAACCGATCCAACATCAAAACCAATATCCAAACACAACCTCTTAAGCCAAAAGGCTTCCTTGCAAGCATGAGTAGATACCATGTACTCTTCTTTTTTCATGGACAAAGTGACTACAACCTATCACTTATCCAACTTATAGCACTACCATTCATTGTGAACACATATACATTGGTGGATCTTCTATTGTCAATGTCACTTGCCCAATTTGAATCCACATATCCATGAATACTTATAGAATGTTGAGAACTAGTAGGATAACCATGATAACATAGGGAAAAATCATAAGTACCCTGCAGATATCTAAACACTCTATTTACTGTATCCCAATGTATCCGTCTAGGATTAGCCATATCTCGACTAAGGACTTGCACTGCTTGGGCAATGTCTAGCCTCATAGAAACCATCACATACATAAAAATTCCAACAACTCTCGCATATGGTACTCAAGTCATGTACTCCATCTTAGTAGGAGAAATTAGAGGATCCTCCACAAAAAGCTTCGTCCCCTGCATCACTAGAACAATTGACTGCCTACAAGCTACCATGCACAATCTCTCCAACACTAAATTCACATAGTTGCTCTGGCTTAATCAAAACTTTTTGCTAGCTCTACCTCTTTTGATCTCCATCCCTAGAATATACCTTGTTGTACCTAGATCCTTTACCATGAACTATGCTAACAATTGAGACTTCAAATCTGAAATCAAACTCATACCATTCCCTAAAAATAGCATATCATCTACATGAAATGCAATTATGAGAATGCAACCATTATTAGATTTTTAATATACATAATGGTAAGATTTAGATCTTAGAAATCCCAAAGACAACACAAAGGTGTCAAATTTCTTGTACCACATTCGAGGAGATTGCTTAAGATCATATAAAGACTTCTTCAACTTGCAAACTAGATTTTCTTTACCTTTTACCATGAAATTATTTGGTTGTGACATATAGATCTCTTCCTCCAAATCACCATGAGGGTATGTGCGGGATCATGATGGGCCAAAAAGTGGCAATATGATGGGTATGTGGCTGACGACTATTTTTTTATCCAAAGTTGATGAAACGAAAAGGTTTTTTCAAGGATATTCTTAGCTTTCCACCAATATAAATTATGCTATACTTTGAATTTGATAAGTAATTATTATTCATTTTCTATTCAAATTACGACTAAAGTCCTGATTGATAGGTTGATTAAAAAAATATATAGCTTTCAAACGGTATCACATTTTTTGAATCCAAAACATGTGTCACATACTATGCTTCGCATGCTATATAAATAAGAAAAGAAAAATTGAATTTCATGAATTTTTGACTAAGTTAAGGTGGTCAGACATACGAGATTTTATATTTTTTATATATTTGTAATAAAAAATTCATAATTAATTATTTACTTGGAAAAAAATTACAAAAAAAATGCATCACATCAGGGCATGAGTCCTCTACTTATATCTAAAATCTTTAAAAAAAATAGTATTATTTTATTGTGGTTAGGGTGGTCAGACAAACACCTACTTTTTATTTTTTCCCTGAAATTTAAGTACCATTGCATTGAAATTTCAAATTTTCACCAAATAGATTTTTTTTTTTTAAAAACAACCTAGTAGTTTAGAAACTACATTCAATTTTCTACATATTCTATTCTTACATATTTTGAAAATAATATAGATAACTTATTCAAATTTTTACGTCAAGTTTCCTAACTTTGATTTTTCTGAGTTTTTTGCCACTTAAGAGCCTATTTTTTCCATGATGATCCTGCACATACCCATGAAGAAATGTTATCTTTATCCATTTGTTCCACTTCTAGATCATATGTTACTACAAATGATAACAGGAACTAAATAGATGTCAACTTTGCAACAAGAGCAAATATCTCACCATAGTCAATTCCCTCCACTTGAGAATACCCCTTTGTGGCCAACTGTGCCTTGTGCTTTTCAACACTACATTAAAGACCACATTTCTTCTTGAACACCCATTTACATCTAACATGTTTCCATCCTTTAGGAAAAGGTACCAGATCCCATGTACCATTTTTCTTCAAATTAGCCATTTCTTCGTCGATGGCTTTCATCCAAGAATATGCATCACTCATACCCATAGCCTCTCTAATAGTCTTAGGCTCAACATTGTTAGAAATCAAAGTAGAAACACAACTGGAATCCAATAGTGAATACAAAATCTTTCTGGTGGCCCCCTTACATGTGTAGATCTCTTGAATTGTTGAGGTTTAGGTTCTTCTTTAGAACTTTGAGAGCTGCTAGGGCTCTCCTCATCCCTAGGTCCAATAGGACTACGTAGTTCAGTTTTCATTAGAGTAAGTGGAATTTGAACTACCCCCTTCTTCTTCTTCTCCTCTTTCTCTAGTTGCAACTCAAATGTGGAAGGTTTCAACTCTTGAAATAATACACTTTTTCTATGGAGAACCTTTTTAGCCACTAAATCCCAAAGCTTGCACCCCTTGTCATTAACACCATAGCTAATAAGGATACACTTAGCTGCCTTGTTCTCCAACTTAGACCTCTTTACACTCAAAACATGAGCATAAGCTTCACAACCAAAAAATTTGAGATGTCTCATCAAAGGCTTCTTATAGGACCATGCCTCCATGGGTGTCTTTTCAACAAGAGATAATGTAGGTGTTTTTTTTATCAGATAACATGCAGTGGCTATAATTTTAGCCCAAAACTTCTACTCAAGGCCAACACCACTCCACATAATCCTAAACCTCTCCATTAGTGTCTTATTCATCCTCTCTGTAACTCCATTTGCTATGATGTGTATGGAGTTGTACTGTCTCTCAATCACATGCTCCTTACAAAACCTATGAAATTCTACCAAAAAAACCTAACCAATGTTATTAGACCTCAAACATTTAATCTTTCTATCATTATGATTTTCAACCAAAGCCTTAAACTTCTTAAACCGATTAAAGACTTCATATTTACTCTTGAGGAAATAAAAAAATGTCCTACTATAATCATCTATGAAAGCCACAAAATATACAGATTTTATAAATGAAGGAACATTCACATGACCAAACACATTTGCATGAACATAGTCCAAAACCCCAAAAGACTTATGAGAACTGGAATAAAATGAGACATGGTTTTTTTAACATATACGCAATGTTCACAATTGTATAACTTGAGGTTGAAATCATCAAGACCTTCAACAAGGATTTTATTTTTCAAGGCTCTAAGACCCTTCTCACCAATATGACTAAGTCATTGGTGCCATAACATTGTCTTCTCCATTGGAAGCTTCATCTCCAAAGCGTTTGCACCTTTAGGTACCTAGAAAGAACAACCATAAGATGTACAAACAATAGAATTCTTCATTACTAGATTTGACGATGAGGATGAAGAATCCAAAGGCCTTTTCTTTGGAATATCAGAAGAACTATTGCACTAAATAGTGTATTCATCTAGCTTGTATAGAGTGTTGATCTAAACACCGTTAGCCAACACCATAGATCCTCTTGTCATCTTACATCCTCCATTTAAGAAAACAACTTGTGCACCCTCATTAATCAACTTACAAAAATAAGGTTTCATGCCAAACCTGGGATATGAAACACACCATCAATCTCCTTCACTCTAGCATCAGGGAATCTAATCTTGATTCTTCCATGACCCACAATCTTCATATGAGAGTCGTCACCCAAATACACCTTCCCACCAACATACTCTTAATACTTTGAGAACCAACCCCTATGCAAGGTCATGTAGAAAGAAGTACCTGTGCCTATTAACCACACATCTTTTGATGCATGTGTTGTCAAGGTTGTGACAAAAGAGTTAGATACATCATCCTGAGAGGATTTATTAGAGTCAAAATCAGAGAAGTTCTTTTTAGGTCATTCTTTTTCTTCTCCTCACAATCTTTATGGAAATGAGAAAATTTTCCATAGTTCCAACATTTTTCCTTGGATGCACTAAGATACTTAGATCTCCCCAAAGATTTTGATGTTGACTTGTAGCCCTTTTTATTTCCTTTCTCTTTAGGTCTAGCACGAACAACAAAGGATTCCTTGGCCATCTTAGAATATTTCCTATGCATCTTTTCAAACAACATTGATGGAACCACATCATCCATTTTGACACTAGTGGTAGTACTTCCAATAGCCATAACTAGGTGATCCCATCATTCTAGAAAAAAACATAACAAAATCATACAATGATCCTCATCTTCAATCTTGTCACC
This sequence comes from Sequoia sempervirens, assembly GCA_007258455.2. Taxonomy (NCBI): domain Eukaryota; kingdom Viridiplantae; phylum Streptophyta; class Pinopsida; order Cupressales; family Cupressaceae; genus Sequoia; species Sequoia sempervirens. The sequence continues at coordinate 67,205,753 of VDFB02000017.1, forward strand.
AATAGAACCCAATAGAGTAATCAGCATGTTAAATGCATTCAGGTGAACTGCAATGGACCATCCATCTTCCATATCTAGAGATTACAATTTCTTTCATAGGAATAACTTGTTTACCAGGGATTTAGCCTAATAAACATCTCCAAGCTTCTTCCAAAGAGATTTTACAGTCTTCTCTGCATGGACATTCAGTAGCACTAAATTAGCCAAACAAAGTCTAACCAAATCCTTAGCTTTTTTATCCTTCAAATCCCATTCTTCCTAAGTCATATTGGTTGGTTTTGTTTCAGATATTGCAACCGAAAAATACCTATTAACGAGCATATCCTCCATCTTCAACTTCCATAACTCAAAGTTTCTACCATTAAACTTATTCATCTCAATTCTATTGGATGTGCTTGCCATCTTTTCTTTTTGTAACAAGATTTTGAAATGCTTCTGCATAGACTCTAGGCACTAAAACAAAGAGTAGTACAAAAGATTTGCTACCCAACAATGGGACCAAAAATGGCTAATGTTTTGATACCAATTGAAAGGAAGAAAAGGTGTGAAACAATGCTTCCAACACTAATCTGCATGGGGGAGATAGTGCAGATTCATACAAATCTTTAAACTGTTACAATGAAAGAAACACATTCAAATACACACATAATATAATAAAACCATAAAGCACATATTTACATGGGGAAAGCATTTCCGGGTAAAACCCCACACACCAAAAGCACAATACTTTGTATTATCAATAACAAACAACTACAATACAATATCAACACTATGCTTCTCCAGGTGTTCACTAATCTTCAATAAAAAGCATAACAATGTCTTAGGAATTTTTCAACTCTTTTCTACCAATACACTAAGGCATAGAATGTATTATCATCAATAGCAATTAAAGAATACTTCTAGCATTTAATCTTCAAAGAAAAATCAAAGTGTAAAGCTGAGTTAAAACCAATTGCAACAACTGATGGAGATATAACAACCACCACTCAAGTAGGGAGTCTACATGAAGATAATTTTGTTGTAACTGGACTCTATTAATTATCAACAGTTATTACAAACAACCACCTCCATGAATAGATCTACTACTAACTAAATACATCTAAAATGCATTGCATATTAAAATATCCTTCATGCGATCAACAGTTTTAATCATCCACCACTGAAATAGGTTGAGACACACACTTATCTCAACAACATTCTCTCACAACAATTTCTCTTAAATTGCATTCGATTGACAATGTTCCAAATAACTCTAATAATTATTCTAGGGGAAGTGTATAACAACAAATCAAAATCAATTACTAACTCTTTCACTATGATGTAGATAAATAATTTTTTTCCCTCCTTTAACATATCACTAAGTAAATATCAATAATCTTTGAAATACTGTACTGGTTTCACCTCCCAAACCAATTTATCAACCTTTGCGTAGATCTTCTATGTCTGTGGATGTGATTTGTCTCCTTTAAAAAAGGCATGTACCATTTCATGGCCTTCAATCCAACTACATTTAGAGATGTTTTTAATTCCTTTTTTCTTTCACCAATCTCCTTACCATTTGAACCTCACAGCCTACATAGATGCTTCAGAGAAAGAACATATTTTGCAGAAATTTTAGGATCCAAATAGAAAAGAAATGTCGCCGTAAATACTCCTAGGCACATATGATTTGTAGACACCAAGAAAACACATCTACACAACCACTACAAGTTTAACTGGCATCTTAATGTTAAAAGTTTAGGGCATCCTCAAGATAAACAACACGAAGAAGAAGGTCAACCATGCACACACAAATATCAAATGTAGGTGGGTTAAACCTGATTGAAGCATGTATAGGACTCATCCACTTAACCTGCATTGCTACATGCAAATAGAACACATGCAAAGGTTATCATATCAGGATATGTTCCAGAGTGCTTCAATAATCCGAAGCTTTTGAGAGCATCCTTGCAAAATCCATTTTGTATATATCCTCCAATCATTACATTCCATGATACTACATTCCTTTGAGGCTTTTTGTCAAATAGTTCATGTTCCTTGTGTATGCTTCAACCTGTCTACTTGACTATAGCCAACTATAATATCTTTAAAAAATACCCCTTCCATTACATGCTTTGGTGGATGTCCATAGCCTGTTCCAAAGCTCCTATTTTGCCACTTGTGGGGAGGATGTTCTATTTATAGCTTCCAATTGTATTTGGTTAGATGTTTCTAAAGCCTCGTCAACAAATTCATTTTGTGCATATGCTACAATCATGGAATTCCATGAGACAACATTTTTCTAGGAATTTTTTTAAACAGTGCCTGTGCCTTGTCTATGATTCCACATGTTTTTTCATACATGCGTACTACAACTACTATGAAAAAATTAATTTCCTCTTTATTATTTGATGGATGTTTATACCCTATTCCAAAGCTCCCATTTTGGCATAGGTTGGGAGGATGTTGGAAGTTGCAAATTCTGGCTTTATGCTTTCTAATTGCATTTTCTTTAAAGTTACAAAATCCTTTTCAAGGAATCTATTTTGTGGATGTTTGACAACCATTGCAGTCAACAAAAATACATTTCTTTGGCACATTATGTAAAAACCTCGGGTGCCTTATCCATGCTTCCACATTTTGCATGCATATCTACTGGAGCAGCTGCAACTACTAAATCCAACAAAATTTCTCTATCTGTTATGCTTTTATTGTTGCCCATACCCTATTCCAAAGCTCAAATTTTGGTGCAGGCTAGGAGGAGCTAGAAAAGGTTGCAGAGCCTGGCTTTGTTGATAAAAATTGCATAAACAAATGAAAGAAGAAATTAAAATATTTAAACAAACATAGAAGAAGAACAAAAATTTTATAGCAGTTCACCCAATAATGGCTACATCCACTTTTAAGGATTATCTCTTTTATTAATTCTAAATACAATACATATTCAAGAAATATCCAATATTTATAAATCAGTCTCATCTCTAATAAATGGAAAAATCCATCAAAAAGGACAACTTCTAATTTTGCAAATATCTGTAAAAAGAAGTTTGTTGCAAAAGGCATCATTTTCGAATACAGGATAGAAATTTCCAATCATAATTAGAAAGATTATTTGGGATTCATCACCCAACAATCTCCCACTTGAAGACTGAAAAGTTGCTTGGAGATATCCCCTACATTTCCAATCCAATCATCACTTTGAAAACAAGCCCACATTGCAGGGCTTCAACCTTTGTTCAAGGACACTTCGTATAAATCATTTCCAGGCTTCCCAATCAATTGCAACACCTTCCTTTTACAAAATTTTGAACATTGCTTTCTTCCATGTCTTCTCCTTTGTCAATAACTGATCCAAACCAAATGAAATTGCTTCCTCTACATTTTCAACAATCGTATTTTCATCATCAACAACGAAAAATGTTGCAAGCCTCCTATTCTTTGTAACAAGCCTTTGAATTGCTTCATGCTGCAATTCAAGTTCCTCTGTTTTGTCCTCTAGGGCATCCACAAATTTCTTTTAAACTTGAAAATCTACACTCCTTAGCCTCCAAATAATTGCACACAAATCTTGAGATAAGGAAGCCAATGACTCATGCGACATGTTGGCAATCTTGGACTCCAAAAACCCTATCTCCATCTTGAGTGCATGCACCTACTAAAGCACATAAATCTAAGAATCTACATCCTCCTTTCGAATCAAGGAAAATGCATTTGTGGAATCCTCATTAGCATACACCTGATCATGCTCCACTCAACTACCCTGTCCAAGAAATTGGCGTATAATTCTAGTGCTTCCTTCATGATGACTATACTCATGCTTGGAATGCACTACATAGAGATTGAAAATGGCGTTATCTATTTGCTTGTTCCTACAAAAATCTTTTCCTCTACTCCCAGCAGAAAGGAACCATTGGCCATGATGAAGGTTATTATTTAAAGTGAATCTATTTATTGAATCCTTTTTCTGTGAGGTCTTCACAGCTTCTCCCTAATTGACAGCTAGCAAAGGTGACAGAGTAATTCCTTTGAGAAAACAGATGGAAATTAAGGCCTCCTTTCTGCCACTGTAAGACTTGGACTCCATTGCTATTTGAAATAGCTTAGCATAGGATTCCAAATTTAGAACCCCCTTGCTGTCATTCACTTTTTTCATCCATAGGGGCTCGTCAGTATCTTCCATGCATACCAAATCCTCCATTGGATTCATTTGTAGCTCTACAATTTGAGATTTTTCCAACTCTGTGAATTCCTTCACACCAATGGGCTTTGCCATTGTAGGCCCTAAGACCTCCATAATGACTAACATCTTCTCCATCACCAACATGCTTGTTGTCCATGCATTTGAGCTCTTAGCTTCTTTCATTTTATTAGGTTAATCTTCTTTCTGTTTATCACTTCCCTCTATAGTGTCCATCTTCTCGCATAGGGTACATGACTTCACAACCCTTTCATCTTCTTCTATAGTGGAATTCTTGTCTCTCATAGACGTTTGTTCATCTCTTACCCATGTGTTCTCTCTAGAATTAGGAACACAAAATAATAGATGGTGATCCCATACCTCCACTTGGGCATCTCATGGTATTTGCACAAAGGACATATCCTCATACTTATTTGTGTGCAAGAGGTCCCACACTTTCTTTTTCTCATTTGCAACAATGGAAGATTGTATAGCCATATGCTCCTATTTCACAATTGGCTAGATGACTTCTCCCATGACAATATCTTCACTGACCTCCTCATCTGGTTTCGAGCTAGAATCTTTACCTGCACATCTTTTTCGTCATAAATTTTGAGACCTAGCTTCAACATCCTATGAATTATAGAAGCAAAGGTATCTGGATCATGGAGGCAGAAGCCATAAGTGAGAAAAACCATTTGAATAGATGAGCAATACCAGGTCCTTTATAGAATTTCCACTCTTATCTGCCTCTTCCCTCTTCTATAACTCCTCCATGATAGCTTTCCTATGTTGTGCATCACATGTGCATTCAAGAAGTGATCTAAGTTCAATTGTGAGATCTTTTAAGAACTCTTCCTGTGTAGATTTAATTCCAAGCCCAACATCCTTCTCCTCTTCCACTGAATCTTTTTTATTTATCTAGCCATCCCACCAATGTACATGACGTTTCATTGTAGTTTTCACATCAACTTCCATTACTGTTGTATTCTCTGTTTCCTTCAACCTTTGTAGGCTCTCTGATTCTTCTAGCATGTCAAAATCCTCACCTCCCAAATCTTGTGGAGGCCTTTCCCACACATACCTCACTTGGGTAGTGCTTAGGGAATTAGGATCAACATTATTCATAATAACTTCTATGGCAATATCAATAGCCAAATAGATAGGAGATTCATCTACTTCCATTGGCACAATTTCATCTATCTTTGGGTGACTGTCTGCAATTGTCACCGCAACTCCCAGTTCATCAAAAATATCTTCATGACCACATGAAAAAAAACATGAGAGCTCAAGCCCAATCATCCAAAGCTTCTACATCTATTTTCCTGGAAATTCTCCACAATTTCCAAAATAACTTTTTCACCAAATCTTTGATACCAATTGTTGATAAAAATTGTAGAAACAAATGAAAGAAGAAATTAAAATATTTAAACAAACAGAAAAGAAGAACACAATATTTATAGTGGTTCACTCAATAATGGCTATGTCCAATTTCAAGGATTATCTCTTTTATTAATTATAAATACAATACATATTCAAGCAGTAGCCAATATTTATAAATTAGTCTCATCTCCAATAAATGGAAAAATCCAACAAAAAGGACAACTTCTAATTTTGTGAATACATGCAAAAAGAAGTCAATTGCAAAAGGCATCCTTTTTGAATATGGGAGAGAAATTTCCAATCATAATTAGAAAGATTATTTGGAATTCACCACCCAACAAGATTTACACTTGCCAATTGCATTTGCTTGAAAGTTACTAAAGCCTTTCCGTAAAATCCATTTTGTGCATATACTGCAATTATGGAATTCCATGAGACTGTGTTTCTCATAGGAATTTGATTAAACACTTCACATGCCTTGTGTATCATCTATGTGATGTAGTAAAAGTGTGTGTTGCAACAATGCACACATGTATAATCTATTTAGGATGATGGATGGTGAGCACGATTTCTCTTTAATGAAATAGGATTGGAACTAAAAAAAAGTCTAGTAGTCTACTATCGTAGATTCATTTTAACTCTCGGTATTTTCCTTGATTAAATTCTATCATGCAACAAATTCAGGACCAATGGTTATCATTAGTAGAACAATCTACAAAAAATTCCATAAATCTAGAAATTTGCCATCAATGGGAAAAGAACCCATAAAAAATATAAGTCAACACTCAATGCATGTACTTATACATATCAAATCTTCCATGAAGAACAAGGTCTCTGACAATTTTCCAAACGTTAGTAGACAAGGGAGAGATCTGTTGTGAAGGATGGAAGTCTCGAATGAAAAGGAAAAAAATGACTAATAAGAGATCTAGTGTAGCCAAATAATAGAGAGAAACAAACACAAATGATTTTGAGAGAATTTGTTTGAGAAAATTATATTTAAGCTAATATATTAATATATTAAAGAGTACAATTTGATATATGTATAGAGGATATATTAATTTAATTTTTCATTTTTGTGCATATAATATTTTTTGTGGACATATATAATCTGAAATACAATCTTGAAATACATACAATATTGTCTATAATATTTAAAAAATGTTTATATTACATATTTTCTTATAATCAATTGAAAGAAAGATTTGTAAAAATTTCAATTTTATTTAGATTGCAGTTAGTAATTTTCTATCATTCTATCAAATAATTCTAGAATAAGTTTTTTTCGTGTTCACTTTTGGTTCCTATACACATTGAAACAAGAAGTTAGTGTACTTATATCATAAAGGAAAGGTTGGTCTTATATTGAAGTTATATATAATAAAAGATAAAAAGTTCATGGTATTCAAAGGAACTAAAGATGAGAAAATATAATATTGGTAACATGGAATTTTTTGATGCATTGATATATGATTGTTAAGCATTGTCCATGTACACCATGAAGTTGTGAATATATTAGTTTAGATATAATTTTTGTAAAGCATATATTGTGAAGATGATAATGAGAAGAATAAATTAAAATTTTATTTACATAAGGTTGAATTAAAATTTGCATAACTAAACTAATTATAGTGAGAGTAGATGTAGTTAAGACTCTTTTCTTCTCCTAATAGTTATGTATAGATTTTTTTTATTCTTGAATATCAATCAAAAGAAAATGGTGGTTCTATCTAAAGTACCTTTATCGATTTAACTTTAGATAAAGTTATAAAATTTATAAAAGTTAAGTCTTTCCTTTTTGTTTTACTAGTATCAATTATTTCCTTGTTGAGTGTTAATCATATGAATTTTTGTATAGTAATTTACCATGTCATGGATAGTGTTATTTGTCTACAATTTAGCATTATAGATATTGTATAGGTATAATTTTTGGATTCATGCAGGTTTCATGGTGGACCATTATATTATCAAATTGCACCATTATATTCTGAAAGGAATAATTTTGTTGCTTCTATGCTTGTGAGATAGAATAACAATCTTCACTCTCTCTCATTTAAGGAAACCCTAGAGATGTCTATTCAATGCTACAATGAGAGAAATATATCTTGCAATATGGTTGTCCTAGGTTATGATTAATGACTAAAGAGGGGTTATCCAGCTAGCTAGGTCTTGGAAAGACAAATGAAATGAAGGATGTAATGCTTAAACGTAATATGATTCAATCTTTCACTAAATGACCTAAACATGTATATAAAACAAAACAAAAAGCTGAGAGATGAAAGGTGTGTAATTGGAAAGGAGACTGGATGAAGGTCTGAAATTTTAAAAACACTGATTTTGAGACTGATTGAGACTCATATTATAGCCTAGGTGATTTAGTCCCAAATAGGGTTTTTTGCACCAAAATTGGAATATAATAGTGTTGATTCTAGATCTCTTGAAACCCTAAAAAATGGTTGTACTAGGAGTCATATTCCCAAGGTGGCGTATCAGTCTGAGTGTGCTCTTTCAGAGGGTTAAGGTCTAATTCTACTCTCCAATCTCTTTTCTTCCTACCACACTTTGTTTCCAAATCTGAAACCCTGATTTCAGACCTATAGACGTATTTCCGTGACCTTGCAAGTGAGGAGACAACTCCAAAAACTTCCTTCATGTTTCTAACCCAATCTTGAAAGATCCTTCAATCTCCAAGACACCTAGATATGCAACTACACATGTAGAGAGAGAAAAACTTGTTGATTGTTAGAGAATGGGGGTTTGCCTTGGTCAAACCCCTTTGAGGTAATTAAACCAAATGATGAGATAATGAAATAAGGACATGAAACATGAAACATGAAACATAAACAATGGTACCTTGAATGATGTCTTGTAAATCTGCACAATCTAACATGAAGTGGCCTTGAAGGATGAAGATCTTGACCTTGAATATGGATGTGAAACTATGCTTGTAAAGGTATCTTCAATGCTACATCACAACACTAGCTCAAAAACATTCTTGATTGTTGATGATCTTGACTTGATGATGGATCTTGAATTTGTAGAACAATTGATGAAGAAATATTCCCTTGAATGCCTTAGAAATGATCTTGATGCTCTTGTGAAGTCTTGGAATGCTTAAATCTTGATTGCTTAGGATAATAACATGAAGGCTTAATGAAATAATGATTTGAGACCTTGTTTATATAGGTATTCCATCTAATATCCCATTTATTAGATCCGAGAGGCTGACATTCATAAAATTTAAATTTAAATCCTGATTTCTCACTCAAAACCCTAAAATGGATACCAAATGGGACTCATACACCATCTATGGTGTATGGGTCCTACAAGGCCTTTCTAGAGAGAGAAAATGTCAAGGGGGAAGAGAAATTAAGTCTATTTGTTGATCTTGTTAGGATTTTGGTTGAAATAATCCTCAATATTCATAATATAGGGTCTTAGGGGCCTATTAATGATTATATAGAGGTCATAACTGCAAGAGGGCCTAGAACTAAATGTGAAAGTGTAAATAAATATACTTTACAACATCAAATGAAGGAAAAATTAGGTATATTTAGCTTAAAAGGGCCCTAAATCCAATGTGAATGTGTACAACACATTAAAACACTAGATTAAGGCAAAATTAAGTCCAAGTGCCCTAAATTTAATGTGAAGGTTTAAATGAATACACTTTACAACATTAAATTAAGGAAAATTTAGGTTAAAAATATTTATTTTAAAGGTCCTTAAATCCAATTTGAATGTATAAAACATGTTACAACACTAGATCAAGGTGTCCTTAGGTTCATTTTAAAGTTAATCATTCCCAAGTTAAGTGTGAAAATGTAAACGATGATATTTTTCTACACTACATATACAAAGGGACATCAAGCAATAAATAGAGCTAACTAGGGTAGTCGTGTAGGGTCCAATTGTTGTTATAACTCAAGTGTGCTAATAATATTCAATCTTGCCACATATTTATAATATATATTATAAATAATTAATCCACATGTAAATAAAAATAACCAAATATTGGTCAAGATAGACTCATACTTGAACAAATGAGAACCTAAGAATGTTATATTAAAAACATAAATACATTAATTAACAAGTGAAATAAATAATTTTTTGTTTCAAACAAAATGTCATAACTATCCACTATAAATGTGTCGTATATAGAATAAGATGCCCATTTAAACAAGTACATTTTTCATGGTGAAAAAATATTATTCTTATGTGTACTACTGTTTGGGTAGTAATGTATATGCATTGGAGTATTTCATATTAATAGTTTGTACTATCACAAATATAAAAGGTAACCACAATAAATTCCTTTCATTTTCTCATGGAATGTGAAGGATTGTCAAAAAATTTAGTGTTTAACTATTAGTCCATTGGTGTTGAAATAAGTAGTATTTTAAATAATAATGTGTTGTTTTTCTAATAAGTAGTTTTTTGTTCAACTATTGGTCCATTTGTGTTGGATATAAAAGTTAGACATAAAAAAATTATGTTTACCAATAGGTATTTTATACATTTAGGTTGCATATAAGTTGTATTTTAAATGAAAAAATGGTATTCTACTAGTTCAACACATGATAATTTTTTGTTTGACTACTAGGGATATCATGATTAAGTTTTGATCAAACCTTTAAAAAATTAATTATTGGACAGTTCTCAATAGATGTGCTGATGTGGCAAGTTATGCGATGATTCATACCTCCAAACCATACTTGTAGATATGTAAGAGGCCAATTCCCATTTCTAAAAAATTGGAGGCACTACGATATTCCATACAACCACTACATTCTCATAAAGTTAGCCCACACGATTATTGGCACATATCCACTATTTATAAAATATCTACTACCTCTCCAAGGAACCTATTTACAAGAATTTCTTGAATCATGTTTTTTGTTGGAATGATTCATTGGCCTCTACATACAAAGAGTTATTGGGGAAGTTGGTCAACATGATTATCAATATTTGATTTTATGTGTGTTTTAAATATTGCAACACTAAGTGCAATAGGGAGATTTAATAGTTTGAGAATTACTTTTGTTGGTGCCCTCATTAAATAATTTATAGAAAATAGATGTATTTAGTGGTTATTTTTCTTCCATCTATTAATAGTAGTATATTTATGGGTATGTGCAGGATCATGGAAAAAATAGGCCTATAAGTGGCAAAAAAAATAGAAAAATTAGAGTTAGGCAACTTGACGTAAAAAAATGAATAAGTTATCTATATTATTTCAAAAATATGTAAGAATAGAATTTGTAGGAAATTGAATGTAGTTTCTAAACTACTAGGTTTTTTTTAAAAAAAAATATCTATTTGGTGAAAATTTGAAATTTCAATGTAATAGTACTTAAATTTTAGGGAAAAATAAGAAGTGTTTGTCTGACCACCCTAACCACAATAAAATGATAATACCTTTTTATAAGATTTTAGATATAGGTAGAGGACTCATGTTTTGATGTGATGGATATTTTTTTGTATTTTTTTTCCAAGTAAACAATTAATTATGAAATTTGTATTACAACTTTTAAAAAATATAAAAAAACTTGTATGTCTGACCACCTTAACTTGGTCGAAACTTCATGAAATCCAATTTTATTTTTTAATCCTATATTATGTGAAGCATAGAATGTGACACATGTTTTGGATTCAAAAAATGTGATACCATTGGAAAGCTATAGATGTTTTTCAATCAGTCTCTCAATCGGGACTTTAGTCGTAATTTGAATAGAAAATGAATAATAATTACTTGTTCAATTCAAAGTAAAGAATAATTTATATCGGTGGAAATATGAGAATCTCCTTTAAAAACCCTTTTCATTTCATCAATTTTGGGTGAAAAAAAAAAGTTGTTAGCCACATACCCATCATATTGCAACTTTTTGGGCCATCATGATCCTGCACATACCCTTATGCACCTCATTTGTATTTATCAATCCTATTCAACTATTTCTATATTACATGTTTTTTAATGCATGAAAAATGTTTATTTGACTTTGAGTGTCACCCTATTGATAGAAAATTATTTGTAATGTCATGATTGTAGTGATTTTTTAGTATAGAAATTTGGCATATAAGTGTGATTTATAGATATTCTTTTCCATAATAGGTGTTATCTATTCCTAGTCACCTACAAGAGTGATAAATGTGCCATTCAAGAATAGGTACATTTTTGGTGTGGAAAATATTCATCTAATATAATACCTATTTTTAGTAGTATTTTATTTCCCTATAAATCTCATTTCATAGATTAGGAGGTATTTTACATGTCTTATGCCTTCTTGAGATTGTTGATGGTATTGTCATTAATGTTAGTAGCCTGACAGTGTGTGGATGGTTGCATACGTTGCAATCAATATGTTGATTAGAAGTATTATGAATTGTATTGTAGGAAAAATAATCCATTTTTTACACATAATTTGGGAATAAATATTAAATAAAAAGGACTAAATTATGACTTATTCTAGTGCTATAATATATATTTTACATATTCACATTAAGCTTAGGGATTTGTTAATTAAAATGGACTTAATTGTGCCTTATTTATCGTGATGTAAGGTGTACCTTTATAATTTCACACTTATATTGGGCTTTATTAATTAATTGAGGTTAACTATGCCTTAATTGCCCCCTTTAGTACAAATCCAAGCCTAATTAATTACAATTTTTGAAGAGGAAACCCAACATTCATGAATGCCATGAAATAAAACTTTGTGGACAAGAAAAAAGTACCACTTTTTGGTTGTTTGATTTTAGAATAATTGATCACAAATTTGACTTAATTAGGATTTTATTTGGTGTTGTGAGGTGTTTTTCAAATCCACACTAGGTTTTGGACCCTTGAAAATTGAATAAAATGCATCTAACGATGTCTTGCGAAGGTGTTGTAAAATACTTTTACGTCTCTCTAGACTTAATGAACCCATTTTCCCTTAATTCAACATTGTAAAATATATTTAACTATATCCTCACATTAATCTAGAAGTCTTGTGAATTAAACATAATATTAATCTAGTGTTGTAATGTGTCTTAAACATTCACATTAGATTTTGTGCCTTTCTAGGCTATGTGGACCTCATTTTAGTGTTGTATGGTATATTTAATCATACTTTCACATTGAAGTTTGTCTATGAAGCCCTAATTGACCTTTACATCATCATTAATAGGCCCCTATTTCCCCATATTGTACATCCTAAAGCATGGATTGATCAAATAACTGACTAGAATAATCTAGAAACTTGATTTTCTTATCTCTCAACCTTCCAACCATCAAAATGGCCCCCATGGGATCCATTCGCCATTAGGGGTGAATCAGTCCCATCCAGGTGGGACCCATTCACCCTTGATGGCGAATGAGCCCCATTTGAGCCGTTTTCAAGGTTTGATTGGGAAAACTTGGATTTTAAGTTTTATTTTCTTTCATGTCAGCCTTAGGGATCCAATTAATGAGAAAATAAGTGAATTTCCTATAAGTACAAGTCTATAAACCCTAAATAATAACAAATTTTCATTATTCATCCACCAATCTTCCACCTCAACTCAAGCAAGCTAGGGTTTTAACATTCCAAGTCATTCAAGATCAATTTTCAGACATTGAAAGGAAAAATATTCATGTCTTGTTGTAGAAATTAAAGATCAATCTTCATGGAAAGGAATTAGCTCCATTGTTTCATGCTTCATTACATCCTTTCTTCATATTGTCGTAATTACCTAAAAAGGGGTTTGACCAAGGCAAACCCGTATGCCCTAACATCCAACATTTCTCCTTCTCTTCTTGTGCATTTGAAAATTTAGGCATATTGAAGGCTTGGAAATCATTGAAGAATAGGTTGAAGACTTGTTGAAGTTCTCTTATTCATGTGAAAAGTTAAAATATCAACAAAAAGTCACTTTCAGTGTCAGAAATCAAACTTTCAAAGGTGGACACCTGTTTGGAACTGAGTGAAGACCAAAGACCTTAGTTTCCACTTTTGGATTTCCAAAAATTCAAAAGTGGACTAATTTTCCATTTATGAAAAATGAGTCCCATTGCTAGCCCTTTTTTTTTTTTTCATTTTTGGATACCCATTTGTCTGAAACGGGCTCTAAAACAGTTTCCTAGGGGACTAATTCGCCCAGAGTGGCGAATGAGTTTTTGCAGGACAAATTTCTAGCATCAGTAGCATTTTATAATTCATTTCCAATCTCCAAAAAGATCTCAAGTGCACACATTCAGTTTCATCTATTTCTGTTATAATTTACTATTCATTTCTACGTGTTTTCGCATATCACAATGTGATTTCTAGAACTTTGCATATCTTAAGTTTTTCATTAATAATCAACATCTCTTTTCAATTCACTACATCTATATCATCTCATCTAGGCACATTACACCCGTATCACATCATTATTGAGTGTAGAAATTGCCCATTTTGGCCCATTTCTCTCCTTTTAGGTGAAATCCTAGAAGTGCAAGAGAAACCTAGGTTGCAAAAAAATTGTCTACATTTTGGTGAAACTACTTTTCAAATATCTTATTTTCTGATTTAGAGTCCATTTTCATCCTAGTCCTAGCTTGCATTGACTTTGCATTGGAGTTGCATTGGTTTATTTGCATCTAGGGTTTCAAATTTTTGCATTAGTGAAAAGCTCATTTAGCTTGCATTTTTGCATATAATTTCCTTGATTTTTTTTGAAATTATGCATCTACATCTTAAGTCTTTATCATATAACATGAAAGGCCTAAAAATAAAATTGAAACCATCTATTTTTTAAAAAAAAAACCCTTACAAGGATTTATTTTCCATCCTGGGCAAATTAGTCCCAGTCTAGATTTTTAACTATCTATTACAAAGTTAGAAACCTCATTTTTGTGCTTCTGAAGGCTCCTAGTATCATATACTATAAGTATAGAAAGTTTTGGGAACATTTTTTTAATGCATTTAGCTCAAAAAAATCCTTTTAAACTGCTCATTTTTCAAATAATTTCCATTTCCAACATTCTTAGATCTGAAAATGTTCACATTTCTGAAATTTTGCATAACATGGCTAAAAGTACTTTTCACTTTTGGTTACACAATGTTTCTATTCATAAAAAAATGCATGAGATTGATAAAAGTGCTTTTCATTCTTGCATATACATTATTTACATTCTTAAAATTTTGAATATATTGGATAAAAATGTTTTGCATCTTTAGATATACATTGTTTACATTGCTAAAATAGTGCATAAAATGGTTACAAGTGCTTTTCATTTTTTCTCAAAAAATATTAGTATCTTACATATTTAGACATTCTAAGAAACATTTTCTATCCACTCTCTATGCGAGTGTTTTAGTGAAAGAGAATACAACCTTGGAAATTCCTCATGATCATATTTGTTCTCCTAATATCTCCCCTATTGGACAAGAAGATATTTTGGTGTTAGAAGAACCAATTAATAATACTTATGAAAATCCTACTTGTTTATCTCCTTTCACCTCTCTTAGTGGACAAGGCATTCATAACCAACATAACACAACCATAGGTAATCATGAAACTAACATTTGTTCTTCTCCTAGTATCTCTCCTAGTTGTGAAGAAGATGCTTTGATGTTAGAAAACATAATAAATGATGCTTGAATGAGAATCTTATTTGTCCCTCTTCACCTAGGAAAAACCTTATTGAGCAAGAAACTTCAATCATTGACCGTTCCCTTACTTGCAATGAAGTCATTTTAGAGGAACGAATCTGTAAATGTCAAGAACACTTGATTTGTAGTTCTCCTAAAAACTCTCATCCTAGGAAGAATATCATGGTGAAAGAAAACGACAACAATAGTAGTGTGTCCTCCTTAGATCAAAAGGTGATTATAGATTTCCCTTTATTACATGACCATCAAACCAAGACCACTGAGGTTATGACTATGCATGCATCTATTCAATCCCCCTTGCTCAATGGAACTCATACATACCCCATGGGACATCCTAAGAACCCTCTAAGTCTTTACCCACCTCCACACAAACAACAAAATCAAAGCCAACCTAAACTAATTCTTTACCCACCATTACACAAACTTGAAACACAACACCAACCTGAATTCACCCTTTACCTACCTTAGAATAAGGTGTCACAAGAACTAAGTCCTTGTACCATTGCTCATACATACAACACTCAAAACAATCCATCACCACTAAAACCAACCCTAACTTCCTTACCTTTTCCTAATTCTACATTGCCTCCTACTCCTCAATTTAGGGAGTATGATCTTGTCGAGCAACTTAAGAGCACTCCCGCCAAGATATCCCTATGGGTCCTTCTTCAAACTTCACATACCTATCACACTTTGCTTCAAACTACCTTACCAAAAGTTCCCATCCCTTCTAATGTACAACCAAATGACATAGAATCTATAATTCAAGGATTGAATGCTGACATTTTTTTTCCACCAAAGTTTACTCCCCCCTTTGAATGTGCAAAAAAAATATGAAGCTTTCCAAATAATATCTCAATATAATACAATAGGGATAAAGCATACCCTTGTTGACAATGGATCTTCTCTTAATGTGTGTAGTGTAAACCTCTTGCATAGGCTTCAAGTGGATAGGTAAAAAATTAAACCTAATTCTTTATCTGTTAAGGGCTTTGATAATTTAGCAAAAAAACTGCTTGGTGTGATTAGTTTTCCTATTACAGTTTAAGTGGCCACATTAGATACACAAATTCATGTTATGCCTCATGAACTTTCATATAATCTCCTTCTAGGTAGGTCATGGATTCATGAAATGAATGGTGTGCCTTCCACTCTTCATCATAAAATGAAATACATTCACAACAAAAAAGTGCACATTCTTGAAGTTGACCTTGATCCCAATAGTTATTTGTACATTGAGAAAAATAAAACACATCATTTAAACACATTAACACCAACCACACAAGTGGAACCCATCCAACCAAAAGACAAAAAACAACACATTGAACAAGTTATGAAGCTATTAAATGATGATTGGGGTTCCTTATACTTCACACCACTAGTCATGGATGATCCTTCAAAAGCATCCACCTCAACCACTTTAGACCAAAACATAACCAATTACACAACAACCTTTGATGAACGCAACAATGACCAACAACCCGATCTAAAAGTGATGAAAAATATTTATGGAAAAGGTTATGAACTTATACAATAATTTGGATATAGTGGAAAAGGATGTGGTGCTCACGAACAAGGTATTCATGTCCCCATTGATCCTCACACACAACAAACAACTCACATTCTTGGTTATTTTCCTTTGATAGAAGTAATCAAGCCTTCACTCAACATCAACACTATCATAAAAGATTATCCTAAACTAAACTTAGCAGTCGTCCATCCTAAACTCCTCAACACTATTGCTCTTGAAAGTCATCCTTTACACATCATGAAACAAACAACAAAATCTTCACTTTATTTCAATGTTATCTCGCAAGACACTAATGAATTGAATTCATTAGATTTTTCACTCTTGTAGTATCACACAAGATTCTCCTAAACCAACCTTAACAGTCATCCATCCTCAACTCCTCAACACTATTGCTCTTGAAAGTAATCCTTTACACAACATGAAGCAAAACACAAACTCTTCACTTAATTTCAATGTTATCTCACAAGACACTAATGAATTGAATTCATTAGATTTTACACCCTCCTACCAAGGAGTGAACAAAATCTCACAATCTACCAAGTCTTGCATAGGTATGAAAACTAATATTAAGCAAGTTGTATCTTTGTTGTAACCTATAGGAACCCTTTCTACCATTGATCAAGAGGGTATCTTGTCGATACTCCTCCAAGATCACTTGATATCCCTTCCTCCATGAACTCATAAGAAATCTTATTAAAAGAATTCATTTTGTGCCTATCATAGAGTTCATGGTCTTTTTACTAATGAATGTAAGGAGGTGAGTAGTAAAATCCAACATCTTAAGGAGTTTGGTGTTCTCCCTTATGTGGGGGCACCTAATTCCTCTAATTGATATTGATTTTCACTCTCACATGCATCATTTTGGTGAACCCTTTTCTTGCACTAAGTGGGGGCAAGGGATTAGGTAGCCTTGTCCTCATATGTCACTTGTTTTTGTCTCTTTTGGCTAGTCATTCACCTTTCATGAACATATAAGAGCAAGCTTGGGATGTGGATGACATGCCTTAAGTTGGATCGAATGTGACATACTACCTTTTTCATGGTGTAGCTTATTGGAAACATATGACTTGGCATAGGGCTTTTTAAATAAGCTCCCATGTCTCCTTCTTCTACTTTAAAGAAATTTCTCATAGTAGTGGTGTTAGCAACCACTTTAAAGTGGGGGCATACATTGATACTCACATTTCATTGTACGATTTTCTTTTTCTTGCAATTTCCTCTCTTGCAAACATTAGGTACAATGTTCCCTAAGATGAGACCTTGCACGAACCAAGCAAAATTCCTTTCAACATTCCCAAAAATATCTTGCATTTACAATGTCTATAAGTGTCAAGCATACAAAGTTTTTCTTACCTCATAGAGCTTGAAAAAACATTTTCTTTTGTGGCACCTTATTAAAGTTATCAGGTGGTATAACTTTGGTATGGTTGAGTGGGAATCCCATTGTGAGGCATGAATTTTCCCCATAGCCACCTTGTGGATTCCTCACCCTACAAACAACTAGAAGTTCTATGGCCCTAGAGTGAATATACTTAAAACTTCTCACCCAACAAACAACCATGAGTTTCGTCACCTCAAAGTGAGTATTCCTTTTTGGAAAAACAACCTAGATATGATTGACATCATGTTGCACAAATGGTCGAAGCTTGATCCACATTTTCATTTTTGCTTTTCTCTTCCTTCTAGTTCTTTCCATTGCATAATCATGTATCTTGTCTCACTGCAAATCATTCACCTTGTGCATTTCCTTTTGCACTCATGTTGGCTTGACTTAGAATACTAGATCTTGGGCACTTTCACAACCTCCTTTGATCTTTTCCATCCTTTTTCATCTACTTTAGTGTGATTGGACTCTTCTTGAATGCCCACTTTAGTGTAAGTTTGAAGAAAGTTCATCCTCTCACTAAAGCGGGGGCTAACTATGGACACAAAAAAGTATCCCTTTTTGCTTGCTTGATTTGGGAATAATTTATGACAAATTGGACTTAATAAGGCCTTGATTTTGTGTTGTGAGGTGTTCTTCACATCCACACTAGGTCTTGGACCCTTGCAAACTGAATAAAATGCATCTAACAATGTCTTGTGAAGGTGTTATAATGTGTTGTAAAATACTTTCACGCCTCTCTAGAATTAATGAGCCCATTTTCCTTAATTCAACATTGTAAAATATATAAACTACATCCTCACATTAATCTATAAGACTTGTGAATTAAACTTAACATTAATCTAGTGTTGTAATGTGTCTTACACATTCATATAAGATGTGGTACCTTTCTAGGCTATGTGAACCTCATTTTAGTGTTGTAAAGTATATTTAATCATACTTTCACATTGAAGCTTGTGTTTGAAGCACTAATTGACCTATACATCATCATTAATAGGCCCCTAATGCCCCATATTGTACATCTCAAGCCATGAATTGATCAAATAATTGACTAGAACAATCTAGAAACCTAATTTTCTTATCTCTCGACCTTCCAACTAGCAAAATGCTCCCTGTGGGACCCATTCACCATTAGGGGTGAATGAGTCCCATCCAGGTGGGACCCATTCACCCTTGATGGCGAATTAGTCCCATTTGACCCATTTTTGGGGTTTGAGTGAGAAAAGTTGGATTTTAAGTTGTATTTTCTTTCATGTCAGCCTTGGGGATCCAATTAAAAGGAAAATAAGGTGAATTTACTATAAATACAAGTCTCTAAATTCTAAATAATAACCACTTCTCATTATTCATCCATCATTCTTCCATCTCAAGTCAAACAAGCTAGGGTTTTGACATTTCAATTCATTCAAAATCAATTTCCAGACATTCAAGTGTAGAATCTTCATCTCTTGTTACAAAATTTCAAGATCAATCTTCGTGGCAAGGTATTAACTCCAATGTTTCATGCTTCATTACATCTTTTCTACATATTGGTTTAATTACCTAAAAAGGAGATTGACCAAGGCAAACCCCCATGCCCTAACATCCAACATTTCTCCTTCTATTCTTGTGTGTTTGTAGATTTAGACATCTTGAAGGCTTGGAAAAAAATTAAGAATAGGTTAAAGACTTGTTGAAGACCTCTTCTTCCTTGTAAAGTCAAAATATTAACAAAAATTCACTTTCAGTGCTAGAAATCAAACTTTTAGAGGTAGACACCTATCAAGAACCGAAGTGTAGATCGTAGAATTCAGTTTCTACTTTTTGATTCATAGAAATTCAAAAGTGGAATTATTTTCAATTAATGGTGAATGAGTCCCACTGCTAGGCCTGAAAAAGGTTTTTGTAGTTTTGGATACCTATTTGTTTGAAATGAGCTCCAAAATAGTTTCCCAAATCTAGAACTAATTCACCCAGAATGGAAAATGAGTCCCTGTAGGAAAAATTACAAGCATCAACAACATTTCAAAAGTAATTTCCAGTCTCTAGCAAGATCTCAAGTGCACACATTTAGTTTCATCCAATTTTGTTACAGTTTACTATTCATTTCTAGGTGTTTTCACATATCACAATGTGTTTTCTAGCACTTTGCATATCTTAAATTTTGCATTAATAATCAACATCTCTCTTTAATTCTCTGCATTTAGATCATCTCATCTAGGCACATTACACCCATGTCAGATCAATCTTAAGTGTGGACATTGCCCATTTTGGCCCATTTCTCTCCTTTTAGGTGAAAAATCCTAGAAGTGCAAGAGAAACCTAGGTTGCCAAAATCTTTGTCTCCACACTTATCATTGGAGAATGTGTGTCCTAGGTGGGTGACATATGTCCTCACTTAGAACTAGGACCTAAATTTTTATTATGTTTTTGGTAGTATTTCATTGATTTCAAATGTATATTCACATGTCAAGTTGTGTTATTTGAATTTCGAGAATTAATGTTAATATACATGTATAAATAAGAGCTCATTTCACTATGTTTCACCTAGAAATTTTCATGAGAAAGTTTATTATAGAAATTTTATGAGAATATTTTCATGAGATCAAGAGTACTTTCACCAAAGCATTATAGAAAAATTTCAAGAGCATACTTGTTGAAGATTTATTGCAGCCATCAAGATCCTATTATCATGTCATAGTATTCTTGCATCATGCATGCTATTTGAGCTAATATGTTGATGTAGTCTTCAAGATCCATTCAAAAATCAAAAGGATTTGTTTCAAGTTAAGTTTAAAGATCAAGATCCATAGATCCATTGGTGCCATTTCATGAAAGTTGTAGATCCACATTCCAAGGTTCATCCAAGGGTTTGGTGACTTGTGACATTGTTTTGTTCATTCATTATTCCTTCATGTCCTATTATTTCATTACAAGATTTAATTACCAAAATTGGGTTTGACCAAGGTAAACCCCCATTCACCAAAAACAAAAAAAAAACCCTCTTGATTTTTGTTTGCAGACTTTAGGTGGAAGATTTCTTGAAGAGAAAAACTGCAAAGTTTTCAAAGTTGCAATTGTTATCATCACTTTTGAAATTTCATGGAAACTCACCTGTAACACAAGAACATAACCTAGAAACCATTTTTACAAAGGCCTAGCCAAGACTCATTCACACAGGGTGAGTGAATCCTTAGTTAGCTTTGAAAAAGCACTTTGGTTGACTTGTACAGATCATTTTCCCATTATCAGATATGCTTCTTAATTTTTGGTTCCATTAGAATTGAGCTTTATCTATTTTATTTATTTTGTTGATTTCATTTTGGAGTTATTTTTCTATTTTTAATCTTTCTCCCCAAAGTGATGTTTAATTGGGACCCCCATCCTTGCATCAAAGGGAAATTCATAGATTCACATTTTGACTTGACCCACCTTTTGGTTGATAGTCATTTCAATGTTTGGATTTCATTTTCTAATGAATTGAGTGAGAAATAGTTCCATCATAATCTCATTTCAAACCCCAAAAAACTATTTTCATCATTTCATTTTGGTGAAGCTAAGTTTGATCATTGCAATTTTTTAAAATTTTGAAGTCCTTATTCACCCTAGATTTAGATCTTGCATTCATTTGAACTACATTACTTTGAATTTAGTATCATTTAGGGTTTCTTCACTTGCATTAAATTTTCATTCCATTTAAGGTTCTAGGATTGCATTTTTGCATCTCATGAAATATGAAAAATACAAAAAAATCAGCCATTTTGCAAATCATTTACATAGAATTGCACCATCATTCACTTGCATTTGGAAAATCAAATAAAATTGTACATCAAATTAGGTATCCTAGTTTGTCATTTTATCACATGCATTCAACCTTAAATTCATAGAATTTATTCAAATTGCAACTTACTATTTCTGATCAAAATCTAGAAACCACCGAAATCATCTCGTAAATATATAATTTTTCTTTTTAAAAAAACCTCAACTAGGACCCATTCACCCCTAGGTGAATGCGTCCCTGATTAGGTTCATTTCATAATTTTTTGGGCACTAAAATATCTATCTTTTCATTTCATTTCATTGTTTTCAATTTTCAATTTTAGTTTTTAGTTTCAATTTACAAATTTTCTACTATGTGAAATTGGTCATATTTAGCTTAATTTCATAAAATTGGTGCATCGTGTGATTTTCAAATTGCATTTACCATAAATCATTTTTAGGTTTTTATATAGTGTAATAAAAAAATTACCTTGTTTAGAATCTAAAAATTGCATTTACATATTACTTTCTAGGTCATTGCATTGCATTTCATGCTCTTTCCATTTTGGGCTTACTTTAAGTTTGTGAATCTTGTATGAGCTTTATAACTTGGTTTCCTATTAGAAATACTATTGTGAGACATAGTTCAATACTCATGTAATCCCATGATATACCATTTGTCGTGGATCTTGGTTTAACCAACTCTTTCATTAATAGTGTTGATGAGAGATAGATGAAGAAATAGAAAAAATTGCAACATTTCATGAGTTCTGAAAACATGACTAGTAGTGCCATTCCTACCTTAGATAGCATGAGGAAAATTCTTGAAAAAAAACATGGAATAGAGATTATGTGAATTCTAGCTCATATTATTGATACAAAAATCCCTACTATGACTAGTTATGCTCAAGATTTGGGGTATACTCAAAGCCAAGATAGAAATTCAATTCATCCTTCCACAACCCTTACCTTTATTCCTACATGTTACCACAACCATTCAACCTTTATTCCTTAGGTATTTCCATTGGGAATCATTCTAGATTTGTTAATTTAAATCTCATATATCCTCAACCATTCCCCTCGCAAATTTACAAGTCACTTGCCCTCCACATACATCAGTGGTTCCCCTCCATCTCACAATACCAAAAATGATCCCATCCTTAACACACTTTTGTAAAATATTATATCCCTTCAACAACAAATCACCACCCTAAAAAAAATAACAATAGAAAACCTTCATAATACATCAAAACCAATCACTTATCCTTCGAGATATTGAGAACACAAATACCACAAGATATAGAGGTTCCTAGGTTTGAGAAATATGGTGGGAAAGGAAATACTATTAGCCATGTTTCCACTTAAACTGTCCTATGTAGTGACTTCATTTTTTAAGATAAACTCCTCGCTAAGCTATTCCCTAGATACTGATGGAGTTTTAAGTTTTTTTCTCCTTGTTAGTCACTCATGACTTCCCTTGTGTCGCTGGTCTTTCATGGTGTTGGAAATTTTAAATTGGGGTTGGGTTTTTAGCCTTGTCTTCATCTTAAATCCTGTATTTTGTGGTATGCCTTGGTCGGGTTCTTTTTTGGCTGTTACCTTTTTAGAGGGGTTTTAAAACATCTTGTGCCCCATCGTTTCGTCTAGACGTTGGCCCCTTCGGTTTTTATTTTTGTGGCTTCCATAGGTTTTTATTTTCCCTAAGTCTAGGCCGACCCTGTGCTTTGTCGTTTTAAAACAACTTATGTTGTTTTTTGTTCGCCTAGTGATGTCCCCTTGCCCTTTTAATAAATTTTTTATTTTGCAGAGGGTTGAATTAGTGCTGTTGTTGATCTATTTCTTATAGATCAATGGTGCCTGCCATCCTGCGATCAAGAATTGAAGGATCACAAAATCACGGGCAGGCACCACGTGCCCTTTCTAAACGATGAAATTTGTGCAACCATTGATGTGTTGTCTTTTCAATATTGAAAGCGCCCGCTATCCCATGATCAATAATTATGGGATCACGATATCATGGGAAACTACCACGTGTCTTATCCAATGGGGCCTAAAGAGTGAAGGAAGCATTAGTCAATTTTAAATGTATTAAGGGGCAGATTACTAAAGTTCTTGTGAGATGCGCATGCTTTATTTCAACGTAGATGTTATAATTTTGAGGGAAAAGCTACTCAACCGTTAACAGAAAGGATGATGAACATTTTTGAAGGAGCAGGATCTCTGATGTGAAAGATCAATGATTGCCTACCATCCCGTGATGGTAAATCGAAGGATTGCAATATTGTGGAAAACTGCCACATGGTTTTCCTTTGTAGCGTATGGCATGGTGGGCCCTTTTTTTCTGTGTTGGTGATTATGTCAGCCTATTTTGAAGGTGGTCATTGATGATTTGATCAAATTGGAGGATCAACAACTCAAATTTAAATCTGTATAAAATATGGTTGGAGTCGTTCGTGTAGCCCACGAATGAGCTTTAATGGTAGATGAGACATCTACTGGCAAGATTTGATTGACATAAAATAAATTTTCCTGCCTTATTGGTATCACAAAGCATCCAATTATTTCATGAAAATAGTTTTAGAGCCGAAGGTGAAATTGAGAGCCACTACAGCCATATTTTGGAGTTTATGCGAAAAGAACTGTAAGTTTATTTTCTGTGCCTCCTAGTCATTCTACACCTAAATTTGGGAAGGGGGTTTTCTATGCTTGCCATTGAGCTTATTGATAAACTTGTTAGGGCTATAGTTTAATCATAAATTGTGAGGAATTGCAATATTTTACTCTATAATTTCTTATCTCTACTTAGTCCTAGCCACTTGAAGTGTAACATTGTAATGAAGCCCTAGTTTTTCCAAAATGGCGCCACCCAAGCAACACTCTGGCCACATTGAATATTTGAAAAGAAACCTATACGATGATTTCCTGGATCAATTTCCATTGTCAATGAATGATAGAAGGAAAGGTGTAGTGTTGATGCAAGGGAAAATCCTAGGGGAGGGGTTAGTGTGTAATTGTTCCAACATTGCCGATGCTAGGGTTCCACTCATTGGCTTATAAATGTTTAGATTATGGTATGGACAGAGGAATTTTCCTCACCCTTTTTCAAATGGATGGATGTATGACATGGGGAGCTAGTTGTACCAAATGTATTCCTTGATGTGGACTTACTTAGGGCAGTGGCCACAAGGTATGACCCCATCACACAAGTAATTAGGGATAATGATGGAGGGGTGCTATTAGAAATTAACAGAGATGATATCCAATAGATTTTTGATTTGAGTAAACTGAGTGAAGACTTGGTTCCTATAAATCTTGAGGAAATGAAGTAGGAGTATGCAAAGCTAAAATCTCTTTTTAGGGCTAAGCCGCTTCCACCTCATTTGGTTAGGGCAGGAGGTTCACAATTTCATATCAGCCCTAGTGACTAGGAACCTTTCATATTGAATTGTTTTGCAAACCCTTTCCTGGCCACTTTCTATTCATTATGTCAGATTTTGGGTTTTAATCTTGGTGTGGTAATGCCTATTGCATACATGTTCATGAGGGTGCAAATACAACACCCTAAATTATCTATGACATATGACTTTGCTTATTTCTTGGCTGAGAGGATACATGAAGGGTTGTCGAAGCTATAGAAAAATGATACTGGTACTCAATTCTGTTGGTATTCTATGCTAATTCATATGTTTCTATTTAGGAATGCTGCTTTCTTTTCTGAAAAGATGAAATTAAGGCAATCAGTTGATGGAGAAAGATTTCCAGTACATATATGGGTTGCAAATTTATCTTGTTATAAGGAAAGCACCAGTTATGTGCAATTTGACAATTGTTTTGCTTCTAGATTAAGGGCTAGATTGATGGTGAATGTACCTAGTATCCCTGAGGAACTACATGATTTCTTCAGGCCAAAGGGGAGGAATCCAGAATTGAGGGTTTACCATAATTGGGGTGACATTATCCCATACCTAGTCATCATTGTCTTAAGAGTATATGGATTTCAGGGAGCCCCTCACATACTGCCATACAATGTTCCACCAAGAGTAGGGTTTGTAGAAGTTATGTGGCAAGTAGGTTGTATTCATGAAGACAACCTCACTGGAAGGGGGAAGGGAACATTCTTCCCTTATTATACAGTGGTGTCTAACTTTGCATTTTCAAAAGTAGGTTGGATGCATTTTGATAAATTCTTTGTTGATTACCATTTGAGATTTGGTCCAAGATGACAACATGATCTTGAGGGTTTCTTTGCTCTTTTCAGACAAAGAATAAAAGCTAAAAAATTTGCACATGAGTTCAAATTCCCTGAGGACCTGATCAGAACTGAATTTGATCTAAATAAGCACCTGAGTTGAACAAGGAGAAATGGATAGCTTATAGTAAGCTACTGGATATTGTGCATGAAATGGATATGAAGTATGATCCACTATTGGAGTTTAGTCCATACCATAAGAAAATTAATTTTCTAATGAAGAACTTCAAGGAGATTATGGACACCTTGAGAACTAAAAGGATAAATTTAAGGCTAAGTATGGGTATGCAAGAACAAAGTGCTAGACCAATTGAAACAAGGTTAGTATACCAACCTATAGAGAAGCAACCCGTATATAGAAGGAAAAAGGATAGTAGCAATGACGAGGAGGAAGTAGACAAAAAGGGGAAGCAAATAATGAAGGTGCCTCCACGACCAGGTCCAAAATTCAAAGTACCTCGGGCAGTTAAGATCATTGATTTCAAACCATCACCAGAAGACAGTCCCCTATCACCACCATTTGAGCCAAGCCCTAAGAGGCAAAGAACTGATCACCCACATGAGGATCTGACAAATGAAATTATTATTACTGATCAAGACATGCATGTTGGTATGCCTTCCCCTCCTAGGTTAGCTGAATTGGTTTTATCTGATTTGGATATGGAAGGTAAAAGTGTACAAGATGCAAGAATGGAAACATGCCAGGAGTTCTTAGAGGACAATACATTTCTAAAAACTCTTGTATTCTTGCAATTGGCATGGAGAATGAAATTTGAAGAGTATCAAGATAAATGTAGGGAGAGAAGGGAACTAAGGCCTGATAGGTCAGACCAGGAGAATGATGAAGAAGTAAAAGTTGAACTAATGGAAGAGTTCAAGAACATCACTCCTAAGGAAGGAAGACAACTGGCGAGTCAGGTTGGTGTATTGATATTGCTCGAGTGGGACATTGTAGATGCAGTAGTTTTTAATGCTATTATGAAGTCCAAGAATCATTTTCAAGATTCTGAGGAAGAAGTTAAGGCAACATTACAAAACTCTGCCTTCAGTGAGGAATATGAGACCTTGGCAATTTGGGCATTGGCTCCACAAGGGAGAAAACCAGATATTGTTGATATTAATCCAAATTTTAGAGGAGGATTAATAATCAAGAGAGCTTCAGAGAATTCAACCATCGAGGCTACTAATTTAACTGTGAATGTGGCCAAATTGGCCTAAAAGACTGTTGAAAGGGAGGAGGCTGAAAGGAAGAGCCTAATGGAGAAGTATAACATTTTGATTGAAGAATATAGTAAAATGAAACAGAGGAATGTTGAGTTACAAACTGAAGTGGAAAGGTTCAGGTATAGATAGATTGGGGAAACATCAAATGCTCCAGGAACCAGTACATTACCTCCCATAGCAGGGTCAATGCCTCCTGCTTCTACAATTGTTTCCACACCAGGGTCTCCCATTCAGAATCCTACTTTGACCCCTCCTCTAGACCAAATTGATGAAGAAATAGAGTGGTCTGTTGATCCAACGAAGAAACAACTCATACAAAAAATTGATGAATTATAGACATCATTAAGGGTAAGAGAGGAGGGATTTCTTTCGAAGGAAAAGGAGATTGTTACTACTGTTTTGGAGCACTTAAATGAAAGGGTAGATAGTAAATTACTATCTATACATTCTTTATATTCTTTTTTGTTGGAAGCAATAAAGAATATTGATAGGGATCACGACGAAGTTGTAGAAATAATTGAAAATTGGATCCCTAGGGCCAGTAATCTGGATATCATGAATAAAGTCTCAAGGTTTGATATAAATAATAGGCCCCAACCATTGTTCAACCTACTCATGTGTTAGTAAAATCATTACATGGTTTTCAAACCCTACCAGATGATTTGAGTAGGAAGATTAAGGAGTTGGTGAAGAATTTCAATGATTGGGGTAACAGTTTGTTACCTGGTATAATTGATGAGCAGGGGGAAGTCAAAACACTCCAACAATGGCAGGATCAAGCAAATAAGGTCATCAATAACCAAATTAAATTAATTTGTGATGACTCAAATTATAATTTGTTTGTGAGTTGTATGGATAAGATTATTGGTACCGACTCATTTTTGGAGTCTTTTGAAAGAGATGCAAATCAGGTAGCAGTAAAGTATATTCCTTATAGTACAAAGGTAAATGAGGTGATTAATTTTGATTGGCCTACTGATGAAGAATACCAGAAGTGGGTAGCTAAGTATTTGAATGATGATGAGTAAAAAAGAGTGGTCTATTGACAGGTGACAAATCTGATGCTACGATTACAACGATTCGAGTTTTGTGTTGATGGCATTCTTGGCGTAGGTTTTTTGTGGTTTTTTATTGCATCAACCTTCCTCGGTTGACATGATGAACAAGAATATGCTCAAGGATGATTGTAGTTGTAATGATTTTTGGAATATCATCAAGTGCTCCAATCGACTGTTGACATGTGTACTTTTTGGCCCGAGGCTTGTTTGCTCCTTCATTTTCTATAAGAAGGATTTCAAAGCTAGAAGTACGGGTTAGCAAGTTAGATAATTTTGATCGAGTCTAGGTGAAGTTGTAGGGTAGATTGAAAAGTCCAATGGTTTTAGAGAGAAATGCAATTTAGGTTCTAGGTCATTCTGTGATAGCTTTTGAGTTCATGGGGATTTAATGTTGCATAACATTATTAGCATTTGAATTGAAATGACAAATTCAAGCTCATGTCTCTCCATTGTATGTGCATATTGGAACTTTGAATAAAATAACTAAAGGTTGTTTAATTCAGCTCACTGTTGTAGTGTGTATGATTCTATTTTAGCTTTAATTTAAGGAATTAATTAAAATGCTTGTTTGGAATTATAGGCAGATATGTTTTGTATAGGGATTTGATAAGTAGTATTGGGTTAGAATACATACTGATGAAATTGTAATGCAATATTGTTAGGGACCTTAAATGTTATGTATTACATCTATTATAAATCTTTAAATGCTTATAAATTTGACTCCTGCAATGGATATATGGTATTGATCTAACTTGCATTCATTCGTTTGATTTAGTATTTGTTTGTCTTTTCCTAGAGCTTGCTATAGATTGCAAATCAATGACTATTTTATATATTATGGATTGTGTTGTAGTCATCCCATGCTCCATATAGTTGATATTGTTGAAGAATAGTTGATTCTATTTGATATTATCTTATTGTGTTGAGCTATTAAGTGGGATTATATGTTATTATTAATGTTGTTTATGATAATGGTGAAAAGGTTGTAAACACATTAAGGGATTCCCCTCCTAGGTCTTCTAGAGCCCGAAGTGTAGGAGGCTTTTTTAAAATCCTCGTAAGTTGGTCTAGGCCCTTCGAGCTTCCCTTGATTGGAATTGGCAATTCCATAGGTAGATTAGAAAACCAACCTGGTTAACATCTTAAAACGAAACCAACAGATCCTTGAAAGATGTTTCTTTAGAGTTGTTTTTCTCCTTATCGAATAATTCAATTATTTCATTCAATGAAATTATTGATGCCTTTTACAACCACTTCCAAATTCACATTGGTCCCAAGATGACCTTACTTGATTTAATGACATGTAAACAAAAGGTTGATGAAAAAGTCATGGATTTCATAGCACGATATCAAATGCTTTATTCACAAATAAACATTAAGATTCTTGATGTCAACCTTCAAAAAATGTTTATTTCCAACTTTCAAGATAAGATCCAAACTAAGTTTCAAATGTTGAGATTTATTTCCTTCACACAGTTATGTAAAATTCTTTGTGATTTCCACAATTTGGTTAGTAGTCATGAAGTGAAAACTCCCTCTAACTATCCTAAAATGTCTGAATCCACACCTCAAACCAAACCAACCTTTTAAGAAACAAAATAAAGGTTTTCTACAACTTAGTCCTCCTCAATCAAATCAAAATGTTGACACCCAAGTGCCTTGTATAAAGATGACAAAACCATATGCCTTTGTGGATAGAAACATACAATTTACACCTCTCCTGATGCCCTTCATAATACAATGTTGCGGCTCTTAGAAAAGAATTTGATTTGCTTTCCTGAGCCTATTAGAGTTATTGATCATACTAAACCTTAACCTCCCAACTATAGAAAAAATTTCTATTGCCATTTCCATCAACAAAATACACATGATACGAAACATTGCAAGCGTCTTAAACATCTTGTGGAAGACTTCATTGATTCTAATCATATCCTAATTGGAGGTGTTCATGATCAAGGGAAAAAGTTTGTGGCTCCTCCTAATCAAAATTTGTTAATCTTTACCAATCCCATGCCTAATCATAAATATATCCTTTGTCAAAGCTAGTGAAACAAAGAATGATGCAAAGAATGTTGATACATATGTTGAAAATACAAAAGACAATGAGAACAACCTTATGGATGATTTAATTGCATTTATTAATGCTAAATGTCATAAGGGCCCAACTAAAATGCCACTTGATATTTCTTTCTCACAACAAGATATACTTAAAAATGTAATCGATGGTCCTCTTTGCATAGCTAGAAGAATCAATGACAAGCCTACTAATGGGATATTAATTGATCTCATCTATGTAGAGAACATGATAGTTGAAGAATTCCTATTTATGCATGAACTCTATCAAGATACATATGACAAACTGAAAGCATGAATCAAAATGCATAATGGTTTTATGTGCCCTATGATTGGCTTGATAAATCTCCCTCTAAAGGTTGGACTAAAAGAGTTAACTATCTCATTCACCATCATCCTATCATTGAACCAGGTTTGTGTGAAGTTAGGCTATCAATGACTTTGATCCATGAATGCCATCCCGCCAATTGTGCATAAATGTTTAAAGTTTCCATTTGGAAAAGAGATATTAACTGTGCATCATAGTGGCTTTAATCTTATGTCTTCCCATGGGAACTTTTCATTGGATTTCATTTGGCTCGAGCCTATTGAACCTATTAGACTCTGCAACAAAATTTTCAAAGATATGAACAATGCAAATGATAAAAGTAAGTAGCAAAAAATATTAAAATATTTAGAAATTAATAGTGCAACATGTATAACAATTTGTGAACACTTGTCTATTATGCAATAGAATTAGATAGAAGGAAAACATACTATAGAAAAAAAGAATCAGCACATTTAATTTCTTTATTAACACTGACATGTGACTATATATTTCTAGATGTTGGAACCTCTAGAAAATGAATTTTAGTTCAATATGAAGAAAAAGATCTCATCCAAACAGATGCAGGTAGAATCAATAGAGATGATGCTACTATTTTAATCATACATTCTAACTCTATATCACTAGTTTCGTTTATCAAAGCTATATTTTATATTTAGCAGTAGATAATGAGTGTTCAAACTTTTAACACATGTATTTATCTAGGCGAACAAAGTCTTATCCCATCAATTCAAATAAGGAATATGTTGTTTGTGAGGTACAACCAAGGAGAACAAGATGCATTTCAGTATTTTGAGACAATGGATATAGATTGGCGGAAACTACCTCGACACTATAAATTCCTGCTTTACTATCATCGATTGATTTGGTATATCTTCTCCATGAGAAAAGAAGCTACATCTTTGGATGGATGGCAGGCTCAATTGATCACATGGATATTTCTTTGTTGGGAATGGAAATAAAATATGAGCATTCTAATACATGCATGTTAGTTTAATGCTATATCCTTATTTTCTCGAAGATTACAATGCAAGTAACCATGTGTTAATGTGCTGCAGAACTGGGAAAAAAATAGCATTCTTAAGAACAACAAATTTGATTATGATTTTGGATCTAGTGGACCTGCACTAGGAGCCATAATAGAGCATTATATAGAAAATGAGTATAAAAGACTACTAGGTACTGGCGATGGCAAGCATAAAATTGAAGATTCAGAGGACTCTGGAAATAATGAGATAAAGATAGAAAATCGAAAGAAGACTTAAAAGGGAAAGACATTTCTAAGAAGAGTATAGAGGAGATGAAAGCAAAAGAATCTAGAAAATACTTAAAAGGAAAAGGTATTTCCAAGGATATGGAGATGGTGAAAATGCCATATTATCAAGGATATGTCTCTGAAAGAAGCAAGAAATTGGAAGGAAGCATGAAAGAGAAGGATGTTTCTAACGATGCACAGAATAATGATGAAAGCAACAAAAGAGCAATAGATAAATTGAAAGGTGGTGTTAAAGGCTAGATGATAACAGGGACATATGTCGAAAGCAACAACAAGGGCATTTCCGAAAAGCTGGATGATGTTGTAAAACCATTAAGAAATGAAATTAAAAAGGCATTAAGGAATGAACTAGAAGAGGTGAAGAAAGAAATCAAATAGCTCGAGGAAGAGAAACATCAGACTGAGATGAATAACAAGAGTGATGACAAAGAGCAAATGAGGCAAAAGAATTGGGGGAGAATGAAAACAGTATTGAAAAGATGTGATGTCTCAATGAAGGGTATACAAGCTTTTTAGAGGTATAGATTTCACAATGTACTTGGATATCTACCATGGTCATTGCCAAAAGAAGAAATTGAAGACTCCTCTTGTGAGCAGTGTCTTAAAGATGCTCTGTAGTAATACTTGTTGATATAGGTAGTATATATTTCAATAAATTTGTAGCTCAACACTACAATGAAGTTGAATATGCTAAATTTATAATTCTAATTTAGAAATTGAATATGTTAAATCTATAATTCTAATTTATCATAGTTCTTTGAGGGTGAATTTTATAGATATCTATGTTTGTATAACATTTTAAAGAAGTTTCATAAAGTACTAAAAATTAAAACGTTGACTTTTTGTTTTAATAAAAGGTTTTAATGATGGGCATTGCTTTTTCTTGTTTGGAATTAACGCAGTAAAGTCTAAGTGTAGGCTCTGTGCCTAGGAGGACACCAGGTACATAGGGCCAGAAAATTAATAGCATGGAACGATGCATACTTCTTTCATGGGTTGTCATTGCATTTCCCACAAATCCAATGCTTAACATTCTTTGGGAAAGTGAAAGTGAAAGTGAAAGTACAAGAGTCATTCCAACTGCTTTTTATCATTGTCCTACCTTTCTACCCTTGCAAATATGCTATTTTTCCCTTGTTGATGACTATTTTGGAGCCAAGGCATCTCATATAGGATCCCCCCTCTTAATCGTAGCTGATATCACAATTGAAAGAAATGAAAATATTATGTTTTGATTAGATTAGAATTGGAAGGACCAGTACCCATAACAGAGCAGCCATAGAGGCAGGGGTGGTTCATGAAAATGAGACCACAAAAAATAGGACTCACAAGAAGTGATCTAGGATGAACAAACCACAAACCTATGGTTTTGACCAGAACATAGAACTGGAAGAATGAACCAAAAACTTATGCTTTTGACTGAAGCATAGAACCATGAACAATTCAAAATTTTCCTCAGAACATAAAATTGAAAAATAGAGACCAACTGTAAAGAAATAGTAGCAACAAAGGGAACAATTTAGAAAACACTTCCCAACACCAAGCCTGTGAAGAACAATACACAAACCAAAGAGCCCAACAACCTCAAAGAAAGCACTCCAGGACTTCAACACAAAAAGAACTCCATGACTTCCACTCATAAAAAAGCCTTCTAAGATAGGGAGAAAAGAACAAGAACTGCAACTTCCAAGAATTAGAAGCCAAAGGCTTAATAACACAAATAGTGCCAACCACCGTGGGTCGGACCAGGAACCAAACACCAACAAAACTCCGCCACACCAAGAGAGAGGAGGAACTATGAACAGAGGTAGCAACTCCCCACAAGCAGTCCGACATTCTTGAAGAAGAAAAGAATGACACAGGAAAGAAAAACTCTACTGCAACACAACCAACTCTTCCAACCTAACACTTCACCACCAAGAAAGGAGAGGGCTTCATCTTAATAGAAGAGGCCCAAGAGAGGGCCATCTGAAATTCATTACTTTCAACCAAATCCACCAGCTCCACCTCTAAAGGAGAAGACTTCACCTCAATAGAAGTTACCAAATAGTGGACCAGGTAGAGAGTAAGAGTAGTGAAACAGGCAACAACATTTCCCATGAAACTCAGAACCACCCAGGCAATAAAAAAAAGATAACCAAGGGACCAAGATAGACCCAATACACAAAACCCCCAAGAAGAAGCATAATAGCCGCCACAGAAAGGACAAACTGCACCAAGGTAACAGCCCCCAAAGACAAAGGAGAAACCCCAAAAATCCATCTAAGAGAAGAACCAGACCTTCCCCACCTCAAGAGAGGCAGCAAAAACAAATCCTCCTTCACCAAACCAACAAACCCACAGGCCAATGAGAGGGTGAACAAACACTCCAAAGTCGTGGCAAGAAAAACCAAGGTTTGAACCAAAACCAAGAAGTAAGCACGTGCACCTTCCACAGTAGTAGCACCCATGAAACTACTAGCAAGGACCCAAAAAAGGCACACAACGAAGGGGAAAAGAAACGAAGGATAAATCACAGAAGGGGAAAATACCTAGCCTCGGTAGAGTAGGACCAAAAAGCCCCGCAAAAGTAGTGTAGAAGAGCCGCTAGAGGGTACAAAACACTTTAGCAACAATGAACCCCAAAACAACAAAATATTTGAAGCCCAATCTGAGAAAACAATACAGATCCTCAACCGCAAACACACCTACATCGATAGGAAAGACCAAATATGGGAGGCTAAAATCCTCGCAGATAGAGAGACCAAGGAAGGAGGAGAACACCACAGTCAATCCTCCAACTAGCAACATTATGTCCATGCCCACCTAACGCAGGCAGCTACACTAGGCATCTCCAACAGAGACGACCCACTTAGTGTCAACCAAACCATAAGCGGCTGAAACCACCAGAGCAAAGAAAAGGCAGGGTCAAAAGGGACACCCCCAAACATGCTCCCCCCAACATCTAGACAAATGAACCTGCATAGCACCCCAATAACCCAGCCATCACCATAATTTGAAGTGTCGCCTCCATCATTCTCTCCTTCAGAGGAATTCAAAATTCCTCACTCGCTTCCATTACCACTCTACCATTTTTACTAACAAGCCTTAGTTAGTAGGGTAATCAATGAAAATATTGAGTTAAAAACTATAAAGAAAATTTATATTATTCATTTCAAAATTGATTATTTTTATTATCATATATAACAAGAGACTTCTCCCTATTGTGGGGTGTGGTTGGTTGTTTTTAACATTTAGTTAGTAGAAGTAGGTAGGGGTGTAATGTAATTTTTTTTGTTATATAATGTTATTATTATAGTTGATTAATGTTGCAAAAATAAATAAAAATATTCACATGGGGTGTGCTTGTTTTAAACATTTAGTTAATAAAAGTAGTTAGAGGTGTAATATGATTGTTTGTGGTTGTATAATGTTATTATTATAGCTGATTAATGTTGGAAAAATAAAATAAAAAATAATCATGTGGGGTGCACTTGTTGTTTTAAACATTTAGTTAATAGAAATGCCTAGAGGTGTAATGCGATTGTTTGTTGTTGTATAAGATTATTATTATAGTTGATTAATGTTGCAAAAATAAAAAATAAAAATTTATATGGGTGTGCTTTGTTGTTTTAAACATTTAGTTAATAGAAGTAGATAGGGGTGTAATATGATTGTTGTTGTATAAAGTTATTATTATAGTTAATAAATATTGCAAAAATAAAAAAGTTATTCAATTATACATATATATATATATATATTATTATAATAACTACACCCATATATGATATTTATGTAATTTTTTCTTTACTAAATTATATTATTACATGTATATTTTTAAAAATATCTACCTTAATATTTAATGGGTAGATTTTATTGAAATATTAATTATAGATAGATAAATTTTACTTTGATATTTGTTATAGATAGATAAATTCTATTGTGATATTTAATACACACTTGGTAAATAAATATAAATTATGCATTGAGTGTACTCACATTTATTTAATAAGCTTTGAAAATCTTAACAATTATTAGATAAAATATGTAGAATATTACCTATAAGTCAACAATGTAATTATATGATGATGTATGCAATAGTGCCCATGTCATTGAAGTCATTGATAGGTTTGAAATTTGATTCAATGAATTAAATGAATTGCATTGCACATAATTTAAAAAAAGAAAGAAATCCCAATTTTTGCAACGACTGTTGACAAATGAGCCAATACAAAGAAAGATAAAAAATATTTTAACAATTTTAGAAATAAACAATTAAAAGTAGACTATATAAAATTATTGGTCAAGTTTTTAACTCTAGATGTTCATTGGTTGGAATGTCACTACTAGTTACAAAAATTGAATGCAATGAATGCATTAGTATTCTCCTTGGGCATAACTAATAATGATTATTTGATTATAGTATATAATATTCTGCATAATATATTATGTAGTATTTGTATACTGATTTTGCTAAGAATTGAAAAAATTAACTAGAGTATTCAAGAATGAACGAATAAAAAATTGCATGAGTAAATTAATAATAAAAAATAAGAAAGTATACAAATTTAAATATACATTATTTATGCATGTCCAACTAGTTATTTAGATGTAGGACAAATTATAGTTCAACTTTCCTATCTTAGACCAAATCTCAAAATAGATGATGCCAAATCTCTATGTGTTTTGATCAACATGAAATATAGGATTCTTGGTGTTTGTAATGGTGCTACTATTATTAAAGTAATAAGTAAATGTATGTTCTTGTAATGAATGAAAATCCTCTATGATTCTTCTAATCCATATGATGACAATTTTCTACTACAACATTAGTATATTCCACTTTAATTAAAAAGAGAGCTACGGTTGCCTATTTATTATTGCTCCAAAATTTAATTCAAAATGGATGTGAGAAAATATAACTACATGTTGTTTTTCTAATATCTATTGAACCAAACTAATCATAGTCTATGTAACCAAATAGTTCATATATTTTAGTGGAAGAATAATGTATGCCAAAATATTGTGTGCAACTCAAATACCTTAATATTCTATTGATAGCATGCGGATGAGGCTCATGTGGATCATGCATGAACTAACAAATAATATACAAAGTACGTTAATATTTGGTTTAATTGTAGTGAAGTACATAAGACTCCCAACTAGACTTGCATACAAAATAGCATCTTCCTTGGTAGTTTCTAACCAAGTTGTAAGGGATTTACAACTATTATGCATGTAATCATTCTAAACTATTTGAGTAAATCTAGAATTGAGAAATGAATGTAACATCTCATTGTTTTCACACTTCCACACCAAAAAATTCATGCATGAGTCACAAATATGACATTTCAAATTCCCATTTCTTTTTGGCCTAAAATTTCTCCATTAGAGTTTTGCAATTTTTTTAATAATGAAGATCAATAATATAAAGGAAAATGATAAAAAAAAGTTTATCAATATACAGTTTGACATATAATGTTGGCTTTGAATGGATTCTATAAAAACCCTTCTTCAAGAAATGACTCTATCATTTTAACCATCAAGCATTAATATCCCCACCTAAAATTAATTTATTTTTCATTTATACTAAAATAAGGACTTTAACATCATAACCATCAGCAACATTAAGGATTAGTTCCCATTATAAATTCTAGGGGTAGTAAGACATAAATCTCCTATTAAAAATGTATCAAATCATAGAAAAATGAAGATATATAAAACATTCATGTGTAGCAGAAAAAAGAGAAAAATAAGTTTGAAATGCACAAAAATAGTGAGAGAAAAAGCTAGAGATGGTTTTGGAGAGAATTCATATGTAAAAATTAAATTTAAAGTAGGTAGGAGAACAAATGATATCAAGGTAGGGCCCACAAAATAAAATTCCAATCCAAGGAGTCAATCATAACAATTAAACAATATTAGACCCATTCCAACTAAAAAATTCTACCCAAGGATCACAAGAGTGGAATTTAACCATGATCATATCAAGAAGGAACACATGTAAAAAAATTATTTTTGAAAGCCTATGATTTGAGGGTGGATCTTGAAGCATAGGATTAATGCACACAATATACAATTTAACTACTTAGGTGACACATGTGGTTCCTTCTTAATTCATCCCTTTTCCTAATGCCCATTTTATTTCATTAAGAAAATACGTTCAAAGATTGCAGTTAGCAATTAGTTTTCCCAGTCGCCATGCATAGGATAGACCAAACTTAGTATTTCCTATCATTGTTCAAACAATATCTACAATGGATTATCTCGTAATGCACTAGGATTTACAACTATGAAATAATGTTTCCCTATTACAATCACCCTAATGTCAAGTGTAGAGATTTTTTGGATGTTCATAAAATATTTGATCACACAAAAAATGAGATAGCCTCTAATGGAATATCATTGTTGCATTTTACATAAGACATGGGTGTCCTCATGAGTTATTTGTATTATTTTACCATTTGCAACAAGTGAGTCTCCAAACTAATAAGTTTACAATTACAAGCATACTCCTACCTTGTGACAAAATGGTAGCTTATGAAAAAAGTATATGTATAAGTTAACACATAAAGAATAGATAAATTTAATTATATTTACAGTTGAAAAATATCTAGTAGTGATGTATGTAAAATGTGGAACCATAGACATGGCACATTAACTATTTGACGAAATTCCTGAGAACATTGTTTCATGGAATGCCATGATTGTCAGATATGAATAAAATGAATTTTTCAAAAAATCTTTAGAAACTCCCAAGAAAATATAATTGGTAGTTGTAAATATAGAATCCTCTCTTCCTTTCTCTAAATGAGAGCTTTCAAATAGGGTATGTACATTGATTGAATTTTGATGGATGTGGAATTTTCCTTTGATATTTTGTAGATTTTCTTATAAATAATTTTTATTGAATATTGCGTATATGTTTCATGATTTAAAGAATTACTATCATATTGTCCACTTATACAATGCAATCTATAGAATTATTTTATAATTATTTTTTATTTTTAATGAAAATTGAGTTACTTTAGCTTAAATGTTTCCTACTATTACAATGCATATACAAAAAATAAAATCTTTTATAATTTTAAATGTACCATGAGACCTTAATTGTGATACTATTATTGTTATTTGTGAAGTGGTTTAGCTTTTATAAAAATAGAAGGTGCTTCACAACATATTCCCTTCTTCTATTGTAAACATTAAAGAGACTCATCGTAAAAAAATATAATAACTTGGAAATTTATGGTTTTTTGAACCATGAAGTTGTCAAATGCATTTGCATGAGATGAAAAATTAAAGTTCATCATTCTAAATTCTTTCCAAAAACCTATTTTTCTTGTCTTGTCATTTACAAAAATGTATGCTTATGATAACATTCTATCTTTAAATCAACTAAACAAACTTTATTAGCCACAAATCATAAGTGTTTGGATATTATGAAAATAATGACCAATTATAAAATTTTGACATGTATCAAATACAAAAATTCATGATTCTTAATGTAGTTGTTAAGGATTATAGAAAAACATTAGATATGCCAAAAAAATTATTCTTTAGTAGCATTTTACTAAGTTTGCGACTAATATTAAATTATATAATTCCTATCTTATCAAATGGAATTCAACTTTAGTGTCATTTATTAGGTTTACCACAATTGATTAAAGGAATCAAATTAATTATATTATGAATATAATTATAATATTATTTTAAAACTTATGATGTATCCCAATGTGTCTCTTTAGGGTTCTGTTTTCAAGTCACATTGGCACTCTAATCACTTATTCCATTTCATATCTAGTTCTCTCCTAGAACCCTTTTGAAACCTTCATTTCATTAGTTTTAGTTTATAAATCTCATGCCCTAATTTATAATACCATGAATATGGAATTATAATTCCATAAGAATCATGATTTTATTTTTACATATACACATGTTATTTTTCTTTCTAACATTAATCTAGAAACCTCATTATGCAAGTTTTTCAAGTTTCATGCATAAAGTTCTACTAATTAAAACATAAATAGAGTTTCTA
Organism: Sequoia sempervirens; assembly: GCA_007258455.2. Classification (NCBI taxonomy): domain Eukaryota; kingdom Viridiplantae; phylum Streptophyta; class Pinopsida; order Cupressales; family Cupressaceae; genus Sequoia; species Sequoia sempervirens. The sequence goes on from VDFB02000017.1 coordinate 67,245,778, forward strand.
TTTTTTTAACTTCATTATAAATTAGACTAGTTTGGTTTTAATTAAAACTAAACATATTAAGTTCAAAGTAAATTAAAAAATATTGACAAATTGACAAATCTATTAGCTATCTCACTAAGAAAAGGAATGTGAAATGACATTAGTAATATCTAACCATAAATGACACAAAATCTCCACACTTATATAAAATTACATATTGAATTTAGAATACATAATTAAATGGTTAGCTTGTCACATACAAAAGATAAAATAATTATTCAAAGAAAAAAAAAAAGGAAAAATACAAAATGGCAAGGGTAATCCATGGGTCATGAACCAAGTGTACTCCTAGGCCTATATACAAATGTGATCTACAGGTACCTAGAAAACACATCCACACAATGACAATAGGTTTAACTGGCATCTTAATGTCAAAAGTTTGTAGGGTGCCCTCAAGATAACTAGCATGGACAAGAAGGTTAACCATGTGTAGACACCTAAATTTGGACACTTATATTTGTCCAAATTTTTCTCTTCGTCTAAATATCCTCTCATTCGCATTAATTAAATAATATTGTTATTATTTAATTAATATCCTTAAGCTCATCTAAATCCCTAGGGTATTTAGTTAAATAATTAAATACATTATCTCAAGTTAATCCTCCTTTCATCAAATGAATTAAATAAATAATACATTTATTTAATCCCCCACATGTCATTTTCATTTAATCCTTATCCATCTCCTAATCTCTTCATTACGGATGTGCACATGCCTAATCCTTGATTAGGATGTGTCACATCCTCCAACTTTTGTAAGTTGGCTTCTAATCCTCATTAACCCCTAATTACCCTCTGATTACTGATTAGTTAAGCCTAATCAATACCTTGGTCAACTCTCCCCATCCCCCAAGGAATTTTCAATTCCTTTTTATTCATCCAAGGCTCCTCTCTTCCCCATGTGAATTTTTAATTCACTTTTATTCCTCCTAGAATATCTTTTTCCTGTGCATCTTCTAGAATCTTTGACTTGTTACATCAAGTCACATGTGGAAAAGTGCTTCCTTTTTTGGAACCTTGTCTTGTCCATGGGATTCTTCCAAGCATGTGAATTTTTAATTCACATTTATTCACCCAAGATTCTTCTCATCTCCCAATGTACTTCCAAGGTACATGTCCTTACACATAACCTTTCCTTATTCCACCTCACTTCCACATCATCTTATCCTAGGCCATCTTAAATTCTACATGTCAAGATGTGAGGGCTTGTGAGTCCTCAACTCACCATAACCCTAAATCTTGACATTGGTGGCTCAATCTCAACCATTGAATTCTCTAGATAATTCAAATTCTTGTATAAATACCCCTCTTCTAAGGAATTTTCAACACTTAGTCTTTTTTTACACCCACATGCTGTCATTTTGAGCACTTAATTCAAAAAAATTTCCTCTGACTTAGTTAAGTCATTCTAGCCATTAGCATTGCATTCTATAACACATTGATCATCTTACATAGCCATTAAAGGAGAATACAAGCTTACAATCACAAGGGCCAACCAAGGAATTTCAACAGCAAAGAAGGTATAACCATTTACAATATCTATTTTATCTTCTTTCATTGTGTTATCAATTTCTTAGGCTAATCTTGAGGTCTCCCTTTATGTTTCTCTCTCATTGCATTATAGTTGTTCTTGCATCTTTAGCATAGGATAAACATTTAGGATCACATTTCTGGCATGCTTGGTGGAACCCACAAATGGGTTCCTCTATTTTACATTTTCTATTGTTGAGTTTGTTTGTAGGTACAAGTGACAGAGGGGTGACTACGTCATCTTGGTCACTACAGAAGGGTGACTATGCTCTCCTATACATCGGAGAGGGGTGACTATATCCTCCTATACATTACAGAGGGGTGACTGCACCCTCTGGTTCACTATAGAGGGGCAACTGCACCCTTTGATTCATTATAGAAGTGCAACTGCGCCCTCTATTTGACTGCAGAAGGGCAACTTTCCCTAGTTTAATATCCTATTTATAACAAGTTTGGTTAAGAGCAGAGGGGAAAATACACCCTTTTCCATTTTCTATTTCTAACTAGTTTGCTGCATAGGGGCAAATACACCCTTTTCCATTTTTGTTTCTAACTAGTTTGCCGCAGAGGGGCGGATACACCCGTTTCCATTTTTTGTTTCTAGAACTAGTTTGTTGTAGAGGGGTGGATACGCCCTTTTCCATTTTTTTTGCTAACTAGTTTGCTATAGAGGGGAAAATGCACCCTTTTCCATTTTTTGTTTCTAACTAGTTTGTTGCAGAGGGGCAGATACAACCCTTTCCATTTTTTTGTTTCTAACTAGTTTGTTGTAGAGGGGTAGATACACCCTAATCCAACAATTGTTTCTGACATTTTACTATAGTGGAGTGAATTTTCCCTCTTGGTTACTATAGTGGGACAAATTTTCCCTCCTGGTTACTCCAGTGGGAAAATTTTTGCTCCTGGTTACTACAATGGGGCGGATCCGCCCCAAAACAACACATTTTGGGTGGTAAAACGATCGTTTTAGCTTAGTTTTTGCTCTAGTTTTTTGCTATTTTTCAATTCTAACCCTCTAACATTATTTGTTGCAAGGATATTGGTATTTTTTCTAACATTTTGCAAAAATTTCTTGTGTAATTGGTGAAGAAAGAAGGATAAAACAATTAATGATTGCTCATAGGTCCTTCTCTTTGCACAGATTTCCAAAGCTATCCTTGTTGTTTTTCGTTGATCTAGGAACATAGTTTAATTATGGGCAGTAATATCCATTGTTTGCTGTCTATATTTTTGTGTTACCCAAAGGGGGAATTTTTTTTTTTCACTTTTCCCTTGCACTTCGTGTGAGCCTGGGGAGTAGTTGGAAATGATTAGTGCCATTTTCTAGTGGGACCTGCTTGGGGATTTCATCACCCCAAGGGATGATTCCAACCACACGTACCAGCGGGGTATATAAAGGGGGAGAGAAAAAGTTGTACCTCAATCCAATCGCATCCTAATTGGTAGAGTGTCGAGGCTAGGGTGATACCTAGATAGACATGAAGAGTTGGTCTGAGCCCTTTAGTATCTTCCTGGGGTTCTTGACTCACGCTTGTGATGAGCTAGTGTTCACAGTTGTGCCTCACGTACCAAGAGTATATCAAGGACTCCCTAGACACCTTGTGCATCCTAGATTAAGACCTTTATTGGCCATACCCTTAACACTAATTGTAGTATTGTGCTTGTTTGAAAGTGTTTTCTTGTAAGAAACCAGTAAATTTTTTGAAAAATTGGCCTTATTGTTGTCATTTTAAGTCCTTTCCATAGTCATTTTCATCTAAACAAAGTCCCTATTCATTGTAGTTGGGAGAATTTTCCCTTCTATTTACTACAGTGGGGTGAATTTTCCCTCTTGCTTGTTGCAGTGGGGTGAATTTTCCCTCTTGTTTACTACAATGGGGAAAATTTTCCCTCTTGAATAGTCAAATTCACTCTGTTTAGCTCTGTTTTTCCTCCAAACCTTCATTTAATCATTCTAAACCTCTTTTTAACCATTCCCAGCCTCTATTTGATCATTCTAAACATTTGTTTAATCATTCTGAGCCTCCGTTTGATCATTCCTAACCTCCGTTTGACCATTCCAAACATTTGTTTAATCATTCTGAGCCTCTGTTTGACCATTCAAAACATCTATTTGACCAAGTAATCTTTCATCCCTTTTGATCCTCTGTTCACTCATTTCAAGTAATCTTTCATCCACTCCAAGCATCCATCTCCTCATTTTGAGAGTTGTTCATCCTTTCTAATCAATTGTTTACTCATTTCGATCTTACATTTCATTGAACTGAGAGTCCTTCATCCATTCTAAGCAATTGTTTACCAGTTATGAGTGCTTTTTCATCCACTCCTATCATTTATTTTCCTAATCGGATCATCTATTTCCTCAATCCGATTATCTAACACCCTATTCCAATCACCTGCCTCTTTGTTCTAACAGCCCATTTACCCACTCAGAGAGTCCACAAGCAGTGGAGTAGATTTTCCCTATAGTGGGGTGAAATTTCTCTGCAGAAGGGAAAATTCGCCCCTCTATGAGGACAAATTCACCCAGGAAGGGAAAATTGGCCCCTCTCCAATAAAATTTTTGCAAACAAGCAAAAAATAGATCCAACTTCCATATTTGACTGACATAACCAATCCCATAATATCCTTCAATCCAATCCTAATATGAGCTTTAATATTCAATCCAATCCTAATATGAGCTTTAATATAATCCCAATACAAGCTTTGGTTCATCTGCATTCTGTCGAGCTCGTTCGTTCACCATCTGAATCGTATTGATACATCATCCTCAAGCATCTCTAGGCTACACATCCCTTATCGTTTTCTCAATACAAATCTTTTGAACTTTGTTTGAAGCTATTATCCAAATTGAACTAAGTGTCTAATTTGATCTTCATCATCAACATCCACTTAGGATTGTCATCTATCCTAAGTTAATCATCATCATCGACCCAATCAATCCATTTTCAATCTCAAAGTGTATTCGATGTTGCAATCATCCTTTTATCCTTTAATATGATCAATCAACATCCCAAGTCACCTAGGGTAATCTCTAAACGAGGTTTATAGTCTCTTTTGTCATCCTATCTTATCCATTATTTGATCTTATCAATCATCTCATCAATCGATTTGATCCAATCTAATCCAATCACATCCCTCTCTAATCACTTTTGACCCAATCAATCTACTTCCATCTTGAAGTAGATTCAATGTCATAGTCATCCTTTGGTAATCAAATCCAATCATCCTAATCTGAGCTTTAATCCAATCCTAATCTAAGCTTGACCTAAATCCTAACCCGAGCTTTAGTTCATTTCCATCCAAAATATTTATCTTTTTATCCTCATGAATCCTTATCCTCCATTAATAGTAGTCAAGGGAAATCCTAATTACATTGGTCTTGTCGATCAAGAAGAATATGACATAAATCCCCTTGACACTATCATTGCTAGTAAACTTTCTCCACCCACTTCCTAAAATCCAATCACCCCTTCCAATTTCCCCGTTATGTCTTCTTCCATGCCTACTCATGCTCCTTATGTTACCTTTGACAAGGGATATTCATTACCATCCCTGTCCACATATTTTTCATATCCTTCATCTATATCATCCTCTTATCCAACACCCACATCCTCTTATCCTAATCTACCATCCCAACATTCCTATTTTAATCCCCCATCTGCATCCTCCTATCTCAATCCTTCATCTTCATATGCCCACAACCCTAATCCTCCATACCGATCTGCCAATCCTACTCATACATTCACACCTTCCTATCTTTATCCCACATCCACACCTTTTTATCTTAAATCTACACCCCCATCAACATACCCTAATCTAACAGCCACATCTTCTTATCCTAATCCATCAGCCACATCTCCCTATCTCAATCCACCATCTCAATCTCCCCATCCTAATCCACCACCCTAATATCCTTACTACAATCCACCACCTATATCCTCTTGTCCTAATTCACCATTCCAATACCCCTATCCTAACCCTTCATCTAATCTTAATCCCCCATCTTTCCCAATCCTGCATCCAATTGCATTCCCCCATCTAATCCTAATCCACTAATCCCTAGTCCTAATCCCCCACCAATCCATAATCCTTCATCCACTCCTACCATGCCATCTTAGCCTAGAGTATTCAAGTTTCTCACTTGAGAAGTTCTCCAAAGACTTATAACAAAGAATATATCTCCCACTCCACACATTGAATTCATGGAAGCATGCCATCCCAATTCATCATCCATGATCACTAGTGATGAGACCCTTCTCCATACCGCACCTATCATTGTTGATACCACCCCTAGCACTGCTCAAACCATTGAATCCATCAAATCCTTTGAATCCACTAAGCCCCCATCTCCTACCATCACATCTACCAAATCCATTAAACACCCATCTTCTACTCCTAGATCCACCCAATCCATCGAAGACACCCAAGTCCAATCCAATTCTCCTACCCCTATTATCATTGAAATGCATTATGATGAAAGCTTCGAATCCTCCATCCTTCCATCTCCATAACTTGAAGAGTCCCTCCAACACTCTATCATATTTCCATCCACACAACATGAGTCATGCCAAGAGTTTGATCCAAAGCATACCAACATATCCCCTTCTCTAGATAAAGACCCTTCCATCCCATTTAGTCTACCTCAGGATCAAAGACTCCCATCCATTCCAACCCATGATCCCCTCGTCACTCAAGATTCCACCACTCCATCTCATGAGCCCTTATCTCCATCTCAATTTCATGATCTCTTATCACCTATAGTCACAAATCTAGATCCTATCATATCCCCTAATCCCTTACCAATCACTCTTTCTAATCCAAAAGATGCTGCTATCCCACCATCTCCATTTCTTGATCCTCCATCATCACCTAAACCTACTATCCCCTCACAACTTTTATATCCCCTTGGTACTCTCACATTTTTCCATGGTGGTCTCCTTGAAGAAGAAAAAAACAATGTATATACCACCCATCATCCTCCACCTAATAATGGACTCGCATCATGTTTTTAGAATAACAAAAATCCTATCCTAGATCTAATGCTCAAGAGAATGAACTATCAAGGAAAAGGTTTAGGCCTTCATGAGCAAGGTATTATAGAGCCCATCCAAGCTAAAGAAAAATTGTATACACAAGGTCTTGGATGTAGTACTCACAACTCACAATCCAAGAATGTTGGTACAACCTCCACACATCTTCCTTAATCCTCTTCTAAAAAGATAAGAGGATCATCCCATAACTCCACCAAATCGTTTACTACCCCCCCCTCCTCCATCATATTGCTTCAAAAAAACTATCCATATTCCTCCTTCATCCACTCCATCCATTTTGGGTCCTTATGTTCCCTTGTCCCCGATCACATATACTCTGGGTCCTAAGTCCATTTTGGGACCTTACATCCCAAAATCACCTCATGCATCTTGGGCTATTATCCATCCATCACCTATCCATGTCACCCATCATAACTATCCCACTCTCATGCTCCCTAATCAAGATCAACAAAGGAACATACTTGTACATCATCCATCCACATATCATCCTCAAAATCCTACCTCTGTCCCTCCATTCATATTCCCTCCACATCATCCATCCACTCGCACCCATCCCATTGCTACTAAAAGCACTTTGGATGCCAAAGTACAAATTCATAAATCTAAACATCCACATGAGTCAAAATATCCTCATGTCCCCTCTAAAAGAAATGTTGAATAAAATAAAAATCAAATCCAAAATCCAAATCAAATCCATAGACTTCAAAGGCCCATGAAAGAAAAAAATAAAACCAGGTGGATCCGAAAGAAAATAGATGCAATGCCTTCAAATGAAGCCTCCATAACAACATCCAAAGTTGTTACTCCAAAAGCTAATCATGCAAATCCTCCTAAATCCATTTTGGGTCCTTATGTCCCCAAATTTTCTATCACCTCTCCTCCATTATCTCCACATCCTCCATTACACCCTCCATTAGCCCCACACCATCCAACTATTAATCCTCCTATCCTTTCACACCCCCCACCACATGTGCCAATGTTGGTCCTAAAAACACCTCCCCATCATACCTTTACTCCATCATTCGATCCATACACTTTCCAAAATCCCATACATTATTCCACATACCTCCCCCATGAAATCCCTTTAATACATGCCCTTGCATAATTCCTCCATTTTCATAACTAAGGTTGTACCAACATCCAATAGTCACTTCAAACATGGGCTCTTAATACTTCATATTGAATTTGATGCTTGAGTCCTTCATCCATATCCTTATCACATGTCTTCCACATCCACTTATCTACCTCCCTATAATTATCCATCTCCACCCACATTCTATCCAAAAATCCAAAAAAAGAAAAATACAAAAAAATAAGAAAAAAACAAAAAATGGTTAAGAAAAATAAAATAAAATAGTAAAGAGAAATAATTCATCCAATGGTGAAAACTTGGAAAACAAGCACCTTGGATAAGTACCATGATGAAAACCTAGAAAATAGGTGTCATGCATAAATCCCCCATCCAATTTACTTCCATACTTGGGGGCAACTGCATCCCCTTCACCCATCTCCTCCAACCCACCTATATATTACACATCCTACTTATCATATCCTATTTCTCTCAGTCCTTCCATCCTCCTTGTGATCTTGATATAGCTAGGGGTGAATAGCTACACATTCTTTGGACACCTCTTGGCATACATTCCCCTCCCCTATCCCCTATCCTCATCCTTATCCAAATCCATCTACCTTCTCTGTCTGTCTGTCATCCTACCTTCATTCATAAAATTCCTTCATCCACCCATCCTATCCTCCTCTAGATATCTCCTTTATATTCCCATCCACTCATCTTTCACCCCTTTTTCCTTATCACACATGACATATCTTGAGTTGGGGCACCTACTTCCTTTGTGACATAAGTCCTTGGAGACATCATCCATCGATCCTATCTACCTTTTTGTCTTTGCATCCTTATCTTCCTATCCATCCATCCAAACAATCCCATTCATATCCCCATCCTTATCGTCCTATTCCTCCATCCAAACAATCCATTTCATATCTCCATCCTTATTCTCCTATTCCTCCATCTAAACAATCCCTTTCATATCCCCATCTTTTTCTTCCTACCTATCCAAACAATCCCTTTCATCTCCCCATCCTTGTATTCTTATCCATCCAAACAATCCTTTTAACCTCCTTATCCTTATCTATCCATCCTAGCATCACTCCACCTCCTTATCTTCCTATCCATCCCTATCTCCTTATTCATTTGTCTCTCTCTTCATCCCATCTCATAGTCCCTTTTCATTGGTATCTAGCTATATGATTCTCCCAATGCAATGCATTCCATCTATCTAATTGTAATCACTCTTGCTTCTCTTTCACATCTTTCCAATCCCCTATCACTTTTCATCACTCATCCATCTATCATATCATCCTCCCCAGTCATTTTACTGATTTGGATAGCTATCCCATCCCTAAGCTTTATGTAACTGTCATCATTCTACCTATCTAATAGGTCTATCCTATCTCATCGTATTGGTCCCATATTTTTATCTACTTATCCTATCATCATCCTTTATCCATCATTTGTCGTTGGTCATTGGTCGAACTATGTTTCCCTTGCAATTGTACGTAGGAAAGGTCAATCATTTGATTTGCCCCTAGGATTCCTTTATCGTCTATCAACAGTATTTTTTCTTTTGTCTATCCTATATTGGTCATCCATCGAGGTCTCCATTGTACTCTTTCTACCTTTACCCATCATTAGTCATCAGTCTTTTATCAAACTATGAGGGCTCTACGCTTTCATGTAGGCAAGGCTAATCTTTGATCGGCCCCCAAGCCCCTAGATCGCCAGGATGTGTCAGTCTTGTATCTTGTGTCTTGTCTCCCTTGTGTTGTGTCATCAAGGTATGTCCTTATCTAGGTAGTCCTTAACAAACGAGATCCACTAGTATCAGTAGATCCAATTAGTCCCGAGTATCCCATGTCATATTGATCTTTTAGTTTAGTATCCATCATCGGTCTCAACAAGATGCATCCTTCCTAATAGACCTCATCAACCTCATCCATCCTCTTGATCCTATGGAAAAGGACATTTGACCTTGATTGTGTTCTTTTGATGCTTTTGAATTTTATTTATCATTCGAACTTCCTATCACACCTCGTCATGGTCTCCTTGATCCCTCATATCATGGTGTGCTTTGACTGGTAAACATAGGGGTATATCTTAATCTTTTTGTTTGTGTTTGTCTTCTTGGTTGTCTCGCATAGTACCCACTAAGATCCCTATGATCTTGTGTTATGTTGGGGCATCTTTTATGCTTGTGGTTATCCCAATACCTAGCCTGACCACGTTCATCACGACTTTGGGGTGTTGAAATAGCCTTCTTGTTGTGTTTATTTTTTACATGATAGTAATCTACCTTGGTCCCTCATACCTTGGTGTATCGTGTCTTATGCTATAGAAAAAATTAGTGCTCTTAATGATGGCAAATCGCATTAGGATTGCATTTCATCTCCCATTCCGCCCTCTCATCTATCAATAATTTCCCCCCATCCATTCATCCTTCATCAATGTCCCTCCCATATCTGTCCAATTTCTTATCATCATCTCTTCAATCTTCTTCAAATAATATACATTGGTTATTCTAAGCATCTTACCCTCCATCATTTTTTTCCTTTCATCTATCCCACATCTCAATCCCATCCTTACCCATTCATTCTAGCATAAATAATCTAAACACATCCTTTGTCTTGTCCCCAGTCTTGCTACAAAACCTCAACCTCATCATCATCATCATCATCCATCTATATCCTTCCCTATCGCTTCGGTGTTGTTTTGAGATGTATCCTTCCCTCATCAACAACACTTTCATCATCATCATTGGGATATATTCTTCCCTATTATTTAGTGGTGTTTTGGGATGTATCCTTCCCTATCCTCATGTTATTTTGGGATCCCTCATTCCCTCATTGACAACACTCCTTCCATCATCAACCCCTTTTGCCTTGTACCTTGACTGGGGCAACATCACCTTTTATCCTTAAATCCATTTGTGCTTCATCCATCTCCTATCACTTATCATCCTCTCTTACCCATCACTTTGCATCATCTTCCTCATATACTCTTGCATCGTTTCATCCATTTAAAGAGCACACCTGTGTTCTCTTGAACCTGCATGTCCTCTCGAGGGGGAATCCTCAAACCTTATTCTTCATCTTCACCCCCATTATTTTCCTTCTCAAATCTTACTCTTCATCTTCACCCCCATTATTTCCCTTCCTAGTCAGTCCTTTGAATGACTGGGGCATCTTTTTTGAACTAACCATATTCTTCTAGATCTTATGTTTTATTCTTCTTTGAAATGATGCTACTTAGTAACACCATCTCAAAGAGGGGAAAAATGTAGACACCTAAATTTAGACACTTATATTTGTCCAAATTTTTCTCTTCGTCTAAATATCCTCTGATTCACATTAGTTAAGTAATATTGTTATTATTTAATTAATATCCTTAAGTTCATCTAAACCCATAAGGTATTTAGTTAAATAATTAAATATCTTATCTCTTTAATCCTCCTTTCATCAAATGAATTAAATAAATAATACATTTATTTAATCCCTCACATGTCATTTTCATCTAATCCTAATCCATCTCCTAATCTCTTCATTAGGGATGTGCACATGCCTAATCCTTAATTAGGATGTCTCACATCCTCCAAATTTTGCAAGTTGGCTTCTAATCCTCATTAACCCCTAATTATCCTTTGATTACTGATTAGTTAAGCCTAATCAATACCTTGGTCAACTCTCGCCATCCCTGAAATATTTTTTAATTCCTTTTTATTCATCCAATGCTCCTCTTTTCCCCATGTGAATATTTAATTCACTTTCATTCCTCCTAGAATCTCCTTTTCCCATGCATCTTCTAAAATCTTTGATTTGTCACATCAAGTCACATGTGGAAAAGTGCTTCCCTTTTTGGAACCTTGTCTTGTCCATAGGATTCTTCCAAGCATGTGAATTTTTAATTCACATTTATTCACCCAAGATTCTTCTCATCTCCCAATGTACTTCCAAGGTACATTTCCTTCTTACACATCACTTGTCCTTATTCCACCTCACTTCCACATCATCTTATCCTAGGACATCTCACATTTCACATGTCAAGATGTGAGGGCTTGTGAGTCCTCAACTCACCATAGCCCTACGTCTTAACCTTGGTGGGTCAATTTCAACCATTGAATTCTCTAGATAATTCAAATTCTTGTATAAATACCCCTCTTCTAAGGTATTTTCAACACTTAGTCTTTTTTACACCCACATGCTATCATTTTGAGCACTTAATTTACAAGCATTTCCTCTGACTTAGTTAAGTCATTCTAGCAATTAGCATTGCATTCTATTACACATTGCTCATCTTGCATAGCCATCAAGGGAGCATACAAGATTACAATCACAAGGTCCAACCAAATAATTTCAGCACGAAAGAAGGTATAACTATTTACAATAAATATTTTATCTTCTTTCATTGTGTTATCAATTTCTTAGGCTAATCTTGAGGTGTCCATTTGTGTTTTTATCTCATTGCATTATAGTTGTTCTTGAATCTCTAGGATAGATAAAAAATTTAGGATCACACCATGCACACACAAAGATCAATTGTTGTTGGGATGTAGTAAGGGTTTCTCATGATTGAAGCACGTATAGCACTAATCCACTGAACTTGCATTGTTGCATGCAAATACAATACATGCATAACTGACCATATCAAATATATTCCAAAGTGCTTCGATAGTCCAAATATTTTGAGAGAATCCTTGTAAAATCCATTTTGTATATATCCTATAATCATTGAAATCCATGTGACTACGTTCTTTTGATGCATTTTGTCAAATAGTTCATGTTCCTTGTCTACGCTTCGACATGTTTGCTCAACTATAGCCAACTATAATATTTGAAAAAAACACCCCTTCCATTATGATTTTGTGGATGTCCATAGCCTGTTCCAAAGCTCCACTTTTTCCATAGGAGGGGAGGATGTTTTCTTTATAGTTTCCAATTAGATTTGGTTGAATGTTTCTAAAGCCTCGTCAACAAATTCATTTTTGTGCATATGTTGGAATCATGGCATTCCATGAGACAACATATTTTTAGGCATTTTGTCAAATAGTTCTCGTGCCTTGTCTATGCTTGAACATTTTGTATACGAGCAGCTGCAACTACTACTCTAACAAAATTACTCTTCTCTTTATTCTTTGATGGATTTTTATACCCTATTCCAAAGCTCCCATTTTGGAATAGGTAGGGAGGAAGCTGGTAATTGCAAAGTCAAGCTTTAAAATTTCCAATTGCATTTTCTTTAAAGTTACCAAAGCCTTTTCAAGAAATATATTTTTTAGATGTCCTAGAATCATTGAAATCCACAAAAATACATTTCTTTGGGACATTATGTCAAACACTTCAGTTGCCTTATCCATGCTTCCAAATTTTGCATACATGTCTACTAGGATAGTTGCAACTATTAAATCCAACAAAATTTCTCTATCCCTTATGCTTTTATTGTTTCCCATACCCTGTCCCAAAGCTCACATTTTGGTGCAGGCTGGGAGGATGTTGGAAAAGGTTGTGGAGCCTAGCTTTGCACCTGCCAATTACATTTGCTTGAAAGTTTCTAAAGCCTTTCTAACAAATCCATATACTACAATCATGGCATTCCATGAGATCACATTTCTTTGAGGCATTCGATGAAACACTTTTCTTTTGTTTTCTATCATCCATGTGTTGTAGTAAAAGTGTGTGTTACAGTGATGCACACCTGTATCATCTATTTAGGATGATGAATGGTGAGCATAGTTTCTATTTAATGAGGGAGGCTTGGAGCTACAATTTTTTTAGTAGTCTACTCTCATAGACCCATTTTAACTCTCTATATATTCCTTGATGAAATTATATCCATGCAATCCATAAAGGAAATTCACGACCAATGGTTACCATGAGTTGACCAATCTGTAAGAAATTCCATAAATCTAGAAATCTTCCTAGAAATCTGCCAGCAATGTGAAAAGAACCCATCAAAAAGATAATTCAACCAACAATGCATGCACTTATACATGTCAAATCTACCATGAAGAACAAGGTCTTTGACTATTTTCCAAAATTTAGCAGGTAAGGGAGAGATCTGCTTAAAGAAACAATGTCTCGGATGAAAAGGAAAAGAATGACTAATAAGAGATCTAGCGTAGCCAAAGAATAGAGAGAAACAAGCACAAATGGTTTTGGGAGATTTTTCTTTTGGAAAGTATATGTAAGCTAGTATATTAATGTATTAAAGAGTACAATTTGATATATGTATATAGAGGATATACTAGCGGTCACATGCACATCATGCAACGATCAGTCGATAGGGGCCCACTGCAAAAGGTAGCTCAATGGGAGAAAGGAGAAAGCTTGTTTTTCATAGAGAAAAGTGAATTTTAAAGGCAAGCAAAGCTATGTAAACCACATCTTATGGTGAACTTCTTTATTGTTAAGTGGTGAGGAATGCAACAGAGATTAAAAAGCATTTGTGTATATTAGGAGATTGATTTTTGTGTTTTGATATGACTAATTTGTAGCTAGAAGTTGATTGTGGGAATGTAAAATTCATTATTTATAATGTATCCATTACTTCCAAAGTCAATTAATTAATTATCAATGATTTTAAGAAGTAATAGTAGGAGAATGATTTTTGAATAATTTTTTTCATAATAAATCACATTTTCTGCATTGAATATAAGATGAAACTCAATTGAAAGGTATGTCACTAATTTGAATACAACCTGTAGTGCCCCTCCATGGTAGGCCATCTGGATAAATGGGTAAGTGTCTAATAGTGTTATCGTGGATTAGTGTGTTAAGGGCTTAGGCGATAAAAGTAATATTTTGATAGTGTTGGTTACTCTATTAATTAAATTAGCATTGATTTACTAAAATTGAAGATTATAGTGATAATTAAATAAATTAGTTTTGTGAAACTTTAAGTAAATAGGTTATCATTAAATTAATTAATTTGTTTTCTAAAAATAAATTAATTTGTTTTGAAAAAATATTGTTTTTAATGGTATCCGATAAGAATTAATAATTTACTGGTTGTTCTAAGATAATTAATTAAATTAAAATTAAATTTCAAGGTTGTTTAAAATAAAATAAGAAATTAAAGAAATAGAAGGATGTGATTTCAAACTGATTTGTAAAAGCAGGGAAAAGAGGGAAAAACACAAAAGCGTGCACATGCACGGCTTGAGATAGGAACGTAATCAAGAAATTTGTTTTATTGTGAAAAGATTGCCTAATTAGTCTAAAGAAAAACAAGAAAAAACAAGACAAAAATAAAAAAAAACAAAAAAAAGAAAAGAAAAGAAATCAGAGTATTCGGTGGGGTTTTTGATTTAAAAAGAAAGCGTTGAAACGGGTGAAAGGGGAGGGATCAAGTTGGAAGGGAAGAATATGTGGCTGGGCAGTGGAGGCCGGTAGTTTATTCTCTCCAGACACGAGCGTAGGAAATTCAGGTAGGAATCATAATCTTGTTTTGGCCATTTTGAGTATTGTTGATAATGGGATCTTGATATCATCTCACCTGTTCCCTATTGGATTCGATCACTGCTTGTATAGGTAATCTTTATATTTTGCTGCTATGTTCATTTGAGAACTTTATTGCCTGTAAATTGTTGAATGCTGTTTTGCATGGATAGTTCGATCCTGTCCAAAGAATCATAGACTATAGAGGCTTTAACAATCGATTTTTATGCTGTTTCCTTTTCACGTCCATGTACGTTGGGAAGTCGTCTCCTTTGTAGAATCTTAAGCTTCTCAGCAAATGTTTTCTGCAATCATTGCATGCCGCAGGATAATGTCCCTTTATTGCGTCCACCCTGTTGTCCTGCCCTTTAACAGCGTTGATCTTCTGCGTTATGGTTTTACTGACTGGATTCTGAAAGGCGCGCATAGCCTGCCCTTAGTCTTTGTTGTCTTTGTTATTAATCCTTCGTAAGATGATGTCTCATTGTTACATTCTGGCAAGCGATCTATATGTTTTCCCTTTTTTATTTATTTTTGTACTGTCATGTAATCCGCCCATGGTTGTTTAGGTCTGTTTGTGCTTAAGCAACTTCATTATCTTGCAAGACTTTCTCCGCCATTTATCTTTTAGGGAGGCGCATGCCTGGCCCAAAACTCCCATCGTGGCCCAACAAGTGAGGCGACTGACAAAGGTCGAGAATCTGTCTTTCACCTGCCAATTGCTGTTGCTTGATATTTATTTTAGAGCGAGCCTGCTTTTCAGTTGTTCTTTAGCATCACCGATTTTCTCCTCGCAGAGGGCTGAACTAGTTCATGCGCTGGAACCAGATGCATATCTCTCAGAAGATTTCTCTTACAACAGATTTGGAGATGAATTTAGATGCAGCGTGGCATTTTGAAACCATTCACCACAGTTATCATCCTTGTGTAGTTGCTAGTATTTCATTTGGGCGGCTGATAGCGATTCTTGTGGACTAAACCAAAGTTTTCAATCAGGAATATCTTGCTGTTTTCAATCGCCAAGCCAATTTCTCCAGCCTTGCTTACGCCGCAAGTTTGTGTAGGTGTTCCGTCTCTTCATTAAAGTTGTTCTATCTTTTAGCTATCAATTCAGCTTCAGCAGGGTGCTCGATTATCCTGGATCCTTCGTCGAATTGTTTTTACCAGTTGAACCATGCGTTATCCCCTTAGTGCTATAGGACAACATACCATAATCCGAGAGTCAGAACTTGTGGACGTCTATCTAGCTTCAGAACCGACGGTGATTGGACTGAGAGTTGGGGGCTATACATATGTTATTCTTATTTTATTTCGTTACTTCATTACGCTGCCTTAGATTGGTGATATGTAAATATGTATTTATTATTTCTGGGTCGACATGACTCTACTTATAAAGATATAGTTTATTGTAAGATATATTTTAGTGGAGGGCGACCTTAAGTGTTTAAATGCCATTTAGTAAGATGATTTCGATTGGAAGAATATTAGAAGGCTGATTTGCTAAATCGGATATATAAAAAAAATTTCGCTGTTTGATAATTATATACTGATTTACATGCTAGTGATTATTATTCTGATTTTGATTGTATTGATAATGATAATGGTTTATATAGTTTAACGATAATGTTCGTGTAAGTTTACGTATTACGTTTAAGTAAGAAGTATATATATATATAGTTCATTCCATCATTATCAATGTTTGTTTTTTTTATTATATATATATAATCGCTGTAGGTATATTGTATTGAAATTTCTTTCTTTTTAAAAAAAATAAAAAAAAATAAAATTATTTATTGGATAGTATGTGAGGATTAGGTATTTAGTAAATGCTAACTCCATTTGTAACTATTCTACGTTAGTTAGTTGAGTAGGAAATTGTATTTAGTTAAAGAATTTTAAAGTTGGAAATTTCTTCTTAGTTGGAAAGGTATATCTATTAAATTCATTGTACATATTATCATTTGGTTGAAACTTTGTCACTACTATTTACGTTTAGTTCAGCTAAGTTGTGATTGTGAATTTCACTTAGACAAATTTTGTTACCATTTATTGTTGAGAGGAAATTGTTTTATCTTATTTGTTTATAAGTTGTGTGAATATTGATGGATTGGTTTATTTTTAATATAATTAGTTACAAGTGGAATAATTAAGTTAGTAATAGGGAAAATTTGGAGTAATCAATATCTTTATTTGACTTTTATTTTATAATTTAATAAACTTAAATAAATGTGACATAGTATTTGCATCGAGATCGAAATTCTTAATTATGTTTTAGTAGGATGGTTGTTAAGTGTAGACATATGTTGCGACGTTGATTGTAATGTGTTGTTTACAAGTGGGTCTAAACTTTGTTATTGTGCTAGTAGGAGAGATGACCTTAATTTGTTGAAGTTGTTTCGATTTCATGAATTGACTTAACTTGACTTTGAATGATGGAAATTTGTATTTGATATGTTTTATGTTTAGTAAGGTTGAGCTTTTGTATAGTTTGAAGTATGACTTGATTTGGACATTTCGAGTTATTTTGGTTCTTGGGTAGATATTGATGTACCTCCAGGGGCTAGGGAAAATGGTGTGTGGGTGCACGTTTATTGTTGTTGCACCTTTCTTGTCTATCTTTATACCTCATGGATTTTGTGTGGGTGGTACCTCCTGGTATACGGGTTTTGATGCTTGGAGAGTCACGAGATGGCTGTGCCTCATGTGTTATGTTTTATAATGAATTTCTTTATGTCTTGAGGATTGAGGTACACCCATTGATTTCTGTGATTTTAGAGTAACCGTAGGGGAGAGTGGATCTTCTTGGGGCTAGAGTACAAGTAGTCACCCTTGAAAGAGTTTACATAAATAAGTGATAACCTAATTAATGTATCTAGTGGGTTGGGTTAGTTAACACATAACAAGATAAAAACATGCGCCTCACCCCTACTGTTAGCGCTCTCAAAGGCTAAGGATGGGTGGGAAGACCTGGTTGGTAAGGTCACTACCTTGTCTTTGTGAAAGGTAAGTGGCTCCGCATGAGCAACCCTATGGGGCGGCACCTTGAAATAGGATGTCTGGATAACCATAGATGGAGGCAGCTCCTTGAGCTAGGTTGTCTGGATAATCCATGTATGGATGGAGGCGGCACCTTGCGATAGGTAGTCTGGTGAATTCATATAAGGCCATGCGATGACACTCTCCCACTATGCCCTTTGTCGCTCTTGTTTTGTTGCCTCTGGAGTTGTCTCTTATAGTTGGTTATTATCGTTGTTGTTTATTAATGTGGATGAAAGGTACCTTGGATATTTATTGTTGGTTGATTTTACAATCTCTTTTGGAGAGTTCTTGGATTCTATTGTTGTCGACACCTCTTATGGTTTTTTTAGTGTTGATCTATAATATTTGTGATTGATTTTGTTGGACATTTTATTACTCTTGTTGTGGTTATGTGTTGGCAATGTTATGGGTTTATATCTTGTGATTTGTTATCTCTTCTGTGGAGTCTTGTTTATCTTTGGTTCTTTTGACTTCTTGGGTGAGGATCTTTCTTGTTTACTCCAAGCACGGGGGTGGTCGGGTGGAACGTGCTACGCACCCCATTGGGTCCCCATCCGAAGGTTCGAGATGCGCAAGGTTGTACCTGTTGCAATGAATTCTAAGTGATGTCAGAATTCGATCCAGCTCATAGCTTTGTATTCTTTCAACTTTAGATTTATCTTTCCATGATATTATCCTTTCCATAGATGTTGGGAAACAATATTGTATTAATGTTAACCTTGAAGCTATGTATCTTCTTATTGTTAATGCATGATCCATGTTCGGGTCATTTCATTGGGTGTATGTCTATCCCTCATGTAATGTAAGATGGTGTTATGAAAAGTGATGCAACTATGTGACCCCAAGGAACTTTGTTATATGTTGTACTTATAATGTTCATTTCATGTGATGTATGTTGTTGCATATTATTTCTTTAAAAAATTTTTTTGCCTTAAATTCTTGTATGTTAGTTCCTTTGGGGTTGCATGGCGGGGCATTACACAACCCATATTAGAAAAAAGAGTTCTAAGTAAATGGATCCAGTCAATTTTCAAGGAAAACCAAAATCCATGAAAGTTGTCCAATTATAGATATGTAAATGAAATTCATTTTAGTGGAATGGGCTAAAATGTAACTTATTCCAATGAACATTAGACAAAAGAAATTCATTTGATACATGAGATCAAATTCAAATTAATCCAGAAAAATTAAATTAATTTGAATGCAATCCAAGCCTATAAAATGTGAATATTTTGATGTAGGAGTTAATCAAGATTAAAATCCGTATAGTACATTACAATAAACATAGATATTTGGAAGGAATGATTAGATGGATAATATGAATATGGCTTATGTATAAATTGTTTTACATCTCTACATTTATTTCGATCATTATACACCATTGTAAACCCTATGTTATAGTGCACTTCTTTATTATTATGTGAGAAGCAATGCACCAAAGATTAAAAAGCATTTGCATATATTAGGAGATTGCTTTTTGCACTTCCATGTTAGTTATTTTTTAGTTGGAAGCTAATTACAAAAATGTAAAATAGAACCATATGTAGGATGTTTTTATCTTTTACAATGTATGCATTACTTGCAATTTCAATTAATTAATTATCAATGATTTTAATAAGTAATATTAGGAAAATGATTTTTAAATAAATTTTTTCTTTATAAATCACATTTTCTCAATTGAATGTACAATTGAAATTTGTAAAGTATTAGTTTTCTTAAGTAATATTAGGAAAAAAAATTTTAAATTTAAATTTTCTTTATAAATCACATTTTCTCAATTGAATACAATTGAAATTTGTAAAGTATTAGTTTTCTTAATAATAATATTTTTCTTTCCAAAAATTAAGGTATTATATATTTTGTGTTAATAGAGTGCATATTTGATGTTTTTGTATAGGTAAATCAATTGTCTTATTCATTAAAATAGGAAAATGTTTCTTGTGTTCTGGAATAAGATTTACCAGTTACAAAGTGGCTACCAAATTGCACATTATGTGCTATCTTCCTAAGATCAAATTAACAAGTATGCTTTTGAGAAAGTGATTTGATTAGTATAGTTATGTCTTTTGGAAAAGTGATTCCATTAGTTTAGTTATAATGGTCATCAAAAGTGGGTTTTGTAAAACATGAAGATGTTATAAGTAGTATCAACTCTGTAATTTAAGGATTTGAATGACATGCATACTTTTTCAAGGTATTGTAATTGAATTAGAAGGTACACATTATTTGCAGGGAACATTAGAAAGATGTCAACAAATGTATACAACAATTTGTCTAGACACACACACACACACACACACACACATATATATATATATGTAATAACAAATGTATGGTGTTAAATGTAGAACTAAAAATCCCATGCTTATTTGTCTTCCTACCATAATGGCATAATGAGGGTGCATGGCCTATATTGAGAGGCCCAAGCAAGAGAAGAATGAAACACGCACGAGATATACTGTTGGAATTCAACATGCATTATTATTTTAATTAAATTAGAAGGCATACCTTATTTTGAGGCAAAATATAAAACATAATAGTAAATCTATACAATAATTGGTGCATATACATACATATATGTAACAAAAAATGAATGATGTAAAATGGGAAACCAGAAAACCCATGCTTGTTTTCCACCTTGCCATATTAGCATCATGGAGATGTATGGACTCTAGCCAAACCCTCGAGCAAGAGAAGCATGAAATGTCTAAGAGAGATGCTATGGAGTTTCATCATACATTGTACAATAGGAATGTTGGGAAAATTTGTTGCTTGCATATATAATAACTAATATTGTTGTCTTGTCTTTGGTGTGACAACTTGAAAGCATAAACATAACTTGGTTTTCAAATCTCTTTCCATGCTTAAACCTAGTTCCTGCAAATAGAACACAAAGGTATGTTAATGGACAATCAAGGGAAATTAAAAAGGAAGGATAAAGAGCAAGTATACAAGTAAAATTAATATATACAATGTGAGGCTGAAAATAGTAAATAATTTCTTGAATTAGTTAACCAAGTTTTTCTATTGAGAATGAATTTGTGCATATACATATATGTATGTAGCAAAAAATGAATGGAGTGAAATGGGAAACCAGAAAACCCATGCTTATTTTCCACCCTGCCATATTGGAATCATGGACCTGCATGGACTCGAGCCAAATCCCTGAGCAAGAGAAGTATGAAACATCCATGAGATATGTTGTGGAGTTTCGGTATACATCGTACAACAAGAATCTTGGGAAAAATCTGTTGTTACCATATATAATATCTAATATTGTTGTGTTCTCTTTAGTGTGATAACTTGAAAGAAAAATGTAACTTGGTTTACAAATCCCTTTGCATGCTTAAACGTAGTTCCTGCAAACAGAAAACAAAGGTATGTTAGTGCACAACCAAGGGAAATAAAAAAGGAAGGATAAAAAGTGAGTATACGGGTAAAATTAATGTATACAATGTGAGCTACAAAATAGTAAATACTTTTTGCAATTAGATAACCAAAGTTGTCTATTGATAATGATAAAGTATCATACTTACATACAATGTTGATTATGTCCAACAAGGATGAGCTGTATTGAATTGAGTTGTAAGGGCATGAAAGAATTTGAAAAAGAGAGTGTAGAATACACTAATTTTCTTGAATGCATATTTATATTTCTATGGGAATCTAAACAAAATAATATACATATAAAATAAAAGAGGCTAGCAGTTGTCTTCTATTAACATGTTTCATGATATTGTTCTACCCTCATCTATTTAAATATCAATAACATTTCATGATATTTTTTTCCACTAATCTATTTGAAGATACCTCTAATAGAGTAGTCTATTGTTCTTCTAACAAGCATTGTTTTTTAATCTTTAAAATTCTATAATCTTTAATGTGTTTAATTTGTTTGGATGGAATATGTTATCATTTAGATATATTGTTGTATATATAGATAAATATATACATGTGTAGATATGGATATATGTATATATATATATATATTTGATTATTTGTGTTTTTCAAAATGTCTAGACAAAGGAAAAATTCAACCCATATGAGTAACAAAAGTAGGTAAGGTCGATGGAAAATCTCAAAGACTCTTACCATATATCACATGATAACAAAAAATAGAGAAATTGTAAAACAACTATTAGGAAAACACTTAGGAATCATAAGTGATAGATGGTGGGAAAGCCACATTTAACTGTTTGATAGAAGACAAGCAATCTAAACTAAGTAAACAATGAAAAATGTGGTGAATAGTACAAAGTTTGTGTTTAGCTCTTTTATCTATTGTAAACCGCTCTTTCAACAATGCAATTTAATACATATGGGAGAGAACGAAAGAGAGAAACAATAAATTAATCATTTATGTTAACTACCCATGCAAAACGTCTTACTAATTCGACAACTCAATAGTTTTAGAACCCTCCAAGTTGCTTTAAATTGGAACCGAATGCAATGAATTTAGCAGTAGCCTGTTATCAAACCAACAAAATGATGGTTCTTCTGACAATACAACTTCATCAAAATACAATCTCCCACATGCCAACATTCAATATTGCATTTACTTCATTTTCCACCATTGTGCAACAAGAGGTTACATGTCAGCACAAAGAGTATATATTTTTGGAAGCAATACAGAGGAAGGAGAAAATAGTAAAATTTTGAACGGATAATTGTATACATAAATATTTTACATATAGATATGCACATACATATACATGTACATACATATACACATATATATACATATACATACATGTACATATACATACAAATATTCATATACATATAAATATACATATATATATATAAATATACATATACATAAACCTATAAACATACTTTTCACCCTTCGTTTATCGCTTGTAGCTATCTCTATGTAGCATTGGAATTACACTCATTACCATATGACCCTGTAGAAAGAGTAAGCAAAGAACCAGAAGCATGAACAATAAATTAATCATTTATGCAAAATAGCCATGTGAAATATACACATATATGCATGTAAGAATATATATATATACATGTATCCATATAGATATATTTGTATAGATGTATACACATACATACATATACATATACATGTATACTTGTTTGAATTATCTACTAGGATTCTTGCTAGCCTAGCCATGGATAGGGTTTGTCAGCATTGGGGGGGGGGTCCACCAATTACCACGAAGGGCACCATTTTATTTTGTGGTGATGTAGGTGTTGGAAATTACATGGGTTGGTGGCAGTGGAGAATGTTGTTGTTGCTTTCAGGGAGGTGAATGGTAAATGTTTGGCGTGGACCTTTACAAATATGAGGGTTGGTGGTGGTGGAGGTGCTCTCCTCAAAAGCTAGAAGGTGAATGGTAAGTGCTCACTTGGTTGATGGTCAATGCATTTTGTTGGTTCCCAAATCAATAGATGCAATGAGTCTTAAAGATTATCCACTCTCTCATATTTAGACTCAACAGGTTAAGATGGCCAATGAACAAGAGAGTAAATAAAATATCCCTTTCTCCCTTGCACTTCAAGCTTTGTTAAACTTGGGAGGGTGATCCTATTTAGTATATTTATAGGTAATTGTGTGCCAAAGTATCAAATACACTATAAATAATTTTTTCTCCTTTAGATGGTTAATATACACAATACTATAAAGGCTTGGTTGAACTCTACAGTAATGCCTAATTTAAACATGAGAAATATAACATAATGAGCTCAATGCACAAACAAACTGAGATTTATATTTGATTTAAAAGATGATCACTTGCTATAATAACTAACACATGTAACATGACTAACACGCTTAGATCAGTGCCTCATCCTTGGAACAAAGTCAACTCAAAACACATACATAATTGGATGACAATTTTCACACCTGACAATATATGAAGATCTGAAATGTTGCATTACAACATTTCAACATTATGTATCAACCTTTATTTCTTACAAGCATCCTAGCACTCAGCTTAAAATAAACCAATAGCTTCACTCAAGCATTTACATACATTCTTTGAATGGACAAGCAAGAATAAAACTAAACATCCATTGGAATTCAATGGAGATGAATAAAATAATTCTTAATTATGTTATTCATAGTTTATAAAACTAGTACATAGGAGAGTAAAATAGTCCCATACTTGAAATATTTAACATTATTTTTCTAGTATTGTAATCAAAATTACATAGATATTAACAAACTCGGACCCTAAGACTTAGCTCTAAAATGCTCTATATTCACACTATAGTGTTCTCTATGTTATTACAAAAACAACCTCTCCAAAATGAGGTAGAAAGACAACACTTAAGGAAAAACAAAAACCCTAAATTTTCATCTGAAGAAGACACATGGCACATTCAACACCATAGATTTGTAATTGCCTTAGCTTGCTGAAGAAGTTCCAATCTGCTCTCTGTTTTCTTGCTCCTCACCCCACTACCCTGCAATAGAAAAATATTCCTGTTTGTGAAGATTCATTATTGTTCATCATTTTCCTTTACCCATGTTTGAAAATTCCTTGCTATAAAAGATACCCACTTTTTTACTCGCAACTAAAAATATCTCAAGTGAGAGCCCTTATTTTTCACTCCCGATTATAAAAAACCCCTTGGCTATAAAACACCTAGTTTACCTATGTATTTATCATTTACTAATATCCACAACTCCAAATCTTTGTTTTTACTTGGGAAAGCATTCAAATTATTCTATCGGCCTGTGAAAATCATATTAGTCGTGCATATTTTACCTCCAACAAAGAGAGCAATTTCCCCATCATTTCATAATGCCCAGTAACTACCATCATGCATCGCTCATAAGATGAGGAAAAATAAAATAAATTAGTGATATGCAATGGTCATTCTATTCAATTTATCTATGCACCTTCATATATTTACATTCAATTACCTTTCTCCTACCATTTTTCACCTTAACAAATTTAGAACTTTATTCTATTTGTGAAAACTTTATTTAGGGTAGCCACCTTCGCACTTGACAAATGAAAATAAAAGAAGAAACATGAAACAGTGATGGGAGATATGCAACACATGGCATCACACATCATTGATGTATTTGGGAAATGAAGAACTTAACAATGATGTGTAATGAGAAAGGTACATCATCACTTCATTGCTTATTCAAATTTTATTTTCCATTCAAAATGAAGATTAGCGATGTTGCCATGAGGGTTTGAGAATTTTCATGAATAGAAAAAAGTTCCACTAGCCAATAAGAAAAAAAAATTAACTTTCATTTTCACAAAAACATTTGAAAATGCACTTTCCACTGCTCACATGTCTTCCATTGTTTATCACTATTACATAAAGAACATCGAGAAACCAAATGGTGATGCCTACCCGCCATCTCTTATTGCCCATACAATGAGGGGGAGGGTCTTTGAATCTGCAATTAGTGATGAAGATCCATTACCATCATTGATCACCAATGTAGAGATGAGAATGTCAATGAAAATCGCGACGGGCGATAGAGTTTTGTGTCAAAGTTGTAATGTCATGTTGTCACTTTTCAACCAATCACAAGCAAGAATTAAACTTGCTTTTGATTAGAAAATTTGAAGTGCACTTTAAACTTTCCCTAAATGCATTTTTTCATTTTCCCAATATTTAAAATATTCAAAATATGGGTATGTGTAGGATCATGGTGGGCCAAAAAGTGGCAATATGATGGGTATGTGGCTGACAACTTTTTTTACCAAAAATTGATGAAACGAAAAGGGTTTTTAAAGGATATTCTTAGCTTTCCACCAATATAAATTATTTTTTTACTTTGAATTTAATAAGTAATTATTATTCATTTTCTATTTGAATTACGACTAAAGTCCTAATTAGTAGGCTGATTGAAAAACATCTATAACTTTCAAACGGTATCAAATTTTTTGAATCCAAAACATGTATCACATTCTATGCTTCACATGCTATAGGATTAAAAAAATTGAATTTCATGAAGTTTTGACCAAGTTAAGGTGGTCAGACATATTTTTATATTTTTAAAATTTGTAATAAAAATTCATAATTAATTATTTACTTGGAAAAAATTACAAAAAATATGCATCAAATCGGGCATGAGTCCTCTACTTATATCTAAAATCTTATAAAAAAAATAATATCATTTTATTGTGGTTAGGGTGGTCAACAACACCTACTTCTTATTTTGTCCCTAAAATTTAAGTAGTACTACATTGAAATTTCAAATTTTCACCAAATAGATGTTTTTTTTAAAACAAACCTAGTAGTTTAGAAACTACACTCAATTTGCTACAAATTCTATTCTTACAGATTTTTGAAATAATATAAATAATTTATTCAAATGTTTACGTCAAGTTGCCTAACTCTGATTTTTCTAATTTTTTTGCCACTTGAGGGTTTGTTTTTTCCATGATCTTGCACATACCCATATTTTAAATTTAAACATTTGAAAACATTAGGAGATAGGAAAATTTTAATTACACCTACGACCCATTTGAAGAAATTTATTGTGGAAAAACGGTGACACTCAGAGCCGATTATTTTTTTGTGCAGCCATAATCAATTATATAGAGAAAACCTATTTGCTCAAAATTTTCCCAACCCTTAAAATTCAGGTACCTCCTTTGTAAATTGGCCCTTAGAATGTGTTCGCTGCAACAGAAGTACATTAAAAAAATGTATCAAATGACCTCCGATCTTGATGAAATGGAGATGTAGAGGTTTTAGACCAAGAAAAAAAATGGGTTGTCCTTAGATTTTGAAAATTTGAAACTTTTTGGGACACCATTTTTGGCCATGTTGTGATGAGAAAGCAATTAAATAACCTAGTAGAACTTATTCTGGGAGCCTGAAACTGAGTATACATGCTACAACTTGACCCAAGAATCCAATGGAACAAATGACAGGAAAAAATTCTTCCTAAGGTGAAATATATTAAATACCAAAGTTTCCTACTTGGGCATTTCTACAATTTCACCTATTAGAAACCAATCAGGGGTCTTAAAGTCACCACTTTGAAAAAATATCAAAACAACTTCTGGGGGGCTACCACTAGAAACATAAACTCATCTAGGTACAATATGCATGTGTGCAAGAGGGATTTTCTTGAATCATCATGCATCACAAAATATTAAAGGTCAAACTTGAGCTCCTTCAAACATTCTAAAAATGTAGGTACAAAATAGAGCAAAATGCATTTGCTTTTAGCCTGGTAAAAATAGTAAATCTGATCACGGGGCTTTGAAATTGGACTAGGGAGTACATTAATGTAAGGAGAATGGAGAGAAACAATCATTTTGTCATGAAAATCAACAGGCTTTGAATTGTGACCCTCCAAAGTAGGTCACTTAGGCAGATTTTACAGGTGCACTTTTGAGTGTGCAAAGGAAAATTTTCAACATTGGGACCTCAAATTTCCAAAATTTGAAGGTGTCATATGCCCCCTATTGGAATAACAATAATTTAGATCTCTGGGAGAGTAGACCAGGTGCTAGATTAATTGTGTGACAGAGTCTTGATTAAATTTTTTTTTGAAATTCACTTGATGGACCCAGGCCACCAAATGAAAAAATGCAGTCGATTCTTACCTCTGTGAAACACCAATCTCTTAAAAGAGTTGATCTCTTTTAATCCATAACTTCTTCTGTCACACCATAGTGAGATGGGTTACATCATTTTTGCAAACACAAGTGTCATGCTTCCTTTGTATTCAACTTTATTGTCACATGGCCCAACCAAATGAAATAGGCCATATGACTGCCACTCATTGCATTTTGGATTTTGTGGAAAATGAAAAAAACGTGGGGATAATGACCAAGACTATGTGAAGACACAGTCTCATCCCATTTACCAATCATTCACAATCATCAGGCTCAAAGAAGACATCCTTAAGAAATAGTGTGCAATATGTCTGTGTGTGAAGCAAAGAGTGCTTAGACTTTTGTAACTCATCCAACTTGATTTCATTACATGAAAGTTTATCATCATCCCAACAACATAGCTTAGTGATATTATCATGTTTCTCAATGTCCTAAAAACAAGATTCACCAACAATCATAATACCTTCATCTGCATTCAAAGAATGCATCAACATCCCAAATAGTGTTTCTCACTTCAAATTCATAGACAAGAGTGCCAACATTAGTAATATTATCACATACTAAATTTTCAAGAGAAGGCTCATATAACTTAGAATCTACCTCTACAACAAAGTCTTCATAATCACTATTTAAAAAAATTCACTATTGCATGTAAAAACATATTCACCACCACCTCTTGTTGCATCAACATGACAATCTGAAACATACTAATCAAGAGGAAAACTATGAGTTGTAGATTTGGAAAAGAGATCCTCATATGCATCCATGTGATTAACACAATCACATTCTTCAAGTGCAAGCTCATCATAAAGAGTATCATTAGTTGTACTGACATTTGTCTGTACATTTTCACTTTCATGTACAACTACATCTATGTCATCATCATGCAAACACTTAGTGATAACTTCAAGCTCAACAAAAGAAGTAGAAGAAGGTAAAACATCAAATAAAATAGGATTTCCTTGTTCATCATTATCAGCATATGCATGCTCCTCATAACCAACTACTTGAATTGATTCATCAAATAAATCTCTTGCATGCATATCTCTTTCTTTGTTCATATTGCTGCAACAACCAATAGGGCTACATTCTTCACTGTCAAACTGAAAACCATCAATGGTTTCTTCATCACAGCTACTTGCACATGATTTTTCTGATTGAAAATAATTGGATACTTTGTCACTTTCATCTGATATACTGGCATTCCCAAAATTACTCTTAAATCAGCAGGCTCTTCTGTCTCATCATCATGAAAGCTAGTATTGATGTTATACTAAACACTTGTAGAAGAGGCTATAACAATTGTATCATTGTATTGCTAATCACACATGTCTTATTCAAACAAAATATTCAGTTCATATCCATCATCTTGTTCTATTGCGGCCTTAGAAATGTTATCCAAACAAGAATGATTTCTAGCTAGTTGTAAACTTTCATCTACAACACCATTGTTCTCATCATGAAGACATGAAACTTTAGAATCAACATGCTCTTCAATTGTATATTCAAAATACATAGAAGAGAAAATACTCTCAGTATCATCTGCATCATTGCAACCTTTATCTAATACAAAAAAATTTCTCTCTATTACTCTATTTTTAGAGCAAATAGAAGAAACTTCAGATGTTTCATCTATCTCTTCATGACCATTATGACTACAATCTTCATTTGGGTTTATTTCTTATATAGGTTGTTAAAAAATAACTTCCTTATCACCAAACAATGCATCATTCTTGTATTCTACTATACCATCTGCATCTATTGGACCGAGTATTGCAAAAGTACCATCACACAATTGAGTTAGGAAATTACTTCCATATTTATTCCATATTTATCTATCATTTCCTCAATTATTGATAGCCATTGATATAAACATCTAAGACTAGGAGGCTTCAAATGGGATGGCATTGTACTTAGACCTGACTCAAGTCTTTCACAAAAAACCATCAATACACATTGATTAATCATCAAGTCTATTTAATGCTAGTATAGAAAAAAAAATCTTCATTAATCTATCATGAAAATCATAGGAGGATTCAACTCCAAATATTTTGACATCATATAATGCATCAATAAGTGACATAAGTTCAACCTAATTTTCAAATTTCTCTTCATATTCTTCTTGGTACCTATGCAGATTTCTTTCTTCAAACAAGCAATCATCATTCACTTCACCAAAATCATCCATGAATAGTTTCTCAAGATCTTGCCATGAGCATATGGAATGAATTGGTAAACTAGAAAATGAGTATTTAGTAATATCTTTTAAAGTTCTTACAAAAAAACTCATGACAACATCTTCCTCTACTATTTGATAATCTTCCATTACATCAAGAAAAAATTGTACATTTTGTGATGCTGATTATTCAAAACCTCCTCTAAACTTAGGAAAATATTCATTAATTCTTCTTGTGATAGAATGTGAGTAACCTTGGATTTGATTTAAATCCAAAGGGTTATATCTTTCACTAGTGAACACCTTTCTTTGAGGACATGGCTGTGTTCTAGGCATGATATTACAACTTGTAGAGGGAGAACTAGGACAACAATACATTTTTGTAAATAAATTTATGTTCCCTCTACAACTAATTTATTCTCAGTATCTTTTTTAGAATATCCTACTTTATCATTTCCCTTTCTAGTAGTATCTTGAAATACTGAATAAGGGACAATATTAACTAGAATTTTTTGTTGAAAACCTTCATACAAAGATATTACAATAGAAAAATTCCTGAGAATTGTTCCAACCAAATCTTATGATGATGTAGAAACTTATGTAGAGTCACCACCTCTTTAAAAGAGGAAAAGATCATCAAGGAGTAGAAAGATCAAGATCTAGGTATTTCTGAGTTCTCTCCACTAGCAGAGCACCAGACTTCAAGAATACATTAGAAATATTGCAACAATCTCCTTCAAGTATGCAGGTCCTTGGATCATTCTGACCCAAAACTATAGATTAACAAATTGATTGACTCTTTAAGGCAAGATGATCTTCTATCAAGATTTTCTTGAAGTTACCCCCCAGTAGAGTCACCAATCTATTGGTTCCTAAATCAATAGATGCAATGAGTCCTAAAGACTAGCCACTCTCTCATATTTGGACTCGACAAGTTGATATGGCCAATGAACAGGAGAGTAAATAAAATATCCCTTTCACCCTTGCACTCTAGGCTCTGTTAAACTTGGAAGGATGATCCTAATCATTATATTTATAGGTACTTGTGTGCCAAAGTATCAAATACACTATAAAAATATTTTTCTCCTTTATATGCTTAATAGACACAATACTATAAAGGCTTGGCTAAACGCTACAATAATTCCTAATTTAAACATGAGAAATATAACATAATGAGGTCAACGCACAAAAAAAATGAGATTGATATTTGATTTAAAAGTTGATCAACTATTGTAATAACTAACACATGTAGCATGAATAGCACACTTAGATCAGTGCCTCATCCTTGGAATAGAGTCAACTCAAAACATATAAATAATCTGATGACAATTTTCACACTTGAAAATATATGAAGCTCTAAAATGTCGCATTACATTATTTCAACATTATGTCTTAACCTTTACTTCTTACTAGAATCCTAGTACTTAGCCTAACATAAACTAGTGGCTTCACTCAAGCATCCAGATATTTTCTTTGAATGGACAAGGAAGAATAAAACTAAACATCCACTGGAATTCAATGGAGACAAATAAAAGAATTCTTGATTATGTTATTCATAATTTATAAAACCAGTACATAAGAGAGTAAAATAGTCTCAGACTTGAAATATTCAGCATTATTTTGCTAGGATTGTAATCAAAATTACATAGATATTAATAGAATCAGACGCTAAGAATTAGCTCTAAAATGCTTTGTATTCGTGCATTATAGTGTTCTTTGTGTTATTACAAAAATAGCCTCTCCAAAATGAGGTAGAAAGACAGCACTTAAGGAAAAACAAAAACCCTAAATGTTCATCTGAAGAAGACATTTGGCACATTGAACACCATAGATTTGTAACTGCTTTTGCATGTTGAAGAAGTTCCAATCTACTCTTTGTTTTCTTGCTCCACACTCCACTGCCCTGCAACAGAAAAATATTCCCCTTTATGAAGATTCATTATTCTTCATCATTTTCCTTCACCCACATTTGAAAAATGCCTTGTTGTAGAAGATACCCACTTTTTTACTCACAGCTAAAAAATATTTCAAGTGAGAGCCTTTATTTTTCACTCCCAATTGTAAAAAGCTGGTTGGTTATAAAACACCCATTTTCCCTGTGTATTTATCATTTACTAATATCCACAACTCTAAACCTATGCTTTTACTTGGTAAAGCATTCACATTATTTTATTTGGCTGTGAAAATCATATTACTTGTAAACATTTTACCTCCAACAAAGAGAGCAATTTTCCCGTGAGTTCATAATGCCCAGTAACTACCATCGTGCATCGCTCATAAGATGAGGAAAAATAAAATAAATTAGCAACGTACTATGTTCATTCTATTCAATTTACTTGTGCACCTTCATACTTACATTCAATTACCTTTCTCCAACCATTTTTCACCTTAACAAATTTAGAACTTTATTTTATTTGAGAAAACTTTATTTAGGGCAGCCACCATCACACTTCACGAATGAAAATAAAAGAAGAAACATGAAATAGTGAAGGGAGATATGCAACACATGGTATCTCACATCATTGTTGTGTTTGGGAAATGAGGAACTTAATAATGATGTGCAATGAGAAAGGTACATCATTGCTTCATTGCTGATTCAAATATGATTTTCCATTCAAAATGGAGATGAGTGATGTTGCTGTGAGGGTTTGAGAATTTCCGTGAATAGTCAAAAGTTCCTCCAGCCAATAAGAAAAAACAATTTAACTTTTTTTTGCACAAAAACATTTGAAAATGCACTTTTTATTGCTTACGTGTCTTCCATTGCTTATCATTATTGCAGAAAGAACATGGAGAAACCAAATGGCGATGCCTGAGAAAATGCCTTGTCATCTCTTATCGCCAATACAATGAGGAGGGCCTTTGAATCCACGATGGGTGATGAAGAGCCACTACCATCATTGAGCACCAATGCAGAGATGAGAATGTCAATGATAATAGTGACAGGCAATGGAGTTTTGTGTGAAAGTTGTGGTGTTGTGCTGCTGCTTTTCAAGCAATCAAAAGCAAGCATTAAACTTGCTTTTGCTCAAAACATTTAAAGTGCACTTTATACTTTCCATAAATGTATTTTTGCATTTTCCCAATATTTAAAATATTCAAAATATTTAAAATATAAACATTTGGAAACATTAGGAAATTTGCAAATTTTAATTACGCCTGCGACCCATTTGAAGAAATTTATTGCAAACAAATGGTGACACTTGGGGCTAATATTTTTTACGTGCAACTATGAACAATTATTTAGAGAAAACCCATTTCCTCAAATTTTTCCCAGCCCTTAAAATTCAAGTACCTCCTTTGTAAACTGACCCTTGGGACATGTTTGCCGCAACAGAAGTACATTAAAATAATGTATCAAATGACCTTTGATCTTGATGAAAATGGAGCTATAGAGGTTTTAGAGCAAGAAAAAAAATGTTTTTTCCTTACATTTTTGGCCATGTTGTGATCAGAAAGCAATTAAATAACCCATTAGAACTTATCCTAGGAGCCTGAAATTGAGTAAACATGCTACCACTTGACCCAAGAATCTAATGCAACAAAAAAAATGGAAAAAATATTCTTGAGGTGAAAGATATGAAATACCAAAGTTTCCTACTTGGGAATTTCTGCAATTTCACCTGTTAGAAACCAATCAGGGCTCTCAAAGTCACCCCTTTGAAAAAATATCAAAACAACTTCAGGGGGGATGCCACTGGAAACATAAACTCATCTAGATACATTGAGTATGTGTGCAAGAGGGATTTTCTTGAATTATCATGTATCACAAAATATTAAAGGTCAAACTTGACCTTCAAATATTCTAAAAATGTAGGTGCAAAACAAAGCAAAATACATTTGATTTTGGCCTGGTAAAAATAGAAAATCTGATCATGAGGATTTGAAATTAAACCATGGAGTACATTAATGTAAAGAGAATGGATGGAAACAATCCATTTTTCATGAAAATCAACAAGCTTCGAATAGTGACCCTCCAAAGTAGGTCACTTAGGAAAATTTTGCAGGTGCACTTCTAAGTGTGTAAAGGAAAATTTTCAACATGGGCACTTCGAATTTGCAAAATTTGAAGGTTCCAACACATTATATGGATGTTGTACAATTGAGGTGGATGAAGTAAATGTGATATTGAATTCATATATGCATATACATACATATATAGATGTTGACATATATATATATATATATACACGTATTACATATATACATATAGACACGTGTAGAGACATGTATATATACAAAGTTAGTTTCCTGAGTGTAAAGTGTTATTCTTTGTAGGATCTCTTTGTATCTATTCAATTCATTTGTTAGAAGTTCCCAATAGGATTTTTGTCAGCCCAACTACGAATATGACTTGTCTTCTAATAGCTCTGTAACAATTTGTCTATTTGTCTATAATCTTTAGTCTAAGAGAATGTAGCTTGAATGTTGATTAAGCCTGTAGCATTGTCTATACATACACACACACATATGTATATATGTATATATACAAATATATATATATATATATATATATATATATATATAGTTTGGTTATCTTTTAGTGTTATCCTTTCTAATATCTCTTCCTTTCTATTCAATTCATTTGTTTCAAGTTTCTGAGGAGATTCTCATCAGCCCAAGTGTGAATTGCTACAATTTCTCTACTTGTCCTTATTTGCATGTATGTTTGTCATTGAAGCCATTACCATGAGAGCAATTGTACTTATCTGTGCGTAGGGTTGAGGGTTGTATGAAATGATTAACATATTGGAGATAAAATTACTTTGGTGACTATTCAGTGTTATTGTAATAGAATTTTTACAATTCTTGTATTTGTGTATTATATAATGAAACAATGTCTCGATTATTGTAATAATTCTTTGATGTGTTCAACTTTATATCTCTACCTGATACACTATCTATTTGAAATTTATATTTGTTAAGAAGAGAGTATGATTCAGAGAATGCAACTTACTCAATGTATTCACTTGCATCTTTTGGAGCACATATTCATAATGTCGAAATGGCTATTCTAACAATGCAGCGAAATCAAAATATTTTTTTGCAATTTTTGGAGTATACATTCTGACTACATGAGAATGCCACAAACTTAATCGCAAATTGAAGTTACATTCCATCCAACTAAATATTATATAGAAATGAAGGCATTGTAACACACTTATTGCTGGACAAGCCCTATTTTGCATTTGCTGGCAATGAGCATGTGGCCAACAAATGGGGAGCTCAATGTGAAAAAATACTATGTAAAGCCTCTTTGATTTGTCAGAAAAATATGGTTAAGGTTAGTAATTTTTTGCTATTGAGAGTTATTCTAAAACCTCTTTTACAATTTATCTATTTGTCTATAATATTTAGGGCCAACTAATGTAGGCCAAATTTTGAATTAAGTGTGTGGGTAGCTATTTTTTGTGTACAAATTATTGCCATGAATTGGGTTTAGGAGCTCTATTTAATGCCCCTTTGGGGAAGTTCCAGTAAAATATTCTTCCTATTGTCATGTTTATAGTTATGGCTGTGCATCTTTTGGTTTATACATGGGCGTTGTTAATTACATGGGTTGGTTGGTGTACAATGGAGGCAGACAAAGTAAATACTGAAAAATGAAGTAAATGCAATATTCAATGTAGAAGTCTGGGAAAGTATACTTTTATTAAGTTGCATTATGCAAACATCAATTGTGGTGTTGGTTTCATAGTAGACAAATGTAATAATATTGTTTTGGTTATGTGTGTGTATGTTTGGCATTGCAACCATTACCATAGGAGACATTGTAGTTATTTGTGTGCAGGGTTCAGGGTTGTATGCTATAGAAAAATAGGGAAATTTTAGTTATGTGTATGCTATTTGGGGTGATGTATCTTGAATGTTCAATGAAGCTTGTAGGGTTATATTGATTTTTACATGGGTGCTTTGTATAGATGATTAATGTATTGTTAATGTCTTCTTGTTTTTTATTTCAATATTTTGCGTTAAACCAATTTTTGACACTTGGAAGAGATTATCAGTCTTTGAGGGTGGAGAGATTTTAGTTAAATCTTTCTTTTGTCAAAAAAAATATGGATAGGGTTACTAATTTTTGGCTGGTGAGTGCTATTCTAATACCTCTTCTACAATTTCTTGATTTCTCTATTTCATCAACTTGTGTTGTCACATAAGATGCCACAAACTTAATCTACTGGTTTTTTTTGTGGTGATGTGGACCTTAGTAATTACATGGGTTGGTGTAAATGGAGAAGGGTGTCATCAATATGGGGAAGGGGAATGGGAAGTGTTTGTTGCCATGAGGACCAATGGGTCCTGCTATTGCACGATGTTGGTAGGCGAAGTAAATGCAATATTAAATTTTCTCTATGCTCATATATTTATGCATATATACATATCTATACACATGTATATATATATAATATCTATACACATGTATATATATAATATATATACATACATGTATATATATATATACATATTTACACATGTATATATATATACATATTTACACATGTATATACATATGTCATATGTAGGAAACACCACAATGGCTCTTTTGACAATGCAACATAACCAATACATTTTCTTGTCTTACAAAGAGAAAGAATAATTTAAAATTTCAGTTTGTTATATGAATATTTGAACAAATGACAAGAAAAGAGTATCATGCAACATACACACACACACACACACATATATATAGGTATATACATGTGTATAAATATGTATATATGCATAAATACATGTATGCATGTTTCACCAAGAGGTGTGTTACAATTTCCCTATTTCTCTATAATGCTTAATACCTTCTTGTTGTTTGTTTCTATCTTTGAGGTTA